>JAKOOJ010000006.1:9625000-10825000 GCA_022577455.1 Arizona elegans
AATGGATGAAAATTATTCAAGGAGGGAAGCAACCTGAATTTAAGGAGAAATTTCCTGACAGTGAAAACAATTAGCCAGCGGAACTGCTTGCCTTCAGAAGTTGTGGATGCTCCATCACTGGAGACTTTTAAGAGGAGACTGAACAGCCATTTGTCTGATCTCCTGCTTGAGCAGAGGGTTAGGCTAGAAGACCTCGAATGTCCCTTCCAACTCTCTTATTCTGTTATTCTGTAAATGTTTATTAAAATAAAAACAAAGGGGCTTTTTCTGTTATGAAAACTACTTATAACCATTTTTTCCTACATTGTACAGCACTGGTTTTGTCTTGTCTCCCTCTGTCACTTGAAAAAATGTTGGGTTTTTTTTTTTTTATTATTACATTCATTATTCTTTTTCTTCCATTTTTAATCCCTTGAGTAGCAGGTGGTACAAAATAAGCAATTTATGGTTTGGAGCATTTTTCCTCTCTCTCTATGTAGCATATGTGCTGTGCACAGTAGTTAGAGAAAAATGCCCTCATATTTTGCATTCCCTAGTATTCTATGTGAAAAACCCAGATGGTGCAGTATGAAAGGTGTGAGCAGTTCTTCAGTTCACTGAATACTTTTCTTTTCTAAACTGCCAGATTAGATATAATGCACAAAGGAATATTAGCATGAGCAAAATTTTATTGATTATTTTATCTCTTTATTGAAAGAAAACCTCTCCTATCCACAATCATATTTTCACCTCTTTTTACTCTATTTTTCCCCAACTCCTGTTAAAATACTATTTTTAAAAAAGAAAGAATATACACTGACACAAAATATGAATGAGAATAAAAGTCCAGTGATAACTTGCACCATGTTGCTCAAACAATAAGAAAATAGAGGGAATAAAATACTGCAAATATTTGCATCTAATTTGGTAATTGGACAATAAATAAATAAAGGGCGGTATACAAATTTAAATAATAAAATAAATAAATAAATAAATAAATAAATAAATATTTTAACCTATGAATATTTGCATTTATTTCACAGGATTTTATTCATATTCAGTTAATGTAAAAACAACAATCAGCATGAATGAATCAATGCAATAAGAATACTATAAATAACGTCTTGATACCATTAACACTTTCTCAAAGTAATAACATTGCATCTCCACCATGCCATTATCAAAATGCAGAATAACAGAATTGGAAGGGACCCTGGCAATTTTCTAGTCCAATCCCCTGCTCAAGCAGGAGAGCCTATACCATTGATGGCTATCCTTTTTGCCGTTGCATGCCAAAAGCGGGGGCAGCACGGGGGGTTTGCACGTGTCCATGCCCATACCCATAATTCAATGCACCCCGCACATGTGCGTGTGACCCTCCCCCCTTGCTCCGCCCACTTTTGGCACGCGATGGTACGGTGGGTCCAGAAGGCCCATTTTTCACCCTCCCCAGGCTACAGAGGCTTTCTAGGAGCCTGGGGAGAGTGAAAACTGCCTTCCCCACCTCCCCGGAGGCCCTCTGGAGGCTGGAAACAGCCCGTTTCCTGATTTCTGGTGGGCCCAGAAGGGCAGAAAATTATGCGTGCTGGAGCTGAGCTTGCGTGCCCATAGATACAGCTCCGTGTGCCACAGGTGGCACGCATGCCATAGGTTTGCCATTACGGCCCTATACCATTCCAGACAAATGGCTGTCCAGTCCCTTTTTAAAAACCTCCAGAGATAGAGCAACTTTTGGAGGCAAGCTGTTCTACTGATTAATTGTTTTTGCTGTCAGGAAATTTATCCTTATTCTAGGTTGGATCTCTCTTTGATAAGTTTCCATCTCTTACTTCTTGTCTGTCAGACCTGCCACAACTTAAACCTCTAAATAAAAATGATCCTTGACTCCATTTGCTGAGAAAGGTATAGTTTATTAGAGATCAATGTATTGCAGTAGTGCAAAGCCAGAACTGAAAATCGCATGCCAAAATCCCCAAATTCTATTTTACCCCTCCCTTTACTGTCTCTCATTGCTCCTCCAAGTGCAACCAATCCAATTCAGACAAGATGTTTTCCTAACAGACAGTGTAAACATAGTTTGGTATGCGGCCCCCTCCTTCTTCAAGCTGGGTGACCTTGAGGCAGCATCTCGAGGAGATACAGCACTTAATTTCATTTTCCTGAACCATTCCCCACTTCATTACTCTTCCCCACAGTTCATGGCAGTCTGTCATCGCATAGTAGTGAAGCACAAGCAAGCATAAAGTGGTAGCTGACATTATCCTGTATTCACGTGCTTTGGAAAATAGGTTGATCCCCTCTTCTCTGTGATATCCCCTCAAATATTCAAAGAATGCTATCATGTCACCCCTAGTCCTTTTCTTTGCTAGATTAGACGTACCCAATTCCTGCAACCGTTCATTATATGTTTTAGCCTCCAGCCTTCTAATCATCTTTGTTGCTCTTCTCTGCACTCTTTCTAGAGTCTCAACATCCTTTTTGTATCGTGGTATGGAACACAATATTCCGGGTGTGGTCTTATCAAAGCAGTATAAAGCACTTACAAAAGATGTTGGAAAGCTGTGGCCCAAAACATCTGGGGGCATCAAATTGTCTACCCCTAGTGCAAATTAGATATAAATTTATTTTTAGAAATCATAAGAAGCTGTCATTGGTTGTGGGAAATTAATTAATATTGTGCTGTGCTGGAAGCAGGGGTGAAATGCTACCAGTTCGCTCTGGTTCAGGGGAACCAGTAGTAAAAAATGCTTTAAAAGGTTTTTTTAAAAAGGTTCCAATAATCACAGCTGTGCTGCGCGATCATCGGAACCTTTTTTTTACTTTTTTAAAGCATTTTTTTACTACCAGTTTGGGCGAATAGGTAGTAGAAAATGCTTTTAAAAGTTGGCCATGCCCACACAGTCACATGACACCCCCCACACATCAAGCCATGCCCACCAAGCCACGCCCACAGAACCGGTAGCAAAAAAAAATTTGCATTTCACCACTGGGTGGAAGATATAACTCTTTCCTTTCATGGCTCTTTTTAAATGTAGATTTTAAACTCTTTAGAGCAGTTGTTACAGGTACATCTTATTTTCCTTTCCAGACTCTAGATTAGCCTGAGGGAGCCTGGGATTTGCATTTATAAATCAATACATGTTGCCCTTTCCTTCCCACTGCCACATCATGTTCCAAATCAGAACCATTTTTTTAAACCCACAAGCTACTTTGGAGATAGCATTATGTCAAGTTTGCCCTTTTAAGCAGTCCCCCACCCCCAGGCAAGCTTGATATGTTGAGGATGGCTTCTCTTAAAAAATGAAGATCCAGCAAGGATATTTCAGCTTTTCAACTGCTTGATGGTTGTAGTGTCTTGATTCTCGGGTCTCTCTTCATTACTTGTAAGTAACAGCCTTGCTGTTACACAGCTTATTTGGAAGCCCTGAACTTTCAAAGCCACGGTTAAACAAATAAGCTGTCTTACAGGAAAATGGAATGAGCTGCCATTTTTATTTTTATTTATATTTATATTTATATTTGTATTTTATTATTTAATATTTATTTTTCACACTTCTTAACTGCCCATCTCCCTCAAAGGTTTCTGAGTGGTGTTTTGCATTTCTACTACCTGCTACTAAATTTACTTAGTTCTATGTATGTAGGACGTGGTGGCTCAGTGGCTAAGAGGCTGAGCTTGTCGATCACCACATCGGTGGTTCGAATCCCTAGTGCCGCATAACGGAGTGAGCTCCCGTTACTTGTCCCAGCTTCTGCCAACCTAGCAGTTCGAAAGCATGTAAAAAATGCAAGTAGAAAAATAGGAACCACCTTTGGTGGGAAGGTAACAGTGTTCCGTGCGCCTTCGGTGTTTAGTCATGCCGGCCACATGACCACGGAGACGTCTTCGGACAGCGCTGTCTCTTTGGCTTAGAAACGGAGATGAGCACCGCCCCCTAAAGTCGGGAACGACTAGTACTTATATGCGAGGGGAACCTTTACCTTTACCTTTATGTAGCTTGCAAGCCATCCCATTATAATGTACTAGGCAACCCATGCCCCATTGGGTTATGGTTTCGGAGATATTTCCTTACCTAAGTAGAGAAACAGAATGATTAAGAATGGACAAATAAAGCACTGGGAGTAGAAGCAACTTCCTGCCAGTTTCCCTATTGGGGAAGTTGGCAGGGAGCAATGTATTCCCTTCCTCTCAACCTCCCTCCCTTCCTTCCTAAAATTCCTGCCAGCTTTCTCATTTACTTTGCTAATGGGAAAGTCAATAGAGAAGCCAGCAGGAAGTTAAAAGTTCAAAGCCAGCAGGCACGTTAAGTGGCTACTATGGGTGGAAGAAGGTTTGTGTGGTTTGTGTGGTTGTGTAAGAGGTGCCGCACAGGTCAGGAAGGGTACATGGGTACGCAAAAGATGCTGTGTGGGTTGGGAATGTGGTGTAGGTGGTGTAGGTTGGGAACAATACACAGGTGAAGAAGGCTGTATGGCGGTCAGAAGGGTGTGTGAGAGGTGCCACATAAGTCAGAGAAGTTGCATAGGGCTGTGGTGCAGGTCGGAAACAGTACCTGGAAGTGCTTGGAAGTGTGCCATGCAGGTCAGCGATCGTGCACAGTGAGAGGAGTGGCATGGGTCAGGAAGGGCTCATAGGGATGGAGAGAGAAGAATAGGGGGCAATGTAGGTCAGGGAAGGTTTATGGAGGTGTTCAAGAAGTGCCACATGGATTGGGCAGAATGTGCGGGGTGTAGAAGGTGCCACACAAAATGGGAGAAATGGGGGTGCGCAAGAGGTACTGCATGGGTAGGGAATTGTGCCTGGGGAGGGTGGGGCAAATTGGAGAGGGTGCATGGAGATACGCAAGAGAGGCCACATTAATCAGGGAATGTGCTTGAGGAGGCCAGATTGGGGAGAGTGTTTGGGGTGCGTAACAGAAGTCGCATGGGTTGGTGGAATGTGCAGGGGCTGCAGCACAAATCGGGGTCACATGACCCTCCCAGCAGACAGGTAAGTGGCTACTGTTGTGTGGGTGAGGGAGCAAGAGATTGCAAGAATGGCTGGGAAACTGTCATGGAATATTCAAAATGAGCGTTATGTGACTACAACAGCAAACCTGAAGTAGCAGCCGCAGCCCAGCAGCATTCAACCGGCTATAACTTCCCCAAATTTTATTCCCTCAGAATTCATGGGTCCCAGATTTTGGATGCATTCTGTAAGTTTACCCCATTTGAGTACCTATAATGCACTATTTCACCCAATTAAAGTTAATTAGGTTATAGACTAGTTAAAGGATGTGCATTAGTTCCCATTAGCTGCAGCTGCTACTTCAGGTCTGCTGCTGTAGTCAAATAATGCTCATTTAGAATATTCCATGACAGTTTCCCAGCCATTCTTGCAATCTCTTGCTCCCTCATCTACTGTGGTCTGATAAGAAATGGAAGCTTAGGAAAGTAATTGCAGGTATTAGGCATAAGCAAAGATGCAGGGGCAAGCTCTATGTAGAGCCACGGGTGTCAAACTCGATCGCATCACAGTCCAGATTGTGATGTATCATGATCTTTTTTTGCCTTTGCAGAGCTGGGGTCGGTGTGGCCTGTGCATGACATATCCGGCCCGCGGTCCGCCAGTTTGACAAGCCTGATTGTAGAGCCATGACCAGTTTGCAATGGATCAAATGGAGGAAGAGTTTGTATTTTAAATTAAGTTCTCCCTCCCTCCACAATGGTCACTGTGCTCTGTTGGTACACTATCAAAAACAAAACTTCCGGAAGGAACAGATTTTATGGTGTATTTTATTGCTAGAATGGTCTTTGGTGTCTTATTTGGAATCTGGTTTTTGCAGTTAAACCTACTGCTTCATAAGAAAGAAGAAATTATAGACACATAGAGAGGAGAAATAGTCCTTGAAAGTGGACTCATTGTTCCTGAAGATCGATAAGGCAGGCGTCAGAAATCACCCCCTTGCCCTATCTTCTCTCATCCCAGTGTGTCTCATTATATCTTGTATATAAAAAACCGTGCAGCCCCAGCATAATTTCTAATAATAACATAAATGACATTTGGAAATCTCCATCAGCCATATGTCCTATGGCAGTAATGTGGATTCCTAGACCAGCCACTCTTTTCAGAACGATAATGATTGTGTGCGTTGTCAGTTTTCTCTGAATGGAGTCCAAGTGTCATTTAAAACAGGTGCTTTGTAAAGGCACACTTCTCACAAGTTAGGCATTATTGACTGTCTGGTGAAGAAGTTCCTTGGTTCTCTTTTACAGTACATTTTTTCCCAGAAGAAATTGGGAAAGAATGAATAGCTCAACCAGTTATTTTCTTTCTTTAGAAGCTGGCATAGCTATTGTCTCCTATTTGCAGAAAGAACACGATCGCCACCTAGTGGGACTGATTTCTTTATTTTATTTTATTTATTTTATATCAAATTCATATACCGCCCTTCTCCCTGAGGACTCAGGGCGGTGTACAGCCAAATAAAAACATAGACTACAAACATTAAAATACTATTAAAAAGATATATATAAATTTGGCCCCGTAATTAAAAAACAATGACAAACCAATTAAAAACATTTAAAAGTGTTAAGCCAGCCCGGCTTGCTGAAAAAAGAAAGTTTTAAGGGCACGGCGGAAGGCTCCGAGGTCTTGATGCACTTAAAATAGGTAGTTCTAGAGAAAAAGCTAACGTTTAAAGAAAACTAGAAAATTGTGTGATCAGTTAGGTCGTCCTTTGAGAGAAAGGTAGTTCAGCCTGATGTGACCAGAATCAATGTTAAATTTCAAGCTGACCATATTTTTTAATAGCATATTTTAGGTACTTTGATTAAAAAATGTTGTGACATAATGCACAATTTGGACTAACTTGAGGGGACAAACAGAGAAGTAGACGCAATGAGAGTTTTATTAGTATATAGATGTGCTGTGTATATTGAAGTCTTCGAAAACCAATTTTAAACTTTAAATGTTACTTTCAAAACAAGAGTGTACTCACCTGGACTGCCATTTGTCAGAAATGGTGTAACACAGGGGTGGGTTCTACTTACCTTTACTACCGGTTCGCAACGGGATCGCTCATGCGTGCCTTGCTTCTGCGCATGTGCAGATCGCCGATGATGACATCTGGGGCAGTGGGCAGGGCCTCCCGCTGGTTTTACTACTGGTTCTTACGAACCGGTCCAAACTGGGGGCAACCCACCACTGGTGTAACGTCTCCTGCTTTGGATGTGTGGGTTGGAATAGAAGACCTACAAAGTCCTTTCAAACTCTGTTAATGTTAGATAATATAAAGATATGAACCACACTGTGTCAACATGATTTATACATTTAATAGTAATTGGATTTATTCTGTATTATACCATCCCTACTCTGCAGGCATATATTCATATTTCCTAGGAAAACTAGGAAATCTATAAGTGTGACTTATAATTATGCCCTTAGCTGCTGTTATCTCTAGCCCCATTTTCAGGCTATATCAAATTTGTGCCTCGTTTTATTCTTTTAATAACATGCCACAAGATTAGTATCGAGGAAATCCAAAGGAAGCAGCTGAAGTTACCTTTTATTGCCCTCATCCCGGTGAGGGGCATCCTTAATTAGGTTCTAGGATATGGGATATAGTCACTCATGTTGATATACTCAATATAGAACTATCACAGAAAATGAGGGGGGGTCCTTGGTTCTGTTTGTGTATGTGTTATGACAGTGGGTTACAATCATCTAGCAGTAGCTGAGCTAGAGAACCGGTTTGTGCAATTATTAAGCACATCAAATTGTATTATTCGATGTAGCATACAGCAAGTGGTAAAGATTAATAATAGATCAGAATTTACAGGTACTATGCTTTTTTTGCATATAAATTTGATCATGTAACACTACCACAACCAAATAGTTGCAGAAGTTGTGAAGATTGTAATGAGACCCTGAAAATGTTGTCTTCTTAGGAATTACATAGCATCTCTTCTGCGGTGGAGGAAGTCCCCAGCTGAGGTTTTGTTCGATTTTCTTGTGCATCAAGTATACACAGAGAGATGGCTCACTGCCCATTCTTAAATATTCAAACAACTGGGATCCTCAAGCCAAAGTGATATTGTCATAATCCTATTGGGTTGAAAGAGAAAATGTTCTTTGATGTAAGCAAAGATCCTTTGTAGTTCCATCCAGAAATGAAAACCCAGAACAGCTTCAGGCATTATCAGCAGAGAGAATAACCACAATAGCCAAATAGCCAAATGTTACTATACAAATAACATGGAGTGGTTTTGTAACCAGTAAGTTGTACAGACTGAGTAAGGTTGAATGTCCCAGCAAAGAAGTTATTTTGAGAAAGAGGGAAATGTCAGGAAGTTGGTTTGTACCAGAAGTTGAAGTTACCCATGATTGGGGAAATAATATGTTAAAATTATTTTTGTCAAAACTAATTCTAATGAAAACAGTCAATTGATATTGGTGTCATTGTCTGCTCATAAATGAACACCCTAAATTCAAGTTTAATTTTTCACACAGCCATTGCAGCATCTCCATGATCACATGATCAAAATTCAGACACTTGGCAACTGACTCATATTTATGACGGTTGCAGTGTTTGGAGGTCATGTGATCACTTTGCAACCTTCTGACAAGCAAGGTCAATGGGGAAGCCAGATTCACTTAACAGCTGTGACAAGAAAGGTCATAAAATGAGGCAAAATTCACTTAACAATTCCCTCACTTAACAACAGAAATTTGGGGTTCAGTTGTGGCCATCAAAGTCAAAGACTACCTATAAAGATGTCTAAATTTTCAGTGATGAATGCCTAAAATAATTTTCAATTAAGATAACAGCAGCCTTTTTGTGTTTATTTTATATTTCCTTTCTCAAGCCTGGCTGAAGATGGGCTTTATTTTCCATAAGTATGTTTAAATTTTGTTCCATGAAAGCAAATCAACCATTTCAAAAACAGCCACGCTTGTTGTGAGTCCATAATTTATGCACTCCAAGTAGACATGTTAGTTGTATCTAAAACAGTCTTTGAGACATTTGTGACATGAATCTTGATATTAAAGACAACACTCTTAGATCTTATAATCAGAGGTGGGTGGCACATGAATTAACAACCGGTTCACCCAGCACAGAAAATGTGAGTGTGCGCAGCTTGCACGCATGTGCGTGGCTTAAAAAATATGGCTAAATAGGACAGCATAGCACCTGGATGGATGGGCCCACCCGCAGGCTGCAACTATCAGTTCGTCTGAACCAGCAGCAGCCCACCTCTGCTTATAATTGTATTAAATTATAAGAGTGAGGAGAGCCGAGGTGGCGCAGTGGTTAGAGTGCAGTACTGCAGCAACTTCAGCTGACTGCTAGATCAGCACATCAGCGGATCAAATCTCACCAGCTCAAGGTTGACTCACCCTTCCATCCTTCTGAGGTGGGTAAAATGAAGACCCAGATTGTTAGGGGGCAATATGCTATTTAGTATACTGTCTTTGGTGTAAGCCACCCAGAGTCCTCGGAGAGTGGGCGGCATAGAAAGATGACTAATAAAAATAAAAAATAATAATAAAAATAAAATATTACCTGAATAGATACACAGACAGACTTAGCTTCTAAGTCTATCCTTGTAATATGCTCTGTGGTTAGTGGTAAGTAGTGGTGTTAGGTTGGAAATGGAAGTCACAAGAATGCCTCTTGTAACTGTGAACTAGTGTTAGAAATTCTCCTCTGAAGAAAGATTGTCTGAAATGTGTTTAACTTGGAGTAAATTTCATTGAAGGATCTTTGTATCTTGTCATATAGATCTATCAATCAGAACCTGTGAATAGAATTGATAAGGATGAGATTCAAATTACTAATGATCTCTCTCTGAGCTGTTTTGTATTGATGTCATGCAGTATTTCAGCTAGATAAAATTAGATGACAACAGAGAGCGTTTTGTTGTATTTCTTTCTGTTGTCCCACAGTACATTATTCTTTATTTTGACCCTGTTTTATCTTCTTTTTCACTTTGATGAGCCAGTTGGATAACACTTAGTTTAATTCCTTAAGTAAGGATACATAATACAAATATAAACATGTTTTGAATCTCCATAGGCATTTAAATATAAACGTGGTTTCTCTCAACTCTACACTAAACGTTTCAAGAATTCTTGCCGTTTTGAGAAATGAGAAATAGGAATAAGCCTCTCGTTCTTTTACTTTCACTACAGATTCACAAATTGTAGATGGTGTGACAATGTATGCCAATTGCTACTGGATACCCAACTTGCAAGAAAATTGGCCAGAGGGGTGAAGTATTTTTGAAAATTACATAGCACAAAATTGAAGCACTGCTTGAATCTGATCAGAATTAAGCTCCTCCCTGTTGAACAGTGTTTTAGCTTGTTAAATTAACCTCCCAAGGTGCTCAGCCAACACACATTGAGAGAGGAAAGAAAAATGATCTCCCACAAATGTTCTTTTCATGAACACTTACATTAGCAATTACCAGCAGAACAGCCACTCAAGGGCAGGGCAGGCAATATGAAAAATTGTACACTTGCTGCTATATATTTGGTGGTTTTTTTATTATTATTATGAAGCCATTGTTCTTTTTTTGTTGTCGCTCAGATGGCAAATTTGCCTCTGCTGGTATTTAAGGCAAAGAATAAATATATAAATCCAGTTTTTCAACTCTTTATATAACAGCATTATGGATTCCTTCTACAATTTTCTTTTTTGGTTGCTACAAGCAACATTTTATGTGGCATTTGGATTTTCCTAAATGTGTGGGATAAGGGAATTTTGAGCTACTTGACTAGTCTGGCTTGGTGCCCGGCTATATGATTCTGCCTCAAATTAAGCACTTCCATGTCATTGGTGAAGCTTGAAATTCATTGGTGTACTTAACTATTATTGATTCATTTACTTACTCATGGAAAAGAGCTATAATCCATTAAATCTTTCTTTTTGACTTCTCCCACCACTGCCACATTTTTTTAGGAATGTGATACACATATTGCTATGTTAGATTCTTAAATGTCACTATCAATACTAGAATTTTGGTAATTCATGGTAATTTTGTATAGATACCTAACTGAATTTATTTATGCTGTTGGTTGCGTCATTTTTGCATGTACAACCTCAACACACTAGCAATGTTAGTATACAACAGACTTTCTTAACTGAGGTTCTTAGAACCCTAGGGCTTCATAAGAGGTCATTACGGGTTCTGTGAGTAACTGTGTTGTTTTTTTTAAAGAATCTTTCTTTTAAAAAAAGCAGCGTGCCATGCAATGCCAGTGCTTGGAGTAGTGAAATCAGTAGGCTGATTTCAGGAAGATGGAGTTAATTATAGATTTAGCAAAGCTTCTCTGTATTTTCTAGCCTCCAACAGTGCTAAAGAATCCTTAATAGAAGTAGCAGTAACCCTTGTTTATATCTGAAAATGACTTTCCTATCAGTACAATACATTAATTTGAATGCAGAAAAAAACCAACTGCCCTCCACTCCCCCTTCCTTCCTTCCTTCCTTCCTCCCTCCCTCCCCCCTCCCCCTACATACACCATATATCTATATGTCTGTCTATATATATCTATCTATAAATGTAACTATGTATCTGTATACTATATAGATAGGTGTGTGTGTGTGTGTGTGTGTGTGTGTGAGAGAGAGAGAGAGAGAGAGAGAGAGAGAGAGAGAGAGAGGGAGGGAGAGGGAGAGAGAGAGGGAGAGAGAGGGAGAGAGGTGTGGTATTCAGCAGGTTATGACCAGTTCTGAAGAACCGGTAGTGGAAATTTTGAATAGCTCGGAAAACCAGTAAATACCACCTCTCCACTACTGACTGGCCCCACCCCCATCTATTCTCTTACTCCTGAGTCCCAGCTGATCAGGAGGAAATGGGGATTTTGCAGTAACCTTCCACTGAAGTGGGGTGGGAATGGAGATTTTACAGTATCCTTCCCCTGCTACGGTCACCAAGCTACGCCCACAGAACTGGTAGTAAAAAAAATTGAATCCCACCACTGGTATGTGTGTGTGTGTGTGTAATCACTCACCACATTTTTGCTTCTTCTTTTTTTGTAATGTAACAGCTGTTGAATTTCATCTCAGAGGAGAATTGTATGGCTCAGTAAAGTCCCTCCTGATTTCTCTGACATCATAATTAAAACCTTGACACTTCAAGTCTGCCTACATATCCAGAAATAAAACCTCCCATAATTAATTATGCTTATATAATATGATAGTCCTGAGGCATAGTTGAGGGACGTACATCCCATCGTCGGGATTCCAAGCAAAAAAAAGATGGACAGATTGCAATATATAAGATGTTATCTCCCCTTCACCATAGGTATTTGTCAGATGTTTGCTTCTGTTTTAGCACGAATCAGTTTCCCTAAGGAGATACAAGGGCAGAATGAAAATAAAAGAGAAAGCAGAAAGTCTTAATTTACAAGTAATCCTGCTTCAAAACAGCGAATGCTGTTTTGCAAATGTCAACATTAAATATATATATATATTCCAGAATGTCAGAATAGTCTGTTTTAGATGCTTTTGATTTGACATTCTGATATGTAAGCGATTCAGCCCCTCAAGCAAATTGTTTTTTAAATATCCCAGCAACTCAGATTATATATCTCATTCTGAAGTGTTCATTCATGTTCCGAATGTCAATCTAATGACATTTATTTTTAGCAGAATTTTAAAGAGGCTGGTGGTATCACAGGGAAAAAAAACCCTTATGTGTTAATTTGTAGGCAGAAAGTTACACAGCGCAATATAATTGAAAAGAAATACTGGAAAAGATGCTTCTTAGACTGTAGCTTCCAGATGCAATTAAAAAAACATACATTAATATGGTAATCACAGTCTAATAAATATGGCATATTACATGGGTTGTCTTTAAAATGCTTTAAAGGCATTTTAAGCCATTTCTGTGTTCAGTTCAAAGAGTTGGCAGGCAGTTTATCAATCATCTAAGAAAGACTTGAGTTCTTTTGGAAAAGCATGTACGATTTGCCACTTTTTAAACCAGAAATAGCTTATTTTCCCTATACAAATTTCCCCAAACTAAAAGAGAATACAAATAGTCAATACATTTATGCCTTAGATGTGGGTCGTTGCCTACAACTAAACGTAGAGATCGTGGGTGTTATGGAACATGGGAGTGGCTGGTGATGAGCAAGGATGCACCTTTTGCCTTTTTTAAACTTGCATTTAATTATAACTTTCTTTTTTCCCTTGGTTGTATTTAAGCTTTTGTAACACTTTTTATCTTTTTATTGTAAACAGAGTCTCTTAGTTGAGATGGGCAGTGTAGAAATGTGATAAATAAAAAAATGAAAGAAAACTCTACAGCTAAGGCTGAATCATGCTGTTTATTTATATTATATTGAGCGATGATGGTGCCGTGGTTAGAATGCAGTACTGTAGGCTACGTCTGCTGATTGCCAACTGCCAGAAATTTGGCAGTTCAAATCTCACTGGCTTAAGCTTGACTCAGCCTTCCAACCATCTGAGGTCGGTAAAATGAGGCGCCACTTGTTGGGGGCAATATGCTCAGCTGACTCTGTAAACCACTTAGAGGAGGCTGTGAAGCACTGTGAAGCGGTATATAAGTCTAAATGCTATTACTATTATAGAAAAACTGGGTGGATAAAATGAGTGTATTGTGTACAACAGTTGAATTCATTACTGGAAGAATAAGATGCAACTTAACTATATGGCAAATCAAAGAGGTATTGCTTTAATGCATGGGTGTTGCCGTCACGTGATGTATCGTGACGTTTTCCCCCTTCCCAGAGCTGGGGTGGGCGTGGCCTGCACATGACGCATCTGGCCCGCGGGCTGCCAATTTGACATCCCTGGTACTAATGTTTCAGAGAAGGCAGGATAATATTGGGTTTGTATTTTTCAGTTGCTTCCCGTCCACTTTGAATCATAGACTTCCTTTGCCTTATATAGAGTATAGAATTATTGAAGAAATCCACATTGTTATGTGAAATATTCTGAATTAATGTATAGTGGAGTTATGATGTTATTAAAGTAAAACTATTAGCTCATTTTTTTACAGAATAAAAAATAAAACAAATAGTCATTAAACCTTTGCGATAGCAGAACAAAAAGCATCAGGTTAATTGTGCCCAGCTAGACAGCTACACTTAGCCATATTTGACTAGTTTTGAAACATTCAGAAGAATCGGGCCTGGTTAATATTTGGATGAAAAATCACCAGACAATATTAATTATCTCATTTGGACTGGATAGTTTTTTAAAAAACTCCAGAGAAAATGGAATGCATTTCCATATCCTTGCAGATAAAACTTCATGGACATACAGCTTCATCTTTTTTACACTCTACATTTTTTTCCCTCTTAAATTATTTCTCCTTCCCTTTGCTTTTCATACTTAAACTTAATAACTGCCTTAATTTTAGAATGTCAGAACTGGTGTTTTCTTTGGGAATGCAAGCAAGCAGGAGAGAAACAAAGAGCAATTATTATTATTATCTCTCTTATTCATTAAACATGAAACTCAGTCAACTGAACATTTAAAAATGTGTCACAAATACGATTGACTGGTGCTAATGGTTGACACAGGTTGCTGCCAACATCCTAGGTATCAACCAAGTATCTTCTTAAAATGTATGATGTTTCAAGTAGCACAGTTTTTTGCAGTTCCGCTGGTGTTATTGCAGGAAGCTGCAATTTCTTGATGTGTTTTGTAAAATTCTTGGACATGGTACTAAGTGCCCCGATAACAATGGGTATCACTGTTACATGTTTCATCCACAGCCATGTAGTTTCGATGGCCAGGTCGCGATATTTCGTGATTTTTTCCAGTTCTTTTTCTTCGATTCTGGCATCTCCTGGTATAGTGATATCAGTAAACTATACACTTCGGCCCTCAACAACCATGATATCTGGCGTGTTATGTTCCAAATGATGATCCATCTTTATTTGAAAGTCCCACAAGATATTCACTGTCTCAGTTGTTGTTGTCATTGTTGTTGTTATTATTATTATTATTATTATTATTATTATTATTATTATTATTATTATTGCTTTAATCTTCAATTCGATTCACAGTCTGGGACTGGTAAAAACATAACAGTTCAAGTCCTAACCAATGACCTAAGAACTGTTAAGGTAATGTCTGAGTATGTAGGCAGAATTTCAGAATTTATTATTATGGTTAATCTTCAATTTGATTCAGTCTGGAGCTGGTAAAAATGTAACAGTTCAAGTCATAAGAACCTAAGAGCTGTTAAGGTAGCATCTGAATAGACAGGCAGTTCCGAGTAGGGTGGGGTTTTTTTGGCCAACTCAGGATATTCAGGTCTAATAAAGTCAAAATTTTCATGTATTTGGGCAGTCCTTTGGGTATTGCTCCGAGAGATCCTATAACTATTGGTACAACCGTTGGTTTCTTCCTCTGTAATCATTCAACTTCAATTGGCAAACCATATTGTTATTTTTTCTAGCTGTTTCTAGAATTTTATTATTATTATTATTATTATTATTATTATTATTATTATTATTATTATTTTTATTATTCATGCTTAAATGCCTGAATTGTAGAAAAAGACAAATGAGTATAAATAACAACCATTTTTAATTCAGCCTACCCGCAGATATTTTAATATAATATCAGATAATTTAATATATCCATAAAATCACATAGTGACAATTGTTCTTGCACACCAGATGAAAGCTTATCAAAAGAATTGAAGAAGGAAAATGCATTCGCTTTTCTGGGGCACAGAAATACGTTTCATAAATAGGCAAATGATGTTAAGGGGAGATGATGCTTATTTTTAAATGATTCATTTAATTTGCATAGAACATTTTTTTCCCTTTTATCGTTTACAGGAACAAGCATATTTACTGTTTATGAAGCTGCATCCCAGGAAGGTTGGGTCTTTCTGATGTACCGAGCAATCGACAGTTTTCCCCGATGGCGCTCTTATTTCTATTTCATCACCTTAATTTTTTTCCTTGCCTGGCTTGTTAAGGTACATAAACAAGAACCTTATAAAAATGGTAATAAGGGGAAACAGAAGAAAGGTTCAGATTAAAAAGCAATCTGAATAATGACATAAAAGATGCTCTGGCATGAATTCAGGTGTGCATTGGCCACACTGCTATCCTGAAAGTTAATGGAGGGAGAATGTTGATTTCATTATTTTGAGATAGTTATTATCCTGAAAGCTAAGATAATATCTTGTTTATAAAACAGACCCTCTCAAAAGTATATTGCTGCTATTAGCAATCGTACTTATTACACTAGGCCAGTAGCCCCCAACCTTTTGGGCACCAGAGTCCGGTTCCGTGCAGAGAGGTTTTTCTGCGAACTGTAGGAGGCGTGATTTCACGTGCTGCTTGCATCCCATGGATGGGACTTCACTTCTTTGTGCGGCACAATATCTGGCATGCCGTGAACCATTGCTAGTCCATGAACCAGGGGTTGGGGATCACTGTACTAGGTCATCGTTGGAAGAATGTTAATGGTCCAGAAGGATAATGTGTTTAAATGTTTCCCAGGAACTTTCCCAGGTCTTAACTGGAAAATCAAATTGCTAATTTCAGTTGCCACCACTGCTAGATTAGTCTTTGGCAAACTTTCTATATCCAGCTCAAGGCTTTCAGAATTTCTACAATCTCCAGAATTTCAGTAGAATATACAGTATTTCACTGGTCTGGTGGAATACAGATATATACTCGGCATATGGCCATATTGTAGAAGGAATGCAATTGAGTTCTTTATCCTGGCTGCCTGGGTAACACATGCTATAGCATCTTTTCTCCTACACTGAAGTAGTTGTTCAAACTGACTTTTTAATCTGAGAATGTTCCAATGCTGTCATTTTCCTTGCATTCACATTCTAAGCTTTGTAATTGTCATTCCCCCCGCCCCCCAAATCCTGGCACATTCAGTCAAACTACCATTTGGAATGATGCCAATGTCAGTGTTGGTTGCCAGTGTTTGCATAAGTTAGATACTACTGTGATTCATGAATTATCTTATTATAAAGAGGGAGAAGACTCTTCAAAGAGACCGGGAAAACACTGGGAATGTTCTGTGGCAAGAGATTCTGCTATTTTATCCAAGTGGTAATATATTTTCATAAGGACGATTTGGAATTGGTAGGAGACTTTAATATGATGGTGATAATCAAATGATTCTAAATGTACAAAGACTAGGAAATAACCTCTACTGAATGGAGAATTTTATAGGAACAATTATATAAACTATTATACTTATTTTGGCCCCTAAACCAAAATGTTAGTTCCATTATGTCTTTTCCATTATGTCTATTCCAGTGGTGGGTTGCTACCGGTTTGGTCCGGATCTTGCAAACCAGTAGTAATGGCAGCAGGATGCTCTGCCCACCTGCCCGGATGTCATTACAGACACTCTGCACATGTGCAGAAGCTTCTGCACATGTACAGAAGCGCCACGTATGATCGAAGCGCTCACGCTCCAGTTGCAAACCAGTAGCGAAAGTAAGTGGAACCCATCCCTGGTCTATTCATATACCGATTAACCATAAAAGCTAATCAAAACACTATATAATTCAAATGTTCAATATCCAAAAATCATGCAAGAGGAATACAACCGCTTCATAATTAGGCACACAACACTGATTGCATGTGTATAGCTGCCCCAAAATACACAAACCTAAAAAAGCTCTCCATCCAATTGTATCATTACCGGGGATCCCCTACCTACAATGTTGCAAAAGAATTAACAAAAAAGCTTGGGCACCTTACAAGTGGAAGCAAACACTCCATCAACTCCCCACTATAGTGCCTTCAAACATTCAGAGACATGACTATAGATGATGATGAAATCATGGTCTCATTTCATGTCACAGCCCTTTTTTCCACCATAGATAGATCTGGAATTAGCCAAAGAATCTATGACCACATTGCTCCATAGCACATCTGACTTAACCAAATACATGAAGATTGAAACACCCAGAATTATGGATTTCATAAAACCTATGCCTAACCACATGCTTCCAGTTTGGTGGACAAACTTACCAACAAATTAAAGGTACATCTGTGGGATCATCTCTTTCAGGACTTATAGCGGAGGTCATTACACAAGGTCTGGAAGCCATAGCACTTCCAGAAATACTGTTGTGGCTCCGTCCTCCGAGCCTATCTTATCGGAGGAAGAAGGCTCCAAACATGAAGGAGAGGAGACAGCCAGGCCTCCCTCTCAAGGACCCTCCTCTCTGGCAATGCCTCAGGTGTCTCCCAAAGGAGAAGAGATTGGCCAGGAGCCAGGTGTTTCCGAGTCGTCGGATAGTGATGAAGAAACATTGTGGTTGGACCCACGCCAGCATCGGAGAGACAAGTGGGCACAGCAGAAAAGGAGGCGTGCCAGAGATTAAGCTGAGTCACTGGACCACACCCCACAGGCTATAAAAGGGAGTGTGGTGGCCATTCGGACTCTGTGATGGACAAAGCTAATCTCTGGCAAGGCACTTTGCACCTTCAGACACAATGCCTATTTTGCTGTGGATTTAATTACAAACTGGACTATTCAAACTGTGTGTATTTTTGTCTGTGTTATCGGAGTAAAAGTTCTTGGCAGGCAGCCACGGAGTTGCTGCCAAGTTCCTTATCACTGACATTGAGTGTTTGAAGAGTTTATTTAACCCTTGGCTGGCTGGTTGGGTGTGTGCGTGGTACGGGGACAGAACAAATATAACCCAAAATATGGATCAGATATGTAGATGACACCTTCATCATAATAAAAAAGGACCAATTAGAGAACACCCACAGAAACATCAACATCTTCAGAGGAATCCAGTTAACTAGAGAAGAAGAGGAAAACAACAACTCACTATCTTTCCTGGACATCCTGATCAGCAGAGACCATGATGGCAAACTGGAAACACAAATGTACTGAAAAACTATCCATACCAAGCAAGTGCTTCACTATCAAAGTAATAACCCTTAGCGATTCTATGGGCCAGGTCTCTCCACATCTTCCGATCTCGCACTAATTCTTCGAGTTTTTCTATGCTCTGACTAGTGTCAGCTTTGATGGTGTCCAGCCACCATGTTCTTTGATGGCCTGGTGGCCTTTACTGAATTCCCTCGCATGACATGGCCCAAGTAAGTGAGATGCAGTTTCGTGATTTTGCTTGCCGATGATAATAGTGTTATGCTCTCCAGTACCTGCTTGTTAGTCAACTTTGCTGTTCGAGGAATAGGCAGGAGCCTTCTCCAGCACCACAGCTAAACAAGTTATCCCAATCAAGGAACTGATTACAAGTTACCCCAAACAAGCTAACCGTAAACAGCCCAACCAAAGAACCTCCAAGATCCCTTCCACCAGCACTGATAAAGCAAGACACCAGAATATAAATTGAGAACAAACCCTTACTAACAGGAAAAACAACCAGGCTCAGAGAGCACCAATTGTTATACGTTTCCCAGCTCTTGTACTTGTCCAGCTGGCCTCATTCCAGTTTCTTAATTAAGTTCTATTGAACTATTCATTTCTTGAACCAACCCCACCCAGTCTCTGTATTTTTACATACCAAAAGTATCTTCATTATTTATTTTCCTTCTTTGCTAGTGTGAACTTTTTAATTGATAACTGTTGTACCTGCCGTTAACATTGCTTTTAATATTTTAAGTCTTTGGAGAATCTTTTTCAACTTGGGAAATAATTTAAAACGATGGAGTCAGGGGGTGTTTTTACACCATCTACTTCTTCCATGTCATTTTCTGCTTCAGCTCTTCCCTCTCCTCTCTTCCCAATCCTTGGGAGAATTAACTGTATTAGCAATTGACCTTGTGAATGACATAGGCAGCATCTTATCTGAGACTAGGCATATTCTCTCACATAAGCCATAATTTTCTTCCCAAGCTTCAACAGGGGATGAATATATTCTTCACCAAAAATCCAGAGGGAGAGAGACCATTTGAAATATCCTAAGAAATTCTTTTATTCTGATAATCATCAATAACAAAGTGGAACATTTACAATCCGGTGTTACTCTCTTATATTCACAGTAACCGTAAGGCCAGGAGATAACTTTCAAGCCACTATCATAAACCTGGCAGTGTAAGCTGGATAAGAGGCCGCATTATCACTCATCCTTTGTACCATCTTGCCTTGTGCATGTCATTTTTAACTATCAACTAGGTTGTAGCGTGCCGGAGTTAGCACTATATTTAGGTAATTGTAAACCCATCTGAGAAAATGAAATGCCTGCTCTGAAGCAGAAAATCACTTAGGGGCAGATTTTTCTCCATTTTTTATTGTGGACTGCTCTGCCTTTTCATTCTCTTTAGCAATTACATTTCCTCAGCCCAATTTATTATTACAGCAATAAAGTTTTTACTTCTTTTCATTCAGGTTTTCTTTTTGAGCTTCCCAGCCTTTAGCTCCTCTGCAAAAAATGAATTCCTGAGAGCATTATTCACTATTTTTCAAGGGAGAATATTAACTCATCCATTTTACTATAATGTGTTTATATTGTATATGTTTGTTTGTTTATATAGCCACCCATTTGATGGAAAGTGACTGGTGGTCAGGGGTGAAATGCTACCAGTTCGCACCAGTTTGGGCAAATCGGTAGTGATAAAAGCTACCAGTTCAGGCGAACTGGTAGTAAAGAAAAAGCTACTAGTTTATCCGAACCGGTATTTCCAACAATCAGCTGTGCCACATGATTTATATTTGCTAGAAAGCATGAAATCCTGCTTTCTAGTCAATCTAAATTACGCGGCACTGCTGTTCCCCCCACCCACTGTTCTACCTACCTTGTTAAGCCTCTTTTTTCCGTGTGAAGCACGCATTTGGTGTGCACTGTGCATCCACATGCGCAGTGTGCATTTGGTGTGCACTGCGCATGTGCGGGCAGCAAACCGGTGGCAATCCGCGGAAAATTTCACCACTGCTGGTGATGTTCAGCACTCCAATAAAACACATGAAAGTAAATCTAATAGCAGTATTAGCAGTAATTCATTGGCCAGAAATTTCAATCAACCAAAGTTTTAATCAAGTCAAGCACAATTATTGAAATGTAAACTAAAGGTAAAGGTTCTGTTGTGACCCAGGCCCAAGTAGGTAGTATTAGACGCAAACAGTTCCAAAACAAACAGACTTTATTAGAACAGCTGAGAATTAACTCATTCTCAGCATAGTCTAAACTAAATCAAATTCTTCAGTCTAATCACCAACCTTGGTATAATTAGGCAAACTGCCAAAGGCTTCTCTTGGCAAAAGTTCAGAAGCAGAAGACACCGACAAGAGATAAGTGCAGCAAGACAAGATCAAGTCTATCAATGTTGTTTTCCAAGAAAGAGCCCAAGAGCCGTTGCTGGCCTTTTAAGCCTTATGGGAAGGGCCAATCGTCTCTTGGCCCTACTCCCGAGTCGTCCTCTTTGCTGTAGCTGCTCTTGCCTTCTGGCAGCTCTTCTCATATGTGCACTAGGAACAGGCTCCTCCTGTTCCTCTGCCTCGTGTCTAGTGTCAGCCTCTGGAGGCTCCGGAGTCCACACCTCACTCCCCGATGGCCCTGGCCCCATCTCTGCCTCTGACGCAGAGCCTCATCCAGGCCTTCCCCAGCCTCCAAGATTGGCCCCTGCTCCTCCTCAGCTTCATTGCTGTCCGACTCCGCTGTCAGCTCTGCAGGCTGCTGGCGGACCACAACAGGTTCCCCACACATGCGTGCTAGTCATTTCCGGCTCTAGGGGCAGTACTCATCTCCGTTTCTACGCTGAAGAGCCAGCGCTGTCCAAAGATGTCTCTGTGGTCATGAGGCCAGCATGACTCGACGCCGAAGGTGCACAGATAACTGTTACCTTCCCACCAAAGTGGTTCCTATTTTTCTAGTTGCATTTTTTACGGGCTTTCAAACTACTAGGTTGGCAAAAGCTGGGACAAGTAACGGAAGCTCACTCCATTACGCGGCACTAGGGATTTGAACTGCTGAATTGCTGACCTTCTGATTGACAAGCTCAGTATCTTAGCCACTGAGCCACTGTGTCCCCTCTTATTGAAAGATAGACAAGGGCTATTGTTGGTCTGTACTCATCTTGCTTCCAGTTGTTCCCCAACTTCCAAGCAAAAAAGCTCTTCACTTTCCCAATTGAGGGCAACATATTCATTAGAACAGAAGAAAGTCTGTACCTCACTCATTTGTACTTCATCCAGCACCCTTTCCTTCCTTCCTTCCTTCCTTCCTTCCTTCCTTGCTTCCTTCCTTCCTTCCTTCCTTCCTTCCTTTTAGTTTTTCTAGAACTTCTATTGTTTTTCTAAAGTTCTGACCTCTTTCAGTGCCTCCTCCTGTGTTTGATTTTGCCCCGTGCTTAATATTATTTTCCTTTCTTGTGCTGATGCTATTCATATTCTTCATCTTCATTCTAGTGGAAAATATTGTGTTGTCGTATTGAAAATAAATGAAATATGGTGTCTTGCTACCAAAAAGGAAGGAGCGACGGAGGAAGCAGAATAGCGATTAGCACAATAAATATTATTTGTTATTTAAAACCAAAAGAGATTCTCCTAGGCACCTAGAGTAATGGCCTTGTTGAGTGCTGTTGTGGTGATGGATCCAATTAAGCAGGCTTTGAAAATAATCCTTGTCTGCCTCCTTACATATATGTTCCTTCTTTTATAGAACGTATTTATTGCTGTCATCATTGAAACATTTGCTGAAATCCGTGTGCAGTTTCAACAGATGTGGGGTTCCAGAAGCAGTACAACTTCAACTGCAACTACTCAGGTAAACATGGCTAAATGTTTATATAGACAAATAGATGTGTGTGGTAAACATTAGCTTTTATTTGTCTAAAGCTACTAATAGTGTGTGTGTGTGTGTTTAATTTCTCTGGGTTTGGCTGATGATTTGAGGCTTCTTGGAAAGTGTGTTTTGATTGGTGATCTGACCTATTGTTAATTCTATCCTGATTATTAATGTATTGTGAATGGTTTGGATTACATACCGTGGTGATAAATCATGCCTTGTTCTCTTATTGGCACTTTCAGGAATTATCTGGCTCCAATAAAGGAGAATATTTGTAGTTCAGGTTTGAAATAAGAGGTTCTTGTTGTTCTCTGAGCTTGGTTGTTTTCTGGCAGACGTTTCATTACCAAACTAGGTAACATCATCAGTATTAGTAATGAATGGGCTTTGAAACCTCATTGTGTTATCTGGCTCTTCTGCAATTTATCTGGTCAATTTTTCTTCTATTTTCCCACTCAAATTTGTGGTTCATTTTGAGAGGGTAAATAGTTAAAGGGTATTTTTGGTGTTTGTTCTTCATTGCATTCTCTGTATCTTCATCCTTGCTGTAATTGATTAATCCTGTTTGTCCAATGTAGTGTCGGCTGCAGTCTTGCAGTTGACTCTGTAAATTATCTTTCTTTCATAGTGAGGTATCTTTTGGTTTTCACTGGGTTTTGGGGGTGGGATGGTTTTGTTTTGCTTTTTTGGTAGTGCTTTTGTGGGTTTGTGGGCAGCTTGTAGTCATTTTCATATCATATCTTCCCTCCTAATTGATTTTCACATATTGAATTGCCTATATTTTATCATGTAAACTTTGTTTCAAACATTATGTAATGTTTCTACCCTACACATTCTTCCAATTAAGTTGCAGTATGCAATTTATCTTGTTATGGGTAGTAATTATACAATAACTAATATTCATAATTCAGCGGATAACCCTTAACATTTACATAGATTCATTCATTCAGTCATTCATTCATTCATTCATTCATTCATTTGAATTATTTCTATCCCCCTCTCAGGCTAACAAGCCTCACAAGCAGTACCAATATTTGAGCCATGCAGTGTTGTGTTTTTACATGGGCAGCCATACAAATCTTTTTTTATTTATTCATTTATTTATTTGTTGACTCTTCAATAAAAATACTAGATTATTTCAAAAGCAATAAACTTCTAGGATCCTTCCCATGGAGTAATTGATGATAATAGCAAGAGTGGTTATGAAAAAGGCCCAAGACAGCCTGCTTCCTTCTCATTCTGGCCCTTTTCCAACAGAATAGTTGGTTTTAAGGCTTGTGAGGGGAAGCAAATTAGAGAAGGAAGGATACATTCTTTAGCCACCTTAACATCATGTTGGAGAGGAGAAAAAGCAAGGAAACATGGCTTATATGAAACCATGACATTATTTCTTAGTCACTCTTATGTTTCATTGCAGTACATTACTGCAAAAAGTGCACATTTTTAGTATTCTGTAATAATCTGTGTTCTGTTGCCAGACATGGCTATTTCATGTGCATTGTGTGCAGTTTTCTGCATGGAAGAATTCCTCATGCAAGAAATTGAACTGGTTCCTGTTTGCAGGTCCTATGTTCAGCCCCAGCCATAAAATCTGTAACTAGAAATCAGTGACAATTCAAGGACAAAGGCGGTGGAATAATATAGTATGAAATCAATGGAGTCTGCACTGCATTCTCTGTAATAACAAGAGATTTCTGAGAAGAAAAGAATGCAATGTAGAGAAGAGGATGGTCACAAAATAAACATTACCCGTTTTGTTTGTAGATCTGAGCACATAAATAGATTCTGACAAGTGTTTTCCCCCTCCAGATGTTTCATGAAGATGCTACAGGAGGATGGCAGCTGGTAGATGTTGATGTGAATAAGCCTCAAGGAAGAGCACCAGCATGTCTGCAGGTACGTTGATTTCTAAATAAAGCTACCAAAGTAGCAAACCAAGTGGTGATCTTGCTGTTTGAAATTGACAGTAATTTAAAATTCCTCATAGTCACAATATAAAGTTAGAATTGGTTAAAGTTTAATGTACATTTGTGTGGATTTTTGAGCATTTTATTTTTTGCATGCTATAAACAAATTCTTTCCCTTTCTCTAAATCTGTCTCCAAGTTTCCATAGAGACCTCTGTCCAATTCTTATTATGTTAGACGTATAGATATAATTACAATTGGCATGTTAGAGGAAAATCAGTTTCTTAAAACGTAGTTGATTTAGAGCAGGGCTGTCAAATTCCCGGCCTGCGGGTGGGTGCATCTAGCGCTGGCCACGCCCCCGCCCAGTTTAGCGAAGGGGGGGAAGTCCCACTATGTCATGTGACACTGCCATGACCACGTGAGTTTGACACCCCTGATTTAGAGTGTATGCCTTCCCCTGTTCTGAAAACAATATAAAGGACAACAAAGATTATATTACTTTTATAAAACATGTGAACAGAAGATGCCCATTTTAGAAGCATCTTGCCATTGTCAGATATATGAAGTAAAAAATAAAAAAAAGAAAACAGAAAAAAATCATGTCATCTAAGTATGGAGACTAGAACTCAAGTAGATCCTTGGGCACGCATTGTGAGTTTTTGCCTTCATCTCGAAGATGACATGCGCAATTCTCTTACACTGCCTCAACTCTGATACACTTCTTACCATATGTGAATTGTGGAGACTTAGATCTAGCTAAAAGCTAACGTAAACTTGAGTATACTGGTGTAAATGAACAATGGAAAGAGTAACGTCCAGAAGTTCGACATAAATTCAACTACAATCATTTCAAATTCATGAAAGTCACCTTTTTGCGTGTGCTAGAGCTAGTCTCAAATTTAATGCCTTCTTGTAATTCCTCACCTATGTCAGTAGACCCTTGGGATTGTAGATCTGATATATGATAGTAATAAAATACCTTGATTTTATTTAGTAATATAGATGAAGCTGCTGCTGGCTGCAGCAATAATCTTTGGACAGAGATACCTGGGTTAGCTTCATGAAAGTGAAATAATTATTTATTTTATTCCATTACATTATAAAGCAGACGGTTTTATTTATTTTTTTTAATATCCCTTTCCCCTACTTTTTTAAATATAGATTTTTTTTAAAAAAAATCAATTGGTTTTCTTTACAATTTATATATCTAGCCCTGTTAAACTTGTTAAAAATTAAACTACCTGCCTTGATATATTCTTTCTGCACAGTATTATCTGTTTTTATTCTTCAGTTGGTGCTAACTTTTTATGTCCCAATAAATGACATCTTGTGATGTTTTACTCCTTCACCTGCCAGTTCTGTCTGCCAGTAACTCCTTCGCTGAATTCTTATAATACTGTTTGCTTTCTTCTTCCTTAAATTAGAAATTAACAATAAGTTAATGATCTATGTCTCTGTCAGTATCAGATCTTAATTTATTGGATGCAACAGAGTTCCTCCAGCTTTTATTGCAAAGTAAATAGTCAGGTTTATATTGATGCCTGTTTTGTGAAGTCCACATCTAAAAGAGTCATTTAGATTGCTAGAGAAAAGTATTTACATTATCTCCTACAATGTATGGTAAATACAATTTATTAGGGTTTTTTTTTATGCAGCCAGCTCTATGGTGTTTATATACAACTTTCCCAAGTCTGTGCTAACTTACACAAATTTGACACACTATGGCACTGTAATGTCAAAGAATTGCATAACAGATTTTTGTTATATCTCTTCTTAAGAACATTTTTAATACTAAAAGAATAGATCCAATCTGGGTTAAAATAGCTGATTTCTTTGTGATGCTGGGTTACAAGTACTGTAAAAAATTCAGCCACGCAGTCATGCAGATTACATCAGAACAGCTGTTAAAATAAGTTTGTACAATGAGTGTCATATCTGGAATCAGTACTTATAGAACACATTGCAATGAATGGCAGAAGGGAAGAGAATTTGCTGTTAATATTTTCATTAGGCCTTCGCTGGTTACAAGATTTTTGGCGACTTCAAAACATCTAAAGACTAAAGACATATGTAATTTGTATTTTATTTTGACTCAATTTGAAATAGAAAGACTACAGAAAATTAGTGTAGTCTTATCTTAAATCATGAATAATGCATGCCCAGAATTTTTATATTTACTTTTATATGGTTTCTTTAGCCAACCCTTAAACAAACATTTATCAAAGATAAGCATCATGTACCTGAAGAGAACATTTCTGAAAAGAAAGGTATGCCTTGCTTCACAGATATGTAGGAAAAGATGCTTAATGAAGCCATAGTACTTCAAAGCACAAACGTAGCAAGACTGTAGTAATCAAATTACCAGGTATATGTCTTCCAGCAAATAGCTTTGATAATGCTTGATTTTGTTCTGCTTTGGATATTCAGGTAAAATCAGTAGGGGGAAAGCCTGGACCAAATAAAAATGCAATGTCTATTTTGCCTGAGAAATCTGTAATAGAAAATGTAGCTGGAATAAGGAGCTCATATATTCAGTATTGACGGAGGGAAGTCCCATGTCAAAAATGGCGGTTGATGAGGGACCATACTCTAAACCTAAAGGTGTTTTTTCCAAAAGGCAATTGGATTTTCTTAGTTGTTTTTTTTTAAATGTTTCTTTTCTTATTCAAGAAGCCTCTTCAGTTCTTTAAAAGGTGGGGGGATCAGGGGTGGGTTCTACTTCTGGTTCGCAACAGGATCGCGCTCTCGCTTCGCTTGCGCACATGCCTTGCTTCTGCACATCGCAGAGTGTATTTGATGACGTCCGGGTGGGTGGGGAAAGCCTCCCACCGCCACTGCAACCCACCACTGCTACTCTACTCTACTCTACTCTACTTTACTCTACTCTATTCTGTTTGCTGAAAACTCTGTTTTGTTCTGGGTTGCTGAGCATATTAAGATGTGCTGAAGCAAGCAGGCAGGAGAGTTGGTGACGTTTCCTATGAACAGGAATTAACTATCTTTCTTTTGCTTGTTCCAGAAAGTAGGAACTGAACTCTCTTTGCTTTGAGGCAGCCAGACATAACCCAGCACTCTCTGCTCCACCCCACTTCCTCTAAATAAACCATGCTAAATTTGACTGTTACAAGACTTAGGCAACCTACATTAACAGTATAAAAAGATTAAAAATATCACCATGCATAGACTGGCATTCATTTCTCTCTTTGACCTTCAGGCAGGTTATCCTACCCTGCCTGGTATCAGGCATGTAATCATGTAATTGAAATAAATGTAGATTAGCCTGTTCTTTTAAAAAGAATACAAGTCCTCAATTTCACTTTCCCACCTGTTAACGCTGCTACATGACAAAGAAAAAAATGCCAGAATGTTGGGAAGGGATAGAGAAACAGATGGATGAATGAATTTTTATAAATTGACTGACTGGTGATTTTCATCAGGAACTGTTAGCTGTCTTTCTTTTGATGAAAAACAAGACTAGAATATTCTCTGGCTAGAATATTAGAAACATCTCAAGTGTTGTTCTTCTGGATACAGAACATTCTAGCACTTTTGTTTCATTGGAACATCACTAACTTGGAACACTTCGGTGAAATATTCCATAACTTGTAACTTGTTTAAAATATCTTGTTCTTCAGAAGATACATTTTTCATTTCCCGAACATATCTCACCTTGATTGATTGATTGATTTAGCATATGGCATATCATACATGGACTTGCAATATATATTAACATTTTGCCTAGATTTTAAAAAAGCACAATAAAATATGAATATTAAAAGGATCTATATTCAGATCCCAAAGTCTAGGCCAGAGGTGTCAAACTGGCGGCCCACGGACCAGATGCATCACGCGCAGGCCCAGGGTGAATTTGATTTAAATCAAGTCGATTTAAATCACGATTTAAATCACTAGTAAAAAGGCTTGATTGAAATCAATTTGATTTGAATCATAATTTTTAAAGAGCAACTGTCATTTCTCTCCCGCATCAGCTCCTCCTCTGACCCGCTGTTGACTCACCAACAGTCCCAGTCTTCCAGAATATACAGCCTCATGCTATATAACTAAGCTCCATTTCATGCTGAATAAGTTAAATTATTAAGGTATCTTAAATAGATATTAAAATAGATGTTTAAAATTATTAAAATAAATTTGATAAAAATAAAATAAAATCCGATTTAAATTTTAAAAAACCTGATTTTTAAAAAACTTTTTTTAAAAAATCATCAATTTTTAGCCAGCCTGCATAGGTCACCCCAACCCCAGTTCCGCAAGGGGGAAAAATGTCACAAAGCATCACAGGACAGCAACATGACATCGTGAGTTTAACCCCCGTGGTCTAGGCCATCTATTGAAGCGCAGTATTGTTTATTTGAAAAAAAAAAATCAGAAACCTACAGACGGTCACGATATGAACTACAATTCAGCATGGGGCCCCACAGTCACACTAAGGGGAGGATACTGTGCCCTGTTTATACAGTGAATCCCGGCAGAGGTCAAGTGAGGTGTATCTCACCTTGGTTTTTTTCTATGAATAATTTGACAATATGACTTACAAACTCTTAGCTTAATGCCATGTACTGTATAAGGTTATGTATGAGAAGAACAAGCTGAACTGCAAATCAGATTTAAATGTGACATTGGTTTAGAGTCATTATAAGAGACCCAGGTCCAGCCTCTGATGAATTCTGTTGACCCTAATTTAGCACCAATTTAGCCTAGACCATCAATTGACTAGATTCCTGTGTATAAAAGGTAAAGGTAAAGGTTCCCCTGGCACATATGTGCTAGTCATTCCCCACTCTACGGGGTGGTGCTCATCACAGTTTCAAAGCCAAAGAGCCAGAGCTGTCCAAAGACATTTCCATGGTCATGTGGCTGGTATGACTAAACGCCGAAGGTGCACGGAATGCTGTTACCTTCCTACCAAAGTGATCCCTATTTTTCTACTTGCATTTTTACATGCTTTCGAACTACTAGGTTGGCAGAAGCTGGGGCAAGTAATGGGAGCCACACCGTTATGCGGCGCTAGGGATTCAAACCGCCGAACTGCCAACCTTTCTGATCAACAAGCTCAGCGTCTAAGCCACTGATCCAGGTAGCAATAATAAACTCTTCTGTGCTTTGAACTCAATGGATGCTCCTGATTATTTTACAGGTTGGCATATTTCATTCTGAAGACTCAACCTGGTTAAAAATTGCCCTTTATTAAGAACATATCATTCATACAGAGATCTATAAACACATATATTTCTGTATAGATATGTGTGTGTGTGTAATAATATTTCTTATGGAAATATTATTTGCTTTTGATATTATCACTGGAACACATATAAGTACCATAAATTACTGCTGCAGTTCTGTGTCTCAGGAAAGTAGTTAATTTGAACTCCATGTTTCAAATAATTTCTTTTCCTGACTCGGTTGGAAATAATGTATTTTTTATCTTGTATGATTAGCTACTGTTATTATTTCCACTCTTAGTAAAGGGAAGAGAAAAAGCCTTGTTTTACTACTATTTCTTCTTCTCTTCCTTTTTTGTTTCTGCTGCCAAATGTATTTTTGATAACATGGGTAGAACATTCTTAGTGTGAAAAGCAGATATCTATCCAAAATGCTATTCTTTGTAATAACCAGCAATATGATTTGTCATCTGAGTTGATGACAATGCCTTTCAGACACCTTCTATCTATCTTCAACAAATCATACAATGAGTAATGAACAATTCAAATTTGAGTATAGAAAGGGAAAATTTATGTTTTACCAGTCTAGCTGCTTATGTATTGAGCTGCAAACTTTCATGACAGTGAACTGCATAAGTCATTTCAAGATCAAGTCATTAGTGTCTTTCAAAAATTAGAGGCAGCTGAAATTTAGACAAAATTCAGATTCCCATGAGTTAAAATTCAGAATGTACACTTTGAAGGAGAGATCATTTTTTGTTAAATCAGCAAGTGTATTACAAATAAGTAAGTAGATACATACATACATACATACATACATACATACATACATACATACATACTTCCTGAGCTGCTTTCCATTTAACTTTAGAAAATTAAGTAATTCCTACAGAAGCTCCAAGGGACGTGGTGGCTCAGTGGCTAAGATGTTGAGCTTGTCGATCAAAAGGTCAGCAGTTCAGCGGTTCGAAATCCTAGTGCCGCGTAACGGGGCCCAGCTTCTGCCAACCTAGCAGTTCGAAAGCATGTAAAAAATGCAAGTAGAAAAATAGGGACCACCTTTGGTGGGAAGGTAACAGTGTTCCATGCGCCTTTGGTGTTTAGTCATGCCAGCCACATGACTACAGAGAGCTTCAGACAGCACTGGCTCTTCGGCTTTGAAACAGAGATGAGCACCTTAGAGTCAGGAATGACTAGCACATAGGTGCGAGGGGAACCTTTACCTTTACCTTACAGAAGCTCCAGAAATGTAAGAGGCTCAATGACATTGCCATGTTAAAGGGGAACCACCCTTGTGTTATCCATTACAGTACTGATACATCTATACTTTTTTCAGATTAGGAACAGTCCTGGAGCAGACCTAAATGACTTTGAGTTCATTTGTGGGAGAGTTATATTGCCAAATTTATAACCCAACCCTTTAAAGTGTAGGCAAACTCATTTTCTTAAAAAGACACAAGCAAAGCAAAGCAAAACCAGTATTAGAGAAATAGTTCTTACATTTTTATTGCATACTGTCACAGTTATGAGACAAGAGGGATAAAAGTTACAATGCTCATTTAAAAAATATATATTTTAAACCTGAACACAATGTGCTCACCTGAGCTAGGAAAGACTGAACTTCAGCAGATGAGTAGACTGATTCTGTGAGGGGAGTTTGAGGAACAGCCAAAAGCAATTCCTACAGTTGCTGGAGACAGTTTCTTCAGTCTCCTTAATGGTATGACTGACTCTATCCAAAGCAACAATCTACTTTGCAGGCGTTGGGCAAAAATGAAACTGCAGACATCTGCAGCCATAAGCTTCACCTTCCTATATACATATATCGACTATATATTAAACATATTTTTCCATTTCTCCTGAAGGATGGATGGATCTGTGCTTTATTACTTTTACAACACTGCTGGTCTTGGGTAGAACTAACAGGACAGTCTCATACTGTGCATATATATTAAACGTAGACCCATTGAGTTTGGCAGATCTTGTTCCAAGATGTCTGTGTGAATGGATGGATAGGCAGGATGACAACTTAACCATCTTTTACTTGGTGGTAGCCATCTTTAATTAGCCAACCTTAATCAACTAACTTAGTTGATTTGGTATATACTGTCTTGTAGCTATTTGGAATGATTTTCTTAAACCAGAAAAATTGATGTAACAGGCATGTAATGTAGTACATATCCTTATTAAGATTTTCATTTTCACTTACTGCATTTTGGTTACTGTTCTTGTTCAGTATTGAAACCAAATTTCATGAAAAATGAAATCTGAACTACCGTGTTTTCCCGAAAATAAGACCCTGTCTTATATTTTTTGAACCCCGAAATAAGTGCTTGGCCTTATTTTTGGGGAGGTCTTATTATTTTGAGGCGCATGGAGCAAGTTGGAGCTCCTCTTGACATCTTACCTGATTTCCAGCTCTGTTTAAATATTTTCAGGGAGGGCTTATTTTCAGGGGGAGGCTTATTATCAGGGGATGTCTTATTTTCGGGGAAACAGGGTATGTAATAGTCTGTTTGCGCAAATCAGCTACAAGAAATTTGAGAGATATTTAAAGAATGAATATTTGTTAAATTTTCAGAAAGACACATTAATTGTTGGTAGCATGTGTCCTCATATCTCCCTCTCATTTCCCCTCTTTGAAAACAGCATTCTAATTTTTCGTTGTGTACACACTCAACTTTCCATTTGATCCAAACCCATCTTCTATTGTGTCTAACAAATGCAACCAATTTTGTCAGCAGCACACCTTGATTGCTATAATTGTATTAAAAGTCAAGGGGACTCTATGGTGTGATTGAAATGCCTGTTTTCAGCTTGATGAGGTTTGAAATATTGGATGTAGTTAACCTACAGATCAAGCTTTGTAGATGAAATTAACATTTAATTCTAATGGTGCTGCTGAATTCTCCTGAAATCCAGCATGACTCAAAAATAGTTTAAAACTACAAATGACCAAGGGGTAAACCAGAAGATTATCTCAGCATTGAAAAGAATTCTAAAATTAAGAATGTTTATTCTAATTAGTCTGCATTATGTATGTGTGTACTTTTACAGAGCTTAGAGCCCACTCCAGGCCACCAGCTCTGAGCAGCTATAACCCTATGAATAAATAAGCTTTATTTATTTATTTAAAACTATAAATTATATTCTCTTGTTTATCAAGTGCTCACGGCAAAGCACAATTCACTGCATAAAAGCTTTCATACTCCTTGCTGCTTTTGTTTTGAGGGTGAGGGTTTGTTCTCCAAGCTTGTGGGTTGGTTTCATTACCAGGCTAGATAACATCTTTAGCGGAGTTTAGGGGATGTCAGTGTCGGTGTTCTTCTATTTATAAGGGTTTCAGGTGTAGGTGTGTCAAGTGAGGATCTTGTAATGGGTCTTGTGATAGGTCAGGTGTGAGTCATCAGTGATTCTTGTGATGGGTCTTGTGATAGGGAGTGTACATCAGGTCAGGATCATTGGGAGGTGAACTGCTGGTTGACTTGCGTGGGTTGGTTGAGGGTCAGTGCTATCTCTGGTTGTCTGTGTGGTTGATTTGGATTCTGAGAGGTTCGTAGGCTCGTTGTAAGTCAAGGTGTCTGTTGATGGAATTGCTTGTGGTGAGCCAGGCATCAATGAACTCACGAGCGTGGCAGATGGTGGTGTGGTCAAAGATTTTTGTGTTGTTCTAATTGAACAGAGGCTGTTTGGTATCGGTGTTTTCTCTGAATATGTCTACTTAATTCTTATAGTAATGGATATATTTTTAAAAACATGAAATAATTGTCTGCATTAAGAAGACGTGAAGATTCTTTTTCATTCCCAGATTTTTAAGAAAAAAACATTTAGAAGATCATAAATTCTCCCTATCCTTTCATATTTGTGAGTTACGTGATTTTTACAACTCTAAAATGTAAAAGCTAAATTTGACAAGGCAGCAACTAGTGATTCTCAGAATAGATAGGACCTTTATGTGAAGATAATTGGATCACCAAGCAAACTGCCAAATATCTACTAACTCAAAAATTAGGAGGGAAAAAACCTTAGATTTTCAGTCTTTTGTACTGCACAGAGCGAATTATATGCATATATGTTGAAATTCTTTAATGTATTGTCCTTTTAAAATATGTATATTATATGACCTCTGAAGTTTTTAACAATTGGGAAAACAGTTATTTCCCTTCAGTGAACCTCTGCCACCCTAGCAGAATAAGTAATCCTTCCATTTATTTGCAGCTGAACAAAAGTGATTTTGATTACTTTAAGTTTGTATAAACTGCATTCTGTAAAATTGTCTGATTTGGGGAATCATATTATATCCTTGTTCAGAACCACTCCTCCCTTACATATTTTATTGCTTCGAATCCCACATTGGAAGAGGCAGCTAAATTGCCTTGATTTCTTTGAAATAATAACCTTTTATATGTGGGCCTGTTTTTATTTCAAGACAATGCTAAGAACTTTTCATAGAAAAGAATGAGTTATTTAAAGTGACACCATAGCAACCTCAAATTACTGATCAGAATTGCTACTTGAAACTAAAAAGGAGGTGGAGTGAGGATAATCTGAGTTTCAATCTCAAAAGTCCTTGAATTATTGGGTAAGTATTTTCTCCCAATCTTCCTACTCTCCAAAAACTTTCATGTTAAAATTCAGATGCACATTCAGCTACTCTCTAGCACTTTCCTTTCTTTACTTGCAAGTGACAGTTTTCTCTGTGTGTACATCTCTCTCTTTCTCTCTCCATTTTCTTCACTCTGAGGATTTAGATTGTTTTCCTTCCAAGTTATAAGATAGTTTTCCTGATTCATAGTCTCTCTCTTAAGAATCAGTCATCCATGGTTATCAGACAGGTCCACCAAATTGGCACCTTTAAGCAGTAACAGAGCCCAGAATTTGATGGAACATGGTTGGAGTACACAGCTGATCCAGTTTACTAAGGTGTGTAAAGGAAGAGAAAAATGTCCCTCAACAGCCTAAAGTTGAGCTTAGGTGGCAAAGTTGTTTCACAAGTTCTCTCCTTTCATAGAAGATTAATTATCTTTAGTCAAGGATTGCAGGGATATTTTAATTGGCATTACCTTAGGAAAAAAAGGAAGTTTCCATAGCATATCTATCAAACTGTAATTGTTTTGTTCCAATTTTGTACAATTAAGTGTATTTAGATTACTATGATTATATTGAAATGTAATCTATATATATCCATGCATACTATTCCGCTCCTGATTACTATGCTTAAAGGGAACATGTGACTGCTGCAAAATTGAATGCTATTTCTACCAGCATGCAATAACTCCACCAGTAGATCTGAATCTGCTGCATGAATAAGGCAGTTCGATTGAGAAATGTACAAAATAATTATGTTATGTCCAGAATAGTTATAATTGCGCAAAAAAATAAGACTGTTGCAGCAGTACTATCGAAGAATAATGTTGGAAGACTTTTGCCAGGCAATTTGACCAAGAAGTAAACAAAGATTAGTTTGGTCTAGTGGTTAAAGTACCGGGGTAGAAAATAGGAGACCATGAGTTGAAGTTCCTCCTTAGCCGTGAAAGCTGGGTGGGTGATTTTGGCTCAATCACACTCAGCCCAACCCACCTCGCAGGATTATTGTTGTGGGGAAAATAGGAGGAGGAAGGTGTGATGGATATGCTTACTGCCTGAGTTATTTGTAAAAAGTATCAAGGTAGGATACAAATAAATAATAACATCACCATTGGCATTGACAAAATCACCATCAGTCAATTGCAAAAGGCAGCTGTACTTGAAACAGTTTATATTCTGCAACAATAACTTTAACACTAGCAAAAATCAACAACTATGTATCCCAGGTCCTTGGAAAAGCTGCTATAGATGCAAATCCAGTCTGAACATTTGACTGACTGTGCCACAAACTCTAATAATAGTTTTTCCTTAGGAGCCTAAGAATTGTATCAACAGAGTCACTTCAAATGTCATCCAGAATAGGATCCCTGGCCAGCTTCAGGCTGTTCAATAACAAAATAGAATTCCAGAAATCCATGCTTGGTTACTTGTGTATCTAATATTCTGTTTAAATGAGCAATAGGCTACTTTCCTTCTTACCAAGCCTATCCTAGGCTCTGGCCATTTCTTTTTGCTCTGGTTCTGTTCAGCTAGTCTTGCTTCCAAAGCAAGTTAGACCTTGTTTAGATTCAGTTCTTTTTCAGATGCAATTTGCTGACAACGTGGCACCTTAATAATTAACAATAAATGTGTTAGTCTTTAAGGTGCCATACGTTTTTCTTGGTGCTGGATATGAGATAATTTTGCTACTTCTGACATTTGTTAGGAAAAGAAAAGTATCTTGAGTGAAATTTAAAAATGAATAGATATTTAAAATGTTAAGAAGGGCATTTATTTAGTTACTGCAAATTACTGTATCATGCAATACTCTTCAAAATTATCCCACAGGAATTAGACCTCTAATTGAAATTTATAATTAAGAATTTTGCAGAAAAAATGCAAACCAAAGCTTTTGCATTGAAGAATTTTAATGCATAGCATGAAATATATTTGGGTCAATATAATTGTTTTAAAAATGTGTTGAATTTAATTTTATTAGATACATTTATACCAGGAAAAATGAAGTGCTGCTCCCTCTAATATTTTTGTCAGGAACAGAAGTTTAAAAATTGAGTAGTATCTATCTAGATTTCTTTTTTAAAATCTAGGTTCCTTAAGTATTATTATTATTATTGTTTATTGTTTAAATTTATATACCGCCCTACTCCCGAAGGACTCAGGGCGGTGAACAGCCAAAAGGTAAAGGCCATATTTCTATTTCTACTTACCGGTAAGTGCTTCATCATCTTCATCCCCTCAGAAACTAAGGAATTAAATCTATTCTACAGACTTGCTCAATTACATTTGTGATTAATTGTGCCAACAAACAAAGTCACCTGCTAGGTGACGAGTGTTCATATTTTTTGTACGACATTCCTGTCCAGTTTGTGAAGAGCCAAACAATAAAATGATTGGATGAACATTTGTTTATAAACAATTAAACAGTTCTGGCCCCATCTCATTTATATACAAATGATTATCTTCTAATCCTCAACTAAACAAGGTAAAAGCCTGTCATAACTATTGGGATCAGTATTATTTGAAAAAGACTCGTTATCATCATAACCATGAAATCATATTACACAAGACAGAGTGTTGATCTTGAAATAATCTAAAATCAGACTGTGGAATTTTAATGCCATTTCTGAGATCACCACTAGTGTTAATCATGAATAAAATTGATTGTAAAATAATCTTCATTTTAAGTTACCTGCCTTTCACAAGCAAGAATTATAAAAGCCCAGTCTACCACAATACCACAGAAAAAGAAAAATAATAAATTCAAAAAGAAATAAGAACTCTCTGATAAACTGAAAGGCCAAAAGGATAAGTATAAACAAATGGAAAGGACACATAACTAAGGCAAAACACCAGCATATAGCCCAAATCTGCAGAGATGAAGTCAGGAAAGCTAAGGCTCAGAATGAACTAAGACTTGCAACAAATGTCAAAAATAATAATAAAAAGTTTATTTCATCATGAAAAAAAAAAACCCAGTCCATCCACTAATAGGAGAAGATGGCAAGGAAATGATGGGCAGTAGGGAGAAAGCAGAGCTGCTTAATTTATTCTTTGCATCTGTCTTCACATAAAAGGAAGAAATAGCCTAACCTACCAAAAACAGAACTGGAAAAGACAGACTGGTAGTACAAATTAAATTAGACAAGAAATTGGTAAGAGAAACATCTGTCCAGACAAGTTAAAATCAAAGACCTGATGGATTACATCCCAGAGTTTGAGGGAACTGGCAGACATGATCTCAGAACCATCAAACCATATCTTTCAAAGATCCTGGAGCACCAGGGAACCACCAGAAAACTGCAAAAAAGCTGATGTTGTTCCCATCTTCAAAAAAAGGGAAAAAATGTATACAGACCAATGAGCCTTGCATCAATACTTGGGAAGAGCCTGGAAAAGATAATTAAGCAATAGGTCTGCAAACACCTAGAAGCAAGCAAAGTTATAACCAGAAGCCAACATGGATTTTTCAAAGATCATGTCAAATAAATCTTATTTCATTCTTTGACAGAATGACTAAATTAGTGGACCAGTGAAATGCTCTGGATATTATATACTTGGATTTCAGTAAGGCATTTGACAAAGTAGACCACAACATACTTCTTAGTAAGTTATAAAAATATATTGAGTACGATTGTGCTGGTGGACAATCGTACTCAACATGTAGTCCTTAATGGCACTACATCTACCTGGAGGGAAGTAAGCAATGGGTTACCCCAAGGTTCTGTCTTAGGCCCAATACTCTTCAATATTTTCATAAACAATTTAGATGAGGGAATAGAAAGGGAGCTCATCAAATTTGCAGATGATACCAAGCTGGCAGGAACAGCGAACACCTCAGAAGATGGTTTCAAGCTCCAGAAGGATCTTGACAGACTTGAATACTGGTCTCTGTCTAACAAAATGGAATTCAACCTAGAATTAAGGAGAAATTTCCTGACAGAACAATAAACCAGTGAAACGGTTTGCCTTCAGAAGTTGTAACAGTAACAGAGTTGGAAGGGACCTTGGAGGTCATCTAGTCCAAACCCCTAGGCTCACGCAGGAGACCTGTACTAGGGATTTGAACCGCCGACCTTTCTGATCGACAAGCTCAGTGTCTTAGCCACTGAGCCACCTAGTCAGGCTACTTCATTACTGGAGATTTTTAAGAAGAGATTGGACAGCCATTTGTCCAGAATGATATAAAACAGTGATGGCGAACCTTGTCAGCACCGAGTGCCCAAACTGGAACGTGTGTACATGCAGGTGCATGTGTGCACGCCGGAGAGCTAGAAATCCAAACACCAGCTGGCCGGTGCACATGGCTGTTTTTGACTGTTTTTCAGGCTGTTTTCAGGCCATTTTTCAGGCCATTTTTCAGGCCATTTTCTGGCGCTCCAGCACCCACGAAGAGCAGCTGAGAAGAGCAGCTGGCGATGCCACACGTGCCCACAGAGAGGGCTCTGTGTGCCACCTCTGGCACGCGTGCCATAGGTTTGCAATCATGGATATAGAGTCTTCTGCTTGTGCAAGGGATTGGACTAGCAGACCTCCAATGTCCCTTCCAACCCTGTTATATTCAGACCCAAATGAACTGCAGATCAGAAATGAGAATTATTATAGCGGAAAGGTAAGTACAATGATGAAATCATTGTCTTCTGATCTGCCATTTCTGGCCTCCATACCACAACATCTCCTGCTTTCTTTGAATTCTGTGAGGATTCATGAGCCTCCTTCATCTTTTTTTAAAATATAAGATTAACTTTAAAAATTTGCTGGAAACATCATTTCTTAAAGTGGTGTATTTTCCTAAATAAATAAAAGCAGGCATTTAATATTAAATGGAGAATACATTTAGCTTCTAAATCTTTGTTTTACAATTCACAGTTAATGTTCTTTGTAGTAGTTTTGAACTTTTGATTAACAAAATTGGAATTTCTAAAACTTTCCGTTTTCTTCCAAATCTGTTTGACAGCAATGCCCTACTAAGGTGAGTAGAAATTTTTCCTGTTCTTATCTTCCTAACTACAGCACTCAGAAAGCCAAGGGAGATGAGAAGGATTCTTCCCTGCCCTCCTTGATAATCTGATGGGAAGTGGCTTTTGTTACTTAAGCCAACCAGTTAATACCCTGTAGTCAAAATCTCCTGTTTCCTTCTGCTATTCTGGTAGTGGCTTCCTGGTCATTCAGCTGCCCCTCTTGATGAATATAAGCAGGAAATACTTGGGAGATTATGGTAAAATAAATCCATCCATTCTTCCTATCACAGCAGTTTCTTGGTAATTGACTAATGTGCTTTAGTGGTTAATGTAATAATTGCTATCAAGAGGTCAATGAATTGGTGAAGGAAGAGTCACAGATAGTTGCCTTCTCAGAAGAGAAAATAGTAGCTTACTATATAAATATTCAGTCCCTTTCCAATCAGAATGCTGATGGCAGACTGCAGAATTGAAATTCAATACTGCAGTAACTCACCGATTAGGGATTTTGTGGATAGGTCAACTGTATCCAAATAATTGTATCTTTTTCTAGTATTACTCTGTGGAATTATATTTTATAATGCTACAGTGACATAGATTTAGACCTCATGCCATGACAATTGTATCATAGCATTAACTCATTCAACTCAACCTAAATAGCATTAAGTATAACATCTCTTAGTGTGAAAGTGATTTAAATCTATTTTATGCTGGGATCAGGACAGGATTTATTCTGGAATATTTCTCTTCCCTTTCCCTTTCAACTGAGAGTCAACTTTTAAAGCAAAAATCAAAGCAATAAATTCAGAAAATGAATTTAATACTTACAATGCTTAGCGCATTGTAAGCCACCCTGAGTCTCCAGAGAAGGGTGGCATATAAATCAAATTAAAAAAAAAAAAAATACTCCGATGTGCTTAGAAAACGAAACTGCTTGATAGGAAGGTGGATATGCCCAGTGACTTTTCAATTGCTTCCAGAGGGTATTGGAATCCTCAAGATCCTTCCTGGGTCTACAATCATCTGAAAGTTATCTTGGATCACTCCTAAGTGTTTCCATTCGAAACCAACATTGCCAAAGAAGCAGCTTTAGCAGTAAAATCAGGAGATTGTTGGTAAGAGGAAAAAAACCAAACCCTTACCTTGCAGCAGCCATCTAGGGAGGAAATCTCCTATTATTCTATATTTCAAAAGAAAGTAGTTACAATTAGCAAGGGATCGATCTTCTGTTTATTTTAGATTCTATCAGTGATGTGGAGATCAGAATATCTATCATTTTCTGCTTATTTATTTGCATAGCAGCTGTTCTGCTTGAGATAGACTGTGAATCTCACTTCACAGATCTTCTAATACAAATTAATCATTTTCTTGCTACTGTTGTTGCATTTGATTATCTCAAAGTATTCCCTGTTTTATATGCAGAGTTTGTCCTGATTTTTACAAAATGTTAGAGTAATTAAGCATTTTTTTAAAGTGATAAAATGGCAAAATTTGAGAAACAGTCTTGCCAGGCCAATGATTCACTTTGTTTAATGCAAATATGAACTATTGATTTTCAAACCATCAAAGTACTTACCTATTCTTGAGTAACATAGGACTGAACAATAGTTTCTTCCATTATCCAGCTGGAATCATAGAGGAGAGATACAGACTTTGGCAACTGAGGTTGTGTTATAGAATTTCCCCCCTAAATTTCTCCTTACAATAACATGGATCAGAATACACACTTTTACTGAAGCACACATTGTTTATTACAGCAAACTGGAAATGACCAAAGGAAAAGCCTAAAATGAGATAGGGATGCGCCAAGCTCTCTAGATGGAACTATGCAAATTAGAATGTACATACACCATTGAATACATAGCATGACTGACTGGTTATAACATGTGATAAGTATAAGGTGAAGTGGCCAAGACAACGCCCCTTAAGTTAGACAAAGGCTATGTTCTTTAAATAAAGTTGCTATAGATGTGTTACTTTCTCTAGGTATTTATCTTCTCAACTAGTCTTCATTCTCAACACTATTGATTCTTAGTGCTCTCATCATCATTCTTGTGCCTAAATTTTCATCAGTTGAGCTGATCGTTTACGTATTCTGGAATAGTAGAGTGGGAATATGGATTAGAGAACAGCATAATTTTGCTTGCCTCATCTAATGCCATCTTTTTGTTTCAGTTGCAAGCAATGAACTAAGCTGCATAAAGTTAGCAGTGTGTTGTGTAAATAATGGATAGAGGTATAAAATAAAATATAAGATTAGCATTATATTAAACATTTGACCACAAGAGATCAAATTGCCAAAGGCAGTGCAAATATTTGAACCAGGATTATTTTTTTTTATAAATACTTTATTGACTTTTCCAAAATTAAAAAAGGGTAATATACAATCTCTATCTTGATCAAAGGTACAGTGTTTACACAATTGATGACTCAAACGTTGGATGGATTCCATCCATAACTATACAATATACTAAACGATATACTATACAATTCTATACAATTAAATCCAATTCTAGTGCCTAATAAGTCATAACCTATTATCATACTTTTGTCTTGTTCTTCAACCAGTTATACCAATTTCCCCATACTTCATAATATTTAGAATTCTCCTCATTTTTTAACTCGCTCGTCAATTTTGCCATTTCTGCGCACTCTAGAATTTTATTTATTAATGTTTCTTCTGAAGGCATGGATTTATTTTTCCAGAGTTTCGCAAAAGCTAGTCTAGCCGCGGTTGTGATTTGAATTACAAGTTGGGTTTTGTTATTGTTAAGACTATCTTCGGTCATACCTAAGAGAAAGGATTCCGGGGCCAGGGCTATCTCCTGTCCCGTTATTTCAGAGAGCCAGAGTCGAATCTTTAACCAGAACTTTTTAGTCTCGGGACAAGTCCACCAAAGATGATAGAAGGTGCCGACCGTTTTACCACATTTCCAACATGTAGCAGAGAGGTTTGGGAATATTTTCGCCAGCCTGTCCGAAGCTAGGTACCACCTATGTAACATTTTGTAATGATTTTCTCTGAATGTTGCCGATTTGGTTATTTTGTAATTCCTGTTCCAAGCTATCTCCCAATCATTGAAATTAATGCTGTATCCTAAATTTTTTTCCCAAATGCTTAACTGATTTTTTGCTATGGTCTCTGCTCTATCCTCATCTAGTAAAAAATTGTAGATTTTCGATAGCATTTTCTTATCTGTTCCCCAGATAATTTTGTCAAAATATCCATATTTCATTTCAATACCACATGTGTCTCTATCTTTTTGAAATCTAGAATTTATCTGGAGATAGTTCCACCAATCCAGGTTGAACCCCTGGTCCCTCAATACTTCCAGGGATTTGAGCTTCCCTTCTTGATCCAAAATGTCCTTATATGAGCCCAATTTATAGTTTCCTCTCCTATTTGGGGCCACTAAAGCTTCCATAATCGACAACCAGCTAGGAGCCTTGGTATAAATCCTCTGTCTGATTTCTACCCACGTACAAATCAGTGTCTCCCTAATTTTATGTTTATGGAAATAAGTTTTCCTCCTGTCCTTTAAATCCCAGAGATAGGCATGCCATCCTTCAAGGAGATCATGTCCTTCTAGTGTCAGAATTCTCTCATCTTGTCGCTTGATCCACTCCTTTATCCAAATTATTTTTGCCGCCTTTTGGTATAATTCCCAATCAGGGAGCCCGAACCCTCCCAAACTCCTTTTCCCTTGAAGTGTCTTGAGAGAGATCCTCAATTTTTTGCCCTCCCACAGAAAGTTCCTTATATGTTTGTTCAAATCCAGGAAAAAAATTTTATCTAGTGATATCGGTATATTTTGGAATAAAAATAGAATTTTAGGTAAGATATTCATTTTGATTGCCGCAATTTTACCAATCAGGGACAATTTAAGCCTCTTCCACCTATCAAGATCTTGATAAATTTTCTGCACTAAGGGGATATAATTATCATCTTTTAATGAAGAGAGTCTCGCAGTGATCCATATTCCCAGATATTTTGTTTTCTTAACTGCTTGGAGGCCTAATCGATCTTCTAATTCTTTCATTTGTGGGTTTGTCATATTTTTCACAATTATTTTAGTTTTATTCTTATTAAGTTTAAGGCCTGCCACTTCTCCGTAATCCTGTATTTCCTGCATTAATTTTAAACCGGTTTCTAATGGATCTTCTATTATGAGGGCAACGTCATCCGCAAAAGCTTGGGTTTTAAATGTTTCCTTCCTGATCTTTAAGCCTTTAATATCTTTATTGGCTCTAATTTTTCTAAGTAGGACCTCTAGTGCCAAGATATAAAATAAGGGAGATAGGGGACATCCCTGCCTGACTCCTCTTTGAATCTGAAATGCCTGAGTTCTGTCTCCGTTCACTAATATATTAGCCCTCTGATTTTGGTAAATATTCTCTATCATCCTCCTAAAGTTGGTCCCGAATCCCATTAGGTCTATTTGGTTTACCAAGAAGGTCCAGTTTAAATTGTCGAATGCCTTTTGGGTATCGACAAACATTAAGGCCAGCTGTTTTTCAGGGTGTTGTTCGTAGTACTCTATAGTATTTAGGATTGTTCTCAAATTATCTCTAATCTGTCTCCCTGGGAGGAAACCGTTTTGATCCTTATCCATCGATTTAGAATTTTCTTGAGCCTCTCCGCCATTATATTCATAAATAATTTATAATCTGCATTCAGCAATGAGATAGGTCTATAGTTGGAAATCTGCTTCGGGTCGGCACCTTCTTTCAGAATGAGCGTCAAGTACGCTTCCCTCCAAGAGTCTGGGATTGTTATACCAGCAATAGCATCATTTAGAATTTCTAACAGTTCTAATTTCAAGACATCGTCAAACTTTTGATATAATTCCCCGGGGAGACCATCAGGGCCTGGGGTTTTATTCTTCTTTATTTTGGCTAGGGCCGTTCTTAGCTCCTCTATAGTGATCTTTTCGTTTAGCATTTCCTTTTCCTCTTCGGAGATTTGAGGTAAATTGGCTTCCAACAAATACTTTTCTACCTTGTTTAACTCAATTCCTTCATTTTTATATAGAGATTCATAAAATTTTCTTATGCTTTCTAATTTATCTTCTTCCTTCGTCAACAGGGTGCCCTGAGGGTCTTCTAAAACTAATATTTGGTTTTTTTCCTTCTCTTTTTTTAATTTATACGCCAACCATCTCCCGGATTGAACCAGGATTATTATCCCTAGCAATAATCTTACCTCTGTATTCCCTCCACAGAAAAGATCTCTGAAATTGACTAGTTCTTATAAAATTCTTAAAATCATAAGCAATTGATATCCAAAAGACGCTCCCAGCAGGATAGCTGAGTCCAGTACCACTTTTTGTTTTCTGAAGCACAGGGAAGCGCTTTGTTCAACTTCTTCTCCTCAGGACGTACAAAAACAGCAGCTCCTTTAGCAAACTCTTTATATTATTCATCTCTCTATGGAAGCCAAAACTTAGTTGCCACACAGTGCTAATGGCCAGATCTACCTGGGATAAGAATCATTGGGGATTGCTAATGCTCCTGGTTCTTTGTTATGAGTTATGGAGTTCAGTAAGTGGCTCCTAGTAATAGATGGCTGTCAACTGTTAATTTTCTAGCTTTTTGAGCACTTTGATGTCATTCCTATCAATATTGTGGATTAAAGCAGAATGTTTACTAGGCAATACCTACAATGATTTCAACAAAGGAGAATATTTGTACTTTAGGGTTGAAATGAGGGTCTTTGGTGCTCTCCGAGCTTGGTTGTTTTCTTACAGATATTTCATTACTCAAACTACTGTAGGTGTATATCATCAATGCTACTGATCATTTGAGTAATGAAATGATCATTTGAGTAATGAAAGAGAGAGAGCGCCAAGGACCCCTCACCCACAATGGTGGATGCTTTGATGGTTAATTGTTTCATTGTATATACATTTTCACCACAGGAGTAATTTATCCTCCTTCATTTGAGGGTTTCAGTTAAGTATGGTACCCAGCACAATCCAGAAGGCGGAATGCTTTCTTATTTACATAATGTCAGTTTATCATACATACATACATACACACACAATTATATTTTTTGGTTAAATCTAGCATACAGCTAATGTATGTTTAAGAATATGTGAGAATATATGACACTTTACAACTATAAGTGAAAAGTAACAGTATGTACTTAACAACTGTACAAGTTTCCCTTTTATTTGGTATTTTTTTCTGAACTTCCCATCTTTTTTTAACAATAAAGCAGTATAACCACAATTCTTTTCCTAGCCCTCATGCTTAAGGACTGGAAACTTTATTCCTTTTACTCAGGCTTTAATGTCATTTTACTTTACACTTAGCCCTGTATGACCCTGTACTTTCCAGCCGTTGTACTTCAGTAGATGCAGCTGAAGTCACCTGGTAATTGTTCCCTTTTTACTGAGTTACTCCTCTGGCTCTAAGACCTATTCAGTTCATAGGAGAGAGAAGATAATTACTTGTGGCCTGCTGGCTAAGTCTTTGGAGGCTTGAAGACTCTGCCACTCCCTTCTCAACTGTAGTAGCTTCCATATCTCTTTGTTCACTCCACTTCGCCCACATACAACTTGCTGCTGTAGCCTTCCATCACACACTTCTTTCTCCCACAAACACCAACACTGCCTTCGGCATTCCTTTTTTTAAAAATCTCCCTACAATGCAGATGTGGACTTTTGCTCTCCTAAAATCCCAGAGGCATAATCCATAAGAAAGGAAAATTCACATCAACAGCCTTCAGGTATTTTCTTTTACAACATGTTATTGCTGACAAATAACTTTTTGAAGGAGATGAAGAGACAGCAAATTCTAGGGATTACTTCAGAATTGAAACAATATTATTCTATCATCATCATTCTAGTCATTTGTCTATCCACTGCAGGAGGAAGGCCTCTTCTGTATGTTTCCAACCAATATGTTCATTCTTCTCAAGAATGTCTCAAGAAAAGGCATCTCGAGTATAGTTTTGCCTGGTGCAGGTTTTTTTATTGCTTTTTATTGGAGTACTCCAAGGAAAAGGGCTCCTGGCCAAAATGCCAAGAACCAAGGATTAAGAAAGCTTTATACACTTTCACTAAAGAAGAAGGTGGGACAAGGCGGGATAATAAGAAATATCTAATAAAAATTTTAGTAATAATTCTACAATTTGTTCTATTGGTCTCTAGCTGTCCCCATTCCCAGGCCTTGGCTAATGAATGCCCCAGGAGTTATCTAATACACATTTTATTTGCTGCAGGCCATCTCTATTCCTAACTTTTAGCTGAGGTCTGCAAGTTGCCTAACTCTTGGTTACTTTTATCAGCTTTCTAACTACCTAGAATTGTTACAAGTTTTACACATGCATATTTCTTGTGAATAAGCAGTCTTTGTTCTTGTCAGACAGACTCTACAATTATAGGCTTCCTGATTTACTTTCAAGTGTGTGCATGACCTTGCTTTATTTTAGCAGACAGCCCATCACTACAATTAAGAGTATCATTGCAAAAGTTAATAACACAGTTTCCCCATTGGCTTTGCTTGTCAGAAGGTCACAAAAGGTGATCACATGACCCCAGAATACTGCAATTGTCATAAATATGAGCCAGTTGCCAAGCATTTGAATTTTGATCATGTGACTATGGAGGTGCTGCAGCGATTGTAAGTGTGAAAAATAGTCGTAAGTCATTTTTTTTTCAATGCTGTTGTAACTTCAAAGGATCACTCAATGAACTATTATAAGTCGAGGACTACCTATATTAAAAAAAATTTTTTAGATTCTCACTGATACTTTTTTCAGCTTTATCCAAACTTGTCCAACTTTATCCATGCTTGTTTGTGGTTTGTTTGCTTTAAAATAAATGCATCGAAACTGGGTTCATGAAGGCAAATTAGTCTATGCTGAATCTAATTTATGATGCTTTCATGAAGCCATGAACTTCACCACACTTACAAACAAAACTGAATTAGATTGCTCCAGAAGTTGCCATTTTCTTATCTGCAGTCATATTGGTTGTGTGTGCAACCAGCATTTACACTCATTCCATGTCCATTGTTTTTTGAAACATACACAATAATCACAAAAAAAATGATTGTTAGGAACCAGTGAATTCCTTTACTATGCTGTATCCAACATTTCTATTATTAATTGTAGTACTTTTTGTAGCATTTTACCTTTTTTTAACAAAATGGAACCTGCTATTTAATTAGTGAGTTATTTAATTATTTAATCAGAATCTAATTAATAGACTCTGATGCAGTCGTTGCTGTCATGCTTCTCAACAGAACTTGTGCAAGCTGTTGTGGTCTGCCAGCAGCCTGCAGAGCTGGCAGCGGAGTTGGACAGTGAGGAGGCTGGGGAGGAATATGGGCCAGTCCTGGAGTCTGGGGAAGGCCCAGACCAGGGCTCTGCATCAGAGGCAGAGATGGGGACAGGGCCATCTGGGAGTGATGCATGGACTCCAGACCCTCCAGAGTCGGGCACCAGAGAGGCAGAGGAACAGGAGGACCTGTTCCTAGTGCGTGCATACGCAGAACTGCCGGAAGGCACGAACAATTAAAACAAAAGGGACGACTCAGGATTAAGGCCTGGAGATGATTGGCCCCTCCCATAAGTCTTAAAAGAGGAACAAAGGCATGTGTGCACTTTGCAGGGAAGCAATGTTGTTAATTCTGTTCCCAGTCGGCATCTCTGTTTGATTCTGGAATCTGGGTGGCTTTGCCAAGTAAGTCTTTGGCAGAGTGTCAAGGGAGATAAAAGTTGGTGATTATCCCAAATGACTTCTCCCAAAGGACTTTTTGCAAGTAATAGGGACTCAGCTGTGAATGAACATAATTTACAGCTGTTGCAATAAAAGAGGTTTCTGGGACTACTCGTGTGTTTTAATGACTCAGGAAGCCTCAGGAAGACCGATGAACTCGGTCATCAAATGTATTTAAAAGCTGTTATTCGTTATCATCATCTACATCTAGTATTGATACCGGAAGACAGTAGATATATTTCCCCTGCTAATCCAAGCACTGTTTCTCATTTATTTCATAGAGAAATTATTCAGGCCATGGTTTAGATCCAATGCTCTCATTCTTTCCAGCTGTGCTTAAAATTGAAATCATGGTTCCCACACATTTATGTGTTGCTTTACCTGCACTTTCTGCTTAAATTAAAACTTGAATTTTAATGAATTTTTAGTCTGATCACACTGCATATGCCTTTATTTATTTCCAAAAGCATTTCAATGATTAAAAATAGCTTTTCATAATTTGAAGTTTACTTTTAAGGATGCAGCATATTTAATCAGCTGTCCAAATATCCTTTGGGCAGGAAACAACCCACCCTGCTTTCAATAAATGATTTCTCCTAATATAAAGAAACTGCATGTGGGTAAGTCCACACTGATTGCATTAACGATTTATTTGATGTAAGTATGTCAATGATTGCAACTTTTTTTTTTCTCTAGGTGATTAGCAAAGCTAAAATAAATACTGGAAATTAGTGCAGCTGATATTGGGCTCAGTTTTATTATGCTGAATATTTTTTTTTTCATACAGTTCCCTGGCATTTACATTTTAATATTGCTTTCATCTTATCCCTTATGGTGTTAAAGAAGTTATTTGAAGGCCTTGACAATTTCAGTCAAAGGTTCTATCATGGGGGTGGGAGGGGAAATGCCACCTTATTAGTCCAATCTGGCCACAAAGAAAATTAAACTTGGGGGGGGGGAGGTTGTTTGTTTGTTTGTTTACTCTGAAATCTGGAGTTACTGCCCCAATTCAACAAAGCAGGGGAATACTGATTTGGCAAGTGGTGTAAAGCAGGAAGGGCAGGAATTCATTAAATTTAGGATGTCTGAAAAGTTGAAGCTAATGACATCTTTTTTTAATGTCCCAAAATGATTAAAGAACCAGAGCAGGCAAATGACAAAATATTCACAATGGTATCATTTATGTAGATCCTCGATATATAGTTACAGATATTGGGATATAAATATATAGTCACAGTATTTACATGATGAGGGTCCTCTAGTTTGCTATTAGCACCTCCAGCCTTGTTCTTAATTGAAGAATTAAGAAGCTAAAGAAGCTTCTTGAAGGAGAAGTGAGACATCTTCAAAGAAAAACCAGAAAGTCCAGTTGCCTCTTGAAAAAACACTTTTGGGACAACCCCGACCTGGATGACTGAGTATCTCCAGTTACAGTCTTTAACCTTCAGTGAAGAGACTTTCATCCTGCAGTGCATTGATTCAGGTCAATTAACAGCTGTAGGATTAATATTTGTATTATCGGTATTTTCAAATCTTAAAGTTTATAGATTTATTTAAATCTTTTGTCAAAACCTGCATAAATTAAAACAGTTTTGGGTTTTTTGTTTGTTTATTTGATTTTGATTTCTATAGATGCCCATCTCAGCAAACGATTCTGAGTGGCTTGTTTGTTTCCCTTATTAGTATTAATATTTGGGTGGAAGACTGTAAGCTACAATTGGAGAGGTGTATGTGTGTTTGTGTATGTATTTATATCTATCTATATAGGTACAGATATAGATAGATATGCAAAATCTCAGTATATATGTAAAATCTCAGGTAAAGGCAGTAGAAAATCATTTTGGTACTGTTTCCAAGAAAGCAGCATGGATGTATTGATGAACTCATTAAGAGCTGAGCTTGTCTTGAAAGAGATCTTTTACTTTACTATGTCATATAATCCATTTCTGGTTCATTAATTCATAATTCCTACCTACAAAAAGGGCAGAAGCAGAAAAACCTGAAATATATTAGAAAGACACAATATATTTAGTGGTAAGCAAAAGTAGATGAAAACTACAACGAAGGAAATCAGAATAACACCCAGGTTTCTGTGTGTGTGGAAAGCAATGCACCGAGACTAAAGATACTATGTATCTATATATTTAATTGTTTTTATACATTTGTAAATATTAAGCATTCTATTTATAACTTATGAATAAACGGCATTTTTTTTAAAAAAAATCAGATACAATGCTTCTGGCTGCTACAGTTTTCAGAGAATAAAATCATCTCTTTTTTTCCCAAGATAAACATTTCTCAGAACATCTATATTTTAACTCTGCAGAGAATGATGAGGTCCTCAATTTTCCATATGTTCATCCTGAGCATGGTAGCCGTGGATGTCATTGTTGCTGCTAGCAATTATTACAAGGGAGAAACTTTCAAGAGCCAATATGACGAGTTCTACCTTGCAGAGGTGAGTTTTCCTTTCATTATTGATTCTTATTGAACCAAAGAAATTTCCTAACTGTGGGAGCAATTAACCAATGGAATTGGTTAATTGGAATTAACCAAGTTGCCTTCAAAAGTTGTGGGTGCTCCATCACTGGAGGCTTTTAAAAAGAGACTGGACACCCATTTGTCTGAAATGATACAGGGTCTCCTGTTCAAGCAAGGGGCTGGACTAGAAGACCTCTGAGGCCTCTTCCAACTCTATTATTCTATGTTTTATGAAAACAAATCAACATTATTGCAGATGCCTTGACCAACATAAGACTGATTTAATATGATTTAAATGATGATGGACAATGATGATGGGGCTGGGATGGTTGTTTCAAATTATCTTTTAACTTTATATGCAACCATAAAGCTTTTTAATTGATATTGATTTGATTATTTGCCATCAAGTTATTTTTGACTTCTAATGTCCACATAGAATGATGATCTATCCCTAACCTTTCAAGACTCCTTGCTGCTGGTTATCCTTTTCTTCTCTTTCCTTCTACCTTTTCCAACATTAGTGCTTTCTCCTGGTTTTTGCATAATGTATCTAAAATAGGATAATTTAAGCCTGGTCATTTGTGTTTTGACTGATAACTTTGGGTTGGATAAACTATCAATTTGTTTTCTTAGCTGTCCACAGTATTCTCATTAATCTTCTTCAATATTAATGTTCAAAGCATATCCATTAACATCAAATGCCACATATATGGATACACCACATTGTATGTATTTAAGAGTGTAGAGAGGGTCAACATTGGTTTGTGTTGTTTAGATGTTGATATTTCATTCAAGAAAATGTTTTGCATTAGGTATATATATTTATGTTACTGTTGACAAAAATCTGTCAAGCAACTTTCAAAAAGGGAAAGTACGCAGGACAAAGAAATTTCACTGACAATATGCCTTGTTATAAGACAGATATTGGTAACTATGTAGCAGGTATTTTTCTTCTGCTCTGAAATTCTGAGCAATTGACAGCTAGGCATGAATATTTTCAGGAATAAGGGAAATTCTCTCTTGCTGCAACTACTCAGCTTTTGATAAGCAGATACATCCTAGCCAATTTACCGCTTGCTGCAATGCAAAGCACAGTCTTTGCAGATATTTCTTTTTCCTTGTTTCAGAGATTTGATCTGAATCTGAAGTCTTTTTCTTGGGAAAGTTAGTATGCCCATGAGCACGAAATTTCTCATGCTACATGATTACTGACATATAGTAATTCTAAGAAATTCTGCTTAGGCTCTTTTTGTCCTTTTCTGTTCTCACAGGTGGCCTTTACAGTCCTCTTTGATCTGGAAGCTCTCCTAAAGATCTGGTGCCTGGGATTTACTGGATACATCAGTTCATCTCTTCATAAATTTGAACTGCTGCTGGTTATTGGAACTACTCTTCACATTTATCCAGTCCTCTACCATTCACAGTTTACATACTTTCAGGTAGAATGCTAATTTCCACTTCAGTATACCAGAGGAAAATATTATTTGAAATCACTCCGAAAAGTGTCAGATATCATTGATGTTTATTAATTTATTTTGTGGCTTTATTATTTTCATTTTCAGCATGATGCTCACCTGTCACCTGTCGAGTAGATATTTCTTATTGAATTATTGTATTTGTTGTGGCAATACACTTTTTTATAATTGAATCCAAAGCACTGTAAAATTTATATGCCACTTTTCAATCTCACTTGAAACTTCAACCACAGCTTTTCAGATAGCTAAGCAAAAATATAATCTAACCTAAAAGCCAATAATTACAATCATTAAATAACATTTCTTTTTCTGTTCCTCTTGAGCTTCTGAAACCTCTCATTCTTCCACTGCCTGCGTGTCTTGTTCCATCCAAGTTTCGTATTCTTCTTCCCAAGGTGTTACAGGCTGCTTCCCAGAAAAGATTCTCAGGCTTTCTGTAACTGGTTCCCGAATGGGAGGTGCTGACCTGAGTGCACAGAGTCCATGAAGTCCCTTAGGGTGGAAAAGTACTGACCCCACACTTAGGTTGAAGAGGCAGATGTTTCTTCTCATGGAGCTGAAGTTCTATCAGGAGGCGTGGCCTGGCTCATGCCCTCTGGGTTACTGGCTGGATGGTTTGGATGGGTTACCCACCACACTTTGACATGTCCTGTCAGCTGAAGGCTGCCAATCCAGAAGCAGGCTGTAATTTCTTTCCTAACCCTTGCTGATCTAGAACTACAGTAGCGCCATCACTGGTTGAAGGATTTGTTGTTTTGTCCAGGTCTCTCTGGGAATATCAATCATTATGTTCAACTCCCCTGGGCCATTTTGTTCCTTGTACCACTTGGTGTCGGTGGCAGGGTCCATTTTGTTCATCTGGGTCATTTCTCTGGACATGGACTTCCCTATTGCAAAAGGACCAGAAGCAGTCCCAGATGACCCCACATTTGTGGCACTCACTTCTGAAGGAGCTGATGATGATCTTTCGGTCCCACTTCTCAGATGACCAACTTGCCTTGTGGGATTTGTAAGGCTTTAATTAAGATAATTGCCCTATCTTGCTGATTTCCTTCTGGTGGGCCCTCTGCAGAGGGGCTCACCTTTCTAGCCAGGAGTGATGAATCAAAAAACCACAACTGGATCAGGAACATAATCATCTATTACGATCCTTAGATTTAAATAGATATTCTGATTTAAGACATAGGTTTTTAAATAATTTATAATCCATTCAGTATTTTATTTTAAGCTTCACCACAACCTTTAAAGGTGTAATCTTTAAAATGACTGTTTAAGATTTGAAAATCAAGAACTTTTCAAAAATCAGTGGCTGAAAGTGCTGTATTCTCAAACCAGTCAAAATATAAATTTTAGGACACTACAAAATGAAGAGCGCATATCTTCTAATACTTGCTTCACAGTCATCTTTATTAAATTCTCCTGTGTAAAGTTACATAGGATTTTTAAGCAAAGTATCAGCATGTTGACAATTTTAAGTTACCTTCTGCAGTCTAGGCTTTCTATCCTCAAATGATAGATGGAGGACTTTGAAAAATGCATTTCCCTTCTGTCCATTGTGGCCAACATAATTTCCCAAAAGCCCACAGATAGATTTTAAACTATAATTACACACACACACAAGCAAATATATAGCCATAAATCTTCCCTGCAAATGCAAATGAAGATCCAAGCTTGCCCTTGATGGATGACTGTTAGATCTAGATTTGATTAAAATTTTAACATTTTAATTATAGAAAATTGAAGGCTTATTGGAAAGAGATAATTTTAAAGATGAACAGAAGAGCCAAATTAATTCAATGTATAGGCTATCTAGTAACTTATGGATATTCAAAAGTCTATGGATGATAGAAGAACAAGGGGAATGGAAATATAAATACATCAGAAATAATTACAGAAAATCCTCAATTTACAAACAGTTACAAAATTTATGGTGGTTCTGAAAAAAGTGACTAATGAACAGGCTTCATGCTTAACAAACATTACAAGGCTCCACAGTCACATGATTGCAATCTGGTTGCTTGGTAACTGGCATTTATTTACAATGGAAGACAAGTGGTTCACGTGATTGCCATTTTTCCAGATGACTCCTGACAAGGAAAATCAGTGGGTGAAGCCACTTAACAAACCATAGTGATTTGCTTAATGGCCATGGCAAAAAAGGTCGTAAAATCAGACATGGTCATGCAATGACTCACTTAATGACCACATCATTTAGCAACCGAGGTTCTGATTGTGGTCTTAAGTGGAGAACAACCTGTATTGCAGCCAAAATCACAAAATAAAGTAGTTGAAACAACTGTTTCCCTTCACAATGATCATCATCAATGTTTTGAATAATGTTGGGATTATCCTTCCTAATAAAATGTGTGTGTGTGTGTATACATGTATTCATATATTCATATACACACACACCACAAAAGCAAAACAAAATCATTTTTTCTATATTATGCGGTATAAATTGAAGGAGCCAATCATCTCACATTATTGATGATAATATAAGTGTGTAGCTTTTCTCTGATGCACTCATATACAATCTTATATATGGAATAAGAAACATTTATCATATGTTGGAGAGGGAGAAATCTCCAGAAATGGTTATAGTTTTCTGCTTCTAAACCTCAAAAAAATTCAAACCATGCTCAAATAAAAATATGGACTTGTAAAGGATACTGTTTGAAGTCTGTCCTGTTTCTCTCTTGATGAAAACAAATGGGCTTGTAAGATGGTTTCTGGAAAGATTAATTGGATACTTAAATGTCAATTAAGGTAATGTAAGTATGGATGGAAGCACCCACAATAAAACATTTAGCAGAACTTTAGTCAAGCATGAAACAAGTAACTTGTTTTTAACATTTAAATAAAAACTGGATAGTTTCATCTATTCTGAATAAAATATATACACATATATTGAGTGAGTGACTGATTAAAAGTCAATTAGCTTAGGAGGCATGATACTTAGTGTGAAATGGAGATATTATTTTCAGGCTGCAGATTATCCATTTATATACCTCACTTTCTCAGAGTGGGGAACAACAGAGCTTCCTTTCTTTGGTAAGGGTTGGGATTTAGGAATGTTTTAAGAGGAATTTTTTCATTCCTATTGTAAACTTTTCCCGAATCTCCCATATGTAATGTATTTTTCTATTACTTTCTTTTTTTAAAAAAAATAAGTGAATGTTTGGCCCCACCTGCTCTACTTACTCTGATATCGCCAGATATACTGTACGCATACCCTCTACTCCTTCAAAGCCAATGATAATGTAAGTGATCCAGTCACAAAAGACAGACAGACAGACATACGGGAATTAGAAGAGATTTCAGTATGACTGATATTCAGGGATAGACAACCTGATGTCCTCTGAATGTTAGACTTTTATTTTCTTTTTCTTTTTTTTTTCCTTTTCCTTTTCCTTTTTTTCTTTTTTGGTTATGCTGAGTAAGGCTGAAGGGAATTTAAGATGAAAACATTAAATTGTCCCACCCTGCAAACTCTTTAGTTTTCAAGTTAGAATCAAGATGGAATTGCAGAAAAAAATAAGAGTCCTCTTGTAACAATAACTCTTGAAATATTTCAGTTTAATATACAGCTCTGACCTAGATTTTTGTAGAAATTGCTGTCTGTTTCTGGAAGTTACTATTGGCTATTTAATTTGGTGTTCCTTCTTTCATGTTTGTATTGATTTTAAGCTATAATATTTAGACACAAGAAAGAGAGAAATGAACTATAATTCACCATAAATTTCAGTTTTATGAATATGGAAATGCTGAAAGTTTGGCCATCCGCTTGAAATTATATAAAATAATACATTTAATGGATGTATATCTTATGACTTAGGAAAGTGTTTAAATTAGGTGATTTGGAAAGCCTAATAGTATGAACAGAATATCCCTTCCCCAAGCAATAAAGCGGCCACAATCTTTGGAAGCGTCGTAAAATTGTTTCAAAGTCCAGTTGTCACTCTCAAGAATTCCAGTGAAGTGAAAAACAGCAAAGCAGACTTCTTTGGACATCCCTAACACTGTAGTAACCATTCCATCTACTGTATATTTTTCAAGTTATATGCCATAGGTGTCACTAGAAAAAGAACCAATTTGTTTCATTTGTCAACCTACAGCTACATCAATAAAAAAAATGTTTCCTTTCTCTCTGCAGGTGCTTAGAGTTGTTCGACTTATCAAGATTTCTCCTGCCCTGGAAGATTTTGTATACAAGATTTTTGGACCTGGAAAAAAGCTTGGGAGTTTAGTTGTATTTACTGCCAGTCTATTAATTGTAATGTCAGCCATTAGTTTGCAAATGTTCTGTTTCGTGGAAGAACTAGACAGATTTACCACATTTCCAAGGGTAAGTTAGAAATTCCATTGCAACCAATCAGATTATGGCTGTTTAGAAATGGCTTTATACTGTAATCTTATTAAAGCCAGTTCCCTGGCTTCTGTGAGAAAAGATTTTGTTGCAAGATCATTCTGCCTGAATTATTAGTTTCGACAGTAACCCTCCACTGTCACACAAAAAGAGCTGCATCAGAACACTATATATTATGGCAAGGTGAAAACCCACTGTAATACCCAGCAAGCTAAACAACAACTGGAGAGAAGGTACCTACATGAACAACTCAGGCAGAATGGGTACCCACAAGCATTTATTACAAGATGCCTGAGCAACATACAAAGAAGAGAAAGGAAGAAAGAAGGTAAAAGACCAACTATATGGCACACCCTTGCATACATCAAAAACATTTCAGAAGCAATAGAACTTAGCTTTCAAGATCTGCAAGTGGACATCACATACCGCCCAGAGGCTACCATACGAGGACAAATCATGCATTGCAAAGATCTCTTGGAGGTAGGAGATACTTCTAATGTAATCCACCAGATCCCCTGCATGGATTGCCCCTGTGATTATGTAGATGGGGAGGAAGTTAACCACCAGACTGCAAGAACACGAGCAAGCGGTCAGACAAGAAGATCTGAACTTTTTGGTAGCCTCATATTGCAATGAACAAAGACATACGTTTAGTTTTGCAACTACTAAGATTGTTGGCCATGCAGGTACAAAGACAGCCAGGGAAATGATTGAAGCCTGGGAAACAAGTCTTTGTCAGTCAGCAGGAGTGCTGTTTTACCACCATTCAGGTGTTTAGGAGCCAAGGGCTTGGCAGTACAAGGAAACAACAGCCAATCATCAGTCATCAACACATCAATCAACCAATAAGAAGGTGCCACATAAATACAACTGATAGAATAGTCAAAAGCACATATTCCAGTAAAGAGAAATTCCCTGAAGATGGGCTCCATCACAAGTCTCGGAAGAATAAACATCTGGTCCCGGTGACCAATTCAGATTTGATCTTGCAACATTGTCCTGTGACATGTATATTTGCCTTTATTCATAATGTAGCAACAGATCACTATAGCTTTTCTGTGGCCCAGATAGGTTTTACATTTGGTTTACCATTTGTAATGTTTTACATTCCTAGAGTATTGGGCTATGAATATGGCATAGCTAAACATTGCCTGTCCCGAAGGTGCTTTTTCAAGCGGCAACAGGGCTTTCTGGTTTTTCTTTGAAGACATTTCACTTCTCATCCAAGAAGCTTCTTCAGTTCTTAAAAAAAAACCAGAAAGTCCAGTTGCCGCTTGAAAAAGCACCTTTGGGACAACCATGACCTGGATGACTGAGTATCTGCATAGACACTAAACATTGCCTGTTTTTCTTTTTTATTTCTGGAGGTTTTCGTTATTATGGTGGGGGGGGGTTTGGTTTTTGGTTTTTATGTAGCTGTGTTGCCCTGTGGAAATAGTTCACCAATTTTGTTCTTTGTGCTTACAAAAAAATGTCTTAAAAATATTATGCCACCAAAAATTAATAGTTTTGTTATCACATATTGAATGCTCTGGGCTTCATATTTTCCTCATACCTATAGGAGAATACCTATATTGCACATAATTGATTTCCCCTTTTAGATCTGTGATTTCTTGGTTGGAAACAGTATGGATATGTTGTTTCTGCTAAAACTTGTAGTGTCTAATCACATAAAAGATCTCAATCAAACAATATCAATGCTAAATGCTAACCACTAATATTCCATAAGTCGTTTGATAAATATGTAAAAAAAGTCATTCCGTTGATAATGTTAGGCTGATATCTTTCATTGTTTAAAATGATGACTCTGAGCCTAAATATGGTTTAGATAATGTGTGCACAGCAGAATAAAAATGGGAAATCACTTGGTAATTGATTTGATGTACTTGTTTGAATGAAAATGATGCCATTTTCTTAATCTGCTAGTCTAAATTTATGTAAATTAAAGGCACAAATAATGTAATAGTTTTAGTGAGCCAAAGTCAGCTTCCTATTATTGCTGTTTCTTATTCCTACACTGTTGATTAGGTCAATTAAATTGGAATAAATAAAAGCATGTGATAGATACTTGTAAGAATTGATAGTACCTATTTTTAATTAAAGCCGAAAGATAAGCAAAATCTATAATTCTTACACTTCTGAATAAAAAAGAGTTTCTTTTCCAATTTAAAAACTAATATATTGGTATAATTGAACCTAAAAATGCAAGTTTGCCCTTTTATTGCCCTAGGAAAATGATCAGTTATAGATTGAAAAGTTTAATTGTTTTCAACAAATTACCCAACTTTATTAAAATTTATTATTTATTAAAATCAATGTACAAGTCAAATTACTAGCTAAATATAAATAGAAAGAAAGGTCTTACCAAAGAAACTTCCAAATGATAATTTTAAATTAATTAACTAAAAATACAGCATTTTCCCCCTAAAGATATAAACCATGTGAACACAATTTTGTCATTGCAGAATTGTCCCTAATATTGATATATCAATTAGGAAATTATTTAGACTTTTAAATCACATTTGAGGGTTTTTAAAATTATTTTGTTTTATTTTATTTTATTCAAAAGATTAAGAACCAAAATCCAAAAGAAAAGAATTGAACAGAAACAGAACAAAACTAAACAAAAATGTTGAAAAAATGTGAATAAAAAAAAAAGCCACAGAAGACAAAATCATATATTATCTCCTCTAATTGAGCACTGAAAAATCTATTGCATGAATAATAGCTTCTCTCCTTGCAAAGCAAGTCCAGAATTTATAAGCTTGTACATCTATTTGCAACCCAATTGATCTGACATACATTACATATATGAAAGGTAAAATAATTAACATTTGAGGCTTTGAGGCTAACATTGTAGGTCACAAATTCCTACTGATTAGAATTTCCTACTTACTCTTAAGTCTCTTACTTCTTAATGTTGCTTTTAGCTTGGAAAATTGTCACATGAGAATTTCTTTCCTCGCTTGTATTTCAGCGGCAGATTGGCAAATGTGCTGGAGTATAATTTTTGTTTGTTTCTTAATCTCATTCACACCTTCCCCTTTTGCAATATAAGGAGGATTACATTTAAACCATGTAATGAATAGAAAATTAACATAATAACAATAAGGTGTGGCAGAACTTTGCATTTTTTACCAGCAGAATACTAAAACAAAATATGAAATAATTCAGAAATGATATATCCCATCATTACTTTAAAATGGTGGTGTTTTATTAATATCCTCCAGGCTATCACATTATTCTAATGCCAATACTGTATCACTATGCCTTCTGCCTTTCCTTACTTTTCCAAAAAGCTGCTGGGAATTCTTTTATGATTGGTTTTTAATGCAGCCATTTATTTTATTTTTATTTTTTTTAAAAAAAAACCAAACCACTCTTTTTTGTTATCTGTACAGTTAAAGTGACAGAGAAATGCATCGGTATGTATTTTAAAAGAAATATAGAGCTAGATTCTAGATGAATGAAGAAGAGGAACCCTGCTGATTTGTGTTCCATAAATGTGAGAATAGAACTCAGGTTCACCCTGAAAATGGTTTTCCAGATTTTTCTTTTGAGTTCAGTTCTGGGCCCAGCTCAGAGTAACATCCTCCTTGTTTAACAGATTACAGCACTGTTTTTCAGCCTGGACAACTTTAAGATGTATGGACTTCAACTCCCAGAATTTCCCAGCCAACATGGAGAATTTGGCTGGCTGGGGAATTCAGCAAGTTGAAGTCCACACATCTTAATATTATCCAGATTGAGAAACACAGGAATGTAGAAATAGAAAATTGCCACCTAGAATCTTCTGGAATGGGTAGCCATATTAAATCAAATAATGCAAGTTCCTATGGGTCTTGACATATCAAACCAATGGCAGCAGAAGACTGCATATCCAAACACTCATTATGGACAAATGTTTTGGATTCTTTGGTGAAAGGGAAGATAGGCATTTTAGCTGGGCACAGTACCGTTTCCCTCTAAGTACAGTAAAAGCAAATTTAAAATGGTCAGCATGTTCTGACATGGAATCTTTTGCTCTAGATGCCAAAAGACTTAGCAGAAAGAAGAATTGATTATCACATCCATTAATGTTGCTGAAGTACAAGCCCTGTAGGAACATTATATGTTTTTAGGAGAAAAAGAGAAAAGGCAGACCACTTTTATTTCCTAATGCCTCTAAATTCCATGCTTTCACATGGTATCCTGACAAACACGACATAAATAGAAGCTTATGGTTGCCATGGCTACCATCTACAGCATTCTCTAGCCCATTTTTCTCAGATTGCAAGGTCTCTTATATTTTGTTTTCAGGTGAATGGGGGCTTTTAAGATCCAATTTTGTAATGGGTAGTATTTCTTCTTTTCCTTTTTCCTTGTTTTTTAATTGTTGAAATTATGGTTGAACTAAAAATGTGGAACATGCCTTGCATTTTTAAACTGTCTTAGAAACTTAATATGTTTGTGCATTGTGCTTTCTGTGTTGGGAAGAATTTTTTTATGAGGCATAGTTACTTCAGGAAATAGAGATTAATATTCTGATTAATACCACACTCAAAGATGTGGAGCCTCCCCTAAAAGGGGAGAAAAACTAAAAAAATGAGTATTTTTTTCCAGAGGCACTTTTTTTAAGAAAATGGAAGTAATATATTTAAAAAGAGCTATTTTTAATATCCTTGCTTTAAACATGAGAAATTAAAATATGAAATAAAGGTGCAAAATATATACAAAATATAAAAAGACTACAGAGATCAAGAATATCCATTCTTCAGAAATTCATGAAAATTATAAAATATTATAAAAATGCAGGATCCAAGATTGAAACTTCTGACAGTGCTTTAGATTAAAAAAATGAGACTGACTAGACTGGTCTACAAATTTGGGAAATTATTGACCTTCGAGATAAAATGTGTTAATTTTACATATTTTGATCAGATGAATTAGGAAATAGGTGATAAAGGTTGGTTGGTAAACTTTTCAAGATATTTCACAATAAAGATTCATACACAGGTAAATATATTTGCCTACAAAGGAGGGAGGTATTTAATAGTCATGATGCCTCGTAACTTCTTGACAAAGTATGGTAGAACAATGAAAATGGTGCCATATGGAAGTGTATAAATTTATCTTCGCTTTGAGACCAGCAAGGCAGATGACTATGAAAAACAAGTGGAAATTTTGTTTAGATCCTATAAAGTACATAGTGCAAATATGTCACTGAAAATTCACTTCTTACAGTCACATTTAGACTATTTCCCTTTGAACTGTGGGCCAGTGTGTGACGAGCATGGGGAGAGATTCCACCAGGATATCACAGGCATGGAGAAAAGATAACAAGGGAAATGGAGTCTGTTCATGCTTGCCAATTACTGCTGGAATCTCCCCAGGGATGATCCTACTGCAGTTCAGAAGATAAAAGCCCAAAAGCGCAGTTTGGATACTGAATAAAGATGGAACCTTGTTGTTTAATCTTAAGAGCTTGTCAGTTTTTCATGCAAAAAGCATGAAAATGTTACACGAAAAACCAATAAATGAATGGAAAGTTATGTTATTGGTATCAATAGAAAGATAAATTTATAGTGATTCATGTGGCACCATTCTCGTTGCTATATCACATTTTGCAGAAACGTTATGGAGCATAATCGCAGATCCCCCTTATAATTTGTAAGTTATTTTGATGCAATTTTGACCTGAAGCTGTTATCTTGGAAATTGGAGGCAATTAATACTCAGGACTTAATTTTTCTTCATTAGTGACACAATTATGATAAAATTAAGCTACTTTTTCCTTGTAGACCAGCATAATATTTAATATAATGGGAATGTATTTTTTCTGTTTTCCCCCTTTTTTCTTTCCTGTATATTAATGTTTTTTCAATCTGTTCGATGTGATCAAATACGAATGTCAAAAAATCAAGGTGGTAGTCACAACCATATAATCAAAGCCTGGCCCTTTTGTGCATACATTACAAGAAACAACGTATTTGATAACATAGCTGTGGCCACATCCTTGACTTTTTTTATTTATTTATTTATTTATTTTTCATATTTGTATACCGAAGGACTCAGGGTGGTGAACAGCCATAATAAATACAAATACATATAGAAGTTAAAAACTATTAAAAAACAGATTAAGTTATTTGGCTCAAAGATTAAAACATCCAAATTTATCTAAAAGAGGTCTAAAACCCGATTTAAAAGCCAATTTAAAAGCCAATTAAAAAGGGAGAGTTAGGCCAGACCAGCTTGTTGGAATAGAAACGTTTTCAGGGCACGGCGGAATATGCGTAAGTCTTGGATGTTTTGTAACTTCGGGGGAAGCCCGTTCCAGATGGTAGGTGCCCCCACAGAAAAGGCTCTCCCCCTGGGGGCCGTCAGTCGATATTGTTGTTTGGCCGACGGCACCCTGAGGAGTCCCTCTCTATGGGAGCGAACTGGTCGGTGAGAGGCTATTGGTGGCAGGAGGCGGTCTCGTAAGTACCCTGGTCCTGAGCCATGGAGCGCTCTAAAGGTAGTAACCAAAACCTTGAAGCGCACCCAGAAGACCACCAGGAGCCAGTGCAGCTCGCGCAGGAGGGGGGTTACATGAGAGCGCCACATTGCTCCCATCACCACCAGCGCGGCCGCATTCTGGACCAGTTGGAGCCTCCAGGTGCTTCTCAAGGGGAGCCCCATGTAGAGAGCATTACAGTAATCCAGACGTGAGGTGACAAGGGCGTGAGTGACCGTGCGTAACGAGTCCCGATCCAGAAAGGAACGCAACTGGCGAATCAGGCGAACCTGATAAAAAGTCCTCCTGGCCACGGCCGTCATATGCTCTTCTAAAGACAGCCGCGAGTCCAGGAGGATGTCCAAGTTGCGAACCCCATCTGTGGGGGCCAACGACTCGCCCCCAATAGTCAGAGATGGCGCCAACTGACTATATCGGGACGACGGAAACCACAGCCACTCGGTCTTGGATGGGTTGAGTCTGAGTTTGTTCCTCCCCATCCAGATCCGTACGGCCTCCAGGCACCGGGACATCACCTCGAGGGCATCATTGGGGTGGTCTGGGGTGGAGATGTACAGCTGGGTGTCATCAGCGTACTGATGGTACTTCACCCCAAAACCACGGATGATCTCACCCAGCGGCTTCACATAAATGTTGAATAGAAGGGGCGAGAGGACCGATCCTTGTGGCACCCCACATATAAGGGGCCTCGGGGTCGACCTCTGCCCCCCTGTCAACACAGACTGCGACCGGTCAGAGAGAAAGGAGGAGAACCACTGTAGAACAGTGCCCCCCACCCCCAACCCTTCCAACCGGTGCAGCATGATATCATGATCGTTGGTATCAAAAGCCACTGAGAGGTCTAATAGGACCAGAACAGAGGAGCAACCCCTGTCCCGAGCCCTCCAGAGATCATCAACCAATGCGACCAATGCTGTCTCTGGGCTGTACCCAGGCCTGAAGCCCGACTGGAACGGATCCAGATAATTTGATTCATCCAGATACTGAGGCAGTTGTCGTGCAACCACACTCTTAACAACCTTCGCAACAAAGCGAAGGTTGGAGACAGGACGATAATTTGCTAACACAGCTGGGTCCAGGGAGGGCTTCTTGAGGAGGGGCCTCACCACCGCCTCTTTCAAGATGGTGGGAAAGACACCCTCACTCAAAGAAGCATTTATAATCTCCTGGAGCCAGCCTCGCGTCACCTCCCGGGAGGCCAGTACCAACCAGGAGGGACACGGGTCCAATAAACATGTGGTCGCATTTAGTCTGTTCAGTATCCTGTCCACGCTTTCGGGAGTCACAGGATCAAACTCTTCCCAAATAATATTCTCAGGACCTGCCCCTGTCATCTCCTCTGGATCAATCCAGTCAGAGTCCAGCTGTTCCCGAATCTGAGCAATTTTGTCATACAGATATTGTACAAAATCCTCAGCTCTACCCTCCAAGGGGTCTTCCTGCGTCTCTTGATGGAGCAGAGAGCGGGTCACTCTAAACAGGGCGGCTGGGCAATTATCTGATGATGCAATAAGACTAGAAAAGTAGTTACTCTTCTCTACTCTTATCTTTTGACCCCATTCTTCAGACAGTGATCCAAAGACTGAGGAAAGAAGTCTGAAGATACCAGGACATGAAATAAATTCTGTTCCAAATTCTTTTCCATGATCTGATATTTGACAAGTCATACATTGCAGCTAAAAGTAAAAAAAGTTGCTTCTGAACCGCCAGGATGAATACTGTGTTTCCCTGAAAATAAGACCCTGTCTTATATTGTTTTGAACCCTGAAATAAATGCTTGGCCTTATTGCCATGCGCTCAAAAGCCCGATTGGGCTTATTATCAGGGGATATCTTATTTTGGGGGAAACAGGTTAGCATTAATTAAACTTAAAAACAAGTAGAAAAAATCTGAAGGGTTCTTCACACACATATACTGTACACACACAATTTAATTTTTAAAAACCCTCTATTTGCATAAATCTCCAGGTCTCATTTTCACAGCTGTTAGTTGTTCTGACAGCAAGATAGCTACATTTCTGATTCCTTTTAGCATAACTGGTGGGAAGTATATCTTTCAACTAAAAATATCTTGCTCTGAAAGAAAGATTGCTACTTTCCAAAGTTAAAATCACTGTATACAGCCGTATTATCTTAAAACTAATGTTTTTCCAATGCAGAGGTTGTCACTTACAGGAAATGTCTTGGAACACTGTTAGAATGAATCATATTATAAATGGTGGTTTTGATTTTCTTAGACAAAAAGATACTTTTTTAAAAAAAAGTTCAAAAATAAATGCAGCTCCATTTAATACCAGAACCAGATAGTTACTACCAAGAAACAATGTAAACGATATTAGTCTTCTTTTCTGTGTTTTACTGTGTGACATATTGAGATCTGTAGAAGAGTTCAGACTATTGTATGTTGGTTTGACCGGGAATCACATTAAGATCTGCATTCAAATGTTGATGCAGAGTTGAATTCAGACTTAGTGTTTAACATCTGAATGGAGGTTTTACGATCATCTGGATATGGTATCTGTGACATATTAGAAGCTATAAATCTGAGAATAGAAACTGGAGAATAGAAACTTCCCTATCTGAGAAATAGTACATGGAACCCACTGGTGAAATATAGTCTGCTAGCTATAGATACCTTTAGGAACGACACTAAACTGTGCTTTTACAACTGTACTACTGAAATTCAGTGGTGCTCCTTGGATTTTACAAAGGTTTATTGCTGTGATGTGGTTTGGATTTAAAAACATGCTAAAGATACGATGGGAGTTATTTGGAGGAACTCCTGCTAATAAACAGAAGCATGCAGTTTCTACCAATAATACCATCAGAGCAGTGTACAAATACTTGTTATTAACCAGATTGTCCCTACAATCACAAGCCTGGTGTTATTATGGAGCTTACAGTATTTGCTTATTTCAGTAAAGGATATCTAACTGGCTTGTATGTTTTGATTTAGGCTTTCATGTCAATGTTTCAAATTCTGACACAGGAAGGATGGGTGGATGTCATGGATCAGACTCTCAATGCTGTGGGTCACATGTGGGCACCAGTCGTTGCTATTTACTTTATTTTATATCATCTTTTTGCTACCCTGGTAAGTTGCATGCACTATTTGCATATATCAATTTTTGAAACATATTTCTTGCTGACTCATCAGTGCAAAACTAGCTCATCTAGTGTAACATTGTCAGCAGACATCCAAGGACATCAAATATGTGTTCTATCACTAGGTTACACGCTAAGTAGGTGGACTTGCAAGGCAGAAACAATTCAAAGGAAGAATGGCTCTTTTCTCTACTCCTTTACTGATCGGTTCTCTCATTAAATTGCTTCTGGGCATTTTAAGTTTACTTTTACAGAAGAAAAATTTGTCAGGGAGAGAACTGCCAGGAACAAGAGGAACTTCCTTTTTATTGTTACTTGCTTTTCTCTATTTCTTGAATATTATACCAATCACAGATTGGAAGTCAGCATTTCCCAAGATAACTTCTAGCTTTGTCTTGTGTTGCCTTCCTACAACTTTTGGGCATTGCCAGAATCCTTCTTCATTGCCTGCTTACAGATACTCAGCTGTTGAGTTAGGGTCTGGTCATCACTTTTAATTTTATTATATGAATGTTTTGCATTTGAATACTAGTCAATAGGATTGTTTTCACTTTGAATAGAGATTGCTACTTAGATCCCAGGAATGGATACCCATTGAGGCAAATATCTGTGCAGAATAGTTTAGCAGAGACAATTTACCTTTTTAACTGATGGATTTTCACTTGTCAATAAAGGCAACTATGTTAATTCTTGGAAAGAATCTGGAGTTCAGATCTGTAACATATGGTGACCCGTGTTTACAAAAAATACAAGGTGTTTTTAAACAAGATCTTTAACCTAATAGAGTATTTATTAACATCCTGAAACACAGCAAAACAGGGATCATAATGAAGCAAGAACATATGTTTATTAAGCAAAGTTTTCTATAGTTTCATTGCATTGCAATCTTCCCATAGCTGTAATTAAACAGAAAACTAATAAAAGACTTGGGGCAGCAGCTGATAATTAGAAGTTAATACAGTGCTTCCCTATTTTATGATGTCCGAATAAGCACACAAGAATTGTCATGGTATGGCATTCTAACATAAGAGCAAACCAACAATTAATTTCATATATAGATAGAACACAATGAAGGGATGCAATTTTAGCAGATCTTCATTGCTTTACGCTTCTGGGGTGTGGAACAGGTGCTTTTTATAAGAAAGGACGTGTCCAATGGAACATCTGTGAAAACAATCTCATTAAATAGATGAAACATAAAGACTGATGGTGTTATCTGGTGCAAATTTGGCAATTACAGCAACGGCTTCTATTCAAGCAACTATCCAACTCATTAAGGGAAGGATTATTCCCTTTTGACCTAATGTATAGTTATTCGTGATCTAGGCAGAAATTGAGTTTTCTAGAGTTTATATTCTCATCTATCCTTGAGATCCATACACTTCTAAGGAGTACAGATTTTCCTGCATCCCTTTCCAACATACATGTTATCCCAGGATGTTCAGATTCATACATTAATGTCTGTGCATACTTTAATAATACCAGTATTCAGAGGTTGTTGGCCCGGGGATCAGAGGGAACAAATGCTGAAAACTACCTTAATGCAAGCTCCAATCATTTACATGCACATTGTGACATCACATGGGACGCGGTCGCTCAAGCTTGTCGATCGCAATGTCGGGTGTTCAGTGGTTCGAATCCCTAGTGCTGCATAACAGGGTGAGCTCCGGTTACTTGTCCCAGCTTCTGCCAACCTAGCAGTTTGAAAGCACGTAAAAAATGCAAGTAGAAAAATAGGGACCACCTTTGGTGGGAAGGTAACAGTGTTCCATGCGCCTTTGGCGTTTAGTCACACCGGCCACATGACCATGGAGACGTTTTTGGACAGCGCTGGCTCTTTGGCTTTGAAACGGAGATGAGCACTGCCCCCTAGAGTCAGGAACGACTAGCACATATGTGCGAGGGGAACCTTTACCTTTACCATCACAAGTACATGTGAAAGGGACAGAACTTGCATCAGGATGGCCCGACAATGTTGTTATCCTTTTAACAAAAGCCCTAGAACCTGAGGCTGCACCTGTCATGATTAATAGTTATTTAGGAGTCCTGTATTACTTCAGTAACCATGACAAAAAAAAGCTCTAGGAAATAGTGACAGAGACATAAGCAATAAAACAGCAGGAAAACATTGCAGCAAATGATAACTTTCAGAACTCAGAATGAGAAGGCGGGTAAAGTTCAAAAGTGCTAATTGTATGCACTTGGAAACAGATTCTGTAGAGAGCTGAGAGAAATGAATAGTTTTCACAGCAGAGGCTAAGATAGAAGTTACATTTGAAAAGCAAAAACTGTGTTAGGAGTGAAGTCTATTATTAAAACTCAGAAGGGGATGGTGAAGTTAAATAATAAGCTGAGGTTTAACTGTTCTTTTGTGATAATGCTCTAGATTTGTTTTTGACATTCAGTAAAAATCTTCCTTCTATGCCTGTCATTCTCAGCCATAGAAATGGGAAACAATCACCCTAAACTGCACTGTATTTTGTACCCAAGGTACAATTCTTTGATCAAATCTTCAAACAGCTTTTCATTAGGTTTTTAGCTGGAGCAGTGGCTGAAGGAGGGTTGAACTATTATTGAGCAACATAATATGCATGTATTTATGTACTGTATGTTCCAAATGTTTCTTTATATATATGCAATCCATAAAATCCCTATCTAAAAATCCAGGTAAACTACAACTATATTTCTCTTCTATTTTGGACTTTTTCTTCATATTTACTTCACTAAAAGTATATTAATTTATTTTAAAAAATATTAAATTCCATTTTTTTTAATTTTGTAGATTCTGCTGAGCTTATTTGTTGCAGTTATTCTAGACAACCTGGAACTTGATGAAGATCTAAAGAAACTTAAACAAGTAAGGTTGTTCATATTGGAGGTTATTTATACCAGAACTGTACTGTGATGCATTCACTTCTCTCTTGAAAATATAGATGCCATCTTTAGAAAGTAAAGACCTGTGTATAGTGTACTAAAACTTGATATGTCTAAATATTAAAGATCAATTGAAGAGGCAGGGAAAGGATATCCTATGATTATATTTGTTGAGCATTCAGGAACTCATTTTCAGTAGTGTTTAGCACAGGACTGTCAAACTCACAACCCATGGGCCGGATGTGTCACATACTGGCCACGCCATGCCCAGTTTAGCAAAAGGAAAAAAAGTCCCGATACGTCACATGATGATGCCGTGATGACACAAGTTTGACACCCCCGGTTTAGCACAATATTGTATCATTTTTTTTTTAACCATTAACTTTTTTTTTTTATTGAAAAAGTTTTCAAATACAAGTTTTTCCCCATTTTCCACCCCCCTCTTCCCTAACCCCCCCCCTCACCACCCATCCCCCCCTGTGACTTCTTCACAACAATAGGCTATTTCATAACTAATTACATACATAATATCTTTCCTTTCCCTTACTCCCTCCTCAGAATACTGACCCTTAGCATATTATTCATATAACTCCCATTTTTACGATAATCTGCCCTTTTTCTCCTCCCCTAAACTTATAGTGTATTATTACAATTTAACATTTAATCTTTTATATATATTAATATAACATTTTAAAGCGGCCTTCTCCCTACATCCAAATTTAACATTTATTCAGTTCTATCCAATTCCTCCACTCCCCTAAATATATGACTTAAAAATCCTTTTTCTTAGACTAATCAATCAGTAAACTAACCTATTTCAACCCTTCAATTCCTACAAAATCATGCAATACAATTCTAAATATAACCCACTGCCCACTTTACTAAAATATACACGTATCTATATATGCATTCCATTTTATAAAAAGAAAAAAGACAATAACTTTAAATTTATAATCCATATAATATCTTCTTTGATGTCTTTCCACTGGATTGTTAAATCCATCACCCATAATAGGGTAAAATAACATGCTGGTGCAACAGTTTGTTCAAAATCTTCAATCATCTTCTGCCCCCATCAGTAGTAGATATCCTCGTATATATATAAAAGTAAAAACAACCACCCGAGTGACATTATAATTATATCCATATAGTTATAGTTGTAGTATTCATCAGGATTGTTGATTCCCATCATCCTAATGGGTAACAACCAGATCTTCTGCATGCCCCAGCATGACTCTCTTGCCTTGTAACTCAAAATGATTATAATATATTTACCAGTAAAAGAAATCCAGAGTAGATAATTCAAATCCAACAAGGTAAGGCTCTTTTCACATCCCAAAATCACGGCATTACAGAGATCTGCCACAATCCTCAGGATAGTATTAAACAATTGTTCGCCTCCACTATCTTTTCAGATGTTCATTCATTTTTTAAAGTCCCTGGCTTCACTGTTGCTTGGTTTAGAAACTGCTGTTTCTATGAGATCTATTTCTTTTCTTTTTCTTTTGCGGGTTGAATTTCCATCCTCGTTTCGTGCCTACCAATTGTGTATCGGCTGATCGATTTTCATTCTGCTTTGTGAGTTGATCTTGTTGGGTTAGTTTTATCATCTCATCTTTCTTCTCCATCACTTGTATATCAACTGGTTGATTTGCGCACTTGTCTGTGACTTGATGGTTCATCACATTGGAGTCGGATGACACTGCTCTCTTATTTATAGACAGTCCAGCTGTGGTATCCAGAGAGTCCAAAGACAACTTATCCACCACAGCCTCTGTAATTTGATATTTTCTTTTTGTTTCCAACTCCTTTTGCTTATCCTGTATTATGCCTAAAGATGTTAAACTCATTTTTAAAATTTTTTGATAAAATTCTTCCGCTTTTTCAACAGTGTTCAGTTGATATCTTACTCCTTGGTGTCTCAATATTAAACCAACTGGAGCATTCCACCTAAATAGGATATTTCTTTTTTTTAACTCAGTCACTAGAAAGCCAAATTTCTTCCTCTCCATTAACATCTTAGTCGGGAGCTCCTTAAAAATCCAAATCTTTCTTCCATGAAATTGCAAAGTAGAATTAAAAGAGTTCTGCACAATATTATTCCTAATTTCTTTATCTGTAAAATAGATCACCACATCTCTAGGCAATTGCCTTTGCTTTGCCAACCAGGAGTTTATTCTGTAAATTCTATCAATCCTGCAAAACACTTCATCAGGTTGAACCTTTAAAATCCCAGCCAGAATTTCAGAAGATATTTTCCTTAAGTCATCTCTATTATTTTCCTGCAAACCTCTCAGTCTAATTGCATATTCTGTAAAATTATATTGAATCATTAAAACTTCTCTTTCAATCCTCTGTTGCACATTTTCTTCATTACCAGTCTTTTGGTCAACCTCCATTTTAGGTTTGTCTTCTGAGCTATTATCCTGAATGTTTACCAAATCCTTTTTAATTTTTTGAATCTTATCATCCAAATTCTCCTCAGTTTCCTTCATTTTAGACTCTAATAATTTAGTCTTTGCATCCACCCGAATCAGAAAGTCTGATAAACCATTAGCTGTTTTTAAAATCTTTCGATTCAAAAAGTCAAACTTTGATTTCACCAGTTCACCAATTTCTTTAATTTCCTGCTTAAATTTTTCAAGTTGCTGGTTCACAATCTCATCCCTTCTTACAATCTCTTCAAGAAGAAATTCTATTATATTAAAATCAGGTTTCTGACACTGGAGAGTTAAAACTTGTTGGTGTAATTTATTAATGGGGGAGATTCCCCCCCCCCCCCCGTTTGTCTAGCTGTGTGAGTCCCGGTGCCATTTTCCACACAGACAAGATTTAGTGGAAAAGAGAGGGAAAAAAAAGGCTTGTTTCCAACCAAGATCAATATCAGATCCCCAGGAAAAAAAAAGAAAAAAAAAGCAAGAGTGAGAGTGAGGTTTTGCCTCAATTACGGCCAGAAGTATTCATTCCGCTACTTTGTAATAGAAAACGGAAGGACTTTCCCTTTCAGCCTCTCTTCAAGCCGCAGCAGTCGCAGCAGCAATCGCCATTTTAAAAATCTTTTTTCCTTTCATTTCTTAAACAACTTCAATAACTTTTCTACAATAAGAAGAATACTTGCGCTTCAGGATCAGAGGTCCAACTCACGTCTTCTTGAGTTAATTTAACAAATTTACAGGCTTGCTTTTGCCCCTTAGCTCTGCATGTAGCAGAGATCTCCCAGAGCCCGGAGCATCGGCTGGGGATACGGGGAGTCTCTTCCGCTCCGTCCCAAAAGTAAAAAAAAAACTTTTGGGATTAGGCAGAGGACTCAACCCACCCCAGCCTGCTCTATCTCCGTTTCCTCATGGAAACGGAGTTTTTTCGAGCCGCCATTCCGCTATAAAGGCGGCTCTTTACAGGCAGTGGGTGCGACGATCCCAAAGGAGCATCCAGCGGGGACAAACAGCAAACCGGAAGTCTCCATGCCCAGTTTAGCAAAAGGAAAAAAAGTCCCGATATGTCACATGATGATGCCGTGATGACACAAGTTTGACACCCCCGGTTTAGCACAATATTGTATCATTTTTATCAAAATAATTACTTGAGAATCCAGGTGAGAGTATCATCTCATATTTCCTGAGAACATTAAGCACGGTGCATATGGAAAGATAGACTGCAGACCTGCCTGAACAGATTGCAAATACTGGTGCTCCTTCCTCCTCCTCCCTTCTTGGTCCTCCCTCATCATCAGGATACTGATGATGCAACACTGCCAATCAAACAGCAACACTGTGCAGCAAGCGGGAAGAAGACAAGATGGCTGCCTGGGAGCTCTGCAGCTACCGGATGCATGAGGAATTGCTTGAGCAGAGTCAAGACCCAGGAATAAAAATAAAACAAAAAACTAAAGAAAGAGCAGTTTCCTAAACATTAAGGAAAATAAATTAGTTGAAATTTGCTTCAACTGAGCAAATCACTCTAAAATATAGCATACTACCAAAAAAAATCTTCATATCTATACTTTGGCCTTATCTTGTCCCTGACAATTATGATCCCAGAGTAACAGATTTTTTATGTTATGCCTGGAACTTTTAGTCATTCCATCCTCAAACATTTTATATCAGACATTAAGCAGAGTTGAGCCTTCTTAGAAATTGAATGGTAAGAATAAATCTGAAGTTTGCATGCTTTTTCTTTTGACTGGCCCCAATTCCCATTCCATATTTAAATCCTATCAAATGATACTTTATTTCATAGAGTGTGAGTTTTTATAGCTGATCTTTATTGGTGAAATAACTTTCAAGTAATGCCACATGAAAAAGCAAACAGTATGGCTAGAAAAATGTCAGTGGTTATTCATTGTTTCACACAACATTTTTCAGTGCTTTCTGAAGGTTTATGATCTTCAAAGTTCAAAGTGCGTTATAACATCATGACACAAGTTTATCTTTTCATGATGTTACAATGCATGTTTCAAGATTTGCCCTCTTTACCCTCTCCTTAAGACACCTATGTCGAAGTCTTTACCCACTTTTTTATATCCAGTTCACCAGGGGTGGGTTCTACTTACCTTTACTACCAGTTCACAGTGGGGCCGCGTGCACATGTTGTTCTGTGCAAGCGCAGAAACTTCGCAAATCACAAAAGCGATTTGATGACGTTGGGGTCGGTGGGCGGAACTTCCCGCCGGTTTTACTACCAGTTCTATAGGACCGTGCAAACTGGGGGCAACCCACCACTGCAGTTCACATTCTTTTTGGAAACATCTGTCCTCTTACACACCCTCTCATACCTCTCTTCCTCTTAGTATTATATATGGACGACTCAAATACATTTTTTTCTACATTTTTGCAATTTTTATGCTGCAGTACCTACAATCATGTGTAACAACTTCACCATCATTTGTGTGTGTGTGTGTAATTTTAGTCAACATTTTTTTTTCAAAATAATTTTTTTCAACTTTTTATAACAGTGGGCACAGATTTGACATACAGTAATCTTTTATTTCCCAGTATTGTTGTCTTTTAAGCTTTTCCATGTTTTATAGTTATCATTTTCTACACACACAGACACGCACAAGTTGCTTAGTGATTCTGCCTGATACCCAACAATTTGTAAAATTACACCCAATACTCCTTCCACCCTACATGGTTCAGAATAAAGTGAAACAGATCATAGGCACAGCTGCCAGTACAAGAGTACATTGTTTGCATGAATAAATTCCCAATGATGCTACTTGACATCATTTCTTAAAGTATTCTAGATATTAGAGTTAGTGGGCCTGGTGGCTCAGCAGACTAATAGCATTGTGATTAACACCAGCTGTCTGCAATTACTGTAAGTTCGAATCTCACCAGGCTCAAGGTTGACTCAGTCTTCCATCCTTTCTAAGGTAGGTAAATTGAGGATCCATTTGTGGAGGCAATAAGCTGACTTTGTATAAATATACAAAAGTATGAAGGCTATTGCTTAAAGCATTGTAAGTCGCCCTGAGTCCCCGGAGAAGGGCGGCATATAAATCAAATAAAAAAAAAAAGGAAACAGTTGAGCTGAAGTTTGGTCCATAAAAACTTCCAACGTCCTTTATAGAGGGATCTAGCCTCACTTCTAGTGGGGGGCAGTTATATTATGTTTTTCTATTGCACTTCCTTTCTCTGTGGATGAATATAAATGTAACCAATACAATTTAAGTCTTAGCTATCTCTTGTTCAAAAATTAGCTAATCACACATAAGTGCCACCTTTGGAATTTATATACCATTAGCATAGAATGTGTCAAGTTTCCTTCGGTTTGATTCCTATATGCAAACAGGGATGTGTCCTATATGTATTCAGGGTCTGCTTGTCAGTTAATAATAAAAGTAGACTTTTAGCCTACTGCAGGTATGCAGAAGCTTTCCTGTATAAACAAATAGGCCACAGCTATGTCATGACAGATAGATATCAATAAGCAGCGCTCTCTGAACAAGGAAATGAAGTGACAGGAAAGGTTATCTGTTGGTGGCTGCTGGTCAGGGTGTGTGTGTGTGACGGTTTTGTTGAAGGAGATGCCAAATACTTTTGAGTGAATGGGGAGAAAGCGCAATAAAGAATATACCATCACCATAGCTTTTCAAGTTTTATTAGCAGATGTGACATAGATAGATTTTTATGATCTTTTTATGGTCTCTTTCTGTTAATAAATACTGAAGAGACTCACTTTTTTCCCCATTCTCAAACCTTTCACAATTTAGGGACATTCCATAATATTTCTCTGTTATATGATTTTGTATTATTTTCAGTCCTATTGGACTGAATAACACTTACTGCGTGTAAAGACGCTGCCAGAATGTGAAATCACTGAAGCAACTTAAATGATTCAGAAAATAATTGAGTGCGTGGTAAGTGTATCTCCTTGCAGAACTCTCATCCTCTCCACTATCTCCAGGGATAAAAGGAAAAGAGCTTTAGATAATAGTTATTTAGTGAATAGTGGCAAACCTGAGATTGTAGGATGCTTTGCTGGTTTTTTTTTTTTTTCTTCAGCAAAAAAATAAAGGCTCCCAGCATCATCCTAATGGGTTTTAGAACATTATAATTTCATTCTCATGGAGCAGAATTCTTAATGTATTTTTTTGGGGAATCTTTTCTTGCTTATGAATAGAAAAACAAACAATTTTATGAAGTACAGTTTATCACTTAAGGGTGCTGAACATATCCTGATTCTTGACATAAACCTTCAGAAATTAAATTCAAGTGCATACTTAAAAGGGAAATTCATGGTTTGATAAAGGATAAATTTCAAATTAAATTATTTTAATCACTTAGGATGTTGTAAATAGTCTTCCAGCAATACTGTCATTTTGTAAAAATCCATTAAAAATTTCACAAATATCAATCTAGTACCTATTTCAGTATTAACAAAAATTATTTAATTTCCATTTATATATAAAAATGATCAGCATGAAAAGTAGATTATTGTTTCTTTGTTTTTTTAAATGTTGCTATATGTTAAGATGGTTAGTGTTTCTGATGGCATTGCAAGAAAAGAAAAGAAAAAGAAAAAAGCTTTAATATCTTTAGGTAAAAGTGTTACAGCATTCAGCTCAGATTTTTTTAAAAAAAGCTAGTGAAAGAACATGCTATTTTTATAAATACTACCAGACACTACTGCTGCCACTGGATTTTTTACTTGATTGTCTACAATTTAGATGAATATTCTCCAGGAGTTCATAGTTTTGGGGATTTTTCCCTCCCTTGAATATTTCCTTGTGAACTCCTAGATCTTTCATGTATCAAAATAGTTTTGTAATGAAAATCAAGCCAATACTTTTAGTAAGAATAATTACACTGAAATGGAAACAAAAAACCTATTCTCTAAAGCACCTGAAGAAAAGACAAGAAGCAATGGATGGAAACTAATCAAGAAGAGAAGCAACCTAGAACTAAGGAGAAATTTCCTGACAGTTAGAATAATAAACCACTGGAATGACTTGGCTCCAGAAGTTGCATCTGCACCATCACTGGAGATTTTTAAGAAGAGATTAAACAGCCATTTGACTGAAATGGTATAGCATCTCTTGCTTGGGTGGGGGTTGGGCTGGAGGATCTCTGGTGTCCCTTCCAACTCTATTATTCTATTTTGTTATTCTTTCTGTGATCATGTCTATCCATCCCATCAAGCCCAAAGAAAATCCATAATGGTATAGGATCTTCTGCCATGGGCAGGGGCTTGGACTAGAAGATCTCCAAAACCCTTCCAACCCTAATATTCTATATCCCTGATGGCGAACCTATGGCACGCGTGCCAGAGGTGGCATGTGGAGCCATATCTGTGGGCACGCGAGCGTTGCCCTAGCTCAGCTCCAGCACACATACACGTGCCAGCCAGCTGATTTTCGGGTCTTCCAGGCCCACCGGAAGTCGGGAAACTGGCCGTTTCTGGCATCCGGAGGGCCTCGGGTGTGGGGGAAGCTATTTTCGCCCTCCCCAGGCTACAAGAAAGCCTCTGGAACCTGGAGAGGGCAAAAAACGGATGTACCGGGCCCACTGGTAACCTTTTTGCTGTCACATGCCAAAAGCGGGGGAAGCACGGGGAGGTGTCGCGTGCACATGTATGTGGGGGGCATGGTGTAGGGGGGCATTGAATTATGGGTGTGGGCACACACATGCACAACCCCCCCCCCCATGCTCCCGCTTTTGGCACACAACAGCAAAAAGGTTAGCCATCACTGTTCTATATCTATGTTCCAAGTTCTTAGTGTAGAACTTTCTTGCTTAGCCAATAACCAGGAATAACTGGATAAAGCAGGCATCTTGTTCTCCATTTTTATTCTTTATTCATTGTCTATTTTCTACAAAAACTTTCTAATGCTAACAGCATTTCTCTTTTCTGTTGAAATATCTTATTGCTTCAAAGCATGAATGTCACTTTAGTTATACAATAGCCAAGCTCAAGTATTGGAAGAAAAAAGGTGAAAGATTTATACGATTTGAAGAGAAACCAGAGTAGTGCAGGATGTATTTGGTGTCTCCAGTTATCATAAAGAGTTTTAAAACTTTCCAAGTCTTAGCAAGGCACTTTATCTCAAATTAATCAATTTTGTGAGTATATATTTATATTTACATGGCAAAATCAAATGAATGATATTGTTTTGGCTCAGACATCCAGTCACTTCTGACCCTTTGTTGCATACTTTGCAACAAATACTTTGCAAGGTTTGCCTGTCCATAATAGCTTCATTGCATTCTTGTAAGTCCATGCTTGTGTGTTCCAGGATACTATCTAGCCACTTGTCTTTGGTCGGCTTCTTTTTCTATTACCTTCAGGACAAAAAAATAAATAAAATGGGTTGGGCTCTTTCCAGTGTCTCCTGTCATTGTGTTGTTCAATGTCTTTTATCATTGTGCATAGAAAATATTTAAATGTTGGGTGCATTATTAATGCTTGAGCAGACTGATTTTACTTCAAATTGTATGAATTATTTATTCTTCTTGTCATTCAAGATATTGTAGTAGGAGAAATATATTAGCATATGGTGGCAGACTAGTTGAGCCTGGTAATCGCTTTTCAAACATATTAACAGGCATAAGCTTTTGAGAAAGTCTGAAGAGGATAGGTTGGTTATATAGAGGCCAGTTATGAAAACATGCCTATAGAAAGTTTATAAACTTTGTTAATTCAAAGGTTCTACAATACTCCTGATTTTTTAGCTGTTCGGTATTCTCAAAAAATCTTTCCATTAGCATAATTCAAGGCCTTAGTTTTTAATTCTGATGGTCAAGCTTTCCCAGTTCGTATATTACAATTTGAAAATGCCATCCTTAATTTAGTTGGCAGGTTGATGCTTCTGCATTTTACTATTTTGTATAGATCTGTGGTAGTCTTAGTCTCACCCAGCAGATGTCTTTTTGAGGGGTTCTTGGTGCTCTCTGAGCTTGCTTGTTATCCTACAAATGTTTTATTACCCTAACTAGGTAACATCCTCAGTGCTAGTAAGGAGTGCTGTTTGCTTTCAGTTTATATTCTGATGTCTTGCCTGTCTGTGTGACTGCAAGATTGCAAAGTTTGAACTGAATATTTCCTGAATACTCAGACTAAGTGAAATATTATTCTTAGTTTGATGTAATACACTATAGAGAAGGAAGCCAAGAACAGTTTCTTGAGTTGGGAATAAAAATCACAGCATTTTGACAGTTAGGTGAGTCTAAAAACTCCCATGCTAAAAAATAATTGTATAATGTAATGCAAACTTACTTCCACCTCAGGGAAGTCATTTTATTGTTGGTTGTTCTTGACTTAAGGAAACGAGCTTTCTTTGAAATTCTAGCACTGCATAGAAGTTAGTTTAAAATTCCTGAAAGGTTCTGCATTCTATTATGTCCTAAAAATAATATGTAGATCCTGACAGAACGAGATACTCTGTAGGCTATAACATAAACAGTATATTTCAGACAAAACACCACCAATGAAAATATCACAAGAAGTAACTCTTTATTCCCCCTTTCCTGTCCAATTTAATTCTGATATTTGATAAGACAGAAACTGACAACAGATACCATTTTTCAAGGCACTACAGATGTTATGTAAATAGGTTTGTTTGGCGGGAAGTTTAAATTAACTGACCCTCAGCTGATTGGCTGACCACCACAGCTGCAAGGTATATAAAGGGAGCTGGCTCCCCAGGTCAGTCGCTGGAGTCTCACCCTGTAATAAAGAGCAGTTGTCACTTACTACTCTGGCTTGCTGCGTCCTCATTCACCCAACTTAACATTGGCGACGAAGGTGGGATTTTGAGGCCAGAAGCAGAGGAGAGCTGAAGCCACACGCAAAAGAGCTGAAGCCACACGCAAAAGAGCTGAAGCCACACGCAAAGGAGCTGAAGCCACGTTCAGAAAAAGGGGACCCGAGACCGCATCTGAATCCAGCCAGGCGAGCGAGCGGAACACAGGAGAATCCCGAAACGATGTCTGCCTACACCCCGCCAGCGCTTTTCGACCCCAAGGAAGAGAAGTGGGGATCCTACATGTCCCGGTTCGAGTGCTTCATGGTGGCAAACGACATGCAAGGGCTACCGGACGTTCGGAAGAAAGCCCTATTCCTGAGTCACTGTGGGCCAAGGGTTTTCGACACAGCCGAAGCATTGTCGGAGCCAAATTCGGTCCACAACATTTCCTGGTCGACGCTACAGACCCTGCTGAAGGACCACTATGCACCAACGCCATCGAAGTACGTGCAGCGCTACGAATTCCGGCAACGGCTCCAGCAGGAGGGAGAATCGATCAGCGAGTACGTCGCTGCCCTGCGTAAGGCCGCAACCCACTGTGAGTACCGAGACCTGGATGAGATGCTCCTAGAGCAACTAATTTGCGGAGTGAGAGATAGCCGGCTCCAGAGGAGGCTGCTCGCGAGGTCAAACCTGACTCTACTCATCGCGCTAGACGAGGCCAGGGCGCAAGAGTCGTCAGTAAAGGCCGCCAAGAGATTGAAGAGCTCCCACTTAACCAAAACAACGCAGAAGACGGCGCCAGTGCATCGAGAGGCCGTAAGCACCGCCAGCGAGGGGGAGTCGGAAGAAGAGGTCTACCGCACCGAGCAGCCCCGCACAGCCCGCAGAGAGCCCAGAGACGGATGCGCCAGCTGCGGAGGGTCCCACTCACGACAAAACTGTAAGTTCAGGGACGCCGTTTGCCGTTCCTGTGAGAAGAGGGGCCACATCGCTAGAGTCTGTAGGTCGAAAACACACCAGAGCTACAGACCACGTGGCCAAACGGCCCAACCCGAGACGGCGCCACACCGAAGGCCCAACAGGGACGGCGGAAACCGGAAGGGCGCGAAATTTGAAGACGCTGGGGCCTACACCATTCGCATCGAACGGACCTGCACCTCACCCGGAGAAAAGACCTACACCACGGTCGAGATCGAGGGATGGGAGTGCCAGATGGAGATCGACACGGGATCGCCGATATCCATCATGTCTTGGGAAACCCTAAAGAGAGTCATCCCCAGCGCACACAAGCGACAGCTCCAGCCACAGCTTCGCAGACTGAAGGATTACCAAGGGAACCGCATACCCATCGAAGGCAGAGGCGAGTTCCAAGTCCAGTACGGGGAGTTTACCGAGAAACTGCCCCTCACCATCGTCAGAGACAACCTTCCCAGCCTCCTGGGCATGGACTGGTTTAGAGCCCTAGGCATGGGATTCACCGGAGTAAGGAACGTTCGAAGCACCCTGAAGGAAGACCTGATGCAGGAGTTCCAGGACGTGTTCGTCGAGAGGCTTGGCAAGTATGTGGGGACCCCGATTTCATTTAATCTAGACCCCAACATCGCACCCATCCGCTTAAAGCCCAGGCGTGTACCATTTGCCCTGAAGCCCAAAATAGACATTGAGCTGGATAAATTGATCAAACAAGGGGTGCTCGTCCCAGTCGACCACACCAAATGGGAGACCCCAATTGTGACACCGGTCAAGCCGGACGGATCAGTGCGCATATGCGCTGATTATAAATGCACAATCAATAAGGCCCTGCAGCAGAGCGCCTATCCAGAGCCAGTCGTTCACCACTTGTTGCATTCCCTGGGCCCCGGCAAGATATTCGCAAAACTCGATCTTGCGCAGGCGTACCAGCAGCTGCCGGTAGATGGCGCTACCGCAGAGGCACAGACTATCGTAACCCACAGAGGGGCCTTCAAGTGCACCCGTTTGCAATTCGGAGTAAGCGTGGCCCCCGGACTGTTCCAAAGTACCATGGAACAGCTTCTACAAGGGATCCCCGGGGTGGTGCCCTATTTTGATGACGTGCTCGTCACTGCGGACAATGAGCAACAGCTAAGAGAAAGGCTGAGGGAGGTCCTAAGGAAATTCAGGGATGCGGGACTCAGAGTAAAACGCAATAAATGCATGATCGCAGTCCCCTCAGTCGAATTCCTGGGATACAGAGTGGATGGCACCGGCATACACCCCACAGAGAGCAAGATCAGGGCAATCAGAGAAGCACCTACCCCCAAGGACAAGGCAGAGCTACAGGCCTTCCTGGGACTATTAAATTTTTACGCCATCTTCCTCAAAGACAAGGCAACAGTGGCAGAACCCCTACATAGACTGTTAACCAAGAAAGCCACGTGGAAATGGGGGGAGGCTGAAGACAGGGCATTCGCCGGCATTAAGAAACTACTATCAGCTGAGAGTTTCTTGATCCAATACAACGTAACGCTTCCCCTTGTTCTAGCATGTGACGCGTCCCCATTCGGGGTGGGAGCCGTCCTGAGCCATAGACTCCCGAATGGCCTGGAAGCACCCATCGCATATTACTCCCGAACGCTATCAAGTGCCGAGAGAAATTACAGCCAGCTCGACAAGGAGGCCCTCGCCGCCGTTTTGGGAGTAAAGAAATTCCACGAGTACTTGTTCGGGAGGGATTTTGAGCTAATCACAGACCATCGACCACTCCTGGGTCTCCTCGCGGGAGATCGACCAACCCCGGCAGCACTGTCACCCAGGATGACACGCTGGGCCATCTTCCTTGCAGCATACTCCTATCGCCTGGTACATCGACCAGGGGCGAACATGGGCAACGCAGACGCACTAAGCCGATGCCCACTACCCGACAGCCTAGAAGACCCCACACCCGGCATCCCCATCCTGCTGATAGACGTTTTGGACTCTGGGCCCATAACATCAGCCGAGGTTGCAAGAGCCTCAACCAAGGACCACGTGATCCGGACAGTCGCAAGTTGGGTCATGAGGGGGTGGCCGGAAAAGATTGGGAGCGGGGAATTTAAACCGTTCGCGGGAAAACGAGACGAATTGACAATGCAAGGGGGTTGCTTACTATGGGGCGATCGGGTTGTTATTCCCTCACGCTTAAGGGAAAAGGTCTTAACGTTGTTGCATGAGGGGCACCCTGGGATTGTGAGAATGAAGGGGCTAGCCAGGAGTTACGTCTGGTGGCCCAGCATGGATGCAGACATTACAGAGTGGGTGGGGAGATGTCAGCCCTGCCAAGAGTCCAGATCAGACCCGCCAACGGCACCCGTGAGGGAGTGGGAAAGGCCCCAGGGACTCTGGTCCAGAATACATATTGACTTTGCAGGCCCATTCCATGGACAGACCTTCATGGTCGTCGTAGACGCATTCTCCAAATGGCTGGAGATCAAGCTAATGAAGGCCACTACCACCGACGCAACCATCAGAGAGCTAAGACAATTATTCGCCACACATGGGTTACCGGACATCCTAGTGTCAGATAACGGGCCACAGTTCACCGCAACACAGTTCGAGGGGTACTTAGCGGGACTGGGGATCAGACATGTCCTTTCTGCCCCGTTCCACCCGGCTAGTAACGGACAGGCGGAGAGATTTGTGAGGTCAGCAAAGGAGGCCCTCTCACGCTTAAGCCCCGGAGACTGGCAGGAAAGGGTAGACAAATTCTTAATAGCCCAGCACTCCACACCCTGTACAGCCACAGGCCGAAGCCCGGCCGAACTACTAATGGGGCGGAAACTCCGGGGAGTTCTAGATAGACTAAACCCCAATTACTCCCCAGAGGTCTTCAAGGCGGGGGAAAGGAAACTTAGAGAGTTCACCATAGGAACACCGGTACACGCTAGAAACTATGGACAGGGCCCACTCTGGGAGGCCAGAACAATCACAGAAATCACAGGCCCCAAGTCATACAGGGTAGACATGGGGGACGGGAGAGTTTGGTGCAGGCACATCGACCAACTAAGACAAAGGGTAACCACAGACACCGAAGACACACTAGACGACCCCATGTCCGACCACGACTACCAACCAGAAGCACAACCCACTAGCCCGAGTAGAGCGGAGGACTTAGCTGAGGACTCTGGTATCCAGCGCCGCCCCGTCGAGGTAGTCCCAACAGCGGGAGAAGTCGCCGCCCACGAGGAGGTCCCGGAGGCCTCATTGGCGGAGCAGGGAGAAACAGAAAGTCCCTCCGACCTGCTCGACGCCGCCCCTCCGACTGAACTGCACAGGTCAGCTAGGACTCGCACACGCCCTAGTCACCTGAGAGACTTTGTATGCAAATAACACCCCAAGTGACTTCTGGGAGGGGAGGAGTGTTATGTAAATAGGTTTGTTTGGCGGGAAGTTTAAATTAACTGACCCTCAGCTGATTGGCTGACCACCACAGCTGCAAGGTATATAAAGGGAGCTGGCTCCCCAGGTCAGTCGCTGGAGTCTCACCCTGTAATAAAGAGCTGTTGTCACTTACTACTCTGGCTTGCTGCGTCCTCATTCACCCAACTTAACAACAGATCTTTGTTTTTTTTCTACCATGAACATTCAATGCATTATAAATATATTATTATTATACCTAATACTAAGCTTAGTCCAGATTGTTTTCTAGTTAAAGCAGAAAAGCTATTTTTTTCTACACAATCCACCACTTGGACTGCAGACCGTTTAAGAAACTGACATGGAGGTTTGTGGTGGTGTGAGATTATGATAATATGTAATTTCCCCATACTGAGTGGCAATCCCAAGAAAGATTGTCGTTCTATTTATGCTCTCAATATCATATAAATAAATATTGTAGGAGAGGTTTGTGCTATAACCTTCTTAAATTCTGATTAAACAAAGAAACAACTGAGTTCAGCAAATTATGAGTATATGTTGTCAAAAGTATGTAAACAATCAAAATGGAAAGAAAGGCCTTGAGAACATTACAAAGGGTTCTCTGTATAATTTTTCTAATTCTTCTTCCTCTATCACTCCATATTCAGTGTCATGGTTATGATAGTTCTCTTCCACACTATTACATTTTTAAGTATCTGATGTTGCAAACAACAATCAGCAAAGAAGATGGAAACAACCCATTTGCTTTTTCTTGCAACTAAAGATAAATTTAGAAAAGGAGAAACTTTTTATTGATCTTTCCCAAAGAATGAATTTGTCCTTGGCATAGCTATTGCTTGTGTATCTTTTCCCCCCAAGTGCCATCTTTTCACAATATATAGAATACCCTGACTGTGGATATGTTGTTCATATTTCTTGATTATCCAATATTATACTAGATGCTAGAAACTTCAGATGCTAGATTCTGTAGCCTTGGCTAACTATAGAATTTTCTTCAACTTGCATATGAACGGTTCAGTTTCCCAATTAATATAAGATCAGTAAAAAATAAATTTATGATGTTAACATTATTCCATACTGATTTCATGAAACACATATCAGTAATCAGGAAAAAAAAAACCTCTAAACTAGTTGAAAAGTAGCTGTGGAAGCTCTTAATCACAATGTGTTTGTAATATAAAAGAGAAGATTGTATGAGTGTTATGCCTATTCTGATCTTGCGTGTTATGTTGTGCTTTCTAGTGATTTAGCTGCAGTTCCCATAATCGTTCATTGTTGGATTAGCCATTGCTGCAAGCATTTTGTGAGTTTTTAGAAATACATTTCTATGAACCTGGCAATGAAACAGATAGGAGGAAAGAGAACAACTGAAAATTAACTCCCACTGTACTGTTTGTATGTTAAACAGTGTTCCAGCATTGAAATGTACCCAACTGATATGTTTACAAAATCAATTCAAGTCCTACCCTGATTCCAACGCTCTTTTGGAAAGTGGCAATCCAATTAATGTTAAGTTGTTGAAATACATCATCTTTCATCATCAAACCCTATTCATTTGAAATGTCCTCTCATTTCCTAAATGTTTTATTTCTTTATCTGCTTGTGTGTTTACTGATTCATTTTTGTTGTGTTTATACCTCATACCACAGCCAGAAAGTTTCTCAACAAAAAAAGATACAAGTTTCCAAAGTGTTGGGCATCCGCACCATGAAGTCACTCAGCGTAGCTAGGCAGTTTTAGGAAAACTGTACCTCTTAGTAAGAGCTCTTCATTCTAAATGTACCATTGATTTCAGACAGATCTGACCTTTTCAAAGACTGTATCATGTGGATTAAAATAGAACATATTCATGAGTTCCTGTGAACATTTTATTTGTCAAATATGTTTGTGCCTTTTTCATATATTTGGCTGTTTAACAAAATGACAAATACATCTTTGAAATGTGTAAATGTAACTCCTCAACTCATGATAGTGACTCATAAATAAAATCGGAGAAAAGATGACGGTGAAAAAAGTTACCCATTATTTCGTTGGCTATTCAAACTTGTTAAAAACTTTCCAGGCTTAGCTTATTTCTGGTTGATATTGTTACATACAATCCTGACAAAGTTAGTGCAAAATTAATTTAGAATATTAACATTGGACTTAAACAATATTATTAATATTGGATTTAAATAGACTCCAATAAGGATTATTAGTAAAATTATTATTTTTCAGTTGTTCAAATGTAATCCACAATTTTTTCTAGTCATATCAAAATATTATTTAAAATGCTGGGATTTTTTAAAAAAACAGTGTTCACTCCAGCTTTACTGATTGACTAAACTTTGTTCTCCTCCTCCTCCTTCTCCATCTTGTAATTTTTTGTGTTTCCAGAAGGATTGGTAACTAATTCATTTTATAATGCAATCTGACATATGTCAGAAAACCTTTTGTCCTGTTTCTGGAAATTCAGTGTAGGATTGTAGCCTTTAAAAAATGTAGGAAAGTAAATATTTTGTCCCTGTGTATTTTCGAAATTTTCTGTCTGATCCTCCAAAGAGATTTGGAGGCATATGTGTTATTGCAGAGGGAAGGAGAATGGAAAAGTTTATTTTTGTCAGCTAATGTTAGGCATTCCACATTAATATTTCATTTTTATCTTACACGGAGGTTTAAAGTTTGATGGAACCTGCTCTCTCAAAGCCCCACTTACTTAGTGAGCATCACTGATAAATACATGTTACTTAAAAATTCCAAGACACTTTTACCAAACGCTTACAGATTAAACTAAAGTGCACTAAAGCTAAAAAAAACAAACTCAGCTATGAACTTTAGATACAGGATTTGAAGCTAGGAAAGTTATTGTCAAGAGCTTTTACGGATTTTGAACCTTTGGGATAGAGTTGTAAGCCATTGGGTGGAGGAGGTTAAAATAATGCAAGCACTTTCTATAAATTGAACAATGCAGAGGAAGAACAAGATATGCATCATGCTGAGCAAATATTACACCCAAAAGTGTTCAAAGGCACTAAGTGAAGTTAAATGCCTTATACTTCCCAATAGGTAGTATTATCTCAGCACGACAGATGTTATGAGGCACTGCAGAATGATTTTGAGTTTAGATTATTTTTAAAGCATATTATTAATCATTATATTGTTTCAGCACGATCCTTTTTTCCTACCACTGCTTATATACTCTTTTGCTAGACTTCCCAACAAATCAATATTTTTATTGTTCCTCAGTTTTGCCTATATTAAAATTGGTCATACTTTGTGTTGCCTTGTACAAAGATAATTACTTTACTTGCTTATCCAAAACAGAATATGTGAACCTGCCACAAGAAGGTGGCATGGGTTAAAAGGATAGGTTTGCATTACTATGGTTTAGTGTAGAAGGAATTTCCAAACTCCTGATTGGCAGACCAATGTTTTTAGCCTATTTGGGGGGAAGGGACTTGTCATGAGGTTTTTAATGAGTGAAATGCATGTCAAAATGTTTGCAGCTTTGAATCAAAACAGCAACAGATATTGGCTCCAACATATTCCCTGCAATTCTACATAAGCCATCCCCCTCAAACTTTGAATTAAAATTGTGACCCCCTGTCAACAAACACACACACACACAAACAAACACACACACATACACATTCCAGAGGTGGGTTTCAGTAGGTTCTGACCAGTTCTGGAGAACTGGTAGAGGAAATTTTGAGTAGTTTGGAGAACCAGTAGTAAAAATTCTGACTGGCCCCGCCCCCATCTATTCTCTGCCTCCCAAATCCCAGCTGATTGGGAGGAAATGGGGATTTTACAGTATCCTTCTCCTGCTATGCCCACCAAACCATGCCACGCCCACCAAGCCACGCCCATAGAATCAGTAGTAAAAAAAATTGAAACCCACTACTGACATACACCCCAAAAATACAGTTCTGGTTCAACATGAAAAGTAACTTTAGTCCTATAAATTTTTTTCATGTTTTTGGTATTTTAAAATAAAGTGGCCTTCCATACACTAGTCATGCCATACACCCAAAAAGCTTCTTTATATGTACCTAAAGGCTTTATTATGGGATGAGATATTTCATTCCTTCCCTTTGAAAAACCAACTGATCTGGAAAAGCTAAACAGGGCACTTGGATGACAGATCACCAAGAATTACTGGGATATAGGCTAACTAAAAACTTCAAGAAGAAAACAATAGTAAACCCATTCTGCATTGCTGCAAAGAAAACTACATGAAAACAGTAGAAATGGCCCTCAACTCAAAGGGTGCCACTTGAGATATAAATTTGATAAATTCTGTAGATAGGTTGCTATGACTGAAAATGTCTCTTAATTTCTTTTCTGTTGCCCAGGGGCTCTTTTAAAATATGAATGCTGTAGAACAGTTATCTGCCATTCTTGCTTTTTTGGCAGTGCAGTTTTATTAAAAGCCCTCCTCTCTCCTCCCTTTCTCCTTCACTTTGTACTCTTCATTGGGGGTGTGGATTCTAAACTCCATTTATGTTTTATTTTCCCATCTTTCACTGATGCCAGTTTTCCCCCTTCCTTTCCTTCTGAAATACTAGTTTACCATTTGGGTGAAGAGTCTTTGTCATTGATTTATTTGTCTCTCTTTTTTTTTAAAGAACAACAGACAGGCTTTAATTTTTAAAAAGGACACCAAAAAAAGAATATATAGGACCATGTCACAACATGTTCTTAATGGACTTTTGAGTCTGTGATCAGCAGTTTCTGAATCCATCAGAACAAATTCACGTGCAATATTTCAGATTCACAATGGGGTTGTGTGGAGGAGTCTCTCTTTTTATAGAAGTGTAAGCAGATACACATCAGTTAACCCTGCATTTGTACCTGAAATGATCTCCTTATTACCTCCCATCCCCCTCGAAGTCCCAAGAAGGGCCAAGGAAAAGAGGTCACGTCACAGGCTAGATTCCCTGTCAGCAACCTGGAAGGAAAAGCGCTTCTATCCCTTCCAGGAAGCTTTGTTTCTCTGAAATGCTTGTCGCATCTCCTGATCTGTTCTGAAACTGTGTTAATTAGTATACTAGTACTTTCAACCTAAGAATTCATTAACGATAAGATTGAAGATAATTGTGGCCCTTCCAATGCCCTTAAAGATCTCCTTATCCTTCACTATACTATCATTAAATCTGTACCTCTTGTTTATCCTTCAGCTCAAGGTGTTTCTAAGTACGTGCAGTTTCTTACAGCAAGAGCTATTTGGAGGCAGTTATCCTTCCACATGAAAGGCCCAAAGGAGAATCTGCCCATTAGATACCTTCAAATTATCTATGATTATTTATTTTTCATGAGATTTCCTAGAGAGCATGCTAAATTCAGTTATATGCTTGGTTTGCTTTAGTGAGACACTTCATTTGGTCAATCTTTATGAGGTAGGCAACCTGGAGTATGCAGATTCTGTGATATAAACAAATATCTATGTTGAATGTGGATGGGTGGGGTGGTCTCTGCAGTGCATCTGGTTGTCTATGTTTTAAATTATTGTTCCTCTATTCTGAAGAAATATGGTGTCAGAATTTAAGTTCCTTTTTCCTTTATTGGTTATATTCTGTGTCTGCCACATTATTTCTTTCAAATTTTTGTACAAGTTAATGGGTGTGTTAGTAGCTGAGTTCTCATGTTCTCATTTAAGAAAATATCTTCTTCCCATTACTGCTGCAAAAGAAATACCTTTGCCTATTAGCTATTGAAATGAGGATATAATTCTCATTACAATTTGTTCATTCCTTTGGCTAAGAATATCTAGGCAGTATTGGCTAATGCATGTCTAGCATTAAGCTTGTTAACTATCTGGGAAATATGTTTTCCCTTAGTCCTTCGCATATATTCTTTCTACTGCTTTCTTCTTCCTATTTTCTTTCTGTTGACCATTTATTTATTTTTTTAGGATTCTTACATGGCTGCCCATTTTATATACCCAGATTTTGGCAGTTCACAGCAACAACAATTAAAACATGCGGCATGAAAAACAATTTAAAAACCAAACATTCAAAAGACAGCATCTAGCTATTCTTTGAAAGTAGCTAGAAGAGAAATTAGCTTGTCTTTGAGGGACAGAAAATAAAATCTTGAACCAAGTTATGTAGCCTTCAAGTTTCTTACAGTGCCACTCCCTATCAATACATTCCGAAACAAGATTCCTTTGTTTACTAAGAATTTAATAACTTCTAAGTCAACAGGGATTCTGTTTGCAATCCAAGTCCCAAACATAATTCTATTAATTAATAACAGATGAATTTAAATTGACTTTATTTTTCTTATAGCATTTAGAGAACTGTGAAAAAAACAAATATTTATACAACACCCTTTGCATTTAATATATTTCAAGAAATAGACTGCTTGAGTTTCAACTGTAACAGTATTCTTAAAATAGTGAGAAACTGATATTAGAATGATGTCAGAATCTTCTGTAGTTCTTTCCTGCCATCTAGTGGCTTTTCAACTGCTTGCATTTGTTCTGAAAAAATGTTCTGAAAACATTTTCTGAAAAACAAAAACAAAAACCTGATCCCCAAGATGTTAGATTATCCCATTTTTATTTTTATTTTTTCTTTTAATTTTCAGCTGAAACAAAGTGAAGCAAATGCAGATACCAAGGAAAAGCTCCCATTACGCCTACGGATATTTGAAAAATTCCCTAACAGGCCTCAAATGGTAAAAATCTCCAAGCTCCCTTCAGATTTCACAGTTCCCAAAATAAGGTAGTAAACTTTTTCTGCCTCCTTACTGCAAAGCTGACTCTTTTGAACTTCATAGGCAGAGGGTTTTTTGTTTTTAATTTTTATATTTTGGGGTCTATAATAGTTTGTTTTTAAATGTGCAGGAGAGTTTTTTTTCCTGTCTCCGGTGCCAAAATTTACAACTCACTGAGCCACTTGGGGAGCAGTTGTTGTTGTTGTTGTTAAAAGTAATGTTCTCATAGTAATATGTTCTAAAAAATAAGCCCCAACTGTGTTCATAGGGTCTGTCTTTAAATTAAATAAGTTTGGTAATTAACACTATCATATATAGGAGAAAAACCTGGTGACCTACTTCAGTTTTCCCCACTAAAAAACTTTATGGGTCAACTCAAAGATGTGTAAGATATGGTACTGAGTAGAGAGCCCCCGTGGCTGGGAAGTACCAATAAAGCTCATGGGAAGAGCCAAGAGTCTAACATAGTAACAAGAGCATCCATGATGCAGATGGGGTAAATCCTAATGGCTCTGCAGCCATTGACATAGCTCTTAGTGAAAACACGTCTCTCCACTGTTGAAAGCCAATTGCTTAACCACAAAGCCCCAGGAGTGGATAGAATTCATTTTAAATTGCTGAGATCACTGCCAACAAAAGCATTGCCAGCACTTTGCCAAGTGTATGGAAGTCTGGTCAGTGGCCAAAAGAATGGAAAAGATCAATATTTATCCCAATACCAAAGAAAGATGATAGAAAGACTGCTCCAATCACGAGCCATAGCCTTGATACCACACATGTGTAAAATTCTCTTGAAGATAATCTAGCAACATTTGAATCCAACTGCCAACAGAGAACTGCCTGATGTACAAGCAGGATTTTGGAAAGGAAATCAAATTACCAATCTATATTGGATGATAGAAAAAGCAAAGGAATTCCAAAAAGACTTCTACTTGTGTTTCATTAACTACACAAAAGTCTTTGACTGTGTTGACCATGACAAACTCTGGAACTGCCTCAAAGAACTGGAATTATCACTATACTCCATCTAGCTCATTCAGTCATTCTTCTCTGATCAGGCAGCCACAGTAAGAACAGAATATGGAAGATTCCAATTATAGAATTCCAATTATTCCAATTATGGAAAACATAATTTCTTATTATAAAAGCCCAGTCCAGTTCAGTACCACTAAAAAGAAAAACAAGAAAACCAAGAAAAAAACTAGCATGGTTGCACAAAGAACTCTCAGACCAACAGAGAAAAAAAGGATAAGTACAAAAAAATGGAATCAGGGACACATAACTAAGGCAGAATACCAACAAATAGCCCAAACCTGCAAAGATGAAGTTGGGAAAGCTAAGGCTTTGAATGAAGTAAGTCAAATGTCAAATGTCAAAAACAATTTTTAAAAAGTTTATTTTGACAAAAAAAAAAACAAGAAAAAAAATCAAAGAAACAATCAGTCCACTCATGGGAGAAATGGCAAAGAAGTAATGGGCAACAGAGAGAAACAGAACTGCTTAATTCATACTTTGCATTTGTCTTCAGGTAAAAAGAAAACAGTACTCAACTTAACAGAAACAGAACCATAAATGACAGGCTAGAAATGCAAATTAAGATATGCAAAAATACGGTAAGAGAACACTTGTCAGCTCTAGGATTTATATCACTAGGTCCTGATGGATTACATCCCAGAGTTCTGAAGGAACTGGTCTTGAGACGTCATCTCAGAACCATTGAAACATATATTTCAAAGTTCTTGGAGCACCAAGGAACTACCTGAGGACTGGAAAAGAGCTGATGTGGTCCACATCTTCAAAAAAGAAAAAATAAAGATCCAGAAAATTACAGACCAATCAGCTAGAAGGTCTTGGAAAAGATAATCAAGCAACAAATCTGTGAACACCTAGAAGTTAACAAAGTTATAACCCATAGCCATCCTGAGTTTGTCAAAAGACAGATCATGCCAACAAATCTTATTTCATTCTTTGACAAAGTGACTGAATTAGTGGATCAGCAATATGCTGTGGATGAGGTATACAGTACTTAGATTTCAGTAAAACAGTAAAGTACCATCAACAAAGATATGCAAGCCACAGGCCTGCGCCCTGGAGAGGCAGCTGACCATGCAAAGTAGCGTTCAGTGATCTGAAAAGCGGACCCTGCACCTGCGGGAATATGCTAGGAAGAAGAAGATTTGATAAAGTAGATCACTATTGACTTCTTGGCAAACTAGAAACGTGAGAAATATGTTAGAGAAGTATTGATCGAAACACTACTATTGCTGAATAGATTTGCAAAATATGGTCACAAATCCCAGTTTGGATTCAAGTACATTGAGTTCAGTCACTGATTCTCAATTATTGATTGCTTCACAATTAGAACATTACCTTCAAATGCATTTTCTTTAGTTGAAAACAAGAGAATCTCTTTAGTCAATTTATCTTGAAAGTCTGAAAATAATATCGGAGAATGATTTGGTATTAGAACTTGGTAACCATCCTTGGAACTATTATATCAAATTCTTTTTAAATGGGTTTATCAATTGATAAATTATGAAGTATTGACCATGATAATCCATAGACTGCATTTGACTCTATTAAAAATAAACTTACTAAATAGTAATTTTTCTGGATTATATTGGAGGGATTATAAATACTTGTCTGGTAATAATATCTCATTAGTCTTTTATAATGAATCCTACACAGGTCTACTATTTTCCAAAAGCCCAATTGATAGAACATGCAAAAACTGATTCAGTTCTATTAATTGCTGCCCCATTTATTATAATAAACTATTGAAAAAATAAAATACATTTTATTGTATTTCAAAGTGTGGAAATTGTTCTATTAGATAATATAATAAAGAGCTTTGGATGATATATGATATAAAGGATATATTTATTCAAATTTGGTTGTCATTTATTTGTTATACATATATAAAGGAAATATAAATAAGAGGCAGTTTCTCTGTCTGTCTCTCTCTCTCAAAAGGGAAAGCTTTATGAAGCAATTTATTGATCGACAGCAGCAAGATACAACTTGTTTATTGAGAAGGCTTCCATCAGCTTCTTCTTCCTCCTGCGATCACTCTAAAAGGCTGGCAACTGAAGACAAATACATTGACCAGAAGGCAAGTCACTAGATACAGCAGTATATAAAGATCTCTACTCATATTGTGATCTGACGTCTTAAATGTATGTGGGATGTCACTGTGGTTGTGATTACATTGAACTCATCATTTTTCTAGCCAGGAATGGATATAAACTAACCAGTGTGGGGTTGGTGGAAGACAGAGTTTCTTGGAAAGGTTTATGATTGATGCTATGAATAATAGAAAAGGTCTTCAGAAAGTGAGTTTGTGTGTATATGTATTTTTTTAACATTTCATGGTCTTTCTGAGTATTGATACCTCTAATGTTGAAGGGCAAAGAGGGACAATATTATTCTGTTTACCCAAGCTCTATAACAGTCAATATCAGTCAACCAACAATGAATGCTCTGTGCACAAAGTCATAACTTCTAGAATCTGGGTTTTTTTTAAAGATCAGAAAGATATAAAAATAAATGTCAGTCATCTATGAAGGATCTTTTCTGAGGTCTTGAACGCTACTGTGAGATAATGTTGGGCTTTACGGATTGACTTAGTTTCCTGTACTCAGCAGGAATTTTATCTATGTGACTGGAACATTAGGTTGCATTTTGTTAGATGATTATAGCTTTCTACAGAGGCAATTACCATAGCAACCTGACATTTAAGTATATCCTCCAAAGTGTCTTCTCTCTAATATTCATTTGAAATAACAATTTTTAAAAATGAACATTTGTCTGTGTGCACAGCAGAAGAGAAAGAAAGCACAACCTATAGAAAATGTTAATTAAACATACAACAGTGAAAACAAAAACAAAAGAAATGATCTGCTGACAGCTGTCAGATTCCTTTGTGTGTATGCTATCTGTAGTTCATGTAGTGTGAATCAAATAACTCGGAATACTGAATGATATTATGAGAATGATAAAATTATGAGAATTAGATCACAACATTTAACAGAAATCAGATTTTAACTGTGGCTTGCAGAAGTCCTTCTGAGAATCTCTCTTTATTTTGGCACCTCTCTTTGTAAAACAAATAAAATGGATGTTGACTCATCTCAGCTTTATTGTTAGACTTAATTCTACTGTAAGCTATTTTTAAGAATATTTATCACCTGTTAGGTAAAAGACCTTTATTAAAAGGAATCTGACTGAAACCTCTGAAGGTTTTACCAACCAACTTGGCATAACTGAGATAGAATGAGATTATTTAGAATACATACTAAAATAATGCAAGATTTTCCATAAGGAAGAAGCTAGGTGTAATAATAACCCAGGGAACACGGAATCATAATCAAGTAAATAGAAAATAAAAATCTGTATCAATATTTCTCAACCTTGGCAGTTTTAAGTTATGTGGCTTCAACTCCCATCATTCTGTTCACACAGTTTAAAGTTATCAGTGTTGAGAAATACTGCTCGATATCAGTGGTGCACTACCTTTCCAGCCTTGTGGACCAGCAGGGAAAAGAAAGGGATTGGTTCTGCATGAGCCTCAGGCATGCACAGCTTCATTTGCATGAGTGGTGGGCACACCTAGTTTGCACAAATAGAGCTTTGTGCAGACACATGTTCACCTGCTACTCACATGTGTGGAACTGTGCACCCACCACTTCTGTGGCCCAGTTCCAAATGGCCCATGGCCTGGTAGTGGCCCAGGAGTTGGGGACCCCTGCTCTATATGGTTAACTTTCTCCTGTAAGAAGAGAATATATCTTTAAAGCATAGGAAAGATTACATTCTACCCTTCCTCCCCCTCCTCCTCTTCCTCCTTCTCCTCCTCCTCCTCCAAGATTGAAGTGATGTAGCTCTAAATACCATGGTAAATACCTCAGTTAATGAGAGAAGTCTTGTTCAGGAGGCTTTGCACAATATTTCCATACAGAAATTCTAATCCATACAGTCCAGTCAGTTCTGATAACTCACCTAATATTTTGATTGTGCTTGCTGGTCACCAAGTAACATTTCGTTCAGTTTGGTAACCATCCTTTAATTTATATTAGATGATAAATTGATTTATCAAGCTAAATCATGCTTGATAATCAAGCAGCCTTTGTGTGGCCTGTCATTCTCTGAAGCATTTTTCTTGCAAACCATCTTTGTAGCATTATTATTATCCTCATTATCAACAACACTGCTTTTTACATTCATGTTTTCATGTAGAATTATTTTTTATTTTTATTTTTTTGGTTTTCTATGACATCTGGGTTGTTGTCAAATATGATAGCTTCCCATTCATATATCGAATGTATGGTTATCTTTTTCTTTCTTTTGAAACCATCTGTCTTCCTTGAAGCAATTTTATAATCCTTAGAAGATCTGGCAGATTTTCTCTCTTAATCTGCATTTTTTTTTAAAAAGGCAGGTATGTTCTATATCCATAAAACTGGATTTAGTGTATTACAAAAAAAGAAATTTAAACCGCTGATTTCATTTCAATAAAAGTTTCTGGTGTGATTTTTGTGAAGATTTTTCAAGTATCTTTCAATATACATGTTAACATACTAAATCCCCAGAATGTTCAGAGTATGCATATAAACTAGATGGAATCTTTCTTTCAAAGGAGCCTGCAATATAATTCCATGGGCAAAGTTTCATTGGAGAATTCCAGCATCATATTCACAACATACCAGGATAGTAGATGTCAGAGTCTTTCTTTCTGAAGAACATGGTGAGAGATAAGGCTCTGAATTCTTTAGATACAAAATTTCCACAACCCTGCCAAATCCCCACCACTGGGACCGGAATGGGACAATTGGCCACAGCTGCCTGGTCCCGCCCACTTCACCTCAGCTCCTCTCCCCCAGCCAACCCACCCACTTCCTCTCCATCTGCCCTTCCCCTGCTAATCCTCCCCTACCACTCATTGCCTGCAGCTCGTACAATTTGCCACACATGTTGAGATTTCATATTATTGAATATAGAGATTGGAAACCAGAGGGAGATTTTGATATCATATTTTATAATTTCAGGACTGTCCTTTTCATTTTTGAAAGCGAAATCTTATTAATTTGTTATTAAACTGCCTGGATAATTTATAGATGGCCATTAATAATTGTACTTATTTATAAATGGTCTTTATTTCCTGCCTTTTCACTAATGATGAGCATAGTATGCCAGTATACTAAGGTATATGGTAGAAAATATGGTACCATGTACACCAAATCATCTTCCAGATGAAGTCCAAATTCAAAACAAACAAAAATAATTCTTGGTTCACCATAATAGTGTTTGTCTGCTTCCATTTGATTTCAATAGCTAAGGTTTTAAGCAACATGCTCTAAGTACTAAGACTGTCAATAAAGTTGGTTTCCTTTTCTTTTACAGCTTCGCAAATCTGTTTTCAGCATTAGGGCAAGAAATCTTCTGGAGAAGGAGTCTGCAATCAATAAAATTCTTAGGTATTAAAAAGGGATTTGTGGGTCCTTTCATTATGAGTAGGTTTCATGTAAAATGAAAGCAATTTAAAATGCAATGCATGACGATTTGCAGCTTGAGATCCAAGTTCCACACAATGGCTAAGTCTAAATCAAGAGTGAGACAAATAGAGAAGGTTGCCATTTTAGTGATGAGACTTACTGACAGCTGACTTAGTGAATTAGTCTTGAGCTAGCTCTTTTCATCCTAGTTTGAAAAATGGCATTTATTATTCAAACCTTTCCATCCCTTGCATAGACAATGTTTGAGAAAGCTGTCTCTTATCCTTCCTGAGAGCTGCATAACAGTATCTGCAGTTTCCTGGCTATGCATGTTTCAAGTTCAATTTTAAAACAATGCTTTGGAGCATGATGGTACAGATGTAAGTCTGGAATTCTTTAAGTCAACTGTGTCATTTCCATGATCCCAGAAAATTATGTAGGTTCTTTAAAAAGTTGCACACCAATGTTACATTCAAACGTTCAAAATTATTTCCTAAATGCTGTATATCCCTAATTATTACTTATCATAGTATCTGTTTACCTAGAGCTTGTACTCGTCAGCGTATGCTTAGTGGATCTTTGGAGGGACAGCCTGCAAAAGAACGATCTATTCTTAGTGTTCAGCATCATATACGTCAAGAACGCAGGTAAGCAGAACTCAATAAAGCCTTTTAAGAAATAGAAGATTAAATTCTTGTAAGTTACACAGCAAACATGAGTAAATTAGAATTAGTTCATAAGAAATGACAGCTGTATTTTTATTGCAATAATAATGACATTATCTTAATAGAAAACTCTTATATTTTAAATATAATTGTTTTTAAAATATCCAAGTTCTGGTTGTAAACAGTCAGGAAAAAAATTATGTAAACAGGGTGATCCAATCATGACATTTATTGTTCAATTGCCCTCACAGATTTATCAATTAGTTCAGTGATGTACTTTTTTAGTTAACCTTTCACATCATCACTTTTTAAATAATTTGTCTCTTTTGAGAAAATCCATTAAAAAGAAAAAAAATGAACTGCTCCGCCATCTCTTTGGATTAGTTCAGGGCTGTCAAACTCCGGGCCCATGGGTCAGATGCGTCATGCGCTGGCCAGCCCATGCCCGGTTTAGCGAAAGAGAAAAAAGTCCCAATACGTCATGTGACGCCGCCGTGACGATGTGAGTTTGACACTCCTGGATTAGTAGAACTAGGAATTCTGCACTGCAGGTTCAACGTCTTACTTCCCTAACTTAGCACCTTTAATATCTGTTGACCTTCAGCTGTCATGATTCCCAGCTGATGTGAGTCACCAATTGTAGAAAGCAAGATGCAGCTGTAATGCAAAATCAAATCCATAATTGTGAAGTCTGTTGTCCTACTGATGCATACTCAGTGATCTTAGTTTTTTCACCAAATGAATGTCATTATTTCAGGTCACTAAGGCATGGCTCCAACAGTCAGCGAATCAGCAGAGGAAAGTCTCTTGAAACATTAACTCAAGATGTAAGTTTAAGTGAATAGTCTGAGTCATACCTAAGTAAAACTAAAAACAATGAAATTCAAAATACCTTGGTTATTATAACACAGATTTCTTTAAACCCTGTAATGCTGGTATTACATTTGAATGCATTCTTTTGTGAAATGATCCCTTCAAATACAAAAACAGCATTCACAGTAATTTCAAATTACACAATTACTGAATCTCAGTTCACAAACGAGCAAAGTAAATTGTTCCTGGGAATTATAATTTGGGATAAAAGACATTTCCAGCTGGGTCAAAATTCATAATAATCCATCACATCTTTCCTGGTATACTACGGTACTTGGGCAAGATGACAGCTGTTTCTCATTAGCAAAATTGCATATAGCATACAGAGAGTCATCATGTTTGGCCAGTAGACAAATCCTTGTCTTACTTTATGCAGATGATACTGCCTACTCTTTCCTTCCCAATGGTGGGATTAAGATGAGTGTTATTGTCCTTCACAACTAATTGTGAGAAAGAAAGATATACCAAAAGTTAAATCAAAGCTGAACTTAAGTTCCTGTCAAAAATATTAATGGTAAATGGAACATTAATGAGCATGTTCAGAACAAATGAGATCGTCTGGGCATATTTCACAACACTCAAATCCTTCATGTTACACACACAAAAAGCCAAGGTAATTATCTACAATGTGTGTGGGTTTTTTTCTATCTAATTGTTGGCCCTCATATCCTCAACCCTTTGGTGATTTCAGGACAAAATAGTTAAGTCCTGTACTTATAAATATTTATATATTTTGAGAAAACACCAACGCAAGTTTCTGAGGTTGATCTTTGGATCTCTCTATTGGATCCCAAGTGCTGCTTCATAGTGAACCCAACCTTATTTCTCTAGAACCCCAATTGTGACAAAATAGACTTGCCATGCCTAAAGCTATTCTAATGCTCCCTTAACCTTCTATAATCAACATCCTTCCAAGTGGATCAACTTTGGAAACTTAGGATATCTGGCTTTTCACCATCTTTTATGGCTTTTAAGTTAAATAATCTCTTAAACAATGTATTTGGGACATGGATAAAATAGCCTGATGTTGTGCAATTGGAAATATTATCAAAATCATTGTCCTGCTTCTTACTTTTTCGGTGATTTCACTTCAGAAAACTGCTATGCCTTTTTATTATCCCAGCTAAACATTCAGCTTTCTGTAATATTCAGAATGGCTACATTCTTGTTTCTACCAAGTCAGGGCCATTTGTTCTGTTTTATTGGATTGACTGTTGCTCATTAATCATAATAAATTGTTGCTTAAGACCCATTATTATCAATCATAGAAATTAAATGTAATTTCTAACTCACTAATAACTATTTCAGTGCTGAATTAATATTAAACTCAGTAATATCTTCAAACATGTTTAAATTTAACTGGACCAATGCAATAATTAAAATGCAGAATGGTAGAGAAAATGTTTAACAATAAATAGCTGAACATGATTACTGATAGTTATTATTTTCTCCCAACCCAGATTAAAAACTTTATTTTTCTCTTTTAAACGTTTTATGTAATTGCATACTGTTACTTTTTACAGTAAAAAATAGAAAACAGATTTAAAAAAACATTTTTCTTCCAGCATTCTAATACAGTGAGGTACAGAAATGCACAAAGGGAAGACAGTGAAATAAAAATGATCCAAGAAAAGAAAGAACAAGCAGAAATGAAAAGGTATTTTAAATGTAACTTTTATTGCCAGTATATAAGACTGATCTGAATCCCGGTTAGGCATTCATTATTTAGTGAATTTTAAATGGTTACTCCATTGATAGATTGATTAAATCTGAACAAATTGCTTATGAGTGGAATCAAGCATATTTTCTTCATATAAATGCATAAATCTCAAAGGCCAGCATCATTTTAAAAGGGGCATTTTTTGCTGGACATACATTTTCTTGCAATCATAACAGTTAGTGGCATATTTAGGACATTTTAATCAAGGGTCCAACCTCCTCTATGGGAAGAAGAGATTGGGATAGTACTTAGCCACAGAAAATCCTAAAGATTATCTGGATGTTTGTTGGTCAGGATTCAGGCCTAGTTACAGGATGGAAATTGCATTACTCATTTCAAGAGATGATCTGTGGTGGAACCGCAATGGGGGAGTGCAGCTTTTCCAGTCTTACTGAATCTATCAACAACCTTCAGTTCAACTGAACACGGTATCCTTCTGAACCATGAAAGTTGCTTGTCTTACTGTGTTCTCCTCCTTGAGGACTGGTTTCAGTCAGCGATTGGGAAATAGGTCAACTTTACAAGAACTCCAAAGTAGAGAGCTGGGGTGGGAGTACAACCATGCTTTTCCTCCCTAACACTTAAGGTCTATATCAGGGGTTCCCAACCCCCAGGCCACAGACAGCTACCATCCCGCTGACCATTGGGCACCGGGCCACCAAAGTGGTGGGCAAGTGCACAAAGCTTCATTTGTGCATGCACAGGATTTAGGTTGCGCACATGAAACATTCCCCTCGCCATCAAAATCGCCAAAGCCACCACCGCTGCCAGTCTGCAGAATCCAAAGGTTGGGGATCCTTGGTCTACATGAAGCCACTATTTGGAAAGGTTATGTGTCAGCACTGCGTGGAGGTATCACTAATATCCGAATGATACTCAATTGTATAAACTCCATCTCAAGATAAAAGATGGTTGTTGTTGGTTTTGATTTTGAACTGGTGGCTGAAAGCTTTGAGAATCTGAATGGGGGGGAAAACAGCAAGCAAATAGTTTAATAAACAAGGGTTTGCTTTTTCTATATTTATAGCTGCTTTTCCAGTACTTTTCCAATGTGCCTCACAAATGTTAGTTGACTGATTATGTACCATCAGTTAGTATCAACTCTTAGTAACCACATTGCTAGATTGTCCCCAAAACAAACCTGGTCCAATAGTGCAGCCATAAACACTGTAACTGAGTCCACATACAGAGTCTTGGTGCTCTCTGAGCTTCGTTGTTCACTTGCAGATGTTTCATTACCCAAATAGGTAACATCATCAGTGTGGTTGTTTCCCTACTAGCAAGCAAACAAACAAGTTCTGGTTTGAGAGATTCTTAGAACTCTTGTTCAACATTTCTCAAGAAAGAACCATTTCTTGTTCAAGAGCACTTTCTAATATTGCTCCATGTTTCCTTCAAGGTGGCCCTTTCATTGAGAAGCAGCTACAGCTTCTCAATCATTCTGTGAATTTTTCACATAGAAAAATTTCAAATGCATTGAAATCTTGTAGGTTCACCCTCTGAGTCTTTCATATAGGGCTCTTTGTGTTTGTTTAATTCCCAGCTACTTGATAGTAACCATTGAATAATCAATCATAGTTGACCAGAGGCTTTCTGAATCCTACATTTAACATGGTCTCAATTATACTATACTGTGATATTGCTGCTATTCAAAAGAAATTAGAAAAAAAATATGTATATATTGATTGCTGACTCTGTAATCATGTTGTTCTTGAAAGAAAAGTTCAGGAAGAAGAGTTGCGGGAGAATCACCCCTATTTTGACAAGCCTCTTTTCATAGTGGGTCGGGAACACAGATTTAGGAATTTCTGCCGAGTTGTCGTGAGAGCTCGCTTTAATGCGTAAGTATATGTGTAGCTTATGATTTGGTTCCCTTGTTTTGAGTCACTATATTCTGTTATTAAAAAGCTTCTGAAAAATAACATCAATATCATCAGAGACATTTTAACTTATCCAGCAATTATGTATTTTGCAAATGTTTCTTGGTTTTATTATTTATTTTATTCTTTCAACCATAAACAGAAACTGGGAGATCTGTGTGCACTGCTTTTGAAACATAAAGTGACAAAATAATTCTTTCAAAATTTGCAAATGAATTCAGGGATGTGAATGTCATGATTGCCCTTGATACCCATTTGAATATTGTGCAAGATTTCAAATGTGGGAGCTGATAGAGGAGAACATTACCTCAGTGTGTACTTTATAGTTCTCCCAAAGCCTTCCAGTCAGCCAGCAGTGTGCCTGGACTCCAAAGCCCTCCCTGAGAAATTCCTGAAGGAGGAAACTGCATGTGCTCAGCTAAAACAAAGATTATTTTGGGGATAGTCAGGACAACTTAAACAGAAGTGGTGTGGTGCAAATCCAGAGTCATACAAATTTTGGAACTGTGAGAGAGTACCTGCTGCCATCCAGTCCTCTCCAAGTGAACTGGAATATCAATTCCCAGAGATACAAAACAATATATTGGACAGCACCAGGTTGAGGAATTATTTAGGGACTTGGATTTGAACTACAAGTATAAAATACAGTATAAATTGTCTTGATATTTCAGAAGATATATTAAATCACAAATTCTGTTTCCATTAATGGATAGCCAAATAGCCAATGTAGCTGTTAATTAAAGAGATAAAATTTGTCCTTATATGGTCCCAGTGCCTAAAATTAAGTCTGTTTTAAAATTAAGTCTCAGTCTAAACTATATCTATTAACATTAGATTTAAGAAACTAGTATGACATTTTAGCCAATTTCTGTGAATTGTGGAGTCATAAATGAAAATGTTCAATCCCCAAATGGCTATGAATTTGTAGTTTTGTTCTTGTTTATTTTTAAAAAAATACGCTTCATTTCAAATGCAGATTGTCTTGTATATTTGTAACCCAGCTTTGTATAATAAAAATCAAATGATATTCTAAACATTTTTTCCCTTCTGTTACAGCTCTAAAACAGATCCTGTTACTGGAGCAGTTAAAAACACAAAATATCATCAACTTTAGTAAGCAAAAATGAATTTATGCATTTTATATATTGATGTACACTTTTTTCCAAACTTAAATTTCTCTGGAAAATGTTTTCTTAGAATAATTATTTCTAAGGTGTCAACATTTTAAAAGATTCTCTATTTTCTCCATCCAACTTATATTTGACTGATATTTATAATTTCTGAAGTCTCATTGCCCCTAAGTGTGTTCCATTTTATTTTGCAGTGATTTGCTGGGATTGGTTACTTATCTAGACTGGGTAATGATCATTGTCACCATATGTTCCTGTATTTCAATGATGTTTGAATCCCCTTTTCGAAGAGTAATGCATGCACCTACTTTACAGGTAATTTTCTCAAAATAATTGGTTTGGATATAGTATTTTGGAAACTTTACTGCAGGGTGTTAAATTGGATTTCTTCAAGAGCCGGATCAGCATTGTAGTTCTCCTTCGTGGGCTAGCAGTGAGATGGCATGGAGCGGTGAGTGGGGGGAGAGATGAGATAGACTGCAGCACTTTACCAACCAAAATGGGGTGGGGGGGCTGCACTCCCGCCCTGTGCCTCATTTTCAGCCTCCATGGCCTCCTGCAGCACTCTGCCGACCGAAAATGGACCAAAAACGGGCCTCCCGAAGCCCCCATGTGGCTCCTTTTCAGCCAGCAAAGTATTGCTGGAGGCTCTGGAGGGCGAAAACGAGGTGTGAGGGGGGCACGTGCATTTTCAGCCCATTTTTGGCGGCAGAGGCACCATGGCTGGTCCTTTGATATTCCCAGGCCAGCCCTGCAGGCTGGATTTAAGCACCCTGACCCACGGGTCTTGAGTTTGACACTGCCTTACTGTTATTCTGTCAATGTTTTTTCTTTGTTTTTCAGATTGCTGAATATGTTTTTGTAATATTTATGAGTATTGAACTTAACTTGAAGATTATGGCTGATGGATTGTTTTTTACACCAACGGCAGTCATCAGAGATTTTGGAGGTGTCATGGATATTTTTATATACCTTGTAAGTTTTTGTTCTTAAGGTTAATTCAAACCAATAAAAAGTACCTATGATAAGAGTTAAAAATAATTTTTATCCATATTGACATCAGTTTCATACAATTCCGAGTATCTTCAATTGAATATTTATAATATATAAACAATTAGACTTAACATATTTGCAAAAATATACTGCCTGGAGACTATGAATATTCAAAATAAACAAAGAAGTTCCATTGTTTTATTAATATGTTATTTTCACCATGGTGCTAAAGGTTTTATTTTACAGCTGACAAATCGTACTCAACATGTAGTCCTCAACAGAACTAAATCAACATGGAGGGAAGTAAGTGCAGGTAGTCCTCAATTTATGACCACAATTGAGCCCAAAATTTATGTTGCTAAGTGAGAAATTTGTTACGTGAGTTTTGCCCCATTTTACGACTTTTCTTGCCACATTTGTTAAGTGACTCCTACAGTTCTAAATTAGAAAAATGGTTGTTAAGTGAATCTGGTTTCCCCATTGACTGCTCGTTGGAAGGGTGCAAAAGGTGCAGGAATTGGATATATCTAGTCTAGTGAAAAGAAGGACAGTATCTGAGGAGCTGCCACAAAGATGAGGGGGAGAAACTATTTTCCAAAGCACTAGAAGGCAATACAAGAAACAATGGATGGAAAGTAATCAAGGAGAGAAGCAACCTAGAACTAAGGAGAAATTTCCTAATGGTGAGAACAATCAACCAGTGGAACAGCTTGCCTTCGGAGATTATGGGTGCCCCATCACTGGGGACTTTCAAGAAGAGACTGGACAGTCACTTGTCTGAAATGACAGACTCTCCTGCTCAAGCACGGGGTTGGACTAGATAGTCTCCAGGGTCCATTCCAACTCTGTTATTCTGTCGTCTGGATCCAGGAAGATTCCCAGGCTGCAACCCTGCTCCTGAAAAAAAAAAAGTTGCTGTTCTCCACCTAAAACAGACATATCTTCTGAGCCCTGAGCATCAAGAAAAACTCCATTTTGTCTACGTGGAATTTCAGCTTATTCTCCCACATTACAGTTTTGTGGTCTGGAGGCATTCCTAAGGCCCCAAAGACAACCTTGAATTCATTCAAAAGAAGAAACATGGCTGAGAAACATTTGCATATGAGTAACACATCATTGCATATTTCTAATATTGAAAACTATATAGAAGTTTGCAGATCCTTCAAGATAGTTCCAAGAAAGTCAAGCAGAGGTTTCCCAATATCCCAAAGCATTGAATCACACCCAATGAGTAGATGAGTTGCCATTACAAAGAAGTATTTCCAACTGTCAACTCATTCAAGTGCTCCAGCAGCATACATAATCAAAAAGGTCACAAATTGCTATGAGTGAGTATATTCTAGGAAAATAAACAGACTGGCAATCCTCCATCTTTCTCTCTCCAATGTAAATGACCCAGCAGGATTTCTAAGGTTGTTTTCCCTCTAAATTTAGATCTGAAACAGACCAAGACAATCCATTTGATCCAAGCGTTCAGTTTTCTAATTTCTTTCATGCTTTAGAGTATTGCATTATATTTTGAATTGGCTTTGATTGGGTTTTTTTTTCCAAATTGGAAGAACTATATAAATATTTTAAATAAAACAAAATATAATGCATGCATATATTATTAAATAAAACAGGTTGTGTTAAATTACCAGGTGTACTCAAAGGGAGGTAACCTCTGAATTTAAGATGATCCCCCAGAAAAAGTAAAATAGAAGGAAATGCAGCATACACAATAATTTTGTGTTTCTCTCCTTTAGAACTAATAATGTTAATACTCATACATTAATATATCATACTTACATCAGAGGTGGGTTTCAGCAGGCTCTGACCAGTTCTGGAGAACTGGTAATGAAAAATTTGAGTAGTTCGGAGAACCAGTAGTAAAAATTCTGACTGGCCCCGCCCCCATCTATTCTCTGCCTCCCAAGTCCCAGCTAATCAGGAGCCAATGGGGATTTTGCAGTAACCTTCCCCTGGATTGGGGACGGAATGGAGATTTTACAGTATCCTTCCCCTGGAGTGGCGTGGGAATGGAGACTTTACAGTATCCTTCCCCTGCCACACCCACTAAGCCACACCCACCAAGCCACACCCACAGAACTTTTGAAACCCACCACTGACTTACATAGTGTATATTTGTACATATTTTAATCCGTATAGTATACCCTTTGCTAAGAATAGGTTTTATTCAAGTCTTAATGGAATAAATTGGATCAGTTCCCATACAGGTAGTCCTCAACTTACAACAGTTCATTTAGTGATTGTTCAAAGTTACAACATCCCTGAAAAATGTGACTTATGAGCGTTTTTCACAGTTACGACCTTTCCAGCAACCCCATGGTCATGTGATCAAAATTTAGATGCTTAGCAACTAGTTCATATTTATGACCATTGCTGTGTCCCAAGGTCATGTGATCCGCTTTTGTGACCTTCTGACAAGCAAAGTCAATGGGGAAACCAGATTCACTTAACATCTGAGTTACTAACCGATCAACTGCAGAGATTCACTTAACAACTGAGGCAAGAAAAGTCATAAAATGCGGCATAATTCACTTAACAAATGCCTCACTTAACAACAAAAATGTTGGGCTCAATTGTGGTCGTAAATCAAGGACTATCTGTAGTGTATGTATGAAACACATTTTAAAACGCACATTATATTTCAGGTTATTTTCCCCCTTTCCAAAGGTAAGCCTGATATTTCTTTGCTGGATGCCCCAAAATGTTCCTGCTAAATCAGGAGCTCAGCTGCTAATGGTTCTACGGTGTCTTCGGCCCCTCCGGATTTTTAAACTGGTGCCTCAGATGAGAAAAGTTGTTCGGGAACTATTTAGCGGCTTCAAAGAAATCTTTCTAGTGAGTACTATGTATGGTTTCTCTTTCCAAATATATATATATGTTAGAAGGGAAACCATCAAAACATATATTTCATAAGAACTCTCCAAATACATTTAACGAATTAAATCTCTTTGGTTCTTGTCTCTTGTAATTGCCTCTAAATCCATCCAGTTATAAACTCTGATCACATCCATAGATTAGTAGAAATATACATCAGCTGGCTCTAGTGTTGAGCATATCATTTATTTAGCTATGTATTTAAAGCAGGCAGTTTGTTTCTTTAAGAATGCAGTATTACTACTGTGTAGGTATTACATTTCCTTAAAAAAATAATAGATGATATTTTGTACTGGGAAAAACGCTGCATTTCTTTGAGAATGCATTGTTTTATCATGTTTACACAAAGAAATAAGAAATGCTGTGGTGCTATGCTCCATGTTCTCCCAAGTTCTGAATACTAAATTTTAGCAAGTGTTAAAAGTAAACTTTGCACTTTACTATGCGTGGGTGACATGGTTTCATATAAGCATTTGCTTTTAAAGGAAGGAGCCTGAGTGGCGTAGGAGGCTAATGCCTCCTACTAAGGCAGCATTTAACATCCAGCTGCCTGCAATTATTGTGAGTTCAATTCTCACCAGGCTCAAGGTCGACTCAGCCTTCCATCCTTTCTAAGGTGGGTTAAATGAGGACCCGGTTTGTGGGGGCAATAAGCTGACTTTGTATAAAAAATATACAAAAGTATGAAGGCTATTGCTTAACGCATTATAAGCTACCCTGAGTCTCTGGAAAAGATAAAAATAAATCAAAATAAAAAAAAATAAAAATAAAAATAAATAAAGAATTATAGTTCAATCTGATTCCTACGGCTGGCAGAATAGGACATTTTTGGTTGTGCACATGCTTGAAGAGAAGATTGTAGGAATGCATGAAATATATAACAAGTAAATTTGATTATAGTAAGCTTACTTCCTATGAAAAGAAGGATGAGAAAACATGGAAAGGAAACCACTTAGCTGCCATCCTAAAAACACCGTTATAGTAATCCGTTCTCCTTCCTTGCAGTTCTGTAATGAAAGCCATTGCATAGCGATTGTTGTTATAGAAAATGTAAGAGAAAAATACAGGTGCGCTGGAGAAGGTTTGACTCCTTTTCATGTTTTTTTTTTCAGGTTTCAATCCTTTTATTGACATTAATGCTTGTTTTTGCAAGCTTTGGAGTTCAACTTTTTGCTGGGAAACTGGCTAAGTGCAATGATCCTCATATAATTGCAAGAGTAAGAACAACTTTTATGTACTTAGATAAATTCCTCTTTCTTCTTTTGTACATTTTCATCAACCAATGAGGTTTAATTTATGGTGATATGTAGAAACACCAAAAAATAAAAAAGGCATAGAAGTGAAAGTATATGTTCTATAAAGTCAAGTCACTTCTCTCTGTTTCATCCTCATTTGTTTAAAAATAGTTCTGGACTCCCTTTTAGAGAAACCTCACACAATGGTTTATTTAAGCATAAACATATATACATCAATGCAACTTTCAAATAATAATAAATTATCACAAAATGCAATAAATACAAGCAAGGATCAGCTATGTAACTGATGAGGTTTAGTGTTTAACTTAGTGAGAACAGTAAAATCCAATAATTGTGCCTTTCCCAGCATGTAAGAATTCAAGCATTGAGAGGGAACAGTTTAGCTCAGAGTTATTCTTCCAACTCTCCAAGCAGATGACTGGGACTATTGTTGCTCACAATACATATATGGTCTCAGTTAAAGAAAATATTGCTAAAAGTCTGGCAAAGAGTTTCTCACCATACGTTCTGTCTTCTTCATGCATAGATTAGCTTCTCTGCATTCCTGAACATAAATAGCATATTTATGCTATTTTAACTAAATTAACTCTTGTCTGTATACAGTATGCTTTTGCAATATATTAAAATTTAGGTTTCTATACAAAACGTGATGTTATATTTCTGACAGGAAGATTGTCATGGTATATTCCGAATAAATGTAAGTGTTTCCAAAAATCTGAATTTGAAGCTAAGACCTGGTGAAAAAAAGCCTGGATTTTGGGTGCCTCGGGTCTGGTAAGTAATGTGTTTTTGGCCTTAAATATAGATTTATTGTTAGAGTTGATGAATAGAATTACTCCAGTAGATTAATCCAATGGTATGATAATTTCCAATCCTAATTCTTTAAATTCAACAACCACATTGGAATGTGCCTATCTTCCAAAAGTAGATCTAGAGATATATTATATCTAGAGATTATTATTGTAGGGTAAATAACAAAAGAATAATGGACTAGTCACATTGCTTAATTCTCTTGAGTTGCCATTTGTCAGTTCCTTCCCATCAAACACCCCCCTTCCCCTCCCCCCTGAAAAAGGACTCTTTTTCAAAATTAAGGAGTACAGAAGATCAATGGCACAGGGGAAATTTCAGGAGAGGCTAAAACTGTGATGGCAAACCTATGGCATGTGTGCCCAAAGTGGCACGCAAAGACATGTCGCCCGGCATGCGTGGCCTTGCCTGTTTGTCTTATGGGTTTCTGGCGCACATGCACCAATCAACTGTCCTTCGCGCCCATGGCAGTGCCAAAAACCGGTGGGTGCACCGGCTAGCTGATTGTCAGGTGCGCATGCATGCCAGAACCCGGAAGTTTGGCTTTTATGGAGCGCGATTCCTTCGCACGCGTGGCAGCGCTGAAAACTGACCTGCACGTGCGCACCAGCCAGCAGATTGTCGGGCGCACATGCACACTAGAACCTGGAAGTTCAGCTTTTCCAGAGCGCGGTCCCAACAAGTGTGCATGCACACATGTACGACATTTCTGTGCAACCTTTTCAGCACTCGGTGCCGAAAAGGTTCGCCATCACTGGGCTAGAACAAGAGAGTCACTTATGTCAGGGAGTAACAGATTACTAACCTGGCAATGTTTTAGGATATATTGTCAGCAAACAACATTGTTTTTACTCCTCATTTCTGTGTTGTATTGCAGGGCTAATCCTCGGAACTTTAACTTTGACAATGTTGGTAATGCAATGCTGGCATTATTTGAAGTCCTGTCATTAAAGGGGTGGGTAGAAGTCAGAGATGTTATCATTCATCGTGTGGGTCCGGTATGTATATTCCTCAATTTGTCAGACTTCTCAGATTTTTCCCATGACTTCTTATTAATAAGACAATTGTAACATTGATACAAATTTTATGTTGCAGATTCATGGCATCTACATTCATGTTTTTGTATTCCTGGGCTGCATGATTGGACTCACCCTTTTTGTTGGAGTTGTCATTGCTAATTTCAATGAAAATAAGGTAACACTCTATTCTATTTTTCTGTAGTAATCATGTTTATATTGTGTTACTTTTATTTTCATGTGTAATCAAACAATATTGTTGAACTAACATATACTGGTAGTTGTGTTTATATTAAACACCAGAAATATTATTTTAATTATGAAAATATTTTTGCATCACATGTAATATAGCAAATACCTAAGTATACATAAGTATTTCCAGGATTAATTTATAGTAATGGAGTTCAGTATAACATTTCTGAACCTTGCTGTAAGCATTTTTTTTCCTCTGGTTGTTTTTACCAGGAAGGCAACCTGGATTTGATTTAACAAATTTTCAGTAAGATTCTTAATTTTAAAAAATGGACAAAACACACACACACACACTGGAATTAGAAAACAACCCCTAAAGCAGATGTAAAACAGAGCACTGTTCCTAATGAAAGACTCCCTAATGATTATTCATTCCAATAATGAATATGATAAGAAAGAAGCAAATATGTTTTGGTGATAATGGTTCCTGTTCTTTTAGGGAACAGCTCTACTAACCGTTGACCAGAGGCGATGGGAAGATCTGAAGAGCAGATTAAAGATAGCACAGCCTCTTCACCTCCCACCACGCCCAGGTATCTAGATTTTTAAAATTCAGATTCAAGAGATAATGAAACCACTAAGCGATAATGCATACTGATCAAATGCTTGAGTCATTATGTGCCATCAACTTAAAGTTGAGTCTTAGCAACCATATAGATAGACCTCCGGGATTATCCATCTCCAGAATGATCCTTCACGTTTCCAGCAGCGCACTCATCACCATTATAACGGAGTCATTCATATTGTTGCTGGCCATCCTATTCTCTTTCCTTCCATCTTTCCCACCATTAATACACTTTTCAAGGGAATTGGGTCTTCACGTAACATGTCCAAATATTATAATTCGAGTTTTATCATTTGTGTCAGGAGTGAGATTAATTTGTTCTATGATCCATTTTTGTTGACATGATATCACTGTTCCAATATTTGAGGGGCTGCTACAAAGAAGAGGGTGGTCAACCTATTCTCCAAAGCACCTGAAGGCAGGACAAGAAGCAATGGATGAAAGCTATTGAAGGAGAGAAGCAACCTAGAACTAAGGAGAAATTTCCTGACTGTGAGAACAGTTAACCATTGGAACGGCTTGCCTCCAGAAGTTGTGGGTGCTCCATCAGTGGAGGTTTTTAAGAAAGAAATTGGACAGCCATTTGTCTGAAATGGTATAGGATCTCCTGTTTTAGCAGGGGGTTGGACTGGAGGACTTCTGGAGTCCCTTCCAACTGTATTATTCTGTTCTGTTTCCCAAAGATGCTTTTTCAAAAGGTAACTGGACTTTGTTTTTCCTTGAACACATTTCACTTCTCATCCAAGAAGCTTCTTCAGAACTGAAGAAGCTTCTTGGATGAGAAGTGAAATGTCTTCAAGGAAATGTCCATTTGCCTTTTGAAAAAGCACCTTTGTGACAACCATGACCTGGGTGACTGAGAATCTCCATAGACATTCTGTTCTATTTGTTTGTTATTCTTTCTATGATCATGTGTATGCATCCCATTAAGCCCAAGGAAGTCTGGAATGGTATAGGATCTCCTGCCATGGGAAGGAGGTTGGACTAGAAGACCTCCAAGGTCCCTTCCATCCTATTATTCTATGTTCTATGTTCTGTGATATTCTCAGAAGTCTTCTCTAACTCCAGAGTTCAAAAACATCCATATTATTTCTATCCTGCTTCTTCAGGTCCAGCTTTCGTTTCCATAGAATGTCATAGAGGAAATTATTGCTTGCATACTTCAGATCTTTAAAGCTATAGACATATCACAGTATCTGAATATCTTTTCCAAGGCCTTCATTACTATCCTACCAAGTGGTAGTCTGCAGAGTATTTCTGGAGTGCTGGTTGTTTTATTGATAGTCAATCCTAAAAGGCAGAAATTATCTACTATCACTTCAGTATATTCATTGTCAGTTTTAAGGTTGAGAATGGTGTATGTTATCATTATCATTTTTCTTTGCACTGAAACCTACTTTCTCTTTTTTCATTGTGCTCCTTGACTTTCATAACTAGAACTTGCAGATTCTTTGCATTTTCAAGTATCATAGTAGTTTTATCAGTATAGCTCAAGTTATGGATGTGGTTTCCTTCAGTTTTAAAACTACACTCATCTTCTTCCATTCAAGCCTGCTTCAATATATATTCAGCATATAGATGGAATAAATAAGAGAGTATAAAGCCTTGTCTCACTCCGTTGTCATCCTGAAGCTAGTCTGTTTTGCCATTTTCTGCCTGGACTGTGACTTCCCATCATGTGTGTAAGTTGTTCATGATGACAAAGTTATTCTGAGATTCCTATTTTCCTAAGGATGTTCCACATCTTGGCATGGCCAACACAAATGCTTTTTATGATCAATTAATTCTTTTTTGGGGTGTATTTTTTATTAATTACCCAGTATTTATCAGAAATAATGTCTCATGTTCCTCATCTTTTTCTGAAGCCATCTTTGTAGGGCTCAAATTTGTTTACTTTGCTAACAAGTGAAAGTAAGGCTATTATAGTGTGTTGACTAATATGTGCCCACAACTAAGAGTTACACTGAGGGAAAAAAATCTTAGAAGCCATTGCAAATTGTGCCCTAAATAAATGTTTGCTTTTATTTTGTTTTTGTTTTTTCAGATAATGATGGATTCCGAGCTAAAATGTATGACATAACCCAACACCCATTTTTCAAGAGAACCATTGCAGTTCTTGTACTGGCCCAATCTGTGCTATTATCTGTTAAGGTATTTTTAAGGTGCTTTATTAACTACTTACAAACAAGCATAAATAGGAGAAAATCACTGTTTATAATAAATAGGAACAATTGTGGAAGAATTTTAAACAGAAAAGAAAATGGGATTTTTTTTCATCAACTATTTTTTTTTCTTTTGCATAAGTGGGATGATCAAGATCCAGTAACTGGTCCATTAGCTGCAATGTCAGTGGTCTTCACCTTCATATTTGTTCTAGAGGTAATACATTTTGATCATGTTTCTATAAATAAGTTCAGATTAGATTTGTCTTGTGTCATTTATTATACATTACAATATTAGAAGATAATATAGATACTATTTATTAATTACATTTATAAATCACTTGAGTCCATCATTACTCCAAATGGCATATATAAATTTAAAAAAATACAATGCAAAAAGTTTAAACAAGCAGAAATCTGGAAGCATAACACTGATTTGATTAATCCAGTTGTCTTCATAAGAATCAACCTTTACTCTAACCCATGGCCAGGGAAAAGCCAGGTTTTAGGGGCTGTCTTAAATAAGGTAAGAGTGAGGGTTATGCAGTATGAATTTCTGAGGGAATATCATTCTAGAGGATAGGCACTATAATAAGGAAGGCTCAATTCCTTGATCCCATCAAATGGCACTGTCCACTCTGCCAGATCACACAGGAGAGAAGACAAGCAGGCCCTCAGATAACAAACCCTACCTCATGAAAAGTTCTATAAGCGATAATTAGCATCCTGAATTATATCCAGAAACCTATTGGTTAACCAGAGCATACTAGTAATGTTCTTAGCAGACACATTATGTTATATGACCATACTGTGGCACTCCCATAACTGCCCATGCTTCTGATCCTACTAGGGCCAGCTACAGCTTCTAAATAGTCTTCAAGGGCAGTCCCGTGTAGAGTGCATTGCAGTAATCCAGATAAGTTACTGTAAGGCATTTTTGTGCAATTGATAACCTACCTAGAAGAATATATATGAAAGTGGTCCTATCCAAAGTTGCCACCTGCTCCTCAAGCAAGGGTTGTGAATCCAAGTAGTCTTCAAACTGCACACCAATTCTAAAAGAAGTGCAACCCCATTCAGAACTAAAAATGGAGCATTTTTGGACTAGGTTGTCCAAATACCCATAGCCATTCAGCTTGTCAAAGTTGAACTTAAGCTGTTTCTGATCACAAGGAAAGGAGAATCATCACCTTAACACCATATCTCCCACTCCTAATCCCTGTGAGTAGTACAAAAAGATGCCATTGACCTTTGAGAATCAAAACTCATTAACATCAAGGAGATGCACTACCGCCATCCCAGCTCCACCAGAGGTCACCTGCGAGCATCACCAATACCATCTCAATACCATGTCTTAATCTGAAACCTATCTGAAAGGTATAAAAGGCAAAGGTAAAGGTTCCCCTCGCACATATGTGCTAGTCATTCCCGACTCAAGGGAGTGGTGCTCATCTCCGTTTCAAAGCTGAAGAGCCAGCGCTGTCTGAAGACGTCTCCGTGATCATGTGGCCGGCATGACTAAACGCCAAAGGCGCACAGAACGCTGTTACCTTCCCACCAAAGGTGGTCCCTATTTTTCTACTTGCATTTTTACGTGCTTTCAAACTGCTAGGTTGGCAGAAGATCTGAAAGGTATGCAGGTTAGCTATAATTTTCAGGATTGTCTGTCTGAAGCTATAATCATTCTGCTGTCAGGAAAAAGGAGGTGCTTTTAGAAGCATATGAAGGCTAAGGTTTTGGATTTGAATGAAGGATTTTAGAAGTATTAGTACCTTACTCATAAGGTTTATCTACAATACCTAAAAATGGGGATCTCATCACTGCTCCTGTATCAGCTTGGTCCATGTTAATGGATGGTGACAAAAACACCATAGGGTTAAGTTAATTAAAATCATGAACAGCAAGAGGAGAGGTTTTGTCAATTTCTTGTGTTCTTCTGAAATATTTGATTTATCCTTAGATTTGTTTTGTCCTTAGAAAGTGGTCGATCAAACATTAAACACAGGATTCTTTTTCTGCACTAGCAATTGTAACCAAAGTTTAGTAAAATATATATCTTGTAACATTTTCTTGTTTGTTTTTGCTCATATATATTTTAATCTCAATAGTCAAATTAATTTTCAGTACTTATCCATTTGAATATTATTGAAACATAACTTGGAGGAATCATTCATGATTATACAAAGAGAAGCTATTACATATACATTTATTTTTGCAAGGTTACAATGAAAATTATTGCTATGTCACCTGCTGGATTTTGGCAGAGCAGAAGAAATCGTTATGATCTTTTGGTGACATCATTAGGGGTCATATGGGTGATTCTCCACTTTGCAATAACGGTAAGTTTCAAGAACCATATTGTCTATTCAAAGAATGCCGGATATTTTTCCTCTTTTTGCAAATCTGCAAAATGTACAATTAATTGAGGCTTGATCTTACCTTGTTATGGTCATTCCTGAAAAGACTATTTTTTTGTAATTACAATTAATATTATAACTGAGCTCATTCAGGCAGACACAAATGATTTAAATAAAATTAGTGGAATGTAGTTTTCAAAGAATTCTTCCAAAAAGTAAACACAGTTCACTAAATATTTGCATTGGGCTTAGTTGTTATTGTGGTAGCACATCTGTTTATAAACTGTAGCAGGTCAGACATGGAATGGAATATTACTTGACTAAATATTCCTTCATGCTAAAGTATTCCTGTCTATTAACAATGTTATAAAAATGTTTGTTAGTCCTATGTATATTATATGTTAGCAATTGTAAGGAAAAAAATAAACTTGATGAAATGTATTCCTACAAAGGCTGCTTACATGATTTTAAAAGTAATGTTGAGAAATTCATAGAAGATAAATTATGATTTTAGAAATAGTGCCATTATATTTTCTATTGGTCAACTAGTGCTGAATGCTAGTTGCACTCAACTATCTAAGTATCTAGAGCTACTTAGTGGTATCAAAGACTCAGAAAAATTAGAAAAAGGGCAAAGAAGATCAAGGAGGATTATTGGCAGTCTGAAAATTAAGTCTAATTTATGTTTCAATTATGTTAAAGCAAAGATAACTAAGAGGAATATACAATAGAACTATTCAAGTATCTGAAGAGTTATTCATCAGAAGAAGGCCAAGACATGTTTCCTATCATCCCATAGAATAATTGTCTTAAATTACAGGAAAACAAATCAGTCAATTTCTATGGAACCTATAAGTCAGAAGCAATATGCTTTTGGATATGGATACCAGAGAATGGGAACAAAGAATGGGAGAGAGCTATTATCTTAATTTCTCTGCTTTTTAGAATTAATTGTCACCCTACATCTCTACACTAGGCTGAATATGATCAGTAATTGACACATTTGGTTTTATTAGCTTAATTGTAAATCAGATAACAGATAAAGCTAAAACTGCAGGCTGTAAATTAGGCAGAGGAAGACTTGCAGGCTAAGTATCTCTTACCTGAAGCACATAGCTGTGGCTTAGACATGCCCAAGAACAATAGGTCTTGGTGCAGTCCAGTAGTCAGACCCATTACAGTCTACAATGCCCAGTCCAGAATTGTAAGCCGAAAATCAATTTCAGGAATGAGTCAGGAATGAGGGGCCACAGGTACAAGGTCTAGCAATTGAGAAGTGTTTCCAAAGAGGAGGATACTCTTAAATAACTGAAGTTTGAATCCTTATCCAATTAGAGGATTCAGTGTCCTTCACTCTTAAGAAGGAGTGTTGATTTCCGTATCTCTAACCTTCTTTGCTTAGTTTTCTCCTAAATTCAGGAACTGACTTCTTGTACTCTGAATCAGGAGCCACCTGTGCTGATTTTGAGTCATTCTGAGTGAGTCATTATTCTCAGTTAGCTGACAGGTTATTATCTCCAGCCACAGGCCCAGTCTTTGCCAAGTTCTCTTCAGCCTCAGGGTCAGAGGTTTCCATGATTTTGACTGAAATAGTTCTCTTGGGATAAGGAATCTGTGGTTCAACAGATGATCTATTGAACTGTTAGTACATTCATTTTATGAGTATATATATGAGGTCACATTTATGATATGAAGCTATTTCTTTCTAAAACTTCCGTGTAATAACACCTGAATAATGCAATGTTGAGGTCTTTTTACATCAAGAACTATGCACTCAATCATTCAATATATTATATTAAAGCTATATTGGTTGTAGTGATAGTAAATCCTAAGTAACTCTGAGTAATTAATAATCAGTAACTCTTCTAATGCCGATAACTTTGTGTTTCAGAATGCCTATACATATATGATGGGAGCATGTGTAATTGTGTTCAGGTTTTTTTCAATCTGTGGAAAGCACGTAAGTATACAGGAGGGTTTTTTTCCCCATGCTTATAGTAATTACACATTTATTTTGCTGAATTTAGGCTGTTATTAGTTTAAACCATTACTCTGTTATATAACCTAGAAGTAAAGAATGATGGAAAAGAAACAGCTGAATCAGAATTAGAAATATGCAAAATTGTTTAGTTTTCATGTGGCTAACTTCATATTGATGGAATATTACAACAAAAAACATCCATAACATGAATGAGTATATAAATGTTTGCACACAATAGTAAGAGCTTAAAAAATATACATCAACACAAGACTTTTAAACATCTTCAGCAATAAATTAACAAAACCTTTACCAATGACGTTCTGACACAAATAAATTCTAATCCACTTCACTATATCTACTTCGGAGTAATTATTTTGTTGAATTTAAAATGTTTTCAGTTTAAAATGAACAGTTCCAAATTCACAAAACAACGTTCTGAATGTGTGTCAATTTTGCTGGCTTGAAACAGTGTTGGATTCGCTGCAGAGGTTCTAGCAAAGTTAGAGCATTCTTGGAACAATCCCAGTGAGGTTGGAACACAGTCCACTTCAATTTCAGCACATTTCCCTTTTGACCCATGTCTTATACCAAGCCTGTTTTCCCACTGATTTCCAGGTGACTTTGAAGATGCTGCTGCTGACAGTAGTTGTCAGCATGTACAAAAGTTTTTTCATCATTGTAGGAATGTTCCTACTATTGCTTTGCTATGCTTTTGCTGGAGTAGTTTTGTTTGGAACTGTGAAATATGGAGAGAACATTAACAGGTATGATTTCTGTCACTTCATCTGAAAATATTTGATACTGTGATCTTGTTTTAGAGCATCCTTGCTTTGATGGATGCCTCTATTGTTACATTACTAGAGAGGCAGCCCTATTGATCTGTGACTCAGAAAATCCAGCATCAAATATCAAAGGAATGCTTATATAGCATTTCAGGTATACATGAATCAGCTCAGCAATGACTGCTTGAGTATTTGCAGAACCTGCAAGCCAGGGGAACAACAGGGGGTTTCATTTGGCCTCTTATTATGAATAATAGCTAGTCCAGGTTCAAGCTTAAGATCCAAAACAGCCCCACAAAGAGACATATTCAAGCAATTTTCAGGGCAGTGCTGGTTACGCTGTCAGGTGACAGAAAGGTGTATGTAACACAGCTAGTTCTGAACAATCTAAGCTATCCTGCTGCTCAAAATAATGTCATAAACACTACCTTACTTCCAACTAGGGAGTCTCATTCAGATACCAGACCAGTTCTTTTCTGTGCAGATTGGGGAAAATATACTATTTTACCATTCATCTCAGGTAGCAGACTAGATTTGTATAAGCTAGCCTGGGTGCGGGGGGGCGGGGGGGAATTACCCAAATACCCTAAAGGATTGTTTGCACATGTTTTTAGTTATGAAATATTGAATAATAATTTTTATTTATTAAAAACAGACATGCCAACTTTTCATCAGCTGGCAAGGCCATTACGGTACTCTTCAGAATAGTCACTGGAGAAGACTGGAACAAGATAATGCACGATTGCATGGTAAATTGACTGATTAAAATCATGTATCTTTTTAGCCAGCAGAAGCTTTGCATCTTAAAAATACCTTACATTTTATTTTTAAAATATTATCTTTCACCCAAATTTTGATTGATTGACTTTTGAAAATACTGTAAAAAATGCATAACTACTTGACAAATTTTATTAGCAAATATTTGTGCTATATGCCCAACAAGGTTCATGCAGCTTTATTGCATTTATTAAAATGAAAAGTGACAGGTTTTCTGTTCCAGAGAATATATTAACAATTCTGTTCGGTGGAATGTATTAACAATGATAAAAAAAATGTTCCTTTTTTGCTGGATCTTTGAAGCAGTTAGTGAGAAACACTGTGAAATAATTCTCCCTTCTCATCCCCTAATTATCATATTGCCATGATGTGGTAATGGACTCTAAGTTAGGAGGCATTTTCAGTGTTGTATAAAAAGAATAATATATTATATTCTGCATCAAAAGAATATATCTGTTTAGGAAGAATATATCTATTTATGAAGGTTAGCTGAATAGAACTAAAAATATAAATGGAAATATGCAGTCCAAACAATTCATGTTGGCAGTTCTGTAGGAATATTTGGTCATTATTGGAAATAACATTTTGATTGATATGATCCATCTTCCTCTCTTGTCAATTCAGAATAATATTTGTCTTTGGTCATAGGGGGAAATGGTGTAGTCCTTTAGCAAAAGAAAGGAGAGGATGTGTTGTACAAGCTGTACAATGATTGACTTGCTACATTTCATGGTGACAGACACACACACACAATATTTTTGATTCAGATGTTGAGAGAATGCTTGGTTGGAAGAAAAACATGTGGAATGGACAGCATCAAGGAAAGGAGGAAGTTGATCCATTCTGCTGTTAAACATGAAGTCCATAATATGTGTGTGTGAGAGAGGGAGGGAGGGGCCTATCTACTTTTGTACCCCTGTTAGATGTAATATAGCTTTTTGTTTCATGCAGGTTCAACCTCCTTTTTGTACTCCAGATAACAGAACATACTGGAAAACAGATTGTGGGAATTATGCCGGTGCTCTTATGTATTTCTGTTCATTTTATGTCATCATTGCATACATAATGCTGAATTTGCTCGTGGGTAAGTTTTACTCATGAAACACAGCAATAACGTTTTCACTCTGTATTTTAACTATATTGTGGACTTGATCAAGACCAAGTCATACTTAAAAATAGCCATTAACATCAGTGTTTCAATCAGTCAGAATTAACAAATACTGCTGATTTAACTGGTTCTTCTCTATGTATGATCAAACCCCCACATGCATTAATTTTATATATTTATAATTCATGGTTCAATCCTGACAACCCTCATAATTATTAGTGAAAAATGAAATAACAATTAAATAACCTGATTTTAAACTGTAACATAAAAACAATTACTCATGGCTTAATAAATGCAATCAATTATGCCATCCGAAATAAAATCAGTAAATATCCCATAAGGCTTGCTAGAGTTTCAAAAGTCTTCAAAACATAAATGAGTTCTACATCTGAGATTTTGTGTCTGTTCTGATGAATCTCAGGAAACATAATGAAAGATGCTATCACAGAACCGCTTACTTCACCTAAGAAGCAAGTGGAACAGAGTCTCACTTCTGGCTTTTACCATACTGTACGTTACCTAAAATGCTCAGACAAATGTTTAAAGCGGCATGAACAACTTCAGACTATATATGGTCTTTGAGTTTTTCATGCCACCATCCATCTAATCTCAAATATCCTATATAGAAGTTTGGTTCAGATTTCTCAAAAAAACTCTATTTATGAATTAAATGTGGATCAGAAGGACAGAAAGGCAATTAGCAGAGATAAATTAAGTGTTCTCACCAATTTTTAGCTCTGTTTTTACTGCTTTCTTTAATCCCATTCATATTCCGTGGTGATCAGATTAATTTTGAGAAAAAACAACCCAGCAGAGGAAAAACAATTTTTCTATGTTTGCTTTAATAAATGTCAGATTTTTCAAAATATTGTAGGATTTTATTTTATTTTTGCTGCCTTTGTTATGCTCAAGGTTTGTAATTTACTTTATGTAAACATCTTATATGTACAGTTAAAAGTGGGGGTCTATTATGATATTAAAATGATACATTTGTACATCAGATGTGCAAAAATTTGAAGAATCAAGTTTGTGTATTGCCTGCTTGTGTATTGTACTGGTGCTAGATAAGAGTGGATGGAATTAAGAGGGGATGGACATGTATCACTTGTGGGAACCTAATGACTCCAGCCTGATTCCTTTCTTGATTCTGGTCCTAAGCTTTGCCTCTCTCCTCCTACACATAGCAAAATCCTTTCATGATTTTACAAATCTAAGTTATTTACAATTATAAAGACTTATGAACTTGGGAAGCTCTTACTTTCTTATGTTTCTGTCTTATACAGCTATAATTGTGGAAAACTTCTCTTTATTTTATTCTACTGAAGAAGACCAGCTCTTAAGTTATAATGATCTTAGGCATTTTCAGATTATATGGAATATGGTTGATGACAAAAGGGAGGTAAGACATTTCTCTGGAATACTGTAAGTTTCATTGATCAACTGCTAAAATGTAGCAATTAATTAAAGTAAAATTGGAATGTTAAATCCTTGGGAGAAATTGATGTCAACTTTTGTTGCTTCCCCATCCAGTTCTGTTATTCATGCCAGGTTAGCCCACCCATCAGGAGTGAAATTCAAAATTTTCCCCTACCAGTTTTGTGGGTGTGGCTTGTGAGCATGGCAGGTGAAGGATATTGTAAAATCTCCATTCCCACCCCACTCTGGCGCCAGCCAGAGGTGGTATTTGCCGGTTCTCCGAACTACTCAAAATTTCTGCTACCAGTTCTCTACAACCTACTGTATTTCACCCCTGCCACTCATCCATAATCAGGTCCATAATATGAAATACAACACAATATGACACATCAAGGCAGTCTTCCTTGAAAACAATCCATCCCTCTCACCTCATCTCCTGCTGCCTATCACCAACATGCTGTTATTGCCTACCCCTTCCCTTTCCCCCACAACAGTCCTATTTTCCCTGGCCCATCACTATCCCAGCTTAGAGAGCTCCATCTGACAGCCAGGTCACAATATAAATTTTTAACCAGTTGCCTGAACTGCCTCTTTCAGGTCACTTCTGCAATAGTATATCATATTTCATAATTTTAGACAGCCAGATGCCAGTACCCTACCTCAGCATGTATACAAAAACCATAATTCCTGCACTAACATAAACAGCACCCTAACTCCCATCTACAGACTGAGCCACTCTGAATGTCACTCTTGCCCCTTCTATCTCTCATCCAGGAAACCAGACACCTTTACCTTAGGGAGAGAATTGCCCAAGTGACAGGCCCTATGACAGCTGCAGAATTCAGCTTGGCATCTACTTCAACATCTGACTTGCTCCTGCTGCAACTCCGCTCAGCCACCCTGTTGCCCAGAAACTCAAAAACACCTCATATTGTTATTATAATAGCAAAAAGACTGGCAAAAATGTTACTAAATCATTTATTTGGAAAATAATAAAAGACAAATATAAAGCTCTTTACTGGTGTGAGTATTTTCTAATTGTGACTTTCTTCCCAGGGAGTAATTCCTACTTTCCGAGTCAAGTTTTTGTTGAGGCTATTGCGTGGAAGACTGGAGGTAGATCTGGATAAGGACAAACTTCTGTTCAAACATATGTGCTATGAAATGGAGAGGTTGCATAACGGTGGAGATGTAACATTCCATGATGTACTGAGGTATATTGAGGAGCACAGTTGGCCTGCAAATCTGAATCTCAGAATTAACTCACAAGCTTCAGGTCAGGAAAGCTTAACCAAGGACATAGGGCTACATCTGTTAGGGTTTTATTGCATCTAAACAGACTAAAGATATAAGTACAGTTTATAAAAATTACATTTTTTTCATTTAGGGAATCTGTTTAAAAAAATTTATTTATTTATTTATATGCCGCCCTTCTCCGGAGACTCAGGGCGGCTTACAATGCATTAAGCAATAGCCTTCATACTTTTGTATATTTTATACAAAGTCAGCTTATTGCCCCCACAATCTGGGTCCTCATTTTACCTACCTTAGAAAGGATGGAAGGCTGAGTCAGCCTTGAGCCTGGTGAGATTTGAACTTGCAGTAATTGCAGGCAGCTGATGTTAATAACAGTGCTTTAGTCTGCTTTAGTCTGCTGCGCTACCAGGGCTCTAAATAACTAAAACTAAATTTGTTTAGTTATTAATAAAACACATATCTAAATTGTTTTTTCTTATTACTCGGTTTTTTTTACTATGCTGTAAAAAGTGCAACTTTCATATTATCAATAGAGGTAAGAATGAAAACTTCAACAGAAGCAAAGTTTTTGTCAGTGCACTCATCATTAAAGTTAAACAGTTGACTTAAGTGCATCGTCATCAACCAAACTTTATCTGCTCTGATCACATATTTCCTTGTAATGTATAATTACTTTACGCTCTCACTATGCAGTTATCAGTGGACACAGAGACATTAAGCATTGTTTTCCAAGCCAAATAAACATTCCAAAGGAACTACAGTATATAGTTTTGACACAGAGTCATTTTCCTTTTTAAAAAATGAATATTGATTAATATACATTTCTTCTAGCATGCTCTCATATAGATCGGTTGACATCAGAAAAAGTCTTCAGCTGGAAGAACTCCTTGCGAGGGAACAACTGGAATACACCATAGAGGAAGAGGTTGCCAAGCAGACGATACGCATGTGGTTGAAAAAATGCTTGAAGCGCATTAGAGCAGTAAGTTTAACGTTATTGTGTCATTAATATGCTTTTAAATGCTATTTTAAAAGTCTAACAGAAATAACATGGGTTGACTGTTTTTCATAGCTTGGGGCTTAGCTTTTTGGTTTTCATACCACAGAGTTGTCATTCATTTCAGAAAACCAGCATTATTTTTTTTGATTTGGAACTCGGTCAGAGTCCTTTTGTAGGTCTTCATCCAAAGTTTCCTGCCCCAACTTATTTTGGAAAATCAATATCGTCTCATCAAGCTTTCTAAAAAGAAATTCAGCAAGGAGCTGCATGTCCCCCCACCCTCCATATTTATGTTTTAACTACTGTTCAGCCATTTTAATCCATGAAGCTTAATCAGGGAATAAAGAATGAAGAAGAGATGTTTTCCTCTATATTTCAATCCAGGGTTATAAGAAAAATTCAATAGAAATAAACTCCAAATATTTTGCTGTTTCAAAAAGCACAGAACTCCAATGGTAAGAGTCTAAAAATACTCTACCACCACCCCAACGCCAGCCATGCTTCCATATGGAAAAGGAACAGATTATTGAGAACAACATATATTAAAAAAAAACTAAAAAAAAAACAATTAGAGTCCAACAAGAGGTTGAAATAAATCAACATTCAGCCATTCGTCGACTTTTAAAGCCAGAAGCAAAATGAAACAGTAAATTCAAAAGTGAAAGTTAAAACTCAGGCATGCTTAAGATAATGAAATTGCTGACAGGAAGATTTATTTGCTCAGTGACTGCAATCTCTTCCAAAGAGAATGGGAATCTTCAAAACCCTCTTTTCCAATTAGGTCCACGATCATCCAAAAGTCATCTTGGTCATTCCTGAGTGCTCCCATTCAAAATCAGGGTGCTCCCAGTCAAAATCAGCCAAAAAACCACTTTGGCGGTGAAATCAGCAGATCATCAGTAAGGGAAAAAAGTCCTTATCATGCAGTGCCATCTTGAGAGGAAGTCCCTTGGAACTGGCAGTTACAATACTGCAAAAATTAAGAATCTTTGGGATACATAAATTAAATATAATAATGAAAAACACAATAAGTTTATTTTTGTCTTTTCTTGCCCAACTCTAAACCCAATGAAATCATCAGTTCTATTCAAGTCAGTCACACAAATTCATTTATTATTGTAAGGGTTACAATATCACATCTTTGAACATGCCCGTAATACAGATTATGAACATTAAATTCCATTATGCAGTGTAACCAGCATGTCAAAAATTCCCAAGTTTTTATTTTGAGCTTGGAGATGGGAAAGTCAAGAGAATATATTGTAGCATCATACAAAATAAAACAACTGTTTCCCATGACTCCAGAAGATAGGGCTTGAACAAGTGAGTGGAAATGGCTGATGTACATTTCAAATAAATATGAGATATTTATTATTCTTATTATTACTCCAGCAGCTGCGTTTTGCAGAAGTCTTGCCTTAATAACCAGTAAGATTCTATGGAATCTTCAGTGCAAACCATATGAAAACATGATATGAGCCTTGCCAGCTTTTCTTGCCAATTTCTTCCCTCAGCTTTGCCTGGACAATTGAAATCATTTAGAAAAATAACAAAAAATAAAACAGAGGATGACAATGTTGATGATGATTATAGAGCACTTTGCACACAGGAATTTATTTTGGTCCTATAAACCTCTGGATTCCTAGAATGTAAGAAAAAAATATACTTTTACATTGCCTTCAGGAGTTGTGAATCTCCCGTGGCTAGAGGCTTTTAAGAAGGGACTGGAGAGCCGTTTGTCTGAAATAGTATAGGGTCTCATGCTTGAGCAGGGGATTGGACTAGAAGACCTCTAAGGTCCCTTTCAACTCTGTTACTCTGTGTTCTATTGGAAGTAATATTTCCAATCTCTTTCTCTATGAGAGGAGCAAGGAAGCACAAAAGGAGATGTCTGTAGGCAGTGTTCCTGTGTTTGATCCATTTCCACTCCTCACAGATCATTTTGTAAGAGTTCCCATTGCTATTTTGTTAATCCATTGTCTAATTTAAAAATTATTGAAGCTAATATACTTCAATAGCCTCTAGATCAGTGATAGCTAACCTTTTTGCCGTCGCATGCCAAAAGCAGGGGGAGCGCGGGGGGGTTGCGTGGGCATGTGCCCACACCCATAATTCAATGCCCCCCCATGCATGTGCGTGTCCTCCCTCCGCTTTTGGCACGTGAAGGGCCGGTGGGGCCGGTAAGCCCGTTCTTTGCCCTCCCCAGGCTCCAGAGGCTTTCTTGGAGCCTGGGGAGGGTGAAAACAGCCTTCCCCACCCCTCTGGAGGCCGGAAACAGCATGTTTCCCAACTTCTGGTGGGCCTGGAAGGCCTGAAAATCAGATGGCCGGTGCACACATGCGTGCTGGAGCTCAGCTAGGGCAACGCTTGTGTGCCCACATATATGGCTCCATGTGCCACCTGTGGCACACGTGCCACAGGTTCGCCATCATGGCTCTAGATGATGTTTGGAAAACATTTTTTTTATTATTTTGATTTAAATAACTTTTTTGGATAGTCTCTTGAAAACAGAAATAAAGTTAAAGTATACGTATCTTATAGAAAAACTTCATTTTAAAGAGAATCCTAATTTTTGAAAAGTACTCTGGTTGATTTTATACCATCAACTCAGGTTCAGCCCCTAGCGATTGTGTGAAGAAAATGCTTATCATCTCAGTCTGTCACCAATGATAAGCCATAGCTCCCATTCATCTACCATCACCATTAATTACCCTTCTATATTTCTTTTTGGAAAGAAATTTTAAAGAAAACAAAATATATCATGTGTGTCGTGTTTTCCTAGAAACAACAGCAGTCATGCAGTATCATCCACAGCCTCCGAGAGAGCCAACAGCAGGAATTAAGCCGTTTCTTAAATCCACCAAGCATTGAGACAACACAGCCAAGTGAAGATATGAATGCTAATAACCAGGATAACAATGCACAGCCTGAGGTATGGGTTCATCCCTATTGTTGTTCTCAAAATTCTCAGCCAGTGGCCTAGAAAGAGAGCCAATTTGGTGTATGATTAAGGCATCAGTCTAGAAACTGAGAGGCCATGAATTCTAGTCCCACATGAAGCCCACTGGATGATTTCTCTCTCAAACCTCACTCTCACAAAGTAAAACACTTTCGAAATATTGCCAAGAAAACTGCAGGGACTTGTCCAGAAACTTGCCAGGAGTCAACATTGACTTTGAAGCCACCACCCAAAAACGGCCTAGAAGCATTAGGAAAAAGCATGAGTCTGTGCAATAGAACACAACATATGAGAAAACATTCAACTGCATCTGACCATGACCTATTTGATAGATACACACCAGATCTAAAGCACTTTGGTAAAAGAGCAGACCTTTCCATTCATTCCTGCCCCAAAAATATGTGTAAAGGACACATACTGTTTGCAGGCCATGGAAACTTGCTTTTCTTTCTTTCTTTTTCTTTTTCTTTCTTTTACTTCTCCATTCTTCTGTGCTTAATATAATTTTTATGTTCAATTTTATGAGGCCTAAAAAAACATAATTTCTGGGATTCATTATGCCTAAGGGAATATTATAACCCTCAGATATAAACAACCCGTATTCTGTGGAATACATTTTCCTAAAATGTTTCTAGCAATAAATGTTGCAATAAATAATAGTATCGATAAGTTGTACCTAGGGATGTAAAAGAAATTTGATACACATATTAATGGGAATGAAATGGCTTGATCTACCACAACAGATTCTATTAGTATCCAAATGAGACAGCAACATTTAGAGTCAAAATATGGATGTTTATATTTGCATGGAATCTGTCAAAATGGATTGGGAAAATTACATATGAAAAAACATGCATAGAAAACATTAACACACACACACACACACACACACACATTTGAGAAATCTGCATTCAAATTTGCCAATAATAATAAATATGTTTTTTTTAAAAAAAATTAACAAAAAGAAATTACATGGGGGCTGAACAGAAAGATCTATACAAAATTTCAACTGCATAATTTGTGAAATAAGCGCCAGAAATCAAAGTTCCTTTTTGTTTTTTTTCAGGTTTTAATTCCTTTTCTCTCTCATTTCTATTCAGACAAGTAGTGAACAGCAGCTGCTTAGCCCCACCCTTTCTGACAGAGGTGGATATCGACAAGATTCTGGTGATTCTGGTAGACCTCAGCGAAAGTTTGGACAATGGCGTTTGCCATCTGGTAAGTGAAGAAAGGTATAAAGCACATTCCCAAACTGATACAGTTTCAGAATATAGATATAGCAGTTTTCCATGTGAAAGAGAGTACAAAATAAATATATTAAAGAGAGTACAAAATTAAATTTGGAGATCTATTGGATACTGCTCTGAAAATCATCAAAAGAATGTTTAGTTATATTTAGAAAAGTTACATGACTACCTATTTTATGCATGATAATCCTAGGCATTTTATGGCAACATGTGTCAAATATATTCTCAAGTGAAAAGGAAACGAAATGAAAGGAAATGAAATTTCTGAGCCAATTTTAAACTTTCTATGCCTCAAAAGAAACTATGTGCTTAAAAAAGCACATAGAGAGCACAAAAGCACAAAAAGCCCACAGAGAGGGGCTCCTCAGGATGCCGTCGGCCAAACAATGTCGACTGGCGACATCCAGGGGGAGAGCCTTCTCTGTGGGGGCACCAGCCCTCTGGAATGAGCTGCCCCTAGATGTACGTATGATCCCCTACCTGCACACCTTTCGCCGCGCCCTGAAGAACCTTTTATTTCAACAAGCCGGGCTGGCCTAACATGAATATGAATTTTAAATGGGTGTATGTTAGTTTTAACTTGCGGGCCAAATTTTTGTATATCCGATTTTAATGGTTTTTTAAATTTTGTAAATTATATGTGTTTTAATATGGCTGTACACCGCCCTGAGTCTTTCGGGAGAAGGGCGGTATAGAAATCTAATAAAAGTAAAGTAAAGTAAAGTAAAGTAAAATGAATTCTGGATCACTTGGGGCACATTTCCATCTACTTGGTACACCAAACTATTCTAATATTAGTCTATTTTATGTAGACAGAAAAAGTATCTCACCATAACCTCTCCTCTCAGATCATCAGTAATGAATCAATACCTTATTCTTACAGCCATAGTTTGAAATCTACCTATCCATAAGAAATGGACCCCTAAATTCATTGTCAGGCCTATCCTGACTCGGTCCCTTAGCAAAGAAAGACCCCTGACTCCATATGTAGTGAAAGATATACTGTTACTAAAAGCCAAATGGATTATAGTAAAGCAGTTGTAAAAAGTTTGCACACAAAGGTTCCCTAGTTAACATTCCCTTTCCCATTCCTCCCCCTTATTATCTCCCTATTGTCCAGTCACATTCAAAGGAATTGTTTTGGTAATGTTCCCTGCATCGGCAGGCTAGGTGGTGAGACGATGAGCAGATGTCTCGGGAAGGCATGACAGGTAGTTTCGATTTCCCCAGCAGCTTCCTCCTCTCATAGTCTATGGCAGTCTGACATTTAGCAAAGCAAAGCTCAGGATGGCAATTCTGACATTCTACCTTTTCTACCTTGAAAAAGGGCTAAACCTAGGTAAAGAAAAGAAATGAAAGATTAGGATTTTAGTGGGGTTTATCAGGGTATCAGTTATGAAATTTACAGAGCAGGTGTGGGGACCGCACATGTTTGGTGTCAACCCACCCAGTTTCAGAAGGTGGGAAATCTTTCCAGAGGATTAATTACTGAAATTTGTATCTGTGTGTCTGTGAGTCAAGGATCTCCTTGACATCAAATTGTTCTCCTTCAATAAGTATAGTGGGTGGAGGCAGCTTTGTTGTGGGACACAAGGGCAATGTGTTTGCAGGTTTTAAAAGGCTACTGTGGAAAACAGGATGGATGTGTTGAAAGTTTTTTGATAGCTTTACTTCCACGATCGCTGGGTTGATGATTCTAATGATGGGGAAAGATCCAGCGTATTTTGGTCTCAGTTTCTTCAAGGCTTGTCTGGATTGCAGGAATTTTGTAGAAATACTTCGTCTCTTTTGCTGTGATCTCTTTTTGTGAGTGTACTTTTTCAGATGTTTGAGTGCCAGTGTATGACTGGCCATGTGAGTTGCAGGGATTTTACCCATTCAGCTAGTGATATGCTTTGGGGAGATTGTGAGGAAAGCTCCGGCACAACGACAAAGTCCTTGCCAGTGGCCACACAGAATTGCATGAAACCGGTATTGCTGTTCATAGAATTGTTATAAGCGACCTCTGCAAAGAGGAAAAAGTCTGACCAATTGTCCTGGTGGTAATTGACTTAACAATGAAGGTATTGCGCCAGCACACCATTCATGTGTTCACAGGCTCCATTGCTTTGGGGATGATGAGAGAAACTGAGACCTTGGGAGGTCCCCAAGAGGTTTAAAAATTCTTGCCAAAATAGAAAAGTGAATTGTACACACCCCGGTCTAAAATTATTTTGGTCAGAGCTCCATGGAACTGGTAGATATGTTGCACAAAGAGTTTTGCTAGGGTCCATGCTGAAGGGATTTTGGGACAAGCCATGAAGTGATCCTGTTTGGAGAAGTGGTCAGTATATTACTATGTCACAACATATTACTATGTTCCTGTAGCTATCAAGTAGTTCCACAATAAAGTCCATAGAAATCTCCTTCCAAGGAGACATAGGGTTAGCTACGTGTTGCAGTAAACCTGGTGGCTTTCTGGGGTGACCCTTCACAGATGAACATACAGGGCAACTGGTGACATAGCTTTTCTCCAAATAAAGCAGTGTAAAATAGGATGGTCTGAGAGAAAGTAGGTGGCCCAGATTTATCGAAATAGTACTTGAATTCAACCTTCCTAATCCCAGTTCAATACTCTAATTTCATGCTTGGCCACCAGAATTGGTGCCTCACCAGGTGTAAGGTTTTGACAAATCCAAAGTGTCCAGCCAGTTTGGAATCGTAGCTATGCTACAGCACTAAAGTCCTCTGGCTTTCAGGTACATCAAATTTAGACCCAATCCAGGCAAGGCCATCATGTAGAGTGAAATCGGCTTTGTGACATGCAAACCAATCAACCATGGTCAGGACTGCTCTTAGCGGTTGAACAAGATTGTTGGTTACCTTGCACTCAGTTTTGCTTTGTTGCCCTGGTGATGACAGGAGCTGCTATTTCACTAGAAGGGAGGATGGCTCTCCTCTCTGATGCTGTTTTACTGGGGTAGTCTTGAGAGCGCATGTGCCAGGAAAGTTTTCCTCCAGCAAAGTAACGCAGGGTGAAATTGAACTGACTGAAGTATTGCACCCACCTCACTTCTTTAGGAGACAGTTTTTAAGGAGTCTTCAGTGCTTCCAGATTCTTGTGATCTGTCCAGATCTCTAAAGGAGCCTTACTCCCCTGCAAGCAGTGTCTCCAGGTGAGTAACGCCCATCGCATCACACAGGCTTCCTTTTCCCATATTGCTCACCTGCACTTCTGTGTTAGAGAGTTTCTTGGAGGTATAGCCACATGATTGTAGGAGTCCTTGTTGGTTCTTCGGAGGAGGATGGTACACACAGTGACATCACTGGCGTTTGCTTGGATAATGAACAATTCGTCAGGATTGAGGTGTTTAAGGATGGGCTCAGCTGCAAACAGTTGCTTCAGTTTATCGAACACTGCCTGGCATTCCATGGATCATTTGAGTGGTTGACCCAGCCTGGATTTTCTCTCTCTTTTGGTTTTGAGTAGATTAGTGATTGAAAGCACGATTTGCACAAACACCAGAATGATCTGCCGGTAGAAGTTAACGAACCCCAGGAAGCTTTTCAGCTGCTTCTGGGTGTAGGGGACTCCCCATTCAAGCACATCTCATACCTTCTCTGTGCCCATCTCTACCCCTTTATGGGAGATGTGGTATGCCAAGTAATCTAGCAAAGTAAAGCTGCAGCTCAGAATGGCAGTTCTTACATTATAGCATTTGTGTAGAATCTATAATTTTAATTCAGTTAGGCCTTTGGTGACACCAGAAGGAATGAGGAAAATCCTAGCTCTAAGTGCCTGGATAGAAATCTATTGTTCAATAAATACTGTAAGTTTTAAATACAGAATATGGGGAATGTTCTGTTGAACTGGGATTATGGCAGAATAATGTCTGCCACTCAAACTGTTCAACAGTCAAATAATGGCTACAATGAATAATTATTATTCATAATAACATGGCAATAGGTGAAAACAGCTATAAGATCTTGGGGCTATCAAAAAACTAAGCTTTATAGATTCAGAGAGTTAGTATCATAAAAGTCTCACCTTGAAGATCCACGGGTACAATGAGATGCAGTGTTGGGTACCAGCTTGATTGGTTTCAACAAAGAGTTGGACAAATTTATAGAAGTCATAGGGACCAATGGCTATTAGCCTTGATGGAAAGACTTATGAAGGCCATCTGCTTGGAGTCTAATTGGCTTCCTTCTCAGGTAGGTTGGCTACTGTTGTTATAGATTGCAGAGTCTGATCCAGTAAGGCACTGCTTATGTTTTTATGTACTGATTTAAATGCATAAAAATAACTTCTGTAAACTTACAATTAAAAAGAGCAGAACTTCAAACTTGGAATGATTAAAGAAAAACCAGCTTGTAGTATGCCATTTTAATATAAGATCTTTTTAGTATCAGTATACATTTATAATATATATTGGTAAAAGTCTACATTGTTAGCATTCTCATTATTGTTACCAATAAATGTAGTCCTCGTTTAATTATGTTCAGCAACCATTCAAACTTACAACCACATTGAACAAGTGGTACTTACAGCTGCTTCTCATACTTGCAGCTGTCACAGTTCTTCACTATCACATGATCATGATCCAGACACTCATAATTACAAGGTCACACCATCCCATGGTCATATGATTGCCATTTGTGACTTTCACTGGTGGCTTCCCACAAGCAAGCTGACATTGAGGTCAACATTGCAGTTAACGAGACTGCGAGTATCACTTAACAACAGCAACCAAAAGTGCCAAAACTGCCATCACTAAGCAACGTTGTCGCATGATGTCATGCTTTATGACCACGTTGCTTAGCAATGGAAATTCCAGTCTCAACTGCCATCATTACTGAGTTGCTCCTGTACTATTCTTACATTGTATCCTGTGGACTCTCAGCTTTCTCTGGTAATTTTTTTTCTCCAAGTAAAGCAGTGTGAAATATGATGGTCTGAGAAAAAGTAAGTGGCCCAATTTAGCCACAGAGGACTTGAATTCAGCCTTTCTGTCCTAGTTCAATACTTTAATCACTACTGCCCTAAATAGACTGGGCATGGGCTTATTAAAATTTTGTTTCCAATTGTTAATAATGTTGTTTTAATATATGAAAATTTTCAGCTATATATAAAAACAGTTTCACTATTGTAGAAAAATGTGAAAATACAATAAAGTTCTATAGTTTATCGGCTTACATCCAGCACCTAGTAACAAGATATAGTACCTATCAGTACAGAACAACTCAGAGAGGTGGAATTATGTTCTTGGAGAACTCTGTGTAGATTTATCCTGAGAAATGTTTTGCCTTTAATAGAGGAGAAAGTGTGGTAACAAGGGATACATAATGGAAGCCTTACGTTCATAGAATCAAACGTTTCTAATTTCTCTCACCAAAGAAAATAATCCATAGAGTTAATATTGTGTTTCCTCTTGTTGGTGTTACTGAGTAATTGTTATTTTTTTTAAAAAAAAATCATTAGGCTTTAGAGATGGCAAATATTTTGCCACAAATCCACTTTCCATCATACCAGAATTGCTTAGCATGATGACGATTTGTTTGCAGTGAATATTTTTCTCTTTCATTTCCTAGCCCCAAAACCAATAAGCCATTCAGTGTCTTCAGTCAACATAAGAATTGGTGGTCGGACAACTATGAAATCTGTTGTGTGCAAAATGAATCCTATGTCAGATGTGGCTTCGTGTGGATCAGAAGTTAAGAAGTGGTGGACAAGGCAACTTACTGTAGAGAGTGACGAGAGTGGAGAAGACCTGCTTGAGATCTGATTGAGAAACAGTTCCTGTCAAAGACACACTTATGCAACATAACTGTGAAGGAATAGCAACTCTGGACATTGCTGCTTTTTAATAAGCAGTTCTAATTGATTGTTTATATCAAGATAAGCTTTGGAACTCACTGTCCTTCAACTTGGCAAGATTTACTACTTAATGTTTATTTTGAACATCCATGATTATAAATGAGCAACATAAATGTTCAGAAAAAATAGACGAGTTTTGGCCTTGTTCCCATACATCATGAGAAACGCCTCAGGCTCTCAGGCAGGACTTCCTACTTTCCAGCAGACTTTCAATATTGTTTCTCAGCGAATATTTGAAATGTCAGGTTTGTCTGAAAGTATATTATTGTTGCTTGCTAAAATTTGGGAAACAGCAACACAGGGCTAATAGTAAAATACAACATGTCATGATGTGTACCAGGTTGATATTCTATTTTAATAGTATAGGTAAGTTATGAGGACACAACATTTTTATTTAGAGACACTGGGACACAATTGTTGTGGAAGTAAAAGCACCCCAAAGAAAATATTGGTATGGACATGCTGCTAGTGTTTCACATCACTGAATATTTTTGTTTAGGTCAGGTAGGTGACTTCTTTCAAGCTAAGATACATGTTGAATGGTTGGGTTGGACTGTAATCCCAAAAAACAGATAAACCAAAATAAAAACTAAGATACTTTTAATTTGATTATATTTATTTTAGTTAAATTATTTCCTATTACATATGGTTAATAGGATTACTCTGTGTATTTTATAATTTTCCCTTTTTCAAATTAAATATTGCAGTTTTAGTAGCAATTTTTTGAAAATTTCGGAGGATACCATGCAATACACTGACCTCAGGTTGTGCTTCTCTTATTGAGATAAATAGTATTCCTAGGTTAATTCACAGGTATCCTTGTCTATGTACATCACTCAATCATTGAAAACAAACAATATTTCATGTATTTGATTTGTGTTAAAGTTTACATACAGAGATAGTGTGACAATACTTTCTCTGATATTGTCAGGATTCCCTTTGCCCTAAAATAATAATTTAAACAAAACTGCAACAACGTTGATTTTTTTTTTCCTATAGTATTCTACCCATCAATATCAGTGTTGTTTAATGATCTGGAATTAGAAAGAGGTGATTATTTATTTTCTATTTTTACAATATCTATATTTTAATATGCAAGCATAATGTGGTTGGTTTAAAAATAGGGTTTCATTGTTCATATTTATAATGTGCTTAATTGAAGTTCACTGATTTTTATCAGTGCACCTGTTTAATAAGTTCCCTGCTTTTTCATCTCTGTTAATATTTTATCACCTATTAGAAATGAAACAAAAATAACCAATGTAGATGTAACTACTTAACTACATTCTGTACATACATACATATGTATGTACATACATGTACATACATACATACATACATACATACATACATACATACATACAAGTTCATACTTGATATTGGGTATAAGACTCATGGCAGGCCTAGAAAGAAATCTGATTTTGTGCTTCATTATCCTTGTTAGAAATTGTTTTTCTCAGAGATTATTTCTAACTCAGTATTTAAAAATTATTATATTATTATATATAAGTAATTATATACTTAGTCATTAAGTATATTATGTGAGATTAACTAAAGTATGCTCTTGTAAGTAATCTATTTTCTAGTCATGCTTGAAATGTCTTTTTTAAAAAACAACACTTTGATACCAATCTCTATTAAGGTAAGTATGAAATAATGCATTAAGAAAAGAAAATAGCTGACAATTCTAAGATTCTACTTATAAAGATTCTGAATTCCAGATATTTAATGAATTACAGCAAATGAACATTTTAGGAGCACACAATTATGAACCTTCATTATGCATCTAAGTATCATAGAAAAATGAGCCAGACACATGAGCATTGGGAGAAATTAAAGATTATGAAGGCTGGAGAAAAACTTGGCTCTAATCACTGCTCTGTTTCAACTACTCAATTATAGGTTATAGAAATGAAAATCCAGCAACTGACAGGGATCATTATCTCTCATCTCAAGAGTAAGGACAAATAGACCATCCTCCTAATTTTAGTTTTGTATTGGCCACAGTAATGAAGAGTATGTCTTTACTACCTCTGAAGTGCTTTTACCTTCACCACAATCACTCGTTCAAAACTTGAACCAGGTGGTTTTTAAATACAAAAATGGAAGAGTTAAGGTTTTCTTCAATTTGCCTGTAAAGGATAAAGTTTGGCAGGCATCATAACTGATCAGAATATGAGATCAGGCAATGGTTCCTCCAGAAAGTGTGACCTTCTTTTGTATGTCTTTGCATCGTGCTTTAATGGTGTGCAAAATATTTTATATTTGAAGCTTTAATGTATGAAATTTCACAAAATGTCCTGTTCTGGGTGTAAAACTGCTGTTTCAAATACGAAACAATCTGTTCTGAGCATTTTGGAATTTTCTTTGAGCTATAAACAGAGGCATTCTGAATATTTTGAATGTTTGTTTCCAAACCATAGATGAACGTCATATGTAGTATGACCAAACGACAGCCATCTTACTATTTCTATCAAACAATTAAATGTATGGGGAGGAAGAGAAAGGATTCTGATGCCTACACATAGACAATAGTGTTTGTAGGGTTTTGTATCTGCTTTCCAACAGTGGCATCTTAGAAGTGAGATCTTTGCCACTACCATCATTTCCTATGGAAAATACGTTGCACTACTATGACAAGTCCAGCTTGAAAGCACCAGAAACATAAGAGTTCACCTTAAAAAAACCTAAAAACTGTAAATTGTCCATGTTCTCCAAGAGCCTTATGGACATAAAAGTCCCAGCAAAACTAACAATCTTGTGTTAGGTTGATGCACGCTTTTGTTCTTAATGCAGGTTTTATTTTAACCAAAAGATATGTATCCACAGACTTGTATTGCATTTGATTATTTTTGGTCACAGATTACTGTCTTTATGTAGTTGTCTATGTGTACATTTTGCTGTTTAGAGTTAACATTTACATGGAAACTTCCTACAATCTGTTTACTAAACCTGTGCATTTTGTTGTTTAAACTAGATTACATCAAAAATCTTCAGAAAATATCATTCCTACTATTGTCAAAGATAGTTATTTGTCTTTTCTTTTATGTCTACTTTAACTTAATATTTTTTAGAAAAAAAATAAAAAACAGGAGCGATATTCAGATTTATAAAATACGTTTTCTTGGACTTTCAATACTGTGCTGAATTACAGAAACTTTCCTAGTTATTACTACAAATATTCTTTTTAAACCTCTAGCAAATATCCTTTGACATATAATGTCAATAAAAGGCAGTTGCTTTCAGCGGTTGGCTGCTTAGGATTTCATTCTCAGTGGTTTTGCTACCTTATTTGATGCAATGTCTATATTTCATCTCATTTATTTTAAACATTTGGGAAACTTCTCAACCAAATAACAGTAGTAACTCAGAATAGCTTAATAGATAAACAGTAGATTTTAGATTGCATCAAGAGAGAGACAGTTTCAAGATCACATGAAGAAATAATACCATTTTATACTGCACTGGTGAGACTACACTTGAAATATTGGATCCAATTCTGGTCACCATAATACAAAAAAGATGTTCAGATTCTAAAAAGAGTGCAGAAAAGACCCACAAAGATGATAACGGGTCTGGAGGCTAAACCATAGGAAGAATGATTGAGGGAACTAGATACGTCTGCTCTAGCGAAGAGAAGGACCAGGGATGATACGATAGCAGTCTTCCAGTATTTGAGGGGTTGTAACAGAGAAGAGGAGGTCAGACTATTCTCCAAAGCAACTGAGGGCAGGACAGTTAGAAACAGATGAAAGATCATTAAAGAGAGATCCAACTTAAAACTAAGAAATTTCCTGAAAGTGAGAACAATTAATCAGTAGAACAGCTTACTTCCAGAAGTTGATGCGCCATCACTGGAGATTTTCAAGAAGAGCCATTTGTCTGGAATGGCATAGGATTTGCTTCCTGAATAGGAGGTTGGATTCGAAGACCTCCAAGGTCTCTTCCAACCCTATTATTATATATACTATAGTAATAATTGCAATTTATTTAATTTTAAAATGTGCAAAAAAAACCCTAGCAGAAACTAAAACAAATCAAATTCCTGTTTCTGTAACAGGAAAAGTTGTGAATGTTCACTTAGTTGAAGGCAAAAGTCTTTATATAATTCCCTAAGGTTTTCTACTAAAAAAACCCTATAGATCAGAAGTTGTGGTTTTGTTCCAAGTGATTTGACCCATGTGAGTTTCAGGAAAAGGCGGAAAAGCTTTGCATAGTTCTCACAATTGTCATTGGCTATATGGAAGCGGTTCGAATCCCTAGTGCAGCATAATGGGGTGAGCTCCTGTTACTTGTCCCAGCTTCTGCCAACCTAGCAGTTCAAAAGCACATAAAAAATGCAAGTAGAAAAATAGGGATCACCTTTGGTGGGAGGGTAACAGCGTTCCATGCGCCTTTGGCATTTAGGCTTGCTGGCCACATGACCACGGAGACATCTTCAGACAGAGCTGGATCTTCGGCTTTGAAACGGAGATAAGCACCGCCCCCCTAGAGTCGGGAACGACTAGTACATATGTGCGAAGGGAACCTTTACCTTTACTATATGGAAGCAGTTGATCATAGAGCCTCTTAGGTCGCCTCTCCTCCTCTCCCCACACAGCTCCATGGCTTTTTCTTTAGCAGCAGCCTTTTGCACAAAATTGAGAAATTGAACAGTAAACAGACAAACAGGTTTTAACTGTTACATATCTGGGTGTTTGGCTAATCTAAAAAGAAGCCAAGCAAAGTACTTTCTCAACATATTAGTTTGCCATATATGTGCGGTATCTAAGTGCAGCCTAGTTGGTTTTGTTTCTTCATAAACAACCATGTAGAGTTTCTCAAAATCATGTACAGTATGTGGGCTGAATCAAACAGTATCAATGTAAAAAGTATGTTACGGTATTTACTATTCCAGGTTTACAATGATCAGAAGAACTGCAAATGTTCTTGTGGACCATCATTTCACCTATTTTCTGAGCCATCCTCCTACCTTTTCTGAGTTCTCACCTCTTTACTAGCCTGCCTCCTGAACATTTCCAGGGTATCTTCAACTGGTACCAGTTGGTTGCCATTACCTCATTGCAGCAGCTGCAGCAAATTTTAAACAAGGACACATGAGCTATGCCTAACCAAGAACCTAAGAATCAACAATGATCTATGAATCTGGCATACAGTGTATGATATAAAGCAGAGGTCATCAAACTTGGCAGCTTTAAGACTTGTGGACTTCAATTCCCAGAATTCTCCAGCCAGCAAAGCTTTGCTGGCTGGAGAATTCTGGGAATTGAAGTCCACAAGTCTTAAAGCTGCCATGTGTGAAGACCTCTGATTTAAGGGGCCTGGAAACATACTAGTATATTTCTGTTGCTCATGTTTTTATTGCTAGACTTTTCAATCCCTGTTTCTTAAAGAAGACCCGGGTTTTGGCATCAGCTGAAGAATACAAGGAAGAAAGTCAACTGTGATGGCCGGTTTTATACTCTGCACTGCAAACCATCTGGCCCCATCTGCCACAGTGCAGAGGAGACTATTCTAAAGTACAGCAGGTTGAGAAGCAAAAAAAAAAAAAAAAAGAGGAGAAATTAGACAGCACTTTTGTGGACAAAGCTGCATTTGCCATCTGCCAGACATCACTGCAGTGCTCTGGAGATCCCTGCCTGCCCGGCTGGCTCCTAAATTGGCAGCTGGACATGCTGTGTCTTTTAATTCTTCCCCGAGCATCATTCGTGCTTCTAGGCCAGAATAATCATGCTGATCTGCCATTTACATTCAGCCAGATATTGGTTTCTCATGGAGTTTTAGAAGTACTAATAAACTATTAAGAAACCCTTTGGTGTAATTCCTTGGCTTATGGATCAATATATAACTGTGGCAGGAAATATGTCTAATTCTTTCCCCAGCGAAATACTGGTAGCTGGAATTCAGTCAGTCTTTTTCTTAATCTGAATAACTTTCCAGACTTTTAAGGGAGGAGGATGCAGTATCAAGTTTTGCATTTGAAAACAATCCCCCACCCCAAAAAAACAACCCAGTAACATTCCTGTAGCTTCATGTTGCAGATCAAGCTACAGCTGCATAGATGAACTTCCATACATACAGAGAGTATTCTGTTGGTGAGTTGATACCTTATGCTACGTCTTCAGCAGGCTCTATTGAATGAACAGTCACGACTGTCTGGCTTTATACCCTGTGCCAACACCTCAGAAGACGGGCTCAAGATTCAGATGGATGTTGACAGACTTGAACATGGGGCTCTATCTAACAAAATGAAATTCAATGTAGAGAAAAGTAAGGTTTTACACTTAGGCAAAAAAAATCAAATATACAGCTACAGATTAGGTAAAACCTAGCTCAATAGCATTAACAGTGAGAGAGGGATCTTGGAGTCCTATTGGACAATTACTTACCGCATTTTTCGGAGTATAAGACGCACCTTAGTTTTTGGGGAGGAAAATAAGAAAAAAGCTGATTGGCAGGTGGATCGGCCTCCCGGAATACACCAATCAGCTGTTCCCAGAGGTGAATTTTAACAACAGGTTCGTTGGTTGTGAGCTTTGTGCCTTGCTTTTTTTTCAGCCTCTGAAACTTCTGAAACTCTGTTTCAGAAAAAAAAAAATTCTGCCCCTGAAAGCCTCTGAAACAGAGCCTCAGAAAAAAAGCCTCTGAAACTTTCAGAGGGTTTTTTTCTGAAGCTCTGTTTCGGAGGCCTCTTTTCTGAAGCTTCATTTCTGAGGCTTTTTTCAGCCTCTGAAACCTCTCTTTGAGAGGTTGGGCGGAGCTACATTCAGAGTGTAAGACGCATCCAGATTTTCACCCTCTTTTTTTGAGGAAAAAGATGCATCTTATACTCCCCAAAAATACGGTAAATATGAGCCAGCAGATTACGGCAGCACCCAAAAAAGCCAATGCAATCCTAAATTGTATTAACAGGGATATAAACAAAACCATGTGAAGCATTAGTACTGCTTTATAAAAAACCTTAGTAAGACCACACTTAGAATACTGCATCCAGTTTTGGACACCATATTATAAAAAAGATGTAGAGACTCTGGAAAGAGTGAAGAAAAGAGCAACAAAGTTGATTAGGGGGCGGGAGGCTAAAACATAAAGAACAGTTGCAGGAATTTACTTTGCATTCTAGTGAAAAGAAGGACTTGGGGAGACATGCTAGTGTTCCAATATTTGAGGTGCTGTCACAAAGAAGAGGGTGGCCAACCTAGTTTCCAAAGCACCAGAAGACAAGACAAGAAAAAATGGATGGAAACTAATCAAGGAGAGAAACAATCTAGAACTATGGAGAATTGTCCTGACGGTGAGAACAATTAACCAGAGGAATGGCTTGCCTTCAGAAGTTATGGGTGTTCCATCACTGAAGGCTTTTAAGAAGGGCCCAGGGCAGGGGTGGGGGGGTGGCGGTCGTTATAAAGGAAGGTCTTGATCTGAGGGAGGCCACTGTACCTCAGATAGTCGGATGTGAGTCTCTCCTGGTGAAGTGGGGCCATGGGATGCAGGTGGGCCTGCTGATCGCGTACCTGGCTCCCTGCCACGTGCAGCAGCCCTGCCCGAGCTTCTCAACGTTATTGCCGGGGTGGCGGTTGATACCCCCAGACTTTTGGTCATGGGGGATTTCAACCTGCCGTCTACCGGTGAGGCGTCTGGGATGGCTCAGGAGTTTATGGCTTCCATGACAGCCATGGACCTGACACAATTAATTCATGGCCCACTCACGTGGGAAGACACACTCTGGACTTGGTTTTTATCTCTGGTCAGTGGCTAAGTGGTCTGGATATAGGGGATATAGTTATTGAACCCCTGTCATGGTCGGATCATTCTCTCCTGAGACTGGACCTTTTGACCGCTGCACCCCACTGCAGGGAGGCGGAACCGACCAGGTGGTTCCGCCCCAGGCGCCTGATGGATCCTGATAGGTTCCAGAGGGAGCTTGGGCCAGTTCCTGAAACTCTGGCTCATGACTCGGCTGAAGATCTGGTGGCTGCCTGGGATAGGACGGCAGCCGGTGCTCTGGACCAAGTCGTGCATTTGCGGCCTCTGACCCGACGCCGAACCTGCCCGGCCTCTTGGTTTTCCGAGGAGCTGAGGGAGATGAAGCGCCGGAAAAGACGCCTAGAGAGTGGTTGGAGGGCTAGTCGCTCCGAATCCGACCGAACACTAGTTAGGTCTCATATTAAGACCTATCTAGTGGCGATAAAAGCGGCAAAGCGTAACCACTTTTCCGCTCTTATTGCATCGGCAGATAACCGCCCAGCCGCCTTGTTTAGGGTGACTCGCTCCCTCCTACATCAGGGAGTGCGGGAAGACCCCTTGCAAGGGCAGGCTGAGGATTTTGCACAGTATCTGCACGATAAAATCGCTCAGATTCGGGAAGGCTTGGACTCTGACTGGGTAGATCCTGGTGGGGTGACTGAGGCTGGTCTTGAGAATGTTATCTGGGATGAGTTCGACCCTGTGACTCCTGAGGACGTGGACAGGATCCTGGGGAGGTTAAACGCAACCACATGTTTATTGGACCCGTGCCCCTCCTGGCTGGTACTGGCCACCCGGGAGGTAACACGAGGCTGGCTCCAGAGGATTATAAATGCTTCTCTGAGAGAGGGTTTCTTGCCTCCCGCCTTGAAAGAGGCGGTGGTGAGGCCCCTCCTCAAGAAGCCTTCTCTGGACCCGGCCGTTTTGGCAAACTACCGTCCGGTCTCCAACCTGTGGAATAAGCTGCCTCCTGGAATACGACTGATCCCGGACCTCTGTACCTTCCGTAAAGCCCTGAAGACGTTTTTATTTCATCAAGCCGGCCTAGCCTAAATGGTTTTTAATTGGGATTTTAAATTTTATGGATTTGGGGTTTTAAATTGGGTAGCCAGTGATTTAATTCTTTTAATTATCTTAACTTTTGCATTTGTATGTTTTTTAATTTTGGCTGTTCACCACCCTGAGTCCCTTCCGGGAGAAGGGCGGTATACAAATTAATTAATTAATTAAATAAATAAATAAATAAGTGTCTCAACAGCCACTGTCTGGAATGGTATAGGATCTCCTGCCTAAGCAGGGGATTGGACTAGAAGACCCTCAATGCCCCTCCAACTTTGTTGTTCTGTCCTGTTCTGTTCTGATAAGCCATATTTAATAAACCATAAGTTTATAAAAACCCACACTTTTGCTTAATACAGTTGATTAACTCAGATGGCACCATCCAAGCCATTGCCTGAATGTTTGTCATTATACCAAACACCATGATCAAAGATTTCATACCATTACCATATCACTAAAAAGTAGTTTGCACTTTCTAACAAGTCGATGTACTGGGGGGGGTTCATATCTGAGAGTGTCAGTCTGAAGCCATGCTTACCTCCATGAACTCCCTTAAATCTGCTCTAATTAGAGTTTGCTCCCCCGTAATGTAAGGTGACCAGATGTCCCGCTTTTGGCGGGACAGTCCCGATTTTTAGCAATTTGTCCCATGTCCCGTGGCGTTTTTAAAAAGTCCCGATTTTTCATTCTGCCTCCTGAGTCCCCGCTGCCTCCTGAGTCCCAGCTGATGGCTAGAGGAAAAAAAACTGTTTAAACTCTTGCCGTGGGGCTTCAAAGGGCCGCCCTACAGCTGTTCTGTGTTAAAAGAAAACAAATGAGTAGACCAATGCCTGCAAAAATAGAAAAAACAGCCACTTACAGCTTCCGTGTAGGTTAATTAGCACGTTGATTAGCTCGGCTTCCCCACTCTCAGCTGATTTGCTCTCAGCTGTTTTGCGCAGGGCTCTTGCTGCTTGCTAAATTGCTCAAGCAGATTTTTTTTTCTCCTTGTGCAAACCAAGCTCAAAACGAAACTGAAAGAGAAACAGGCTGTTGGCTTGTTTGGTGCAACGTTGGAAAATTAGGCAGCAGATTTCTTTTCTTTTTCCTCACCAAAAAAGGTAGGTGCAAACAATGGGAAATTTAGGGCAAAAGAGGAGAGTTCAAGATTTTAAAACACAAAAGAAAAAAAGCTCTATTTAACTAGGGAATTGTAATAATTGAGATACTATTAATTGTATATTGTGTTGAAAGCAGTTGTGATTTGGAGGAATATATGGGGGAAATTATTTGGTTTATTATTATTGGTAAATATAATTAATTGATTTGTAAGAAATTGGATTGCATGGAAATAATTGGAATATTCATGTTCATATTGATTAATATACAAAAAAGATAGTTATATAACTAATTGGTTTATATTAAAATGTTGAATTTGTATTAAACAACTGTATTACATAATTACATAATAAACCAATGTGAAGATGGATATAAAAATAGATGACAATGCGAAGGGGTGTAATATAGAATAGAAGGGAAAAATTGAATTTGATTAAGATTAGAGATGAGGATGAAGGGTAATATTGGTTTTTTTAAAAAACAGATGAGGAATAAATATGGTAAAAAGGAAATATGGAAATTGTAAATTTAATTGAAATGACTAAATACTGTGTTGGAAGAAATATCCTTCTGGGTTCTGCTCCAAGTGGGGAAAAAGACACTGGAAACATGGAGACTATTTGGAAAGATGTTTTAATGGTGGACAGGATCACATGGCTTGATGGGGCCCACTGTGTTAGTTTCTGTTGCTATTGTGTTGCAAATGTCCTTTGACAAAGAATTGACTTTCTGCCTCTGGCCCATTAACAAAGGGTGGGGGGCAGGAAGGTGGGAGCTGATTTGTCTGTAAAATATGCTTCTCCATTTCTCATCCAGGGAAATATAATATTCTGCCTTTTTAATATTTCCCAAAATATTTCATTCTTCTAGGAAAGGGGTGGGTGCTAACCTCCTACAACTGTTTAAATTTGTGGACCGGCCAAATACTCTGTTCAAAGAAAATACATTGTATGTTTGTATGTGTGTTTCTAATTATTGCTATTTATTCCTATTTGTTCTCTTTTATTCTTTAAAGTTTAACAATTCATTCTTTATCTTAATATCTTTATATTTGTTTGGTGTTGGCTTTCTTCCCTTTCATCTTTTTTATTGTACAGCAATCTTTCTCCTCAAACCTACCACCTCTCTCTTTTCTTTCCTTCTTACTTTCTCTTCCCCCCACCTTCTTCTTCTCCTCCCTACTTCCTCTTCCTTTCTCCTTCTCCTCTCTTCCTCCCTCTCTTACCCTCACTCCTACTCTAATTTCCCTTCCCTTCCTTCATCCCTCTCTATTGCTGTATCCTTTTATGCATATGGACTACTCAGAGGGCTGAAAAGGTTATTTTTGACTGGTCCTCGCACTTTTGACCAGTCCTCGAATTTACGACTGTCCTCACATTTTACATTTTTTGCCCTATCTTGTCACCATGGTGAAGAGAAGTAGTTGTGAAATGAGTGACATGGTTGTTAAGAATGCTGCACGGGCATAAATATGAGGATGCTCATAAGTGTGAGGACCAGTCAAAAGTACGAGGACCTGTCAGAAATGACTTTTTTCAGCCCTCTGGTTAGTCCTTTTGTGCATATGGACTACTCAGAGGGCTGAAAAAGTTATTTTTGACTGGTCCTCGCACTTTTGACCAGTCCTCAAACTTACGACTGTCCTCACATTTTACATTTTTGCCCTATCTTGTCACCATGGTGAAGAGAAGCAGTTGTGAAATGAGTGACATGGTTGTTAAGAATGCTGCACGGGCATAAATGTGAGGGTGGTCATAAGTGTGAGGACCAGTGAAAAGTGCGAGGACCTGTCAGAAATGACTTTTTTCAGCCCTCTGAGTAGTCCCTATACACATAGCCATGACCACCCGGTCACATGACCAGCTAGCCATGCCCACCCAGTCACATGACCTCCAAGCCATGCCCACAAAATAAGCCACGCCCACAATGGTGTCCCTCTTTACCAATGTTAAAATCTGGTCACCTTACCGTAATGCCAAATTTCCACTTTATTTCTGACTGAGCTGAGGCCTACTTTAAATTACAGCTCAACTGAACTGTTTGAGATATTGCAACTCCATAAAGCTTATAGATGATTCCTCCCCCTCCGCCCCCAAATATTCTTATCCATTCTTCCGTTATCCTGGACTGAAACTGTACTAATGAGGCTTTCAAAGAGAAAGATGTCTTGACAGCTTGGTGGCCTTTCAGCTCCTTCCCTCACAGGAATTATGAGGATTTTATTTGATTGATCAGTTGTTGTTGTTGTTGTTCTTGTTGTTTTTGCAGACAGCCAGACAAATGACTGCAACTGTAGGAGGTATCTGTAAATTATTTATTTTTTGCTTTTCCTCGGCCTTGGAAAAGATGATGTATTGTTGTTGTGTTCCTGCAGACTCTGTGTGCAGTGATTTCTGAGATTTCTCAAGGCTTCTGAGCCTGTAATGGTGGCGCTCATCTTCAAACTCCATTTGAGGGACTGAGGATTAAAAATGATAGCAATATTCAAGAGTCATGTGTTGATATACTTACTCCTAGATTTGAAGATTTTAGCTGTTTTGTAAGTATCTTTTATCTTTTGAACACTAGAGGGCCAGCATTCCCTTCACAATAATTTCCTTCAGCAAACAATTGGAAATGAGAATTTTTTTCTCTCCCCCCACTTTCTCTCCCCCTCCCCCCCCCAGGTATAGTAAGTTCATTAAATATGTTCAGTGATTAGATTTGACTGATTAGACAAGTACTTTTCTATGAATAAGCTACTTTAAGCTAATTTTTCAGAGGCTTTTCAAGCCAATTGTTGATCTCTTTCCTGTTTTATTGCTGTGTCATTCTTTGCTTTTTAAAAGCAAAATTTCCTTCAAGGTAATTTCAAATCCTGGGGATTCATGTATCAATGCATATGATTTTCTTGACCAGAAGATGCGTTATGCTACAGTGTTTTCTTCTTCCAGAAAGGTCTGGTGATGTTGTTGTTGTAGTAACTTGCCAAGATATTTCATGAGAATCTCCTATCCAAATACTGTACTTACAGTACAGTATTTGTACTGTACAACCTGTACTTACCTTGCTTAGCTTTCCAGGATCAGCCAAACTCAGGTAACCCTTTCCTATTTTTTACTGCATTAATCGATTAACCTGTTTTTATAAATACCTCATTGTTAACCATGTGAACATTTTATGCTACTGTTTTGAACATAATATATCCTGTATATTTGTTAAAATAATACATGAATAAAGACTTGCATAGGTTCTCGCTCAGGGTAAAATATCAGGAATTTAGTAGTGTGTTTATCCCAACTAATAAATTTTATTAAGAGGCATGAGAGTTTAGCCACCATACACAACTCTCCTGTTACAATCGTTTAGGATAAGAAAATAATATGAAAATAATATTACGTGCTTTATTTTTTATTACATGCTTTATGGGAAGACATTTTTTAAAAGAGATTATCTTATCTGTTCAGGGTTCTGCAATTTTGTTGAGGGAAATGTTTATCTATTACTGTGGTTGTTCTAAATTCTGATTGGGATTAGCAGTAAGGATCCACCGTATTTGAATGAACAGAATGAGAACAGAACAAGGATGAAGAATTACTAATTTTCTAAATAAAGAAATAAATGTAAGAAATAAATAATCTTTGTTATTTCTTTAGGACATGCCTTTCCTCTCTGCAACAGTTCTCTTGCAACTGTTTGGAGAGGCAGATTCTTAGCAAAATCAAAACTATATTAAACATTTATTTCCTTTGGTTTTTAATTAATGCAGGTTTTAACTGGAGCTATAAGTAAATGCATAACAGTCATCAAAGAGAAAAGCAGAAAATTGCTAGCTATCTGTGAGAGGGGTCTAAGAGTCCTAGTGGACAACTACTTAAATATGAGCCTGTAATGTGCTGCAGCTGCCAAAAAAGCCAATGCAGTCCTAGGCTGCACTAACAGAGGGATAAAATCAAGGTCATGTGAAGTGTTTAATTTAATTTAATTTAATTTAATTAATTAATTAAATTTATATGCCGCCCCTCTCCGAAGACTCAGGGCGGCTCACAATGCATTTAAAAAATCATTCTAAAAAGACATTGAAAAATTAAAAACATTAAAAACTCATTCACACCATTCATGGCCGGATCTCGCCAGATCACAAGAGCGAGATCAACGGCCCCAGGCCTGCCGGAAAAGCCAGGTCTTCACTGCTTTTCAGAAGGCCAATAGGGTGGGGATGGTCCAGACCTCAGGTGGTAACTGGTTCCAGAGAGCTAGGGCAGCCACAGAGAAGGCCCTCCTCCATGGGCCCGCCAGCCAACATTGTTTAGCTGATGGGACCCAGAGGAGACCAACTCTGTGGGATCTTACCGGTCGCTGGGAGCTATGCGGCAGAAGGCGACCTCAAAGGCGTTAGTTTATAATGCCTTGGTAAGACCCACACTTGGAATGCATCCAGTTTTGGTCACCACGATATCAAAAAATGTTGAGACTGTAGAAAGAGTGCAGAGAAGAGTAACAAAGATAATTAGGGGGCTGGAGGAATGGTTACAGGAATTGGGTATGTCTAAACTAGTGAAAAGAAGGACTAGGGGTGATATGATAGCAGTGTTCTAATATTTGAGGGACTGTCACAAAGATGATGGGGGCAAACTATTTACCAAACCACCAGAAGGCAGGGCAAAATGCAATGGATGGAAAGTAATCAAGGAGAGAACCAACCTAGAACTAAGGAGAAATGTCCTGACAGTTAGAACAATTAATCAGTGAAACAGCTTGGCTTTAGAAGTTGTGGGTGCTCCATTACTGGAAGCTTTTGAGAAGAGGCTGGGCAGCCACTTGTCTGGAATGGTATAGGATTTTCTTCTTGACCAGGTGGTTGGACTAGAAGACCTCCAAGGTCCCTTCCAACTCTGTTATTCTATGCATTTTTGTGCCTTTTCCCATGTACTTTAATTTAATGATCCAGAGCAACAATCAGGAATGACCCAAATTGATTTGGGTTTCAGCTGATCCCAGTGTATAAGCCAATCTTCTTCTATTTAGAGTAATAGAAAACAAGGAGTGCTGTCATTTTGCCACTGATTGAATTACATGTTGGTTTTCCCAGTCCTCTGCAACAAAGGAGAGAAAAAGAGAAACAATTTCCCCAAGCACCGTCTTACTTTTCTTTTTTGAAAAGTGCACATTTTATTCAATTGCAAAATACTCTTCTTGCAAGAACTGAATGTTTTCAAATGGCTTCGAAATTGAAATGGATTGAGGGCAATACAAAGGATAAAAACAGTATGTGGATATTGAGACTTCAGCTACTGGAGATTTTTAAGCAGAACAAATTCTTCTTTGAAAAGAGTGAGTTTTAGAAATAATCTGTATTAATAAAACAAATTAAGCAAATCAGCTGGAAAATAAAACAATATCAAGGAAAGCTGCTGACCGGGAGTCTCTATATTTTTCATTTAGAATTACCACTTATTATTGAATCTCCAAAGCAAGAGAGCAAGAAGACACATTCTCATTAAGTGTTTATTTACAATTTTGTATTTATAGATAACACATTTAAATTTAAATACAATTGAAATAAGAATCAGTTTGATATATAATGACTAAGGCACCTGACTAGAAACAGGGATATAGTGAACTCTAGTCAGTCAATATTGACTCAAAGACACAAAAAAGGGTGAAAACAAAAGTTTATCTTTCTATAGCAGGTGAAAGTATAACTAGATGATCTGAGCCTCTTCAATTTTCTGGTGTTACCTGTTTGATGGCAATTTCAAATCATCTCCTTTCCTTCCCAATAGATTTCAATCAGGCAGACCATCTTCAAGCACCAGTTTTTAAAATTAGATAAACTGATCTAGAGGAGCACAGTTCAAAATGCACTGACTATGTCTCCTTGAATAATGATGAAATGTTTGAAATCAAATTGCCAAGCTTGGAACTCAAACTAACAGCCTAAACTGATCTAAAGTTTATTTTTATTTCTAATCCCTCTATGAAAATAATCGATCTAAATGTATATGAATGGATGGAAATGCACAGACAAACTGTTCTGCCCCAGTTCCGGATTCCCGAGGATATTGACACACACCAATGGTCCTTATCAAATTTATTAAGTAGCAAGAATAAACAAAAGTCCGGCAAAGGTTGGCAACCAACCCAGAAAACAAGATATGATAAGACTTTTCCCAAAATGCTCTGATGATAATTACAAGTTGTTTCCAGCAAGAAACTTACTAATGGCGTGCGACTTAAATAGGCTAAGGGAATAGCCAATTATCCTCAAGCCTTACTCTCGAATAGACCTCCTCCTCCTGAGTAGCCACTCCTGCCTTTTGGCAGCCCTGCGTGCCTGAGTATTGAGAAGAGGCTCCTCCACTTCGCTTTCTCCACTTGAAGGAGCCTCTGGAGGTTCTGAAGGCCCTGGCTGAGTCTTTGCCTCTGGCATGACATCCTCTTCAGCCTCCTTGCTGTCCGACACGAGCACCAGCTGCACAGGCTGCTGGTGCAACACCACACCAGCCTCCTTGTCATCGGGATCAGCCACGATCCACGCAGGCCACTGACGGACCACCACACACACACACACACACACACACACACACATGTATATATATATATATATAACATATATGTCAATATGTACTTTTGTTGTTAGTTATGAAGTCGTGTCCAACCCATCGTGACCCCATAGACAATGTTCCTCCAGGCCTTCCTGTCCTCTACCATCCTCTGGAATCCATTTAAGCTCACGCCTACTGTTTCAGTGACTCCATCCAGTCACCTCATTCTCTGTCGTCCCGTTCTTCTTTTGCCCTCCGTCTTTCCCAGCATTAGGCTCTTCTCCAGTGAGTCCTTCCTTCTCATTAGGCGGCCAAAGTATTTGAGTTTCATCTTCAGGATCTGGCCTTCTAAAGAGCAGTCAGGGTTGATCTCCTCTAGGACTGACTGGTTTGATCATCTTGCAGTCCAAGGGAGTTGCAGGAGTCTTCTCCAGCACCATAGTTCAAAGGCCTCAATACTTTGGTGTTCAGCCTTTCTTATGGTCCAACTTTCACAGCCAAACATTGCAATTGGGAAAACCATAGCCTTAACTATATGCACTTTTGTTGGCAGGGTGATGTCTCTGCTTTTTAGTAAGATATCTAGATTTGCCATAGCTTTCCTCCCCAGGGTACAATGGTTGCAGATATATATGAATGAAGAATAGTGTTTGTTTGCAGTCATGAAATGTTCCATCTCATTATTCTTATTCAGTTCTGCTTGCTCACTCTGTTATTCTTGGAAGACTGTGGCACTGATCTCAAGGCCTCCTACTTCCTTTCCTAATGAGACCCTTAGTGAAGAATGGTATGCAACCTGTCAGGATGACAGTTGTTTGAGAATCAGTTTCCTCAAACCAACCCCCCCCCCACTGAGGAAAAAGATGGCACCATGCCCTGCCTGCTTTGCACATTTTAAACATTCCAAGTCTCCAGTGCCTTAGTTCTTCTTCTCAACAAGTAAGCAGCTTTGTAAACAAGAACATTTACAGGAAAAATAGGGGGGAACTATTTTCCAAAGCGCCAGAAGGCAAGACAAAAAAACAACGAATGGAAATTAATCAAGAAATTTCCTGATAGTGAGACCAATCAACCAGTGGAAAGACTTGCCTTCAGAAGTTGTGGGTGCCCATCACCAGACGTTTTCAAGAAGAGATGGACAGCCACTTCACTGCAAGGAGTTGGACTAGATCAGTGATGGTTAACCTTTTTGGTGTTGAGTGCCCAAAGCGTGTGCATGCATGCACGAATGCATATGCATGTGCCCAGCCCCCCAAAATGCAATGCAAGGGCCCCCCTGTGCATGTGCATGCATCCTCTATGCATGCACACCCCCCGCACATGCGCTCCATTCCCCCCGTATCCCATTTTGGGCCTCAAAAACCTCCTGCACCAACTTGCAACCCCCCACGCATGCACCCCACCCCTCACGCATGTGTGGCAGAGACCTGAACACCAGGTGGCCGGCAGGAGGCACACATGCATGTGCAGTGGAACTGGGCTGGGGCAACGGCTGGCGTGTCTGCAGAGTGGGCTCTGCATGCCACCTGTGGCACGCGTGCCATAGGTTCACCATCACGGAACTAGATGATGACCTCCAAGGTCCCTTCCAACTCTGTTATTCTGTGTTCAATGTTCTTTCCTGACCTTAAAATACATCTTAAAGAAGGTAATGCAGGAGTGAAATCCAGCAGGTTCTGACAGGTTTTGGAGAACCGGTAGCGGAAAGTTTGAGCAGTTCGGAGAACCGGCAAATACCACCTCTGGCTGGTCCCAGAATGGGATGGGAATGGAGATTTTGCAATATCCTTCCCCCAGGAGTGGGGAGGGAATGGGGATTTTCAGTATCCTTCCCCTGGAGTGGGGTGGGAATGGAGATTTTGCAGTATCCTTTCTCTGCCATGCCCACCAAGCCACACCACGCCCACCAAGCCACGCCCACAGAACCAGTAGTAAAAAAATTTGGATTTCACCACTGAGGTAATGTATATATGAAAGTTGAAATAGCAGGAATGCCTTTGCCTCTCTTGCCCTCAGTTGCTTCACTATTTATGTTTTGAAGGAGTCTACGCACATTAAACCCTTGCCTTGCTGGCTTCCACATTCAGAATTGTGCACAGAGAAGCTGCGTTAGAAAAAGTTCTCCATTGCCCAGAGTTGGTTTGAGTGCATGGAAGTCAATGAAGAAAATGGAACTGGCATATTTTTCCTCATTGGCTCACTTTATTACGAACAAGTAGCTTAATTTTTGTATCTTTTGGTTAGGCATTCCATGTTTCTCCCATTACCTCTTTTTATTCCCATCCAGATGATTAGACAACTAAAAAATGTTGAATGGAATTTTGTTAAGTCTCAAAAATATATTACTCAATTGTGGCTTTGAAGAAAGCCATTTCCTCCCCATCTACTTTTGCAACAAAAAGGTTAAATTTGACTATGGTTTGATCTTTTTAGATTAATGGAGATGTGCATTTCCTTCCTCTATTTTGTTTTTTTAATAAGTAGATTACAATTTCTATCATCAACAATCCTGTTAATGAGAAACAAGCTAAAAATGTTGCTTCAGCCAAAAACAGGTACTACATTTGTCAAATTAAAACTGATTGGTCAGTTGTGAATCACTGATACTACCATTTACTAATTCTTGCTATAGCTTAGAGACCTTTTTACAAATTGATCTCTTAAGATCATATCAAAATATAAAGCAGGTTGCCTGCTGTTTGATGACATTATTACTGCATGGGGCACTCATCAGATTAGTTCTTAATACTCAAAAGAAAACATCAGCGGTGTTTTGAGGATATAATCTTTTTTCCACTAAAGAAAAGAATATGTCTCATACTAAAATATATTTCTTTCCTAAATTTGTGTTAGCTTTGAAAATCAATAGCAATATACATTTGTGTTGAAATTATTAAAGTTCAAAACTTAGAACTCAGTAAATCTCATAAGTAAGGTACAGGCTGAATTTAATTCATTTCTCAGGGATGGATGGATGGATGGATGGATGGATGGATGGAAGGATGGATGGAAGGAAGGAAAGAGAGAAAGAAAGAAAGAAAGAAAGAAAGAAAGAAAGAAAGAAAGAAAGAAAGATGGAAGGTTACAATCCTACAACTTTTCCTTCTATAAAACCATCCACAAGATTTCAATATGGGTACAGTAGATATTCTGGAAGAGTATCAGTCTTCCTTTCTTCTCAGATATGACTAATTGAAAGTAAACCTCCACCAATTTCCATGGACTAAAACTAACATCCTAAATACACAGACACGAACACCAATTTTTGCAACTGGGAAGTCACCTTTGGGACAACCATGAGCTGGGTGATTGACAATCTCCATCTAATGATCATTTGGATTTTTGCAACCTATTTCTTTTTTTTTTTAAACAAAAGTTTTTTTATTTTTTTATATTCAAACAACAAGACATTTTACAATCGATTATCATACATCATTTTATCCCCACCCAACCCCCCTCCCCAATTCCCCCCCACCGACTTCCCAGAGCAAAAACAGGATATAACATTTAACAAACATAAACTAACATATGCTAACTATTACAGAATTCAAAACTCTCTCACACTTGTTAACTCCCCTTTTAAAAATTATACTTCAACCTTGCTTGTATAAATTATCTTATCACATTTCACATTTGTAAAAACAAAAACAAAAACCCATAATCTTGTTTTAAGCATTTTAAAATCTCTTAATACATTAGCAGAACATTCTCCGAAATATAAATATCAAAACTTTCAAAAAGTTATCCATTCAATTTTAAGTTATCCATTTTTAAACTTCAATACTTTAAAACTACCATAAAATTCAGAAGTTATCCAACTTTAATTAAATCTATTAACATCATGAGACAATCTCCAAAATATGACCAGTCTTTCTCTCTTTCTATATTTTTTTACCTTTAAGCTTCAATACTTTAAATCTACCATAGGATTCAAAAGTTATCCAACTTTAATTAAATCTTTTAACATCATGAAGCAAAATATGACCAGTCTTTCTTTCTTTCTATATTTTTTCCAGTCCAGGCTATTTCTGATAGCCTTAGCCAGATGTGTGCAAGGTGTCTGATTAATTAGTTTTGCTAACATTTAATGTATATTCTTTAGTCCATCAAGAGGAAAATGAAGAAAGTTTATGATTTTTCAAAATTCTTCTTTAAAAGCGCTGAAAAGTGGGATGGCGAATTACAGAGTTGGAAGGATCTTTGGGGATCTTCTGGCCCAACCCACTGCGGAAGCAGGAAATCCAATACCAATTCAGACAAATGATTGTCCAATATCTTCTGAAAAACTTCCAGCATTGGAGCACCTCTGGAGGAATTTGTTCCACTGAGTAATTGTTCTAACTGTCAGGAAAGTTCTCCTTAGTTCTACTTCTCTTCTTGATTAGTTTCCAGAGTTGCTTCTTGTCCTGTCTTCAGGTGCTTCAGAGAATAGGTTGACCCTCTCTTCTTTGTGGCAGCCCTTAAATATTGGAACTCTGCTATCATGTCACCCCTAGTCCTTCTTTGTCATCTTAAATAGCTGTTCACAATGAGAATATGCCTTTACTGTTAAATTATGTTCTTTTGATAGGAGCCCAATGAACAGAAAAATAGCAAAAAGATATAGATAGTAGAGAGCAACAAAGTTTGGTTGAAGAGGAGAGGAGAGGAGATGAAAAGGCTTAGGCCCAAAGCTGTGTTATTTTTGTAATTATTCAGACAATAATACAGCTAGTCCTCTTTAGAAACCCCCATTGGGACCAGAAACTTGTATATTAAGTGAAGTGGCCAATAATTAAAACTGAACTGGGCTTATGATCTTACTTCAGTTGTCCTTTGCTTTATAGGCTTATGAAGAACATAAATGCAAGGACTGGCAGTAAAGTTATTTTAAACACCATTGTAATTGTGAATAGTCACTAAATGAGGCAGTTTCTAAAGTAAAACTGTCTGTATTAAGCCAAATTGTGTCTCAGATCCATGCCTCAGGTGGCCCCACATTTTTTACAGAAGAAAATATGATCTATTTGAAAATGGTCCAGTTTGGTTCCAATTTAAAATAAAGAAGTGCCACAAACAGCATTTAGATCCCAGATAGAACAGGTGCCTGATCTACTTTCACTCTTCTGGTGAGAGGCAAAATATCTCCTTAAATATCGTTTCCAAATTCGCACCTGTACCCTTAAATTTGTCTGTGCAGATTTGTATTGCTCAACCTTTTCCATTTCTACTCTCGCTTTCAACATGAGTTTCTCTTCATTTCCTTAAAATATGTAGAGAAAACCCAGATTTGTTCCCAGAGCTGGGCAAAATTGGGCATTTGTGAGCCTCTTGTTTGGGAAAGGGCCTCTGCCCTATGCAGTTATTATTCCCAATTATGATAGAACTCAGCATAGTTAAAGGCAACTTAAATGAATTCTGGGTTAAATACCCATTTTGTCAAGACCCAGCCTTCAGTTCTATCCACATTAGCTGGCAGTGATATCTGTTAGAAGTTAGGAAAAGCTCCCAAGTGATGTAGCCCAGAATTGCCCAGGCTTCTGACAGCAATACAATTTATTTCTGATCATCCTGCTTTGGGATATATAGCCATGATATTTTCCAAGGTTGGTACCTCTCCTGTCTCAAAGGCTATAAAAATGTTTCCCCATAGATTAAGTTCATGGACCTTTGAGTTAGCAAATAAATACAGTTAGTCCTTGACTTACAACAATTCATTTAGTTACCCCAGCACTGAAAAAAAGTGATTTATGGCCATTTTCACACTTCAAACCATTGCAGCAGCCCCATGGGCACCCCAACAAAATTCAGATGCTTGGCAATTGGCTCATATTTATGACGGTTTCAGTGTCCCAGGATTCCCTTTTGCAACCTTCTGACAAGCAAAGTCAACGGGGAAACCAGATTCACTTAATAACTGGGTTACTAGCTTAACAACTACAATGATTCACTTAACAACTGTGGGAAGAAAGGTGGTAAAATGGGGCAAAACTCACTTAGCAAATGTTTCACTTAGCAACATAAACGGTGGGCTCAATTGTGGTCGTAACTCGAGGACAGCCTGTAAATAAGCTTATGGCCAACAAGAAAATGATTGCTTCCTCACCTATTTCCACTCAACATTGGACATTCAGCATCAGAAAAAGGGAGAATCTGCTACTTTCACATGAGTGAAGCTAATGATATCTTACATTCTCTTAGGCTGGGGTGAGAGAAAGGTAATGAGGACATGGCAGAAAAATAATATTTCCGGCTTATATTTCGGCAATGGGTAGGTAGAACAACAGACACATACAGTGAGAAGCTCATAACATAAACCTCAGTCCTTTATCTCTTCCTCTTTTAATGAATTCTTCCTACCATCTGCTCTCAATTTCGTTAGAGTAAAGGAGAGATCCTTGCCTGTAATGAGACCAGAATAATTCCACTGATTCCAGTGGGAACTCAATAGCACCTTTGCCAAAATAAATCACTCCTGTTTTGCACTAAGGATGATTTGCAGAGAGACTGTCAATCTTAGGTCAGGGTATAGCAAAATAACAGTTTTCTCCCTTTCCTGCCTAATATCTTTGTCTAGCATTGGGTCATTTCCTATAAATGGTTTCATAAAATGCCTTCAGATCATGTTTGTGTAGGGATGCAATAAATGCTGCTGGGGCTAAGGTGTCCCTTATTCTTAATATCTGTTCTCCTAAGCTATTTTAAGAGTATACCTTGCTAAATAACATCTGTGATCTATCGAGAGGACCTTTATCTTTGTGGATTAACAAACCCTTAATTTAAAGTAAGCAATTTTCAGAATATTTATATGCCGGCTGACTGGCTTTCACTCTCCATCGCTCAAAAACATTCTTTTTCCTCCTGATTGGCTTCCTAAAACCAAAGTTATTCTGCTAAAAGTTAATTTGCTCCATTGCTCCCGAGGCTTTTGCTTGGAATAACTTACTACTGTGAGGGCTGTCTGGCACAAGAATTTATCAATTTCTCATCAAGCACATTGCAGGTTTGTTCATTGCAAACTTTTCCCATGTTACCATTTATCTTTTTGCACAAAAGCAATGAACTGAACACAAATGGGGGTTGGGCGGGAGAGGAGCTCCAATTGCCCTGACAATCTTCCCACTGCCTGTTATTAGATCTGCCTCATTTTGTCTCCTTTTTGTGAGTGTCAACACCTCCCGTTGTCAGCAATTTTCCACATTTGCAGCAAATACATTGTTCTTTTTTGGTCTTTCTTCCCATCATTGCCCTCCAGGTTCATTTGCTGCAGCAGTCATTTAACCCTAATAGATGGAGCAGCAGCTCACACGACTACACCAGGTATATCGCAATCCTGCTTCGGAGGTGATATTACTTTGCATGAAACCCTCTTGTTAAAACTCAGATCAAATATAGCCAGTCACTATAGCCATCTCCGTATCTCCTAGAAATTCCTAGGAAGGGTATTTATTTCCAAACACGCAGCAAAGGAGAATCCAAAAACAATTCCCTTCTCAGAAAATATTAGAATCATTGATGTATTTTGGGTGTGAATCAGGGGTGAGTTCTACTTACCTTTACTACTGGTTTGCAACGGGGTCGTGCGCGTGCGCACACTTCGCTTGTACACGCGTTTTGCTTCTGTGCATGTGCAGATCGCCAATGACAACATCCAGGGCAGTGGGCGTGGCTTCCCGCCGGTTTTACTACCGGTTCTTGTGAACCGGTCCGAACCGGGGGCAACCCACCACTGGTGTGAATGCCTTGTGGGTGGTGTGCCCAATGTTTCCCAGCTCGCGTTTAAGGGACTTTAACTGGTATATGGGGGGGCTGCATTCTAAAGAATATGAGTGCAACAAGCATAGCCCCCCCCTCCCAGTCACATGACTCAGAGCCAAGCACCAGGTGTGGGTTCTAAATTTTTTTACTACCGGTTCTGTTGGCGTGGCTTATTTTGTGGGTGTGGCTTGATGGTCATGTGACAATTCTTAAGGATTTAGCAGAGGTACTGGTCTACCAGGCTTTTAACTGCTTGCAGAGCTGTACCGGTCTACTCATTTGTTTTTGGAGGCACTGGTCTACCCATTTATTTTTGCAGGCTCCGGTCTACTCATTTGTTTTTGGAGGCACTGGTCTACCACCACCACACTGCCTTTTAACACTGATCAGCTGTAGGACGGCGCTTTGAAGCCCCGTGGCAAGAGTTTAAACAGTTTTTTTCCTTCTTTTTTTTCCTCCTTCAGCTGGGACTCAGGAGGCAGCAATAGATTGGGGATAGGGCCAAATAAAAGGGTAAGGATAACGTGCAGGGGGCAGGGGGCAGAACCGGTTCTGTGACATCATATCATCATCGCTACCGGCTCGGCAGAACCGGGCGGAACCGGGAGGAACCCACCACTGCCAAGCACATGCAGACCCCTCTCTGCTTCTTAGTGCACACACAGATACCAAATCTTATAGACACTGTTGGAAGAAAAATCCGGTCCGGTTCCAAGCTGGGAGAAAGGTACCAGAAATAAAATGGAGGCTGATTGGAAAGAAGGACTCTGTTTATTGAGCAGAACAAACAACAGCATGTAGTTCTGGGACAGCTGACCAAAATGGAGTTGGGATTTGTTATTAGTTATGAAGTCATGTCCAACCCATCACGACCCCATGGACAACTTTCCTCCAGGCCTTCCTGTCCTCTACCATCCCCTGGAGACCATTTAAGCTCACACCGATTGCTTCAGTGACTCCAGCCAGCCAGCCACCTCATTCTCTGCCGTCCCTTCTTCTTTTGCCCTCAATTGTTCCCAGCTTTAGACTCTTCTCCATTGAGTCCTTCCTTCTCATTAAGTCGCCAAAGTATTTCAGTTTCGGGATTGGGATAGGTGGGCTTTTATACATTCTTTGGGAGTTTGTGTTTGAAATGCTGGGGTTGTAGTGAGCTTCATGTCTTTGATGGCCTTTTTTGCCAATGTTGTTAAGCAAATCATTGACACTAAGTGAATCAGTTGGACATTAGGCAAATCCAATTTTCCCCACTGACTCTACCTGATATACAAGCTGTCTGAATAGATCAAACACATCACCTTTCCAGTAATGCAAGTGTCATAAATACATGCCAATTGTCAAGCACCCAAACTTTGATCACATGACCATGGAGATGCTGCCAAGGTCACAAGGGTGAGGACTGATTGTAAATCACTGTTTTCATTGCTGTTGTAACTTTGAATGGACATTAAATAAATGGTTGTAAGTCAGGGAGCAAGCAAATCTTATTTCATTCTTTGACAAAGTGACGAAATTAGTGGACCAGCAAAATAGAGTGGACATAGTATACTTGAAGTTCAGTAAGGCGTTTGACAAAGTAGACCCCAAAGTACTTCTTGGTGAGTTAGAAAAATGTGGGATAGACAGCACCACCCCAGATGGGTTTGTAACTGGCTGACAAATTGTACTCAACATGCAATCCTCACTGGAAGTACATCCACATGCAGGTAAGCAAGTAGTGAGGTACCCCAAGGCTCCATTTTAGACCCAGTACTCTTCAACATCTTCATAAACAATTTAGACTAGGGAATAGAGGGGGAACTCCTCAAATTTGCAGATGACATCAAGCTGGCATGAATAGACAACACTCCAGAAAATAGCCTCAAGCTCCAGATGGCTCTTGACATTCTTGAACACTGGATCTTATCTAATAAATAAAATTCAATGTAGAGAAAAATAAGGTTCTACATTTAGACAAGAAAAACCAAATGTTCAGGTACAGATTAGGTGAAACTTGGCTTAATAGCAGTAACTGTGAGAGGGATCTTGGACAATTACTTAAATATGAGCCAGCAGTCTGTGGCAGCAGCCAAAAAAGGCAAAGCAATCCTAAATTGCATTAACAGGATAGAATCAAGATCACATGAAGTATTAGTACCACCTTAATAAGACAACGCTTAGAATATTGCATCCAGTTTTGGTCATCATATTATAGAAAAGACTCAAAAAAGTATGCAGAAAAGAGCAATAAAGATAATTAAGGGGCTGCAGGCTAAAACATATGAAGAACAGTTGCAGGAATTGGGTGAAAAAAAGGATTAGGGGTGACATGATAGCAACTATTGGACATGTTGCAATATTTGAGATGCGGCCACAAAAGAAAGGAGGATCAACCTATTTACTAAGGCACCAGAAGGTAAGACAAGAAACAATGGATGGAAACTAATCAAGGAGACAAGCAATCTGGAATTAAGGAGAAACTTCCTAACAGTGAGAACAATTAACCAGTAGAGCAGCTTTCTTTCAGGAATTGTGGATGCTTCACTAGAGGTCTTTAAGAAGAGACTGGACAGCCACTTGTCATGAAGAGTATAGGACCGTGCTGGCGAACCTATGGTACGCATGCCACAGGTGGCACACGGAGCCCTATCAGTAGGCATGCAAGCGTTGCCCTAGTTCAGCTCTGGCCAACTGATTTTTGGGCCTTCCAGGCCCACCGGAAGTTGGGAAACAGGTAGTTTCTGGCTTCCAGAGGGCCTCTGGGGGAGTGGGGAAGGGCCATTTTTCACTCTCCCCAGGCTCCAGAGCCTTTCTAGGAGCCTGGGGAGGGCAAAAATGACCTTCCCCACCCCCTGGAGACCCTCCGGAGGCTGGAAATGGCCTGTTTGCCAACTTCCAGTGGGACCAGAAGTCAGGAAATGGGCCATTTCTGGCCTCCGGAGGGCCTCGGGGGGTGGGGGAGGCCGTTTTCACCCTCTCCAGGGTCTTAGAAAGGCTCTGGAGCCTGGGGAGAATGAAAAATGGGCCTACTGGGCCCACTGGACCATCGTGTGCCAAAAGCATGGGAAGCGTGGGGGGGGAGTCGTGTGCACATGCGTGGGGTGGCAGGGTGCATTGAATTATGGGTGTAGGCATGCTCGTGCGCGACTCCTGTGACACACACACACACACACACATGCTTTTGGCACTTGACAACAAAAAGGTTCGCCATCAATGGTATAGGATTTCCTACTTAGCAGGGGGTTGGACTAGAAGATCTCTAAGGTCCCATCCAACTCTTTTAATATGTTCTGTCCCGTAGCTGGTTTTTTTTAATGACTAAGGGACTTATGAATATCTGAAATATAAATATTTTCTCAGAGCTGTGTCCTTGAATTTCTGCCTGTCCAGTTTTCAAATATAAGCCAGATACAACCTTCCATTGATTCCCTTTCTTTTACCAATTTTCTAAACTGGGAGAAGAGATTGGAAATCAGCAGCATTAAAGTCTGCAGGCAACATACAGTTTAGCTTTCTGTTCCTATTTGCTCTTTACAATCTAAGGGACCTTTGTCAGAATGCTCAGAATCCCACTGCAGTTTGGTCAAGCTACTAAAAGGGTTAGAGGTATAAATCCCAGGACCCCAAATCAGAAAAGGTTTCTTGGTGTGCTTGAAAAGTCTCCAGAGAAGCCCAGAGAAACCATAAAGTTTAGCATACAAGCTAAATCGGAGAAGAGGAGGAGGAGGAAGGTTGGGAATTGTAGAATGTTGGAATGAGCCTATTATTTTTACTTTTTTTTTTTAAAAGAATTCTAAAATCTCAAGAATTCTCTAGAATTCTCCTTAAAAACTCAGAAAAGAGTTCTTGGACAATTGAGATGATTGCTTTTTGATGACAATATATTCCAGTGACTAGTAAGGCAGTTTTCCAGGTTATGCTGCAGGCTGGCCTGATTCCTGAGGAACACTAAAACAGCATTCATCCAGATTCTTCTGGGATGCCGGCTTATTTGTTTATTGTACTGTTTGCAGTATCTGATCTTATTTATTTATTTTTACAGATGATCCTGTTCAGAACTGAACTGCAGCCTGGTGTACTTGTGCTGAATCTCATAAATGCCAAATGCAAAACAGCCTGAGTGTTTTGTGAACATAAACCATTTGTAGGGAAAATAGCAGATGTTGAGTGTGTTCTGCCATGTCATGAGTTTCTCTCAACACTGGGCTTTTATTTTTTTTCTTCTTCTTCTGAATGAGCAATCTAGAAAATTTGAATGCTACAATTCCAGGCTAATTTGCAGTCTTTTTCTGCACACAATTTTCTAATTTGCCCAGGTTCATGAAACTTCACCATATGTTTCCTGTTTCTGTGATAAGAAAAAAATTGTGTTTCAAAGGTTTATTTAGTTGTAGTAAATAATTGGTTTACCTTTTCTCCAGAAACTCAACACACCGTATATGGGGATTTTGCTTCATTTTTCCTCCGCAACCAACATTTGAAGTAGGTTAGGCTTAAGGAATAATGAAAACTTAGCCAGTAAATCTCCATAAATTGAGTGAAGCTGAACATAACTTCCATTCCCTGAACTGAACATCTCCGGCTTAGTTTATCCATAGATAATTACTGATGACCCTTTGAGTTTAATTGCATCAACCTTACCTACACTCTTTGCATACACATACAAGCACACGTGCAAATTACAATTGGTAGGTTGCTTAAATATGACATGAAATTAAGGAAGCGTATAAACTGTTATGTTTGGAATGGTCAAACTACAGCATAAATACATTCTTTGTTTTAGTCCATAAAATAGAAGAAAACAAGGTTGTTATCTGGGCTCCAAAATCATCGCAGATGGGGACTGCAGCCAAGAAATTAAAAGACGCTTGCTCCTGGGGAAGAAAGCTATGGCAAATCTAGACAGCATTCTAAAAAGCAGAGACATCACCCTGCCAACAAAAGTTTGTATAGTCTAGGCTATGGTTTCCCATGTATGGCTGTGAAAGTTAGACCATAAAAAAGGCTGAGTGCCAAAGAATTGAGGCCTTTGAACTATGGTGCTGGAGAAGACTCCTGCGAGTCCCTTGGAAGATGATCAAACCAGTCAGTCCTAGAGGAGATCAACCCTGACTGCTCTTTAGAAGGCCAGATCCTAAAAATGAAAATCAAATACTTTGGCCACCTAATGAGAAGGAAGGACTCACTGGAGAAGAGCCTAATGCTGGGAAAGATGGAGGGCAAAAGAAGATGGGGACGACAGAGAACAAGGTGGCTGGATGGAGTCACTGAAGCAGTAGGCATGAGCTTAAATGGACTCCAGAGGATGGTAGAGGACAGGAAAGCCTGGAGGAACGTGGTCCATGGAGTCTTAATGGGTCGGACACGACTTCGCAACTAACAACAACAAGGGTTGTTATCTGGCTATATATTTGAGCAGAAGTAGTGGGGGGGGTCCTTGGTTCTCTCTGGGCTTGCTTGTTTTCTTTCAGATGTTTCATTATCCTAACTAGGTAACATCTTCAGTGCTAGAAGTAGTGGGAGAAGAAGATCAGGAAAAATAAAAACCCAAGACATCTTCAATGCTGGCCCAGAACAGCAAATCACTTACTCTGTTTGCCCCATATATTTTTTTTATATTTGAAACAAAAAAAAATGTCCTAAAATGATCCAAGTTTTGCTTCTGCCAAACTATGGGCAATTTGAAACTGTTAAGCCATGGTGGTTTGTTACAGGTTCAAAGCAAAGCATATTTTCTGTATTTTGCATAATCCCAGAGGAAAAAGAAAAAAGTAGCTTCATTGATGAATTTCTTTCCTATTGCCTGAATCATATAAATTGGGACTCCACCTAGAGACCTATAAAGTATGTGAAAGCTTTTCTAATTTTTTTGTGAGCACATGAAAGCGTTCCACAAACAAAGAAAATAAACTATTAGCCTTTTCACAACTGAATGAATGAAAAAATATTTCTAATCAAGCAACCTACATGAAATATCAGTTCAGAATTACCACCAATAGTTTTTGCATTATGTCGGGGATAAAATTTAACCTGTGAACGTATGAGCAGTCTCATCTGATTTTACAATTAAAATGCTAACATAGCCACTGAGGCCTGAAAACAGCTCACTAGAATGTTGGTTTTATTCCCTGTTGTATATTTGATGGCAAAGTCTGACTTGGTTTTCAGTATTAAGCATCAACTAATTTTTCTGTGCATAAGAATCCAAATTATGTCTTTAGGTAATAGTAATAACTGAACCCTCCCCCCCTCTTTTTTTTTTCCAATTATGGTCTTTTGTCATTTCAAATACTGGATTCACTAGTCTTATATGTTCTCTTTGAAATGCGGTCTGTCAGGATAATGATGATTTAAAACTGGCCAGCCAATGTAAGGCTAATGCAACTGTAAAGCTGATGAAATGTAAGGCTGATGCAATGAGAATGAATCAGCATTGGTATAGCCAGTTTAAAACTCTGAAGGGTTCCATAAATGTTTTTTACCCCTTTAAGACGTGTTTATAAATTTCGGTCTGGAGAGGGTGTATTCTCTCTTTGTATTCATTGCTGAGTTCTCCGTGTAGGGTTAAGAAGAAGACTGATTGCTTGTAAGGTATTTGCCAACCATGTATATTTCTATACATGGTTTCTTGTATATAAACCACTTTTAAATGTCTAAGTCTCTGTGTGCTGTGTTTTGCTCCTGAGTTGTCTCCTAATAGTAGTCATGCTGCAAATGCTCTGACATGATATATGCTTATGCCTTCTTCTATGTCAAAAGGGAAGCTATCATGCTATATTTCAAAGGTCTCCATCATGTTCTGGTTGAATGGGGTCTTGAATATCTATCCAAAATTCTCATCTGGTAGATCTAAATCGTTTATTGACTTCCAAAGTCAAGATGTTAGAACTGGGTTCCTTTCTTGACTAGCAAGGAAGTTCTCTGTTCAGGATTCTATAACTGCTTTCTCTTAGCACCTTCTCTGGCAATTCTTTTAAGTTTACTTGTAACCAATTGCAGAAATCTCTTGGAGTACTTGTTGGCTCAGGCTCTGCTTGCTTCAAAAATGAATGAATGAATGAATGAATTAATTAATTAATTAATTAATTAATTAATTAATTTATCGTATTTCTATGCCGCCCAATTCTCCGAGGACTCTGGGCGGCTTACAACAAAGACAATATGAACAATATACAATAAGAGACATTAAAAAACCCCATACACACTGCTCATGGATCTTGCAAGATCGCAGTGGCGAGTTCAACAGCCCCAAGCCTGCTGGAAATGCCAGGTTGAAAAAAGTGACCTGAATTTTCTGCAAGCAGAGGTACAGCATATTTCTGCTATTCATTAAAGCAACCTCTTGCTACGCTTATGTATGAGCCAGAAAAAAGGATGCTGTTGCTTTAAAGAATCCACTTGGTAAAGTTAATTTGACTTTTAAAGTAACATCTTTTTTTCAGACTCATCTAGAAGCCTCAAAAGCAAAGGGCTAGCAGAGCGAGTAGCAAAGAGGTCCTGGTTTTGCAAAGGGTTTCAAACTCTTTGAAACTTAGAGCTGACTAGGTGGCTCAGTGGCTAAGACACCGAGCTTGTCGATCAGAAAGGTTGGCAGTTCAGCAGTTCGAATCCCTAGTACAGGTCTCCTGCGTGAGCAAGGGGTTGGACTAGAATACCTCCAAGGTACCTTCCAACTCTGTTACTGTTATCTTTGTTTCCAATCATTTTTAACTGTTCAAGTCTTACTCTGCTGGCATCTGTACTCCAGGAACCCTTCTGCCAGGAGATCCTGGATGGATCGAACCAAAATGCCTCTACAATGCCTGTCTGTTGCTGCATCTTCACAACACAAAGAAGGTAACAATGAAGGTACCATAGAAACTCAAAAAAGTTTATTTAGATTGCATGGGATGATAGGCCACTGGTTGCCAGTTCGTAGTTTAAGGCTTAGTCAGTCTTTTGAACTTAGCCAAGCATAAATAGGAAACCAATGAGACTGCTATAAGTGTAGGTATATCTGCACCAGTGTTTCTCAACATTGATAGTTTGAAGATGTGTGGACTTCAATTCCCAGAATTCCCCAGCCAGCATAACCAGAATGCTGGGAGTTGAAGTCCACACATCTTCAAGCTGCCAAAGTTGAGAAATACTGCTGGACACCAGCCTTGAATACAATGCAAGTTTTGCATTAAAGACATATTGTCCCATATTGACTAGAAAGTAATATTAAGATCCCATGCTAAAGCACGGATGCAATGCCAAGATGATCTTGGCAAAAAATAAATTCTTCATATTCTCTTTGTAAATTCCCTTTGATCATTGCTAATGATTTTATACTTGATTCTATCCAGAAAGCAAGACTAAAGCATCATTCAGCCTTTTCTTTTTCTTTTTTTACTTCTTCATGCCACAAATTCAACAGCTCTTTTATAAGAGTTTGGATTAGCTTGTCTCTTCTTCTGATTCATTCCTTACTATTCTCATAGGACTGACTATAGTCACATCACATTTCTCATGATAAATAAAGATAGATCTTTATCCCAAAGTTGGGGGTTTTTTTAGTCTTTTCAGTAGTATTTGCCAAATAAAAGAGTATAAAGTAATATACAAAACAACCTGTGATGAATGGAGGTTATTTTCATATTGTTGCCCTGTATATACAGTAAGTGTCCCTATAGAAACATCATATATATATCAAGAGCCTTGGTGGAGCAGCGGACTAAAGCGCTGTTAAATAGTACTTAGCTACCAGCTGCCTGCAATTACTGCAAGTTCAATTCTCACCAGGCTCAAGGTTGACTCAGCCTTCCATCCTTCCGAGGTAGGTAAAATGAGGACCCGGTTTGTGGGGGCATTAAGCTGACTTTGTATAAAAAGAACACCGCTTGGGGGGGGGGGGGGTTGAAAGCCCTACTAAGCAGGTATATACAAAAGTATGAAGGCTATTGCTTAACGTATTGTAAACCGCCCTGAGTCTCCGGAGACGTGCGGCATATAAATCGAACCAATAAATAAATAAATAAATAAATAAATAAATAAATAAATAAATAAATAGCAGTGGAAGTAGGCTATCACACCATTTAAAAATCTTAGAAACTGAAACAGAGAAAACTCGGGCTTATCCCAGCTCTTATCAGGCAACCAATCTAATGTAATATTTTATTCTTTTGGCACATGTTGGGAAAACATACTGTTTAGTAGCTATTGACTGTCATTGCTTCTTAAATGTGTCTAATCTATTTTTAAAGCTGATTAAGTAATAGCACAACCCATAACTTAACTAAGGTCCATGGGATGAAGTACCGGTATATCCTTTCATCTCTCATCATTCAATTTCATTGGATGATTCCAAGTTCCAGTACCGGAGGAAGAATTGTTTATCTGCCCCTATTTTCTCCATACCGTGTCTTATTCTCATGTTGCAAGCTTACTTTTTTCCTAAGCTAAGAAGTTCTCGATGTTGCCAGCTTTCTTTGATATTAATGCATTTTCCTGGACGCTACATGTAGATGTTCCTAATCTTGCTCTCATACAATGGCCTGATTTGTCATTTAGGTAGTATGGAGTAGGAGAATATGATACTAAAAATAATCGCCTCTTCCAACAGGAATCAGGCCAATGGCAATGAGCTACCAAATAGTAAAATATCTACTTTAAAAAAAACAAATTTAACTTTGATCAATGATTCGAAGCAATTCACATTCGGCATCCTAAACCTTTCCAAAACAAGAAATAAATGTTTTCTTAATACATCCAGAGAATGGGAATGTATTGGGTAAGGATTTTAAGGAAAAGAAAACATCCGGAAACTTCCTGAATGTTACATGGATCCCAGCTAACTGTAAATGACCATGAAGGAAAAATATCTCAGTAGCCAATATTTTTCTCTGCTGGTATCAAATGAAATTCATTTAGTGTCAGCTGGAGTTTCTGTAGCGCTAATGGAAGTTATTTTCAGTTATCACATCAGCTCCTAAGTATACAAAGACAGCAATTTTGGTGGTAATCTAAAGATCAGTTGGAATGTAGGGGGCATGCTTTAGGCTGCCTCTGTAGTGACAAGCCTTTGTTTTAATACATGGAGAGTACCATAAATAAAAAAAGAGAAAAGAATGGCAAAAATATTACACTAGGTGGAAGATTAGGGTTGGGAACATTTCACAGTGTGAACATCTGAAGTCCAAAACACTAGGAATACCCAGAAAAGCCAGTGTATAATAAAGAAGGATTCTGCCTGAGAACAGATTTTATGCCATAGATTTCTTTTTAAAGCTTCAGAAATGATGGATGACAACACTGAAATGGACCTCTTTCTTGGCTACTGTTCAGTACAATATGCTACAACAGTCTTCCTTAGTCAAGTGATTCCATTGCATTAATTGGTATTGTGACAAGTTAAGCCGAATACAACCGAATGTCAAAGGATTGACTCTTGGCCTAAACGACTATGTTTTTTTCCAATGTTCTTTATTGCCTTTTTGGCCACTGCAACATTTGAATTAATTGGAAATACTGGAAACAGTACTTTATCATCTCTATCTGGAGATAAGATTTGGAGAGGCAACTTTTGGTGCCATGTGTTTTCTGTTTCTTAATCCAGGTGTTAACATATGCATGAAAGAATTAGTAATGCCTCATCTTCATACTTACTATCCAAGAGTTGTTCATTCAACTCTAACCAAGGCTATATAAGACCCATTTTAGAAAATGTGCAGAACCCAAATATTTGGTCTCTCCTGAAGCCTAAAATAATCATAGACCTCAGTACCCAACAACTGGAAGAGAAGGGTGTGTCTATAGTAACCCAAGCGGCTCATAAGAGTTGGACCTCAACGCCTGATTGCATTGTCAACCACATCATTCATGAAGTAGCTTAATCATTCCCAGAGCAGAAAACCACATCCAATAAAATGGAAAGACACTACTTTAGAATTGGAATAGTTAAAGGCAACTATCAGGTATCTCAGTGATGGATTAGCAAAAGCAAAGTTATAGGGACAGGGAATTTAAAAAAAACCACATTGGTAATAATGATGCCATGTTTGAATGACGTGTGACCTACTTTTTTACTGAATTGATTAAGAAGACATTTCTAAGTACAAGCAACTGACTTCCAGGTGTCCATCCATTCTGGCTCGCCTTGAACCACTCTTAAGCACTCTGTCCCAAAGAATAGATGAGTATTAGTTAAAGGGGTGCCTAAACTACTTTTAAAAGCCATGCTTTCTATATATCGCCAATGCCTCCCAAATGCATGTCTAACTGACATGGTCAGTTAGCTTGATCTTCAATGAACACAAATCATGGGACCTTCCTTGAGCTCTCCTTTCATTTACAAATATCAAACTATTGGTCCTGTTGTACTCTCACAACCTGAATAAAATCTAGAGCTACTAGCTCATTTACACTTACATTGAAATTCTTTTGCTGTAAAATTCAGCTTGGAGGTTCCAAATAGATCCACATCTCCTTATATATACAAACAGGTGCGTGTGCCTCGAAGAAGCTTTCTTCTCCATTTGAACTGCTGAATCATGAGCTTATGATCATGTTAACATAGAACGTAGAATCATAGAGTTGGAATGGATCTTCGAGGTCTTGTAATTCAACCCCTTGCTCAAGCAGGAGACTCTATATACCATTTCAGACAAATGGTTGTCCAGTCTCTTCTTAAAGGTTTCCAGTGATGGAGCCACCCACAACTTCTGAGGGCAAACTATTCCATTAATTGATTGCTATAACCTTTAGGAATTTATTCCTTAACTGTAGGTTGTTTCTTTCCTTGGTTAGTTTCCATCCATTGTTTCTTGTCTTGCCTTTTGGTGCTTTGGAAAATAGTTTGACTGCCTCATCTTTGTAGGAGCCCCTCAGATATTGGAACATTGCTATCATGTCTTCCCTAGTCCTTCTTTTCATTAGACTAGGCCTAACCAATTTCTGTAACCATTCTTCATATGTTTTAGCCTCCAGCCCACTAATCATTCTTGTTACTCTTTTTTGCATGCTTTCCAGAGTCTCAATATCTTTTTATATGCGGTAAATTGCATATAAAATTGGATATAAAACAATGCAGTATTCCAAGTGTGGTCTTACTAACGCTTTGTAAAGTGGTACTAGAACTTCATGTGATCTTGATTCTATCCCTCTATTAATGCAGCCTAGATTGCATTGGCCTGCTTGGCTGTTGTCACACAGTGTTGGCTCATATTTGTCCACTATGACTCCAAAATCTCTCTCACAGTTGCTGGCATTAAGTTTCATGAAGTCTATACCTATGCAGTTGTTTTTTCTTGTCTAAGTGTAAAACCTTACTTTTATCTACATTGAATTTCATTCTGTTCAATACTCTTTCTTTTAGTAATTCATATAATTTACATTTGGTAACATTACATAGTTTGGAAGATATCAAGCAAGCAAGCCCAACACCCTTAAAAATAGTGTTTTAGTTGTTTTTTTCTTTCATGCTCTCTTCCCCACTTTTCTGCTTTTTCTTGTGCTCACAAGTAGCCTAGATTAAAGGAGATCTGTTGAGAAATCAAGAATTAATCTATGCCAACTCTTAGTTATAAAGTATCTTTACAATAGTTGATATGAAAGTAATTGGTCACCAAGTCGGTGACTGACATATTAATAGTTTTTTTCATGATAAATAAAGCTTCACTTTTAATCGGCACTATTGTCTTCAATTGTTTCCCCACTTGATGTAGCTATTTCCTTACTTTGAAACACAATGAATAATCCTTGTGTACAAGTTACCCTTTGTTGTTCTTTGTTCCTCCATTTGTTATTTGTGTATAGTCATGAGTTTCTCCAATGCATGAGAATGAGAACATTCAGTTACAACCCACCTTAGCTTCTTGCTTTGTGTTTTCTTCTAATGTATTGTCTAATTAAGTAAAGCCATTACTCCTTAAACTATTTTGATGTTTGCAGATTGATCTCTCTACCTATTACTGTTTTTGTAACTGTTGATATTAGATTTATTTTTAGTCCTTCTTCCAAGAGCTCAAAGCTCAGACAACGCATTCCTATTTCCAAATTAAATCCCACAATTAACTTTGTAAAATAAATTGAGTTAAAGCCTACCAACCAACCTCATGGCATCAATAAACTTATTTCTGTGGCTAAGGAAAGACTTCAGCGAGATATTCTCAGTTCTACCTCAACAACATAATCACTAGTCATTTTTGTTCTCTTCCTTCTTCACTTCCTACTCTCTTTTGTCCTTATTCTGGGTATTCTATTATTATGGAAACACTGGAGTTCCAGCTACACAGTGTGTCAAAGCCAGACAAGTCATGATGGCAAAAACCATGTTAGGATGCATATTTAAAAACAGGCAAAGCATTGGTCATATTTCTGTAGCTACCATCTTAACTTTTTGCCACACTCTGCAAAGTTTTAAGAGAGCCCAAACATGATTTGTATAACAGTCACAGTCACAGCACAAATACAATACAATCTGTATTATTTTGTGACAGCTCTTATCTACTTGAAGCTGCTGCTAAACACAGTTACTATGATCTATATAATCTGAACTAGGGAACCCTGATTGTAGTTCTGTCAAGTACAGCAAAGCTAAAATCCAAATCTGTTGCATTTTGCAACGGGAAATGATGTTTGAGCTTTGGAGAGCAGTTACCAATGAATAGACTAGGCAGATGCAGCAACCTCAACTGGTCAATAGGAGCTGGAAAGACCACATCGCTGATTGGGTTACTAGTACCCTATTACAGTCCAGTTAGTTCCTCCATAACTCCAACATATATTTTCTTCAGGCCACGTGGCTATTTTTGTATGGACAGGAAAAACCACAGCTTTGTTAAGGGACTGTACCTAAGAACAGATAGAGCATCCACACCTGATCCTGAAAAACCTTTCCTGCTTCAATTCTGAATTCTGCACACTTCTAATCTTGGACATTTTACTCAACATGTATAGATAAACATATAGAAAAAAATGTTCTGCAGTCAGGGTGTTCATTCCGTAGGAAGGAATGTACAAAGAATGCACAAATTTGCATAGATAACCCATACATTCAAATTTTCATTACCATGCTGGTTGTTTTGCTTGTTTGTAGTCCTTTAGTCCTTCTTCCATAAGAATTTGTGATGGGGTTGCTGTTTCCTCTTCTTTGTTATATATTAAAATGAACCAAAAAATTCAGTAAATTAATTTGCTGTTTTCTTGTATCAGCAGATGGAAGCACTGCCCAAGTTTTCTGCACTCAAAAGGTAAACAGAAGCAAACCTGGGAAAATTTAGAGCAATACTATGAGGCAATTGAGATCATCCCAGAAGAAGTCAATGACACTTCTAGTGTCATTTGCATTATTTTGCAAATAATTTTGCAAATAATGCTTTCTTTTGCAAATAATGCACAATTGCATTATTTTGTTTTGAAACAAAATAAAGCAATTGTATTAAAGTAGCCAGAAGTCAAGTTTAACTCTAGGGCTTCTTTGAGAACTCTGGCTTAAAATTGATAAGGCAGAAATCCTGTTTAACATGTAAATGTAGACTCAATCATCCAAGCCAAAAGCATGTAAAAGTTTAAATCATGGCAAACTGGACCAAAGTTTATTAAACAGAGACATTTTGTTACTCATCCAAGTAACTTCTTCAGTCAAAAGGATAATTTTTAATTAGACATCGAGTCAGAAAATCATTGGAATGAACTAACTCTTGCAGGGTTTCTCCCCAAAATGAAATACAATTGAGGGAGAAACCCCTACAAGAGTTAGTTCCTTCCAATGACTCTCTGACTCTATGCCTAACCAAAAATTGTCTACGTAAAGCTACATATAGGAAAACATTTGATTTTGAAGTGCTCCAAAATTTTACCAATTCCTTAAGTAGGTGGATGCTCTAGAGACTCTGTAATTAGATGCTGTCTTCTCCCTTGCATCTGCAATTCAAATTGTAATTGTGCTGAAATGGAAAACCAAGAATCCATCTTCACTTTCAGTGGTATAACAATACATGAGATATAAACGTAGCATTGAAAAGATACCAGTTCAGCTAAAAATGGTAATCTACTCAAACCGGAATGTCATTATTGGGAAAAATAGTTTCCTTCTCTGTTTAAAGCAGACACCATTGAGTGAAAATCAGATATACTGATCATTCTCTTAATGAAAGAGCTTTTAAACTTATACTTGTTTTCCCTTTAATAAAAGCCTATCAAACTTGTTGGCATTTCTATTAAATACCTCTATGTCTGATTCTTTTTCTAAATCTAAATCTTCATTATTCTGTCATGCTTATTTTTGGTTGCTAAGTTACCTATTGTTGTTTTCATCTCTTTTGTTTTACAAAATATAACATATTTGTATTTATACAAACACAGACAGAGCATTTTTAAACACCCTTAACAGGGACTGAATTCCATTAATAGTAATCATAGTAAACATTCATGACCTTATTTTAAAAAATAGATGAAGACTATAGATCTGAAAGTTATTTTATGTATTGCCATGCTGTTGAGCGATTTCTCATGTTTTACCCCTTCCTTCCAAATTTTTATGCCATCAAAACATTTGACTCCTGGCAGCTTTTAACAAAGTAAAATATAATAAAAATAAAAACTTTGACACTTAAAAATTCCCAAATCAATAAAATATTCAACACCAAAGTCAAAATGAACTCAAAACTCAAAGTTAGCAGTAATAATTAAAAATAACAAATAAACATATATTTTTTTTGATATGAGTGCATGTAGGTTCAGAAACACACACAAAACAACCCAGCCAATGTCTCCTACATTTCTAAACTGTAGCAAACTATACTCTGTTGCCTTCTTTCTCATATTGATTGAGTTCTGCAACTGCTTATAAAAGCAATTCCACATTTCATAGAGTGGGTTGCAGATTTCTCTTTACTGAAAGATGAGTTTTATTGTGGTCTTGTTAGAATATTGTTATTCTTAAATAGAATATCCATTTGATTTGCATGTTTAACAACGCACCTCTGAATCTATATCCTTCCTTTTGCAATTAAAGCTTTTTTTCCTACCATTACAAGTTTTCTTTTTAATGCTAGTGAAAGAGAAACAGAGAGATGGATTGACTTATATCTAGGTGTAATAAAATGCACAGGTTAAGTTATAGATGTAGAAGGGTGAGAATTATTGTACCAGTAGGAATTGAAGATAAAAGAGAATTGTAGTCGATAGCATGTAGCAGAAAAGGACTGAAAAATGCCAAGAGCATATCAGAATCCCATCCTACCTCTAAGATGTTGGAGTGATTTTATTGAGCGATCCTTTTCCAATGCCCCAGGTGTAATTGAGGTTTAGTGACCCAGTTAATCAATTGATCATAAAAACAGTTGTAATTTAAGTCCTTCTATATCTAGGAATGTTTCTTGGCCCATTTGGTGACCTGAAATAAGAGTAGTCATTAGAGATATTTGTTTCTATAGCCTTCTTCTTTCATCTTGCGTATTCAGAGCTGGTTAGATTTATAATTATGGCATCTGGCTAAAAAGGCTAGGTGGGATTTTTCAGTCCAATTTTAAGGGAAAAAAGGAATATTTATTATTTTAGCAGAGCAAAAGAGAACAGGAAATCTTTCTGGCATTAGAGAATTTACTTTCAGTGGGCAATTAATGTGGAGAATGTGGCCATGATTGGTGGAAACGAAGAACGTTAAACAAACATTGGTTTGTTTAATGACCATGGTTTTACTTAACAATCATGGTGATTCATTTAATGACCACTGCAAAAAGGGTTGTAAAATTGGGTCAGCCACATGACCAACCCATTTTACAACTGTCACAAGTTATGGGCGAGCTCCTTTGCAGTCATAATTCAAAGACTATCTGTATGACCATATTCTCAAAATGCATCTTCCATATTTGATGCAGTATTAAAAAGATTGGGATCATTTCTTGAAATGGGAAAGAGGAGATGGCAGGTTCAGGATATCTTCCTCCATGCCATATGTTGTGGCCCGCCAGCAACCAGAGGAGCTGGCAGCAGACTCACACAGTGAGGAGGTTGGGGTGGAACATGGGCCAGTCCTGGAGTCTGAGGAAGGCCCTGGCGAGTGCTCTGCATCGGAGGCAGGGCTTTATGACAGGTATCAGCTGTCTTCAGAGTCAGACATCAGTGAGGCAGACGAACAGCTGGAGCCTGTTCCCAGTGTGCACATGCGCAGAGTTGCCAGATGAAGGGAACAGCTAAGGAACAAGGGTCGACTTGGGAGTAAGGCCACAGGTGGACAATGAATGGCTCCTCCCATAGGGAATAAAAGAGGAGCGAAAGGGGAAGAGTGTTTGCAGGAGACAATTAGTTTGTTCCTGCACTCTTGCCAAGTATTGTGCCGTCTGAAAGATATCGGCCTGGCCACTCTCCAAGCCTGATAAAGGTCGATAATTGTGAGCTATCTTGAAAGACTGTGGGAGAGGAAAGACTTTGCTGGAGAGAAATTCACTGTAAATTAAATAAAAGGGGTTTATCGGGACGAGGACTCGGCTTCGTGCTGCTGCGGAAGCCTAGATCAGAACACCATAATCCACTTCTTTCTATTCGTTTTTCTGCACTCCTTCAAATCTGTGTCATTCGTTTTTCTGCACTCCTTCAATCTGTATCATGGAAGAGGCAAAGCGAATGAAAACAGGGTGTGGCTTTTTTCTTATATTTGAAAAACACAGCTGAACAGGTAACACCTGAAAGAGGAGAGATGAGCAGCAAAATGAGGAATTTTTAAGTTAACATTTTCAGCTAAGCCACTACAGATCATATGGAGCTGTTTCCCCAGTCAGGAAGCCCTCCAAATGTTGAACTTCAGCTATTACTCCCTAAGAATTCTGGGAGTTGAAATTCACACAAAGGATCTAGGCCAGGCCTGTCAAACTGGCTGCCCGCAGGCCGGATGCATCACGCGCAGGCCACACCCACCCCAGCTCGGCAAAGGCAAAAAATGTTGCAATACGTCACAATACGTCACATCATGTGATCGAGTTTGACACCCGTGATCTAGGCCAACCTTAACAACCTTGGCAACTTAAAGTTGTGTGGACTTCAACTCCTAGAATTCCATAGCCTGCATAGCTGCCTGGGGAATTATGGAAGCTGAAGTTCACACATCTTCAAGGTGCCAAGGTTGAAAAACAGTGGTCTAGGCTAAGGGTCTCCAAACGTGGCAATTTTAAGACTTGCTGGGTAGGGAATTCTGGAAATTAAGTCCACAAATCTTAAAAGTTGCCAAGTTTGGAGGCCCCTGGTCTAGGCTAAGGTGAATTTTACCTGTCAATAAAGATGTTCTGATTGCAGGAATGAATAAAGATGCTAAAGAATTTTTTTTAAAAAAAAAACTATGACTGACTGCTGCATGTTATTGGTTTTCTGGAAAGATAATAGGGTTCCCAATTGCAAAGAATTATAAACATATATCCTTCTGAAATTTCAAATTCAGAGCAAATAAAGTATATACCCTTGATGAATCCTTGTAATAAGTGCCAATTACTTTTCAAATGCCCCAAATAATTAACTCATCTACATTCAAAACAAATCCCCAGAATGAATTAAAGAAGCCAGACAATGCATGGCAAAATAAAAATAAATCTGTTTTTCCCTCTTGCAAAAAAAAAAAAATGCATATATCTACATAGCTGAAATACAATCTCTAATACTGATGAGAAAACTAATTTCTTTAGAGAAAACAGACATGCTTGAAATTCAGGTTTTCTTCTTGTCATTTGTCTTGTAAGACAACTACTTCAGGCATATTCAAAGCACGAAACAATAATGGCATTGCAGACACAGTGTAACTCATTTCTCAAAGACAAAGTTTACACTTAAATGTGTATGCCCATTGTTATGTATGTATACAGTTGTGTTAAGCCCTGCTAAATTTTAGATGACCCTAACTGTTTTGGAGGGAAACGTAGAATATTCATATTTGGGCGGGCTTTTTCAAGTGTTATGATTAGTTGAGATCGTTCATGATGACATCCGGGCGGGTGGGCAGAGCCTCCCACTGCCATTATTACCGGTTCGCAAAAATCGGACTGAACCAGGAGCAACCCACCACTTGTTTACTTTACTAAAGGCCAAGTGGATTACAGTATAGTAAAGCCAGAACTGAGGTTTGCGTGCCAAACTTTCCTGGTTAACTTTTCCCTCTTTGTCCCTTCCCATTGTTGATCCCTCATTGACCAATCATATTCAACTAAAATGCTTTGGGAACATTCTCTTCAACTGTAGACTGGGCAATGTGGAGGTGCATGCCCTTCCCAGGTATCTGACCTTGAAATTGTGTCTCTAGAAGGTACAATAAGTGGTCAGACTCCCCCCCCCCCATCCAGCTCTCTCCCCTCCATAGTTTAGGGCAGACTGGCAGCTAGCGAATTCAAAGTGCAGATGTGAGATTGTAGTTCTGATATGTGTACTATGTGGTGTTTTTGCCAAAAGAACCGAAGTAAATACTACCTGTCGTCCCCTTCTTCTTCTGTCCTCAATCTTTCCCAGCATTAGGCTCTTTTCCAGTGAGTCCTTCCTTCTCATTAGGTGGCCAAACTATTTGAGTTTCATCTTCAGGATCTGGCCTTCTAAAAAGCAATTAGAGCTGATCTCCTCTAGGACTGACCGGTTTGATCGCCTTGCAGTCCAAGGGAATCGCAGGAGTCTTCTCCAGCACCATAGTTCAAAGGCCTCAATTCTTTGGCGCTCAGCCTTTCTTATGGTCCAACTTTCACAGCCATACATTGCAACTGGGAAAACCATAGCCTTGACTATATGCACTTTTGTTGGCAGGGAGATACCTCTGCTTTTTAGTATGCTGTCTAACTTTGCTATAGCTTAACTCCCCAGGAGCAAGCGTCTTTTAATTTCTTGGCTGTAGTCCAGGGGTGGTTCTACTTAGCTTTACTACTGGTTTGCAACAGGGCCGCGCATGCCTGCGCACTTCACTCATGCTAGTACACGCTCTTCTGTGCATGCACAGAAGCTTCTGTGCATGCACAGAAGCGTTCTGATGACATCAGGGTTGGTGGGCGGAGCCTCCCTCCAGTTTTACTACCGGTTCTATAGAACTGGTCCGAACCGGGGGCAACCCACCACTGCTGTAGTCCCCATGTGTGGTATTACTCTAACCAACATGAAATCCCATTCTTGGGCTTTGCCCTCTCGTGTTGGTAAGGCACCATAGCAAAACACTAGTATTTCACCGTCTTTTCAGCACCAATCCTTTGAATTGATTAGGATGATGGCAATTTTTAAAAAAAATAATGAGTAAACACAGGATAGAAAGAACACCACCATTTGTTCAGGGCTACATTTTGCACTCTTCACCTGAGAAGCTGAAGAGAACACAGCTTGAATATTCCGTCTTTTGAAGTCGGCTGCAATGAAGGCAAATGTAGATAAGTTTAGTTCAATATCTGGAATTGTATTTTCTATGTGCGGATTTGCATCAGAGTTTATTAATTGCACTCACAAAAGAGTGAGTGCAATCAAACATTTGTGCTGGCTGTCTTGAATTTACAATAAAATTGTGTTGCTAGGCATTACAGTATAGTCATACTTCATATAATACAATTAACCAGAACTGAAAATTGTTCCTACCGATCCCCGCTGCTTCAATGCCAGATAAAGGGAAGGAAAAAAACTTGCTTTGAGTTGAGCTTGACTCATTTTGATTTTGTGAGCATGTCTGTGCAATTTTCTTGGCAACGGGAACAAAAGAGATTGCCACTGCTTTCTTCCAGGATATTTTTTGACATCTCAGTCTAGCCTACAGCTCTGCTAGAGACAGCATAATCAATAGAATAATGTATTTTGGTTTGTATCTTGTGTACGGTTTTGTAAAAAAAGAAAGCTGATCGTATCCAAGATATTTTATGCCTGTCATAATAAATATTCTCTTGCTGCTTCTACTATGTCTTGGAAATCATGCAGAAATGTCATTTCCAATGTTTATGAAGATTGACAAGAAAGATGATTTTAATCTGCATTGGCAGAAAGATGCAATTGTGTTTCCAATAGTATGTGTCAGAAATTCAAGGCAACATCAGCAAGAGAGCCTCATCCCGTAATCATTATCTACTTCAAACATAAGGTTACCACTGAGTTCAAGTATCAGATGGAACTGCACTGCTTCATAGCTACTTGGAAAAAAAATCTCGGGTTTATAGATCAAAGTGTTGCACTCCTAAGGACAAAAATGCCATTTTTTACCTTCAGTCTCCTATCTACATAGAGACTTGAGAGGAGATGAAATTCTGTGGGAGATAAGACAGAAAGATAAAAGTCTGATCAGTTCAACAAGGAGAATGACATGGGGAATGCAAAGAGAAGGCAAAACCTATGTGGATATTGTTGTTTTTCCAACCAAGGAGAACAACCCCATCTGATGAATGAAGGTGAATATATGTGTCCCAGGATAAAAACACTGCAATGAACAAGGACACACATTCATCTTTGCAGCTACTAAGATTGTTGGACAAGCAGGCACAAAAACAGCCAGAGAATTGATCGAAGCCTGGGGAAATAGGCCCCTTGTCAGTTAACAGGAGTGCTGATTTACCATCAGCTTATCAAGTACTTAGAAGGCAAGGGGCTGGGCAGCACAAGCAAACAACAGCCAATGGCTTAAAAGCCAGCCATCAACACACCCCAATCAGCATCTAAAAAGCCACATACAACAGGCACCATATAAATACCACACACAGAACAGCACACACACTGCTAGAGAGAAGTTCCAGGAGGATGGTCAAAATCTCTGGTCCTAGTGACCGACACAGATTGGACCCCATCTGAGATTAAGGGCCTCATTCTGAGCATAGAAAAATATTTAGAAGGCGTCTGGTGTGGAATGCTGGCATGGGCAAAGGAGTCACTACTGAGTAAAGCAATCCTTTTCTCTCCCACCTTTTCTCAGGTTTTTTATTCATCCATTCCCTATCTCACACACAAAATGCAAGCATATGCCCCCTCCATCCATTCACATACACAAAGAGAGCTATATCCAGATGTAAAGACAAGAAGAAAGAAAAGTAAGTAATAGTTAAAAAGTGATAAGTAATTGAAAAAATAAAAAATATTGACCTTAAACCAGAGATATTTTTATTAGAGATCTTACCAGAGACAATTAATAAAGAATTGCAATATTTAATTGTGAATATTTTAACAGCTGCTAGAATTGTATTTGCAAAAAACTGGAAAGGAGAAAAGATAATTGCTGATGAAGAAATTATTAGAAAAATATTGGACTGTGCTGAAATGAGTAGATTGACATTTGAAATAAGAGAACAGGAAGATAAACAAAATTATCTGATATGGGAGCTATTTTATCAATGGGTAGATAATAAAGAATGGAGATGAATTATTACATATGAAATGAAATTTGGATAAAATGTGTAAACATTTGTTTTTAGTTAGATGAAAGAACATTTGTCACAACTGAAATTTTGAAAATGTTGAGAGCACGAAATGATTTTAACCAATCGAATCACTGTCTGTAAGTATATGGAAAGATGATGTTTTTATGTTGTTTTTGTTCAAAAATAAAAAACTTTTTTTTAAAAAAAAGGAAGAAAAAATAAAAAATGAAAGGCAGAAAAGAGAGAGATTAAAAAAAGGTATTAAAGAAGTAGCTTCCAATCTTCTTTACAGCAATTATACCGGTAAGTACATTTATATTTCCAAGATTATATCACGGCTCCCTACTTTCTATATACCTAGATTTATTTAATATTAATATTAACATTTTCCCCCATGCTATCATTCTCTTAAACAATTAATTCCCACAACACTATCTTATGCCCTGAGATGTCAAACCACTTAGTAGGGCTGTATTATTATTATTATTATCCATCTCATCATTCCTATTGCCTATTTCCTTAGCTTCTTATGACTATAACTTTGTTGTTTGTATCATAGGATTTATGTTGATTGCTTTTATGATTGTGATCATGATTTTTCACTTGTTGGTTGTATGTACATTGAGAGCTTATGCACTGGAGACAAATTTCTTGTGTGTCCAATCACACTTGGCCAATAAAGAATTCTATTCTATTCCATTCCATTCTATATGATTTAAATCATAATGAATAAAATGGCTTTTTTGTTTCAAATCATTCCTTTTAACTTTATATATTACCACGAAGCTTTTTAATCAACATCAGATTTGACTGATTATGTGCCATCAAGTTTCTCCATGATGATCAATCTATATCTGTCCCTAACCTGTCCTTTCAGGACTCTCAAGGCTGTACCCATCACCCCTGTAACCGAGTCCACGCATCTTGCTGCTGGTCATCCTCTTCTTCTTTTTCCTTCCACCATTAGATCCTTTTCCACAGAGCTTGATATTAACATAATCCCCCCCCCAAATAGGTTACCTTGATCCTGGTCATTTGTCCCTTGAGTGAGAACTTCAGGTTGATTTGTTTGATGATCCATTGACTTGTTTTCTTGGCTGTCCATGATCTCAAAGAAGCATGGCAGAAATTATTCTTCTGGCTGAATCGGGATCACTGGAAGAAATGCCTTTCCTTTCTTCAGTGTTCTGATGCAGAACTCAAGGTTCTCTCATTGCTTGCACTCAAGTCCAGGAAAGTGACTGAGCTTCCATAGAATTCTGAAGATACATGAAGTTTACCATTTCTGGATGACCACCTATAAAAGTAATATAACATAAAGTTCAGACACAGATTAGATTATTCCACATGCTTTTTTTAAAACAAAAAATATGTTACTGTTATAAGCAAAGGATGCTTGAGACAATCCCTTTGTAAACTTCTCAAAAGATAGTGCTACTGTTTACTTATTCTGGACATCATGGCACTTTTAATTCTTCAGTTGTTCTTCCAGCATCTCTCTGCTGAATGCTTTGACTATATCAGATGATTTCAACTGAATGTCATTAAAATCAATTCATAATGTAGTGTTGTTATCTTGAAAGGATGGCATGATAATGGTACTATAATCATGTAGATCCATAGCATAACTATGAAAAAAAATAATCTTAAAATTTGGTTAAGAATATACGTCTTTTTGTCCAAATATTAAACAGAGCTAATCACACGGGCATTTTGGGAATCAGCTAAGCTATCTCCAAGGAACTTTTTTTCTTTAAGAGGTCAGAGTCTATCATAAAGATGAATAAATTCCCAGTTGTTATAAGCATTGTTGGAAGTCCAGCCTAAAATTCTATGCTACTAATGGTTGAAAATTCTTTTCCCATTTCCAATCTAATTGGTACCGATGACCAATCTGCAACTGAGTTCTTGTATGCATGGTTTTCCTTAGTCTAAATAAATCCTCTTTCAACTATGATCCCTTTGATAAATGTATGGCATCATGGTTATCGTTGACTTTCAAAGTGGACAGTTTTCTTTCAAACTTGCTTCTAGAGCAGGGGTATCAAACTTGCAGCTCGCAGGCTGGATGCGTCATGCACTGGCCATGCCCACACCTAGCTTAGCGAAGTGGGGGGGAGTCGCGATATGTCATGTGACAATGCCATGACGACTCGAGGTTTGACACCCCTGTTCTAGAGTTTCTGTTTCTTTGCAACAAACATTACTCTGAATTAATGGTTTCTTTCTCAGTGCTTTCTATCATTGGGAATAGTACTGTCTGAGTTGGTTGTACCAGGGATACCCATGTCAACCACTGGAACACTGGGCCCTCTTGGCAATATTGTAACCAGGGTATCCAACAAAGTAATGATGTAATAACATCCATTGTTACCTGTGTATGTTAGTGGAGATCTTTTCTTTAGCACATTCCAGTGAGGCAAAAACTGGTGCACCAGAAAGAGAAGTTTGTAACCCTGGTTCTAACCATGCTCATTTGTAAGTAGCTTATCTCAGTTTGTCAAATACTTCATAAGCCTCCATTAGCTTTTCAGAGTTTGTCAGTCACAAGTCACATCCATAGTCCACACAGTTTCTGTGGTTCTGATGTGTCATTCATTCTTACAGGAATCTATTCTATAATCCGGATTTATTTGATACCAATGTTATCACATTTGCCATCCATCAGATGAATGAAATATAAATGAATATCAAGAAAAATTATCAAATTTGATTTGTTTATCAGTGAAATCAAGGCAACTTTCTCCAGCACATGCAATTTGAACCTCTAAGACTGGGAGCAAGAGATTTCTGATGCTAAAGGTTAAAATAGTCAAGAATGGTCATTTAAAAGCTATAAACATACATGACTTTACTCTTTTTTCATATGCATATGTTTTTCATAAAAAAATCTATGTGGTCACTAGAAATAAAAAAACAACAGCACCTCAATCAATCAATCAATCAATCAATCAATCCAATGTGTATACTCTATATTCATGATGGCGAACCTATGGCATGCGTGCCACAGGTGGCACGCAGAGCCATATCTGTGGGCATGCAAGTGTTGCCCTAACTAAGTTCCAGTGCTCATGCGCTGCGGCCATTTGATTTTCGGGCCTTCCAGGCCCACTAGAAGTCAGGAAACAGGACATTGAGGGCCTCCAGAGGGCCTCCGGAGGGGTGGGGAAGGCCGTTTTCATCCTCCCCGGGCTCCTAGAAAGGCTCTGGAGCCTGGGGAGGGCGAAAAACGGGCCTTCCGGTCTCACCGTGCCATCGAGTGCCAATAGCGGGGTGGGGTCGCACTCACATGCATGGGGGGGTGGGGCGCATTGAATTATGGTTCTGGGCATGTGTGCGTGCAACCCCCCTGCGCTCCCCCCACTTTTGGCATGCGATGGCTGAAAGGTTAGCCATCACTGCTCTATATGTTTGTTTAAAATAAATGGATGGAAGTTATCCATCTCAGTTTTCCATAGTTTAAGTAAAAATTTCTTGGGCCCTTTTTGTAGGAATATATTTTATAGGAATATCATTGGGCATGTCTATTGCCTAAATTTCTTATTACAGTAGAGGAATTTGAATTAGAGTACTTGAAGAGGATTGACTAGTTCTTTATGCATCTTTGAACCACACACACACACACACACACACACACACACACTATTACAATAAAATAAATGTTATGAAAATAATTATCAGTTGTGATTGTAGATTAGAATAATGCAAATAGTATAGAAACACCGCTATGAATTGTACTGATAAATCACCACAATATTTTGAGCAAAAGCAAAAAGCCATGAACTTTGGGAGTAATTTTATTTCTGATTTTTCACTGAGACGTTTAACAGCTTTCTTACAACAACATTTTCATTTCTTATTACTGTATACAAGTAGTCCTCGACTTACAACAGTTCATTTAGTGACTGTTCAAAGTTACAATGGCACTGAAAAAAGTGACTGTTGACCGTTTTTCACAGTTATGACCTTTCCAGCATCGCAATCATCATGTGATCAAAATTCAAATGTTTGGCAACTGGTTCATACTTACGACCTTTGCTGTATCCCAAGATCATGTGATCACCTTTTGCAATCTTCTGACAAGTCAAGTAATGGAGAAGCCAGATTCACTTAACAACCGGATCACTAATTTATCAACTGCAGTGACTCACTTAACAACTGAGGCAAGAAAGATCATAAAACATGGAAACATTCACTTAAATATCTCACTTAACAAACAGAAATTGTGGGTGTAAATCAAGGACTAGCTGTAATGTGCACATTTTTATGAAATCCTTATTTGAGGGATTTTGTTTCCAAATCCCACAGGGTTTAGCTGAAAATGCTCCTCATCAAATTCAGCATGCTTTAGCCAAGAATAATTTTAGAAGTTCTTCTGAGAGGCAACTTCACAATCTTTCTTTCTCTCCTAGAGCAACTATGGTTATAAAAGAAAAAATAAAGAAGACTGATGGCCCACATCTGGGGCTGAACATGCCCTTTGCCAGTGAACCAGATTTTATCTCCTTTGACAAAGCTACACAGACCTCCTCTGAGGACGCATCAGATGATCCACATACAGCTCATATATTTGTGCCAGAAAAAGGAAAATACTATGGGTGGAAAACAAGAAGCAGACTCCAAGAGAAATGTCCCGCTGTCCAGTCAGGGTTGGAGCTTGAGAACTTCCTTCTGGAGGAAAAACACAAAACGGGGATTACAGACTTGGAACATCATGAGAGCATCGCCTTGAATCCGATTACAAAAGAATGTAATGAGGTACAATCTATCTATGAATCGGAAGACTATTAATTCCAAAAGTCTTCTGCTTATGCTCCAATTCTTCATAGCTCATAGCTACTATGCAGCATTGGAAGTATATACTTTCTCAATACAGCCACCAAAAGCAATTAATAAAATTTAAATTAAATCAAGTACAGTTTTAATCTATCTCAATCCACTTTTTTTAGAGACCCCATCTATGTTTTGGAATAGGGCTTATAGTATGCTGCTCAAAGACTAACTTTGGTTCTGTTGTGACCCAAATAGGTAGTATTAGACGCAAACAGTTCCAAAACAAACAGACTTTATTAGAACAGCTGAGAATTAACTCATTCTCAGCGTAGTCCGAACTAAATTAAAACAAGAAGTTCTTAACACAAATTCTTCAGTCTAATCATCAACCTTGGTATAATTAGGCAAATTGCTAAAGGCTTCTCTTGGCAAAAGTTCAGAAGTCGAAGACGCCAATCAGAGATAAGTGCAGCAAGACAAGAACAAGTCTATCGATGTTGTTTTCCGACAAAGAGCCCAAGAGCCGTTGCTGGTCTTTTAAGCCTTATGGGAGGAGCCAATCATCTCTTGGCCCTACTCCCGAGTTGTCCTCTTTGGTTTAGCTGCTGTTGCCTTCTGGCAGCTCTTCTCATATGTGCACTAGGAACAGGCTCCTCCTGTTCCTCTGTCTCTCTACTGTCAGCCTCTGGAGGCTCCGGAGGCACCTCACTCCCCGATGGCCCTGGCCCCATCTCTGCCTCCAACGCAGAGTCCTCATCCAGGCCTTCCCCAGCCTCCAGGACTGGCCCCTGTTCTTCCTCAGCCTCATCACAGTCCAACTCCGCTGTCAGCTCCGCAGGCTGCTGGCGGACCACAACAGGTTCTTAACCCATTTGTACACATCTATTGCCTTGAGGCACTGTTTTCAATTTATTTTAGTACATTTAATTTCATGTTCGATCACCATATACACGATATACACTTCAACTAGCATTCCCCAGTTTGCTGCCCTCCAGCTGTGTTGGAATTCAACCCCATCTTTGCTAATCAGCATAATGTGGTCATACTGGTTAAGCATTATGAGAATTGAAGTCTCACACAGCTGTCGAACTTTATATTGGAGAACCCAGGAGTAGACATAACGTTATGGTCTAGAGCTAATGGTCAGATTGACTTATCCAAGACTTCTCCTTGCAGCACTGAGTAAAATTTAATAAAAACACAAGCTGGCTCTGCCACTTGCTTAAGAATTGCAGATATTTACACTTGATCTCCAGTTATAAATAAGTGTCCTATGGTAACCTCTTCTCTGTTTCTTTCAGAAACCTCTCAAAACCGATCCAACAGCCACCATTACTGGACAGATCCTCCTGGCAGTGGCTAGCCTGCGGGATTCAGACAGAAACAATATCCAGGCAGCTGCAATTATGCTGAATTCTCTTTTAAAGAAAGAGAAGAACAAATTAAGGGGAAGGGTAAGACAACTGAGAATTGTGCACATCTCATGGTCAAGTTCGATGTTGATTTGATGCTCAGATTCATCCTGCAGGTGTCTTGGAATTATTCCTTGCCCTGGTACTGCTAGTTTAAATAGTAGCAAACCGATTTGCACCATGTTTCAATAGCAACCGACCTATTCTGATTTTTTTCCAGTGGTATCTGCCCCCATAAATGGCCATTACAAGTTGCTAATTGCATTATTGTTTCTTTAAACCGAACATCATATTACAGCATAATTGCTGCAATCAAAAACAATTTTGATTTGCTGAGCCATCTCTATAGTGATATTCCTGAAATAGATGTTAGGGTGTCAGACCTTCCACAACTTAAACCTCTAAATAAAAGCAATCCTTGGCTCCATTTGTTGAGAAAGGTATAATTTATTAGAGTTCAAGTGTATTGCAGTAATGCAAAGCCAGAACTGAAAATCGTGCACCAAAATCCCTAAATTCTACTATTCCCTCCCTTAACTGTCTCTCATTGCCCAGCCCAGTGTAATCAATCAGGTTCAGACAAGATATTTCCCTAATGGTCGGTCCAAGTGTAGTTTGGGAAGTGGCCCCTCTCCTTCCAGCTGGATGACCTTGAAGCAGCATCTTGAGGGGATACAAGACTTACTTTCATTTCCTGAAGCATTCCCCCTCCATTCATTCCCCCTCCCCACAGTTCATGGCAGTCTCTCACCACATAGCAGCGAAGCACCAGCAAGCATAAAATGGCAGCTGAAATTAAGGATGCATTGATTATCTGTAAAAATTCCATCATTATCAGAAATACCTATAATTCTGAGTTCCCTAGATCGGGGGTATCAAACTTGATTTCATTGAGGGCCACACTAGGGTTGTGTTTGACCTTGAGGAGCCAGGTGGGCATGGCCAGCTCGACGACACTTGTGTCAGGGGCACCTGTGGTGCCCTGAGCGGTCTGCCAGCGAAAATGGAGCTCCGTTTTCACTGGCAGAGGCACCGCAAGCTGGTCCTTCACTGTTTCCAGGGTGGCCCCATTGGTCAGATCTAAGCACCCTGTGGGCCAGATCTGGCCTGCGGGCCTTGAGTTTGATACCCCCTAGATGAATCTGGGTACAATTTTATTTTCCAACACAGAATTCTAGAAACACAATAATATTTTTCCATTTGACATTACATGCGAATTCACGGATTGTAATCTGTATTCTGAAATATATGTATCCAAAGATTACCAACTCAGAATTGCAATATCGTTCCAAAGTAACAGGATTCTTTGTTTTATGGACATGTCATTCATATTGCTCAAATCTAACATGATGGAGATAGTCCTACGCTGGTAAAAGTTGTATTGCAATATTTAAAGTTCTAAATAAGTGTTCCCTAAAAGAAGTGCTTTGAAAAATATTTGGTGACTTTAGTCAACTAATACACACTTTTCAATTAATAGGGTGCACTTCATCGTCCGAGAATTTCCAATTCATTATGATCCAGTTTTGGTCCATATGTTTTTGCTTCCTTTTGTTGTCTAGATTTTCAAAAGGAAGTCTTCATCAGAAAGTCTTATGCCAGTCTTGTCACTTAAGGTTCTTACACTACCCAGTGAGGTTCCCTCTAACTCAAGTGCCTGTAATAACAATAAAAGCAGCCTGTATCAAAAGTGTACTAGAAGGCAAGGAGGTGTCATAATAAGTCATGGGCTATTCCACTTCAGAATCCATTCTTTTTCTTCAAATACTATTAAGATTTTTGAAAAAAAAACCTGGGAAAAAAATGGAAGTGCCTCCAATCCATTTTGTGTTAGTTACTTAATTTCTTTCCAAGCCAGAGCAAGTGAATTTATAAAGCCAAGTTGGGAAGATTGTAGGGTGGATTTACCAAAACACAAGAAAGTTTGTAGGTATCAATTAACCCTTGAGTGTCTATTTCATTGAGTTTGTCACTGGAGGAAAGGATGACTTGCAGTAAGAGTGTTAGTTCAACCAGAAACACAGCTAGTTGTACTAGGTCTATCATTATTGTAAGGTTACATTAACAGAAATCTTGCAAGACTGAAAGGATTTCACCTTCCTTTCCTTTTATTCTCCTGAAAACTAGGGTGAGTCCCTTCTGAAACGTTTCCCGTGCCCTACCTCTTTCTATAGACTGAGATACCTTTTACATGCCAGTTGTCCACTCTATGATTCTCCGTCTTATTTCCCAAGGTCATTCCCACATATCATTACAAAGAATAATGGATGTGATGGAGTTTTAGTCAATACCATTACAAAGATCATACCATCTTCATTCAATTCTACTACATCCTTCCTCTTGCTCTTAGTGTCACAGTACATTTCTTCTTCCATTTCTTCTTCCATTTCTTCTTCCATTTCTTCATTCATTCATTTAATTTGCTACTTAATGCTCTTTCCCATTTGACCCTTTAAGTGACAATCTTCCACCTGGCATTGTCAACACCAGATGAAGTTCCATAGATTGACCTCCATTGCCTATCCATTGCCTATCATGCTTTGGTAATGCTTTCATAAAATTTGTTTTAGTACACTAGAAAAGATGTAGACTAGGTTGCCAGCTGTTGACATGCTTGTGACACATACAGCATTTGCTACTAATGGTAAAGACAGTAATAATCAATGTTGGCATGTTTTTATGTATGCCACAACTACAACCACAGCCCAATTTGATTTTAAGCATACTTGTGCTACTTGTTGCAAACCAGGATCACTAACCTAAAGATTGGCTCGGAAATCAATTTACAGCTGTTGTTACATAAATCCCACTGACACATAGTGTATTAACAGTGTACAGTATGTACGGAACACTCAGAAGGCTGGTACACATCAGTTCAGATAAAATTTTGATCCAGGGAATAGTTAAAATTCCTGACTTTTCTCAAGATTCAACATGTATGGCAAAAATGGATTGCATTCTTATTATATTGTGCAACTTACAGTACACTAATTAATCTCTGAGATCTTTTTCCTAAGAAGAACCCAGCCTTATCAAGATGCTCAGTACTACTACATTCATATTTGAATGAATAAATTATGTCAAGCACTAGAAACTCAAGAAAATGCAACCCTTGACAATCTCTTTTTTCTCCTTTCTAGGTGCCAGAGATCATAGATATTATTTATTTCCACTTGAATGCTATCCAGGATCGCAGCGCAAGAGAAGCAGCAATAGGAGCTGTTTGCCTGCTGGTTGAAGCACACACAGATGAGGCCATCTCAAGTCTTCTGAGGCTCTCGCTCTTTTGTGACAGGTTGGTCTAGTGCAGGGGTCCTCAAACTATGGCCCAGGGGCTGGATATGGTCCACCGAAGCCAATAATCCGGCCAGCGCAGGACCATGAGGCTGCCCCGCCCACATCGCCCTGCCTACCCACTGACCCCCACCCACCTTCTAGAGGCCGGGGAGGCCAAAAACAAGACATGCGGAAGCCTCTGGAGGCCAAAAATGGGCCCGTTTTTGGGCGACAGAGAGGTATTAGAGGCCGGGGAGGCCAAAAAGTAGACTGTTTTTTGCCTCCCCAGCCTCCAGAGAGAGTGAGAGAGTGGGAGACACACACACACACACACACACACACACACACACACACACAAACAGAAGTCCCTCATACACACCCCCAAGGCAGCCACATTCCTTCGCTATCCTGCTTTCCACCCTCAGGAGCATAACAAATCAAAGTTTAACTTGTGTGTATTGTTTGGACTGCTAAATTGGCCACGCCCACCCAGCCACATGACCACCTAGCCATGCCCACCCAGCTGGTCTGGCCCCCGAACAGTCTAAGGGACCATGAATTGACCCCCTGTTTAAAAAGTTTGAGGACCCCGGTCTAGTGGCTAAAGTGCTGGACTAGGAGGGAGGGTTCTGCTGGGTTCTGCTCCTGTCTTAAGCAAGGTGGGGAGACTTTCAGCCAGTCACTTTCAAAAATCCCTAGGAAGAAGGCAATGGCAATCTAGTTCTACAAATGCAAGAACTTTTCCATATAGTCACCAAAAGTAAAAATTGCCTCAAAGGCACTAGGAAAAAAGAAAAAGAAAAGTGGCAGGCTAATTATTATGACAAGTATGGGAAAAACAGGCTTTCTTCTGAGAAAGAGATGGGCTGAGCTGATAACAATACCAATGACCCCACCATTTTGAATACTCTGCCATACGCACTTTTATTACTGGAATATTGTACATAAATGTACTCATTTGTTTCTTATTTATTGGGTTACTGATGATTCACTTAAATTGTTGAACTGACGGCGGGGGATGCTAACGCAATTGTCAGTCTGTCAGCACTAGAGTAAATGCAGGTTGAAGTGCTGACAGTCTCTCTTTATTTGGTATCAATGGACACAAAATCAAAATATAAAGGTTCATTCAAATCTATGAGCTTGGGGCATGTACTTATGAAACCCTACCTTGACAGAGTCCTCATCCGGTCATAATTTATCAGCATTGCCCAAACAAAAATGAGCATGAAATACAGGAAATCACCTTATGCCATAATCGCACCCGCTCACAATTACTAACAATGGCTTTTGAGAGAAGGATCTTTCCATGCCTGAAAATGCCAAGAACTGAATTTGGAATTCTTGGAATGGAAAGGAAGATTATGCCAAAATTGAACATTATCTTTTGAGTTGATTATATAGATTGTACTGTAAAATTTTGTTTTCTGAAGAATTCCAGGTTCAGTCTTGAACTATTTGCTAATTAGAATTTAGAGCATTTTCTGGAACCACCCTATATTTCTTGTGCCAACAAAACAGTAAAACGGCCAAGCTTTAGATTGGCACAACAATGGTTAGACAATGCTATAAATCATTAGTTGGAATATAGTCATAAACAAGAAGAACAGCTATTTTCCAAAGCAAGTTGCTGAAAACATAAATTTGAAATCTAAGAATTGATCCCCTGTGATCGTCTTTGGATAAACTTGAATTTGGTTGCATGACATAAAACTAAATCCAGGGCAAACTGCACTGTGATGCTGGTTTCTGAGACAGTTGCTTTAAAGATGCTACGCTATAAGATTGCCTCCTGGAGACCCAACTTCACAAATTGTTCATTGAAGATGAAACATTGACTTTATTGATACAAAGAATTGTACGTTATTTGTCTCCTTCTGCATTACTCAACTGAACTTTCATGAGCCTTCAGTGTATGCTTCAGCAGCATGGAGCATGCTTTCTTTGCCGCTCCAATTATTAAAAAGATCAAGCAGGGACCAATTCACAAATGTATCAGGAGAAGAATGCTGGGAACAACAAAGCAAAGTTGGCGAGTGAAAGGCAGCATCTGAACTGGCTTGTACTGTATAATCTGGATCTGTCGTTATTGAAGACAACAGTGTCTCAGTTTGGGTGAAAAATAGTGACAAATCCTCCTTTAAAATATCTTCGTAGTTTAAAAAGCAAGTCACCTATGTATCCTCTGCAATCTTTAATAGCCAATTGTTTTCCAGATGTGCAGGAAGTTTCTCTTTTTGTCTGCATTTGTGCCTGTAATTTCATTTCAATAAGTCTCTCTCTCTGTCTTTCTCTCCAACACACACACTTTATCCCAAATGTCTATGGAGATTCTCGGTCATCTAGGTCATGGTTGTCCCAAAGATGCTTTCTGAAGAGGCAACTGGACTTTTTGGTTTTTCTTTGAAGATGTTTCGCTTCTTATCCAAGAAGCTTGGATAAGAAGCGAAACGCCTTCAAAGAAAAACCAAAAAGTCCAGTTGCCTTGAAAAAGCACCTTTGAGACTTTATCCCAAACTAGATTTGAGGACGTAATCAACAATGGGTTTTTTTTTTTATTGTGTGTCTTGTTTTCAATTTCAATTTTCAGACATGTTACTCAAATTTGGGAAGCCCTTGGCCAAGCTAAACAACCTGTCAGACTCCAGGTCCTTGCCAAACTCCTTGAAGTCCTAAAAAGAAGACCCAGCCTCTACAGTGAGCCCCTGGTCTCAGACCTAAATTTCAAGGATAATAATACTTCCTTTTTCCCTCTGGCTGTGAGTTTCTTCCATTGTTACTTACTCATTTGAGAATCCAAATAATGAATGATGCATGTTTGGCAGATAAGCACCAAATCGTCTAGAATTTAGATATTGTGTTTATATATATTCTTTTCCCAGGCAACAAAGGCCCTGGGCATAATATTTAAGGATAAAAGGTGCAAAGTGCCTATGAATAGCTTTTACGTGTCTGTGATAATTTTCCTGGTCATTCAACTGCACTACTTGGTGAGCTCTTTAGATGCTGACTACGAGCAGGAGGAGATCCTCAAAACGTCACACTACATAAGGTAACTAGTGGGATACAAAACAGGTAATATTGGTGTTAGATATTACATAATAAACTCCCCCCCCCTCCATATCTTAAGGACAGAGACTTGTAGGGATATTGATGCCTGTGTACATCAGCATGAGAAAAATTAAAATGTTCCCCTGGAAAATTCCTTAACCTTGAAAGAATGATTGTCAAATGTTGTGACTAATCATAAATTATGGCTGAATAGTAAATACATTGAGAACAGAGGTGGTATTCAGCAGGTTCTGACCAGTTCTGGAGAACTGGTAGTGGAAATTTTGAGTAGTTCAGAGAACCAGTAAATACCACCTCTGACTGGCCCCGCCCCATCTATTCCCTGCCTCCCGAGTCCCAGCTGATCGGGAAAAAATGGGGATTTTGCAGTAACCTTCCCCTGGAGTGGGATGGGAATGGAGATTTTACAGTATCCTTCCCCTGCCATGCCCACCAAGCCACGCCCACCAAGCCATGCCCACAGAACCAGTAGAAAAAAAAGTTGAATCCCACCACTGATTGAGAAGTAAACTCCAGTGGATTCAGAAGCCAGTAACAACCAGTTCTGTGAAAGTGTGCACCTAACGTGCTTGCGAGCAGCATTCAAAATACAGCAATTTGAAGCTCAGCTGCTTACCTTCTATGGCAGCCCCGTAAGTAGAACAGCGGAGATGCGGAAATCAGCTGTGCCACGCAAATCAGCTGAGCCAGAAAGAAGGAAATATAGGACAGGATAGGGCGGGGGCAAGGCCAGCTGATCCTCAGAACTACCGGCGCACTAGAACCAGTCCAAACCGACAGCATCCCACCACTAGATACCTTTCTTCTCTTTTAATAAATTAATAGAACTCATCACTTCTACAACACTGGCTGAACAGAGATGACATGAGCTTCTAATATCATTAGATTTATAGCATTTAAAATGGTGTTTTATTAGTTAGATATGTGGTATTTCACCCTTTACAAAACTTCTTTTCTTCACTTCTGCACACCTTCTACAATTACTGCTGAGAATTTGTTTGGATTGCAGTGATATATGTGGGTTGGGGGGGGGGAGAATTCCCCAGCCAGCATTCTGTGCTAGTCTATAAAAATCAGGATACTGGTGTTATTTAAACACCACCAAATGTTTGTGAGCACACACAAACACACCAAAACTGTAAAAACATACTAAAAACCTATTTCATTTATTCATATGCTGAAGTACAGTAGTTTCAGCACAGATCAGTGATTATTCAAAACTTGTTACCAATTTCCTATGTGAGCAGAAGTGAAATATCATTAAATATATGGGTCATTAAATATAAAGTAATTAAATATAAATTCAACTAATTGAATTTAAATCTGACTAAATGTTACTTTGCTTTGTTCCTGGATCCATCAGTTTTCTTAGTGTGATCCCTGGATTACCACTCAAAAACCAAATGGGATCCTCAGTCCAAGAACAAAATGCATCCCCGATGTAGCAGTTTACTACCAATCCAAATGACAGGAATTTTTAGAAATAATATAAGTTCTCATATAGACTGAGAATGTTATTCCATTTTCATATGTCTCCAAAATTATTCTGGCTAACAAGGATTTTGCTTCTTGAATACTTTTGGATGTATCTTATAAAATTTTGGCTGCTAATCACTCACTCCTCACCTTCTGCCTCTCATAATTTAACCTTTCATATACTGTTTTATAAAAATCTTGTGTTTTGCAATTTCTTCTTTTATTTTAAGTTTACTAATTTGTTTGCACTCTGGCCGCAAACATTATTTGGGGTTAGAGATATAAAGATAGAGATAGAGATAGAGATAGAGATGATAGAGATAGAGATCGAGATAGAGATCAAACACCAGTCAAATACTTTTCTTGTCCTTAATTCAGCTGTACCATGGAAACTTTAAAAGCCTTGATCAAAAGGGAGAGGTCATCACAGACATGTTTTACAAGTCTCACAGAAAACTGGGAACTTCTATCTTCACCAGAGAATTACCTTGAAGGTGTTCTCCTTTTGGCCAGGTAAACCATAGTGGGGGGAAACTCATGGTAGAGTTCACCATGACTGGGATATGTAATAATTTGATTAATGTTGTTCTTCCAGAGCTCTTGTCAAGAATCATCATGGGCTTGATTACGCTGTGTTCACCAAGGTTATACCATTTCTCCATCATGGGGATGACCAACAGAAACTAACAGCAATGGCCTTTTTCACTGCAGTAGGTTTATTTCCTCCTTCATGTAGCTGTTTGGGACAGATTAAGCATAAGCATTTAGGAGTAGATTTGCAGCTCTAGCTGGGAAATAACATACAAAACCCTGAGCGTTCAGGGACATGGGGGAAGGTTTCCAAAAAGATCAAGATTGTGGCCACAACCAGTGCAGCACACACACAAAAGGGACAAGGCTTTACGCATGCAATGGTGACTGCTATCTTAATATTTTTGATTGCCATAAATACCTCTGTGAGAAGATATGACAATTCACTGTTGATAGGCATGTATGGGTTCATTTACTTATGTGATGATTGATAGATTGGTTACTACATTCCTGTTCCAACTAGCTAGGTCTGTAAGTCTTACCACCTGCCCATTTGGCAAACTAATATTCTAATTTTCATCCCAGCTAAACAGGGTTTGATAATGTTATAAAGAAAGCATTATAAGGGAAAACCCAAAATTCTGAATGGAATTCTTTTTCTTAGGTCATCTCAAGATTATACACCAATATTTCTCTTCTCCTTTCTATCCTGTAGCATTTACATAGCCTTTTTAATTGTTCAACCAATAAATGAACAAACTCCTAGCGCCTCACTTGCTGCTTTTTCTTAGAGATCATGGATGAGTTAAAAATAGATGTGGAAAAAAAGAAAAAGAGGAAATAGAAGCAGGGAAGGGTTAGGAAATCAGAGTTCCCTCCAGGGGCATCCCAAAGAGGGCAAAAAAGTCATGATGGTACTCATGACCATATATCAAAGCCCCTAAACATGTCTTTTAATTGAGCAGTGATGGCCACCATCTTGACCTCCTTCCCCAAAAATATGGCCCTGATTCCATCTTTATCTTTCCACAGCTAATGGGGGATAGGTGAAGTGCTCTGATTTTCTGCCACATATTTACTGATTTATGTTGTTCAGCTTCTTTCTTCTGAGTCTACCTATACAGTGCTACAAAAGCATTATATCTTGAGCTTATTAAAGAGTTGGCAGATTGATTCAAACCCAACCTACCGCTGGCTTAGTCTTCACGGGATGGGGAATGTAATTCAGCACCTGCAAAACGTGAGTGACAACGATTTTTCCCCCGTCAGTGATTGAATCTGGTATATTATTTGCCATGTTTGAAGAAAACTTTAGTTTATGAATGAGGTTAACATAATGAATAGATGAGTTGTTTCTGAAGAAATGAAGCTAATTTGGTGCTGGAACCATTCAATCAGGCTACTGTGAATAATGCCTTAGTTGCCTCTTATCTTGAATATTGTAAGACTCCCTGCATGAAACTGCCTTGAAAAGACTTTGGCAACTTCAGTATGTTCAGAACGTTGCAGCCAGTTTTCTTCTAGAAGGGAAATATAAGACTGATATTATTAGTCTTTGGGATCAACTACATTGATTGAGCTATTTATTTCCAAGGACAATTCAAGCTACTGTTTTTGATCCATAAAACACTAAGTTTCTTTGAGACAGATCACCAACCTCCTGCCTTTGAAGGGAGATTGAAAATCCATTTATTGATTGAGGCAGAGGTAAATCTCATAGGTAAATAAATAGTCCGTAAAAGCGCAATTTTCTTACCTCTTCAAATATTCATAAGGTGGCAAATCCCATTGCGTTTTTGTAACCTAGTTCTCTAGAAGTCCTTCTTTACTGCCTACAATTTGGGGAAGAATTACATCTTAAGCTTTCAAGTCCTAGAAAAAGGTTTTATTATCTTTGACATACACGTTGCTGATCTATTCAAGAATAGTGGTATCAAATTATATCAAACAGACAAATACACACACACACAAAGAACGAGGGTTGATGTCTTTTCAGAGGAAAGAACTCACATCTCTAATCCTGAGTATACTTCCAACCTTCAATGATTCTGATGAGAAGGTGACATTGACAGCTATTGAGGTCATAACCAAGGAGGTTGCACACCACAAAACTGCCAACCACGTCCTTATAAAGATTGTCAAACAGCTTCAACCACTCTTGGCAGATGTAAGTTTAGAAGATATTATTCATTCACATGAGGAAGGCTTTTCAAACTGGGAGGGTAAATAGAAAATGGTGGATTTGGGAAATCTTTAAAAATATCTTCTATTTTTCTTTTATTATAGGAGAAATAACCATAGGGATCTGGTATAAAGCATCGTCCTTTCTTCTCATTAATGAATTCAGTTATTTTTATGCCACTTTTCCTTAGGAAGGAGCCTAAGAGAAAATAGCTTTAAAAACTAGATCTTTGTTTTGCTTACAAAGTTGATATTTACACATCTGATAGAAACTGAAGTATTTCCTTTCCTTCTGAAATTCCAGAGGAGGAACAATATATGTTGTGCTGCAAATCAACTGTTCCAAGACATCTTGAAGACTTTGGACACAAAAGACAAATCCTCTATGCAGGATCAGGTTCTCAATAGTATTCTAACACTGATGCTAAATCTAGAAGATCCACATCTAGATGTGACAAAGGTAAACCAAGTTTTACATATTTGTAGCCACTTGGTTCAAATGAGGAGGAGGAGGAGGTGGTGGTGGTGGAGGATAAAGATGAGGATGATCGCAGCACAAACATTATGAAATGATGACACAAACTACAATACGTGGACATTGGTAGCCTTGGTAGTACAGTGGTCTAAGGCACCCTGTTATTAAGCTGGTTATTAAGACCAGCTGCCTGCAATTACTGCAGGTTCGAATCTCGCCAAGGCTCAAGGTTGACTCAGCCTTCCATCCTTTCTAAGGTAGGTGAAATGAGGACCCAGTTGTGGGGGCAATAAGCTGACTTTGTATAAATATACAAAAGGATGAAGGCTATTGCTGAGCACATTGTAAGCCGCCCTGAGTCTCCGGAGAAGGGCGGCATATAAAACAAATTTTTTAAAAAATTGTAAGATGGATAAACATTACATCCTTTGTGTTTTTGAGCAAAGGCATTGTGATGTATCTGACATCATTTTCTCTCTGGTTGTCCTCTATGAATGCCACAACAGGGACAGAAGCAGAATTATATCAAGAAAGGTGTAAGGTGTAATCACAACTGCATGATCACAGCCCATCAATTTTTACATGTAACACAAGTTTAAAAGCGGAGGTGGAGGTGGAGGGGTTTCCATTGCACACTTGTAAATGCTCTCTTGACTTTTTTTTTACGTTTAACTTATAGACTCTCCTGCACAATACATACCCTGAAATCTGAAGATAACAAAATATAATGCTCAAACAAAAAATAAAAATTAAAGGATGTCAAACTTAAAGAACTGTCTTATTTGAGAAAAGGGAAAGCAACATTTTCAATATGGAAAATGCTGTGCTTATGGATTTAAAATTATGAATAGCACTTTTTTTTTATCATAATTGTAACATTTTTCATGATGCCGCTCTGATTTAATTTAAAAGCATTTGCCATAAGAAAGGTCAGAAACTTCCCTCTCAACATTAAAGCTCAAAACATACTAAACTTTCCTGGAAGACATAACAAATTATATATTGCAGTGTATTCTGGACACTTTTTCTTTATTATCTGGATAAACATTTTGCTTGTATTATTTTGCTAAAGAACATTCTTGCCTTTCTTCCCTGTTACTTTTCCAAATCCTGATCTATTCACTCTGAGGAACGTTTTTATTTGCTCCGGATTTGCTGCAGTCTCGTACTAACAGTTTACAACTTTGCAAAACCTTCTTGGGATGGACAGTAAATGACAACGAGAACTTTTGGAATGTGCTCTGTAAGCATCTGGTAAGCCCATTAAAGCATATTGGGCTCTTTTTAGTCATACATTGCTCCTTTGTTTTTAATCTATTGATTCCAAATCATCGAGTAAAGATGAAGACGTGAGAGGGGGAAAAGAGGCTTCCTTTGTCCATCACACAGAGCATATACTGTTGAAGCATATTAGAATAGAATAGAATAGAATAGAATAGAATAGAATAGAATAGAATAGAATAGAATAGAATAGAATAGAATAGAAAACAGAGTTGGAAGGGACCTTGAAGGTCTTCTAGTCCAACCCCCTGCTTAGGCAGGAAAAACCCTACACCACTTCAGACAAATGGTTATCCAACATCTTCTTAAAAACTTCTAGGGTTGGAGCTTTCACAACTTCTGGAGACAAGTTGCTCCACTGATTAATTGTTCTAACTGTCAGGAAATGTCTCCTTAGTTCTAAGTTATTACTCTCTTTGATTAGTTTCCACCCATTGCTTCTTATCCTACCCACAGGTGCTTTGGAGAATAGCTTGACTCCCTCTTCTTTGTGGCAGCCCCTGAGATATTGGAACACTGCTATCATGTCTCCCTTAGTCCTTTTATAATTTATTTATTTATTTATAATTAGACTTCTATACCGCCCTTCTCCCGAAGGACTCAGGGCGGTGTCCTTCTTTTCATTAAGCTATACATGAACAGTTCCTGCAACCGTTCTTCATATGCTTTAGCCTCCAGTCTCCTAATTATCTTTGTTGCTCTTCTCTGCACTCTTTCTAGAGTCTCAAAATCTTTTTTACATCGTGGCAACCAAAACTGAATGTAGTATTCCAAGTGTGGCCTTATCAAGGCTTTATATTAGTTTTCTCCACCTATCCAATAGCTCTTCCCCACCTTTGACAACCTCAGCATATTGTGGAAGGAAATCACATTATTGAGAATCTTTCCTAGACAAGGAAAATCCAACATATATAGCCTAAGGCTGATGAACTACCAGGTTTTGTTCATATACACTGAATTTTTCAGTATACTATATTCACATGTGGGGTCTTGACATGGGTTGTCAGTGATACAAAAAATGATGGGGGAACTGTGGATGGGTGCTCTAGAGATCCAACAGCAAGAGATAGATGTTGTGGCAGATGAAATATTTAGATTAAATAAACATGATGAAAGGAGTTACAAGATACCAGGGGAGTAGCATGAAAGATTCCCTAAAAAGTTAGTAAGAGTTGAAATTCTAAAAAGGGCAAGAGATGATGGATAGATATAGAATATTTTTAACATGGTGGTTATTTTATTAAGTTAGAAAAAAGAAGTAGAAATATTATTGGGAAAATAATATTATGTATACTGAAATATAATAAAATAGTATAATTATTATGTATAAGAGTTGTTGTTATAGGCATTAGACAAAACATTAGAGTACCATTCTGGTGCTGCTCTCTCTAATCTAGTACCTTTCAGACATGTTAAGCAATGGGCTTCCATAGTATCTTGATGGCACAAAGTTGGCGAAGAATGGCCTAACTCAATGGGGATTTCAATTGCATTTTTACTATATCTTGTAGATTACATTGAGGAGTGCTCTTTAACATGGAACAAAATTATTTTCTAGGTTAAAGAGCATCCTGGAAAACTGAGGGGCTTCTTGGACCAAGCACAGGAATATACTCAGAGCCCACAAAAGTCTTCAAGGATTGCAGCTGCCACATTTATAGGTTATGTCAATAAAATTATTTATATTTCCTTTTTTCCCATTCTTCCACAGGTCCCAAGGCTATTTCATGTAATGGTCAGAGTAGCTCATCTATTTCTTCTGATGATTCATAAGTCATATAATGGTTGCTTGCTTTATGAGCAGCTTAATAAAACTTTATAGCAGTACGTTCTAGGTATTTCTGGAGCTCATAGATTTCCACCAGATCAATTGCTTTCAAACAGTGTTCTGAAGAACAATTAAGTCTTCAGAAGAGTATCAGGATCCTTCACTCAGATAATTTCCAAAGCCTTAAAAGTTTCTCAAAGACCCAGTTTGATTCAAATACCCAGCATTTGAAATGTATGGTACATGAGAAACCGGAGAGACTCTAGAATAGCAACATGATATTCTTCAAATATGTTGAAAGGATGACTTCTAAAACTCCATCTAGCATGTCCTAGTAAAGTTCTGACTTTGCCCAAGCATATCATGGCTATAATGCTGTTCCCATCCCAAATTAGCAGTGGAGAGACCTATATTCTGGAAAACCTTCCCATGGATATTTGTCAAGATTGCTTTGTTAAGCACATAATAATTACTGTAAAGAGCTTCAAGCTGCAGTCCATCACCTAATGTCTGGTGCATATACAGTGTGTGTGTGTTATTTTGCTGTTTTTATTTTATTAATCATTTCTTGGAGTCACCTTTAGGCTTTGAATGAGCTACATTGTAGACTATCATCGATGATCTGCAATATAGTTCATTGACATCTGTCTGTCCTGTCTGTCTGTCTATACGTCCATCTATCTTACAGAGCTGGAATTTCCTGACAACCTGACATCCAAATCATCCTGCTTAGATTTTTCAGGATCAGCCAAGATTGGATACACACTGTTTACTTGCTTAGTAATAAAAATAATATAACATTGGTCTGGAATGGGACAATTCACTGCAGCCATGGCCAACTCGCCACGGAACAATTTGACATGGCCAATTCACTATGGGACAACTCACTGTGGGATAATCCAACAATTCAATTTAATTATTTAAAATAATTTTAAATTTGTTTTATTTTTTGTCATTCACATTTCATTTTGTCCCTCCTTTGGCATCCTTTCTTTAATGATTCAATCCCACTATTTCTTCGATATTAGCGTAACTCTTGTCCTACAGAGAATTATCCTATGGTGAGTTGGCTGTGACGAGTTGGCCATGTGAGTTATCATAGACCCTGGTCGATCAGGGCAGTTGCCAAATAGCAACCTGATTATTGCAGAACATGGTGAGAAACATAAATAGTAAGCCTCACCTCCAGGAAGCAGGAGGAAAAGTAAGAGAAGGTAATGAAGATGTGTCTTTTGATGTACATTTAATCTAACTTATCTTTAGATTCTATCTTCCAGCACATGGAATCCAGCCATTTGCAAAAATCAGAAGTAGACTACTTGAGGAAAGGTGAATATATTAATAACTTTTCATGTTAGGATTTTTTTTCTGTTATCACTGAATTTATCCTCCCATTGCCAGCCACACTGATAAAAACAACAACCAGACAATATACTGACAAATAGGATTCTGTGGAAAGAATGTGCATTCAAAAACCTATTTTCAACAGTATTAAGCACTATCTGTTCAAGGGTATATATTCCCTTACAAATCAAGCCGTTGCTTTCCTAATGTTGTTTTTAAAAATTATTTAAAAGAGTTGCATGTTTAATATGCTCTTTTGTTCTCCTCTCTCCATCCCTCTGCAGAAGCCTTTGGCCTTGTTTAACCTGCCACAAATTCCACTTTTTTCTGTAGTCAAGAGATAACTGACTGGGGAGTTACATGCCTTATCATTTACCAGAGTGGTTGGGACGCTCCCTTGCCTAGTAGGCAGCAATTCCCAAACATGTCTCACAAATCCATCCCTAGGCAAACAATTGGGCTACCTAACTAGAAGCAACCTGGTTCATTGGGTTTCCTCCAGGTCCGCTTGTTAAACAGCCCTTGCTCTTTGTTTTAGCTTTGAGGTCTTTTCCGTCCGAAAGAAGTTCTGTCCCAGTTGTTTCGGAACCAGAGAAAGTCTGCAGGTATTGTCCAGATCTATTCAGATGTTCCCGCTATTTCCCAAGGTATGCTGTTTTCCCCATCTGGAGTGAAAAAGGAATAAAGGCAACCTTTGTAATGGGAAAGGGATGCGGTGGCTCAGTGGCTAAACTGAGCTTGTCAATTGAAAGGTCGGCAGTTCAGTAGTTTGAATCCCTAGTGCCGCATAACGGAGTAAGCTCCCGTTACTTGTCCCAGCTTCTGCCAACCTAGCAGTTCGAAAGCACCTTTGGTGGGAAGGTAACAGCATTCCGTGTGCCTTTCATGTTTAGTCATGCCGGCCACATGACCACGGAGTCATCTTTGGACAGCGCTGGCTCTTCGGCTTTGAAACGAAGATGAGCACTGCCCCCTAGAGTCAGGAACGATTAGCACATATGTGCGAGGGGAACCTTTACCTTTACCTTTACCTTTGTAATGGGAAGATGGAGAGAAAATATTTAATTTCTGGGTTTGTTCTTCCAGTTAAGTTGTGATATGTTTTGTTCGGTTTTGGATAATAGTGTTGCACAAAAATACAGCCATTGTGATTTGTGAACTGTAATTAATAGCTTCAACTGATGGGCAAATACAAGGAATTGTGCCTTATATAACAAACTATCATTAACCAACTCCTTTCTTAGTAAAAATCCTAACTTGCTGCTTGTTGTGCCGCCCAAAATTAGCTGTGTGACTCTGCCAGCCACAACTTTCCACCTACTTTAATCTATGAACATGGCAGATTTGTGAATATTGAATATTGTGTGTGACCAGCCATACGCTAAATAAATAAATAAATAAATATGAACATGGCAGATTTATGAGTTATAGTCTTTCCCCAAGATGTAATCTGACTGTGAATACACAGGTTTTTCTGCAGCATGTATTCTCTATTCTTAGAAACAGAGATTGTGTATGCTATCCCAGTCTGGATCCTGTGTGTCTCACTATTATATCACCCAGATCCACTATCAATAAAACAATTCACAGCAAGCAATACAATCTCTCAACTAAAAATAGCAGGAGGGACAACAGCCCATATAGATAAAACATCTTCTAGTCTCCTTAACTAGAGATTTAGGCATCTTCCAAAAAATTGGTAAAAGGGGAGGGGCAGCCTAAGTTCAGAGAGCAGTTTGTTCCTCAGGACTATGATGTCCTGTTTTCAAACTTCCACTCCTCTCACTGCATGATGTGAGTGGGATCTTCATTTTCCATGGGCAGGATGAGAGGTTGCACATGGAAGAGATATCTTGCACATAAAAAGGATTTAAGCCGCATAACTTTTTTAAAGATGACTGGCAGACAATGCAGCTCCCTTAGAATAAGCATGCTATCCACAGCCAGCTAGCTGTATTTTGTATTAGTGGGCCTTCTGAGTCTTCAAAGGGAGCCCCATGTAGAGTAAATTACAGTAGTCTAGAGGCAAGAGGTTATGGGTATAACTGTTGAACTGAATAACCTAATCATATCCAGATTCTCATATTGTTCCTTTTTCTTGCTGCTTGTTTTTCAGATCCTGTATTTGATGCCTGAAACTGAAGCTGATATTCATCTGAATAAAGAACACTGTATGAAACGGCATGGGAGAATATCATTCTGGCTCCCCTTGGTAGGATTACCTACCTTGCCATATTTTTATTCTGACCCAACACCTGGAGGAAATCATGTCAACGTAAATCATGCGGCCTCCGCAACTGGCCCTTCCTATGCATCTGAATGGGCTCCTGTCCTGCTGCTGTCTGTATAGTCCCTTCAGGTGATGCCATCAAGGCAACTGTTGGCAAAACTCCGCAACTAAAATTTAGATATTACCAACCATGCAAAAAGTGAATGTAGTTTAAAAAGGTGTGCCAGGGTGATCAGTTCCTCCAGACCTCGGGCCAATAATTTTCCTTCTTCTCTCAAAAAAATAGCCAGCCTGTTGACCTAATCATCACAAGATGGCAGCTAAGAATTTATCTTAAATTTGTGCAGGTCAGTTGTAACTGCTGCACAAATGCCCTTGGAGTTCAAGAGAGAGATGTTGGTATATGTGTGGGAGAATGGTGTGCTCTTGGATATATCCAATAATTCCTTCACCATTATTATTTGCTTGTTGATTATCAATCTGTCAGCCATTAGATGGCAGCAAAGAATCGGAGGGTGGTTTCTCATGTCTGCCATCTACTGGTCATCCACATTCATTCAGGTGAGATATAGCTGCTAAATAAATCTACCTCAACAGCTGGAATTTGATACTGATATCAGATGACAACTCATCTATGACTCTGATTATATAATAGGGATGGGTGGGTTCTACTTACCTTTACTACTGGTTCACAATGGGGCCATGCATGCATGCTTGCTTTGCTCTCTCGCGCGTGTGCTCTTCTGCGCATGCGCAGAAGCATTTTGATGACGTCAGGGTCGGTGGGTGGAGCCTCCCGCCAGTTTTACTACTGGTTCTATAGAACGAGTGCGAACCGGGGGCAACCCACCACTGAATAGGGAGAGAAACATTAAAGTGTATGTGGAATCCATTCTGTGATGAAGTGAAATTATTTTTTAAAAAATTATACAAGGGGACAAACTGAGAAGTCAGGGATCCATTGCTAAAAGTGACCTGGGAAGTGAATTCCATGCCACATAGGCTACAGCTGCTGAATGGAAGAGTCATTTCAATTGCACTTTCAGCTACATGCAGTTCAGCTGCCTCTTCCATATACCATGTATTGTCTGAATGCATCTTCCAACGTCTCAGGGAAAATATTACTTTCATGCCAACACCCCATGAATTGGCTTCCATCTGCCAATATACGATTGAGGCTCTATTATGAGGACAAAGCTTGGCAAACAATAAATGGGGCATTTTTGCACTAAGATCATAGGCATTTCCCTGCCCTATTTTGAGAAAAGGCTGGTTTGGATGTCAGAACTTAACCCAAGAGAGAAGACAGTGAAGATCAAGAAGGTAAGCTTCACACAACATGCGAAGTCTTCCCTGGATATTGTTCAGCAATGATTTCCATTCCCTGAATTCCCCAGCCAGCCTAACCATTGCTAAGCACTCTGGAACTTAAAAGTTTGCACCTCTGTAGGAAGCAAGATTACCAAAGGTAACATCAAGAATGTGATTTGTTTGAATTTAGCTTAATATAGCTTGCAAACTCAGCCAATCATGCTTATTCAATAAACAATGGTTGAACAAACTAGAGCTTTGTCAGACATAACTGTTCTTTGGCATTCTCTTATTGGAAACCAGCTGTCTTCTAAATAATAGTCAAAACTCTCTTTAAGACCACAGTGCTTCAACGTTTCCTTCTAACAGTTTGTTAGCAGCATAGAACTATCAGCATTCAGCAACTTGTTCCCACACTCAGGCTGAGAATATAAAACCAGTCATCCAGCTGATTTATATGGCAGGGGAGGGAAACAGACTGAATAAAATGTGATGGATTACAGAATACGAAGAAAGAGAGAGGCAGGAACGAGAGTGCCCAGCTGGTTTTTACACACTCATGGAAAGGTCTCTTATTCATAAATAAACAATGATTATTTGTGGAAATGATTATAATGAAGACTTGACATTTTAAATGATGAGCTGGTTCAGGAAGCTATACTTTTGAGTGAAGGGTAGCTGTCGTAGCGAAGTGTGAAATGGAAGCGTTTATTTTTTTTCTGATGGTTTTTCTCATTAAAATGGCAACCTATCTGCTATCTTCTCCACGTAGCAGGGTTGACGCTTCCCTAGCCTTCTATGAGATGGGATATGGTGGAGATCTTGCTAGAAAATATGACTGTCATGGTATTGTCCATTCTATCGCTGTTTGTTCCAACTCCCAGTCTCCAGAAATTACTACCATGTTTAAAAATGAAGCACAATTCCTACTTTTTTTTTTGAAGGAGTAGGAACAGATGGTTCTTTATTATTCTGCCTGAACAATGTCTAGGTTGTGGCATCATGAGTAGTACCACAAGGTGCAAGTAAAAACCTAGTCTGGAATTACAAGAAGCAATGAGGGATTTGTGGGCCAGAAGGAAAACAGTCAACAGTACATTTATCTATGAAATAGAAAGGATGCCGCTAGAGTCATTCACCTGACGTGTTCTCCAGAGCAATTCAAATAATGGAGACTTGCAGCAATTACTAAACCTGACCTTTTCAGATAAAAAGTTACTCGCATATTCATTTCATTTGTGCACTAACCTGGGTGCACAAGCTGGAACAGAAAGTTTGCATGCTATTTCTAATACCGCCTAATGGGTTTTTCATTTTCTTCATAAATCCACAGCAGCAGGAGCTTGTAAATCGTTTTGCAGACAATATTGTTCACAGAAGTTAAACTTCAGAATTAGCCTCCAAATAACAACCTGCCAGTACACTCCACTGATAATATATGTTTACAAACTTTGCTCAAGACAAAGTCTGCCAGCCATTTCTCAAGAACATTAACGCAAGTCGTCCTTTCAGTTCTTTGATTTGGCTCCAAGGAATTAGAAATTCTGTTTACAGATGATATGCCTTGGAATGTATCCTGAAAGCTTGCAGCTGCTGGCAGAAATAACGAGGTGATAGAGGAACACAAATAGAAAAACTGAGGGGGGAGGAAGGAATACTGAATTTTCTGTCCTTGTATCTGTAACATAATTTTCTATATAGCAATAGCACTTAGACTTACATACCGCTTTACAGTGCTTTACAGTCCTCTCTAAGCAGTTTACGGAATCAGCATATAGCCCCCAACAATCTGGGTCCTCATTTTACCAACGTGAGAAGGATGGAAGGCTGAGTCAACCTTGAGCTGGTGAGACTCAAACTGCTGGCAGCTAGCAGAATTAGCTTGCAATACTGCATTCTAACCACTGCGCCACTACAGTTCATTCAAGAATATAAAAGAACCTAATAGAATGCAGGTATGACACACTATTAAACTATTATAATAAGATATATGTGACTTACAAAAGCTGCTTGGGACTTCAGACAAACAAGTTACTTTTCTTCCCCAGGTATCTTTAAATGGAGCTGAACCTGAGTCTTTGTGATATGCAGTAATGAAGTTCATGGGAAAAGGCTTTATGTGTTATCAGTCCATTTAATAAGATAATAAAAGGAATGAAGTCACTATCCCATATTATACTAATGCCCCGCTTAGTTCCAGCATTTTTGGTCAATAACTAACCAGATGCATCTGGGATGTTTCAAGCAGAACAAAAGATCATATCTGTCTTTATTTTTCCCTGGCAATTGATATTTGGAAGCCTACTGTTCCCAACGTGGAGGTAACATTGAATTCCAAGAGTAGTAGTTCTTGAGAGCACCCCCTTCCAATAATTTACTGAATCTTATTTTAAAGCCACGTAAGTTAATGACTTTCCTTGTATCTTATAATAATGAACTCCCCAGATTTGTAGTGTGTGAAAAAGCACTATTTAAGATTCTGTTCTAAGTTTCCTTCCAATCAGTCTCATTCTAGTTATTTTTTCAAAAGGTGTTTGAGCTCTCTGAATATTTTGGTTGCCCATTGCTCCATGTTTCCCAGGTATCTTAGACCCTTTTTCAAATGTAGCCCGCAGATCAGTGACCAGAACTCCAGCTATTCCAACCTCACTATATTATAGATCTGAATAGAGGCATTACACCAGGCTCTTTCTGAGTACTATACTGGTCCACTTATCTACAAAGTATATGATATCCACAACATTTATGCCAGGTGAGAAAGTTTTCCTGTGAGCTATAGAGCCATTCTAAACCAATTGCTCTGTTTCTAATGATTGAATGAACCACAATCAGATGTCCCCCTTACCTCAAAAAGATACCCTTACAGTAGAGGATTGGGTTTATTCCCGCAAGAGACCGAGGTTCCTCTTAAAAGAGTACACACACCCTAATCTCAATTGAAGAACTCTAGTCAAGACCCCAATTTTCCCTGACAGCAAGAGATCTATAATCCCACAACAAAACTATCTCATCTCAGAAGATCTCATCTACAAATTTCTCTGCTGCTCTAACATTGTCTGTCCACCCACAAACAGAAAGGATTTGATCCCGAGACCCAGGAGCTCATTATGCTGAGCATAAATCCATGACTAATTGCCAAAAAGTAGAGTGATACTTTTGACACACTGTGCACTAAAGGAGAAAACACCTTCTCCCCTGCTACTTTTTCACCTTTCCACTAAAGATGTTTGGTTTTCTACTTCTTTAGGAACTGTTGAGCCTGAAAATAAAAATCTAGTCATGTTTTATTTTTTCATAGTTTTTTTTTTAATTGAAAAAGTTTTCAAATACAAGTTTTTCCCCCTTCCCCCCCTCTTCCCTAACCCCCCCTCACCACCCATCCCCCCCTGTGACTTCTTCACAACAATAGGCTATTTCATAACTAATTACATACATAATATCTTTCCTTTCCCTTACTCCCTCCTCAGAATACTGACCCTTAGCATATTATTCTTATAACTCCCATTTTTACAATAATCTGCCCTTTTTCTCCTCCCCTAAACTTATAATGTATTATTACAATTTAACATTTAATCTTTTATATATATTAATATAACAATTTAAAGCGGCCTTCTCCCTACATCCACATTTAACATTTATTCAGTTCTATCCAATTCCTCCACTCCCCTAAATATATGACTTAAAGATCCTTTTTCTTAGACTAATCAATCAGTAAACTAACCTATTTCAACCCTTCAATTCCTACAAAATCATGCAATACAATTCTAAATATAATCCACTGCCCACTTTACTAAGATATACACATATCTATATATGCATTCCATTTTATAAAAAGAAAAAAGACAATAACTTTAAATTTATAATCCATATAATATCTTCTTTGGTGTCTTTCCGCTGGATTATTAAATCCATCACCCATAATAGGGTAAAATAACATGCTGGTGCAACAGTTTGTTCAAAATCTTCAATCATCTTCTGCCCCCATCAGTAGTAAATATCCTCGTATATATATAAAAATAAAAACAACCACCCGAGTGACATTATAATTATATCCATATAGTTATAGTTGTGGTATTCATCAGGATTGTTGATTCCCATTATCCTAATGAGTAACATCCAGATCTTCTGCATGCCCCAGCGTGACTCTCTTGCCTTATAACTCAAAATAATTATAATATATTTACCAGTAAAAGAGATCCAGAGTAGATGATTCAGATCCAACAAGGTAAGGCTCTTTTCACATCCCAATATCACGGCATTACAGAGATCTGCCACAAACCTCAGGATAGTATTAAACAGTTGTTCGCCTCCACTATCTTTTCAGATATTCATTCATTTTTTAAAGTCTCTGGCTTCACTGTTGCTTGGTTTAGAAACTGCTGTTTCTATGAGATCTATTTCTTTTCTTTTTCTTTTGCGGGTTGAATTTCCATCCTCGTTTCGTGCCTACCAATTGTGTGTCGGCTGGTCGATTTTCATTCTGCTTTATGAGTTGTTCTTGTTGGGTTAGTTTTGTCATCTCATCTTTCTTCTCCATCACTTGTATATCAACTGGTTGATTTGCGCACTTGTCTGTGACTTGATGGTTCATCACATTGGAGTCGGATGACACTGCTCTCTTATTTATAGACAGTCCAGCTGGGGTATCCAGGGAGTCCAAAGACAATTTATCCACCACAGCCTCTGTAATTTGATATTTTCCTTTTGTTTCCAACTCCTTTTGCTTATCCTGTATTATGCCTAAAGATGTTAAGTTCATTTTTAAAATTTTTTGATAAAATTCTTCTGCTTTTTCAACAGTGTTCAGTTGATATCTTACTCCTTGATGTCTCAATATTAAACCAACTGGGGCATCCCACCTAAATAGGATATTTCTTTTTTTTTAACTCAGTCACTAGAAAGCCAAATTTCTTCCTCTCCATTAGCATCTTAGTCGGGAGCTCCTTAAAAATCCAAATCTTTCTTCCATGAAATTGCAAAGTAGAATTAAAAGAGTTCTGCACAATATTGTTCCTAATTTCTTTATCTGTAAAATAGATCACCATATCTCTAGGCAATTGCCTTTGCTTTGCCAACCAGGAGTTTATTCTGTAAATTCTATCAATCCTGCAATACACTTCATCAGGTTGAACCTTTAAAATCCCAGCCAGAATTTCAGAAGATATTTTCCTTAAGTCATCTCTATTATTTTCCTGCAGACCTCTCAGTCTAATTGCGTATTCTGTAAAATTATATTGAATCATTAAAACTTCTCTTTCAATCCTCTGTTGCACATTTTCTCCATTACCAGTCTTTTGGTCAACCTCCATTTTAGGTTTGTCTTCTGAGCTATTATCCTGAATGTTTACCAAATCCTTTTTAATTTTTTGAATCTTGTCATCCAAATTCTCCTCAGTTTCCTTCATTTTAGACTCTAATAATTTAGTCTTTGCATCCACCCGAATCAGAAAGTCTGATAAACCATTAGCTGTATTTAAAATCTTTCGATTCAAAAAGTCAAACTTTGATTTCACCAATTCACCAATTTCTTTAATTTCCTGCTTAAATTTTTCGAGTTGCTGGTTCACAATCTCATCCCTTCTTACAATCTCTTCAAGAAGAAATTCTATTATATTAAAATCAGGTTTCTGACACTGGGGAGTTACAATTTGTTGGTGTAATTTATTAATAGGGGAAGTTCCCCCCCCCCGTTTGTCTAGGTGTGTGAGTCCCGATGCCATTTCCCACACAGACAAGATTTAGTAAAAAAGAGAGAAAAAATAGAAAACGGAAGGACTTTCCCTTAAAAAAACAAGAAAAAAAAACTTCTTTCCGATCAAAAACAATATCAAGTCTCCAGAGAAAAAAAAAAGAGAAGAAGACACAGGAGCGAAGTTTTGTCTACAAATGTAGCCAGTGATATTTATTCCGCTACATTGTAGTAATAAAAAACGGAAGGACTTTCCCTTTCAGCCTCTTCTCCAGCCGCGGCAGATGCCATTTTAAAAGGCTCTTTTTCCCCCTTTCCTCTCCTCTTTTCTCTTAAGTAATTTTTTAAAGAATAAGTAAAATACTTGCGATTCAGTATTAAAGGTCCAGCTCACATTTTCTTTGAGTATTCTGTTAAATTCGCAGGCTTGCTCTTGACGCCTACCCCACTCCCCCGGAGGGGCCTCTGGAGGCCAAAAACACCCTCCCAGAGCTTCCATGTGAGCCCCTTACTTACCTGGCATCCAAAATGGTCCCCCGTTTTACTGATACAAATCATTCTGCATTTTTGTGGGGGCTGATTTTTGAGTATGCACACATACAGCTAGGAAACAGTAAAGATCCACCTCCAATTTTTCTTTTTTTTATCATATAGCCCTGAAGGAAAAGGAGGAACTTGAACTTTTGGTGCCTCAAGCCATCTGGCATAGATGTTGTCCGAGGTAGTTGAGGGAAGGAGAGGAAAGAGAAAAATCCATTTAAGTTATTGCTGAATGAGAGCAATAGAAGGAAGTGGGTGGTCTCCAGAAGAAAGAGAAGGTCTGGGGGCAGAGGTGAATGTGAAAGAGGAAGGGAGGAAATGTGTGTGTGTGTGTGTGTAGCTTATTCCTTGAACTTAGCTTACTCCTTGGAGATGCTGAGGAAAAACCAAAACAAAATCCATGCTCTTCCAGGTTTTGTTTCCTGCCTGGCTGTGAAGAGCAGGAAAAAAATCGCAATAGGTAAATCTGTGCCATGGTGAACATTCAATCACAACTAACAAGTAGCCACAAGGACAACATTGGGAGGGGTATTTATGCATTTCCAAAAGTGCATATAATTTTACAAAAGGATGCTGGCTGGATGAAAAAAAATTGCATGTAGTTGTTTTTGTGTCAAAATTGGTGTGCATGTTGAACATGCCAGGATTGTGTTGGCTGAGGATTCCTATAATGTTATCACAGCAGGACAGGTTGACTTAAATATAGCCAAAAGGTTGAGATTAAGGTCAATATGTATTGGGGAGAAAGACAGCCTCTCTTCTCCATTGAAATTGGAACTCACAATCCCTATCAATTATATTTCCAAATCTGCACCATTATTTTTTCATACAGAGATGTGGATATATATTGGCAGGGGGACTGGAGGGGAGGATTCCTTGATCTGACCAAGGGAAACAATATGGTTGAAGAAGAGAACCAAAAACATGTGGTTGTGTCTGTTACAGCTGAAAATACCTAACTTGTTCTCTGTAAATATGTGTATTTGTATATATGTTAGTATGTGATGTGATTATGTTCCTTGCCATTGGTCCCTACTTACCTTTTGCCCTGCCTCCTCTGTATATAAGCTTTTGCTCCTGTCAGAACCTTAGCTGTCCAAATGTATTCCTGAGGAAGACAAGAAATAAATACCTTTATTATAAGAAAGGCTTCAGTCTCTTATATTGGGCCTGACCAGAAAAATTAAACTAGTAACAAATTGGTAGCAGAGGATGGTTTGGTAGGCCCAACCAAACATAAAAATGCAAGAATCACAAAAAGACAAAAGAAGACCTGCCACTAGATATATAACAAAAAGAATGGCAGCTCAGCTGACTCCTGACAAAAACACACTAATTGAAGACATGAAGAAACACATACAATTACAAGAAAATGAACTGTTAACACAAAACAAACAACCACTAGCTGGAGCAGAAGACACCCCCTCAACCTCAAACAAAGAAGGTGAAGTAAAAAGAAAAATACTAGAATTAATAGAAACAACTACAGTTGAATCAAATCTGCTTGTGAAAATCCACAGCATGATAAACAACCACGGAACAGCAGCAGATAACGAACATAACAAACAAGAAAAATCCAAGGTAAGAAAGTCAACTCCTGACTTTAAAAACGACACTGAAGATGGCGAAAGTTTCCCGCCTTTTTCATGGTGGCCATCTTATCTAGCTAATACTCCCAAAATGGCCGACCAATCACTAAATGAATCCCAAATTTTAAACTACAAAGCGGGAAACAAAACCTACCAAGAAGATGCCTACCCGAGTCCAGAAATAAATAAAAAACAACTATTTAAACAATACAACACTCAACCTACTGAACTTGAAATAGATAATGCTATACAGGTGTTAACTGCAGCATTCGGGACTAAACTAAAAATACCAAACAAACAATCAGAAAATGAAAAAGAAAATTCTAAACTAACACCTACCAAAAGTCAAAAAGAAATAAACTATTTAAAAGAAGACCTAGTCACCCGAGAAAAGACGCACTGGCAATCATACTTACCTGCCGAAGAACACCTTGCTGAGCCACCCGGCTTCATCGCCAATGACGGCCCGCTTCGAGCTCCACTTCCTGACCGCTTTGAAGAAAATGGCCGACAAGCCTCCAGTGGCTTTTTCTTCAATCGCCGCAACTTCGGAGACTTCCCGACGAGCAGGACAGCATCCCGGGCATTCTTCAGTCACCAGAGGCCCTCCGGAAACAAAGCCGAAGAACAGAAGGCCGACTGGGACTTCATCCCGGGAGCTGCAGGCACAGGATCTTTCCTCGTTGACTGCTGGGGAAGAATGAGGACTGAGCATGCGCAGAACGAACCTGCAGAGAAAAAAGAAGAAGACATAAATACATGTTAGCACAGATCCAACCAGAACATAGAGATAAGTAAATACAGACATGCATCTACCATACCTAAGCCTTATTGCGAGTACACTAAGGTCTTAAACCATGGACAGCTCCTGAACATAAATAACACCTCACAACACTCAGGAACACTATCTTCAGACTTTATAAAATTAAAATTAGATGGAAGCAACTTAATGGAATGGAGCCAGTGTTTACAAATTACATATTTGAAAGAAAATGTTTTATTTTTTATTGATAATCCACCAGACAAACCCTGGACTTATGAAATAGACTGCCTCCATCATAAGGCTTATTATATATTAATTGCTTCTATTTCCTCAAGTATACTTCCTAGTATTGAACATAATCTAACCGTATCTGAAACATACCAAAAATTATTTAATTTGTTTTATAGCAAAAGTGTAGCCACAACCACTAAAATTTCAAGAGATTTCTATTCTGCCAAACTAAAACATGATACATCTATGAGTGAACATATCCTGAATCTGAATGCAACCAGATCAGATCTCATCCAAAGGGGGGAAAATATTTCTGATAACACTAGGAAAAGCATTATAATCAATTCATTAGACCACATCTGGGATAACTATATTACTTTAATTGATAACTTAAGTTTAGAACAAATTATCTTAGAAAACCTTACCAATAAACTTATTGCTGAAGACAGACTTAGAAAGGAACGATATGCACAACAAAGGGAAGGTAGAAATCAAAAAAGGACAGATTTTAGAGTCAGAGACAGATACCCACATGAATGCTCAATATGTGGATCTGAAAGACATCAAAAAAGAGACTGCCCCAAGAACGCAGGATACAGTTATACATATCATCACAAAGATAGGAGAATACATTTCTTAGATAGAACTTCCCCTGACTACAGATATAAACGCAGGGAATCACCACATTCTAAAGAAAGACAAATGTACAGAAACAACCCTAGGGAAAACAAAAAAAGATCACTATATGGAATAAGAGACAGTGATACATTAACATCAGATTCACTCAACACTTGGCTCATCGATTCTGGAGCCACATGTCACACAACTCACAATAGAAAAATATTAAACAACTTAACTGAAAAGGAATATTACATAAAAGTAGCAAACCAAGATGAAGTCCTAGTAAGAGGAATAGGTGACACGCATATAAAAGGTATAGGAAAAATAGAGGGGGTGCTATTTATACCCGAAATTCCAAATAATATATTGGCAACTCTAAAATTAAGCATAGAAAATGAAGTAGAGACCACATTCAAAGGTGGAAAAGTATTTATGACTAAAAACAACAGAAACATTGGCAAACTATTCACAAATGAAGGACTAACATATCTACTACCACAAAATAACGAATTAATCTACGCAAACTATCAATTAAAAAACAAAGAGGCAAAGCCAGATAGTCATGAAGGGGGTAATAATAATATACCCACTGCTGATACTAATATATCTGAAAATTTACACAATGGAAAACCTATACACGACAACTGTAGCCATTTACTCCACAGAAAACTAGGACATGCAAGTTTTCCTGTCATACAGAAAATGTTAGAATGTACCGAAGATTTAAAAATAAAAAATTATAAAAATTATTTGGAATGCTCCGTGTGCAATTCATCCAAACTCAAAAATAAACCTAAACCCAAGAAAGCCACTCGCACCACACACTCAATTTTTCAGCTAGTTCATATGGATGTAGTAGGCCCAATGAAACCTTCAATTAAATATAGGAAAAGATACTTTCTTTTTTTTTTTTTAAGTGTTTTATTGTAAGAAATTATAATAATACAATTTTTATCCATCCGGTTACATAGTATGGAAAAAGAAGTAAATACAGATTACATATTATGCATATGTAAATATTTTTTTTTTTTGCAGACCAGATACATAGTAGTACAAAGCAATGAATAAAGAAGGAGAAAAGAATTGTGTTCTCGTATCATTTTCATCTTATATATATATACATATAATAATCTTTTTCTGTAAATTAATAAATACATAGATTTTGTCTCCTGCTTATCCATGTATCCTCTCCTTGCCATCTTATGCTTCCTACCATCCCCGATACATCTTCTCTTACTATTTCATTTTACTATTTCTCATTCTGGTCTCTTTCCTTTTTATTTCAATTTCCTCTTCTCTAGCCACCCGTACCACTTGTCCCATATGCTATAATAATCTGAATCTTCTCTGTCGTTAATTTCTAATGTTAATTTGTTCATCTCGGCACAGTCCATTATTTTGCCGATTACTTGTTCCTTAGTTGGTATTTTTTTCTCTTTCCATTGTTGAGCGAAAGCGATTCTTGCTGCTGTTATTATATGGATTGCCAGATATTTTTTCTTTTTTGCCATTTCCGTCTTAAAGATTCCCAGGAGAAGTATTTTAGGGTCTAATTCAAAGGTTTCACCTGTTATTTCTGAGAGCCAATTGCCAATCATCTTCCAATACTTTTTTGCTTGCGGGCAGGTCCACCAGCAATGGTAAAAAGTACCTTGCTGGTGTCCACACTTCCAACACTTTGGGTTTGAATTAGAGTAGATCTTAGCAATTCTAGCTGGTGCTAGGTGCCACCTATAAATCATCTTATACTGGTTTTCCTTGTAAGTGGTTGCCTTGGTGAGTTTTATATTGATGTTCCATAATTGATCCCATTCTTCCAAATTTATATTTTTCCCAATGTTTTTTGCCCACGCTAGCATTGGGCCTTTAACTACTTCTTCCATCAAATCATATTCTACTAAATAGTTATATATTTTAGCTAATAGTTTGTTATCTGTACCCATCCAAATTTTATCGAAATCTTTATTTCCCATTTCTATGCCATATTGTTCCTTATCTTTTTTGTGTCTTGATTTTATCTGTGCGTATGTCCACCATTCAACACAAATGCCTTGTTCTTTTAATTGTTCTAATGTTTTGAGGTTCCCTGCCTCATCTAGAATTTCTTTGTATTTTACAGTTTTGCCATAATCCAAGACGTTTGGGTAAATTATCGCCTCCATGGTTGAAAGCCAACTGGGAATTTTAGTGTAGTGTTTCCGTTTTATTTCTTCCCACGTTGATTTCAATATGTCCCTCAGTTTATGTTTGTTGAAATATGTTTTGGTTTTTTTCCCGGTTTCCCATAAGTGAGCGTGCCAACCTGTCTGGAGATCATGCCCTTCTAATGTTAGAATTCTTTTTTTCGCTAATGTCGCCCAGTCTTTTAGCCAAACAAGAATTGCTGCTTTGTGATATGTTTCCCATATTGGTAATCCTAATCCTCCCCTGTTTTTTTTATCTTGTAAGCTCCTAATTGCTATTCTTGGTTTTTTCCCTCCCCATATAAACTTCCTAGTAACGACGTTGAGTTCACTGAAAATTTTTTTATCTAATTTAATTGGCGCTGTTTGGAACAAGAACAGCAATTTGGGTAGGATACTCATTTTGATTGTCGCTATCCTCCCGAGGAAGGAGATTTGCAACTTCCCCCACTTCTCTAGATCTTGTTTTATACTTTTTAACAGGGGGACATAATTGTCCTCTTTAAGGGCCAGATACTTTGTTGAGATCCATACTCCCAAATAATTGACTTTTTTCACAATTTGGATTCCCATAGATTCCTCCAGGACTTCTTTTTGGTTTTTCGTCATATTTTTAGTAAGCATTTTAGTTTTGGATTTATTTAATTTGAGTCCTGCTACTTCTCCATATTTATCAAGTATTTCCAATATTTGTATACCTGTTTCAACCGGTTCTTCCATAATTAGGACAACATCATCCGCAAACGCTTGAACTTTATATGTTTCTTTCCTTATTTTAAGCCCTTTGATTTGATCGCTCTCTCTAATCTTCTTCAGTAGCACTTCTAGTGCCAGTATGTACAAAAGTGGTGACATTGGGCATCCCTGTCTTACTCCTTTGCTGATCTGAAATGTTTTGGTGAGTTCACCATTTACTAAGATATTGGCCCTTTGCTTCTCATAAATCGTATTTATTGTATTTGTGAAGTTTTGTCCAAATCCCATTATGTCCAGTTGTTGTTTTATAAACTCCCAATTCAGATTGTCAAAGGCCTTCTGTGCATCTAAAAAGACTAATGCCACCTCTTTTTCCGGGTGTTCCTCGTAATATTCTAACACATCCAGAATTGTCCTAGTGTTATTTCTTATTTGCCTCCCTGGGAGGAATCCATTCTGATCGCTATGTATTATCTTGTTAAGAATTCTTTTTAATCTCTCCGCTAATATGTTCATATATATTTTATAATCGATGTTAAGGAGTGAAATTGGCCTGTAGTTCTGTATCAATTTGGTATCCGATCCCTCTTTTGGTAAGAGTATAATATAGGCCTCTCTCCAGGATTCTGGTATTTTGTTTTTCATTAGGGCCTCATTGAAAATTTGGAGCATTCTTGGGAGTAGAATGTCTTCTAATTCTAAATTTTTGTATAATTCCCCTGGGAATCCATCCGGGCCCGGAGATTTGTTCTTTTTCAATCTGGCAATTGCAGTCTTTAGCTCTGTTGATGTAATCTCTTTGTTTAACATCTCTTTTTCCTCCTCTCCAATCTGTGGCATTCCCTCCTCCATTAGATATTGTTTTACTTTCTCTTTGGATATATCCTCTTCCTTACATAACGACGCATAGAAATTGTGTGCTATCTCCAATTTTTTTTCTTCCTTAGTTGTGGTATGCCCTTCGGAGTCTTCAAGTTGGAGAATAATTCCTTTCTCTCTCTCTTTTTTAATTCTGTAAGATAACCACCTTCCCGGCTTGTTGGCATTCTCGAAGTAATATTGTTTTGTTTTCTTAATGTTATATGCAAGTTTTTCTTGATCCATTATATTTAATTTATGACGAATGTTCATCCAATTTACTTTTGTTAATTCATTGTCAGGGTTTAATTGGGCCTCTTTCTCTGCCTTTGCCAGTTCTTCTAGCAATCTTCTTTGAGATTCTCTCCTCTCTTTATTTCTGTGTGCTCCATAAGATATCATTAGGCCTCTTAAATAGGCCTTCATCGTATCCCAGATTATCCCCCGGTTCGTTGGTTCTTTTTCATTTTCTTCAAAAAAGATTTCTAATTTCCTCTTGACTTTGTCGATGTTTTTTTTGTCTCGCAAAAATTGTGTGTTCATTCTCCATCTTGTGTTTTTCCTCTTATATGTACTCTTCCATCTGATTTCCAGTGGGTTATGATCTGCCCAGATATTAGGTAGGATTTCCGCTGACGCAATGTCCATGCCCCAGTTCCTGCTTACCCACATCATGTCTATTCTGGACCATGATTTGTTGGGATTAGAATAGTAGGTGTACTGTCTCTTGTTGGGGTGTAATGTTCGCCAGATATCCACGAAGTTTAATTCATCAACTAGGTCGAAGAAAGTTTTTGGTAAGTTTTTCCTTAGTTTCTTTTGACCTCTAGATCTTTCGTGATCTTTATACGCATCGACCACGCCGTTAAAATCCCCGATGACACAGATATTGTTGTTGTCCAGTCCTCTTATTATATCTCTTGTTTTGTTGTAGAACTCTTTCAGATTTTTGTTTGGGGCATAGATCGCTGCTATTAATATTGCCGAATTGCCCCTCTCAATTTCAACAATTAGTAATCTACCTTTAGGGTCTGCATATTTCAATTCTGTCTTCATCTCCTTTCTAATATATAGTACCACCCCTCTCTTTTTCTTCGTAGCTAGAGAGGTATACAGATTCCCCAATTTTTTATATTCCAGATATTTTATGTGTTCTTGTTTAATATGTACCTCCTGAAGGCATACTATATCTGCATTTTGTGTAACCAATTTATTAAAGAAAGTTTTTCTTTTTTTATGATCATTAAGTCCGTTTACATTAATTGATAAGATTTTCCAGTCGTCCATCCTTTTCTCCTTCTGTTGATTTACTTAAATTTGATGTTAGTATTGGCTCGAACTGCTCTTTGAGGTCTTTGTTTCTTTCCTGCTTCTCTGCTTTCTTTCTCTTCCTTTTCTTTCTCGTCTAAGCTCTCTTTCCCCGTCGAAATCTCTTCTTGGGATCTTCTTTGGGTGGGTTCTCCTTCTGTAGTGCCAGCTTCCAATTCCTCTTTACTACTTTGTTCGTCTTCTGACCCTCTCAAATGATCAAGGAATTCTTGTGCCTCTACCAGACTATTTATTTTGATCCTCCTCCCTTGCCAGGTGATCAGCATACCCTCCGGCAAGGTCCATCTGAAAAGTATATTTCTTTTGTTCAGCTGTGAGGCCAGGAATCTATAGTCTCTTCTTTGTTCTCTCACCCTCCTCGGCACTTGCTTCAGGACAATCACCTCCTTTTCCTTATAGTTGATCGGTTCTTCTTTTACCATTTTATAAAAGATATCCTTGACTTTCTTTCGTGCGAACCTTATGTGTACCTCTCTGGGTAGATTGTTCCATCTGGCGTAGTTGGTCTGGATTCTATACACCTCATCCAATTCTTTTATGATGTCATTTGAGTCCTGTTGGAGCACCTCCGCTATTAATTCGGCCATTACTTGGCCAAGATTTTCGTCCTTGTCCTCTGTTACGTTTTGAAAGCGCAGATAGAAAGAGGCCTTGTCCATTTCCAATTGTGTAATCGCTTCCTCCAGGTCCCTATTCTGGGCCATTAATTTTTGATCTACTATTTCTAAGTCTTTCTCTTGTTGTTCCACTTTAGATTCTATTTTGCCTATTCTCTGTTCGTTATTTAGAATAGCTTGCTGTATGTCACCTATTTTCTGGTCAATGCCTTGTATGTCTGTTTTCATTTCTTGGTGGTTATTAGTCATTTTCTCTTGCATTAAGAGCATTGTCTCCTGAATCATTGCTAGTGATGCCTGCATCGCTTGCATTGTTGGAATCACTGATGCCTTCTCTATTTTTGGTAGCGCTTCCGTCGATTTCTGAGTTGCAGGGGAGGACATTGTAATTGTGGGACTTGAAACACTAGGGGTTACTTTCTTTCCTGTTTTTGTCACAGTAGATGCAAAACTCATCTCCCTAAGCACTTTCGCCTGTTCTTTAACTATCCTTTCTATGTTCCTCCACACTGTCATCCACTAGTTGACTTCCCTTGCTTAGTTAGCACTACTTAAATAAAGAGAATTTTTGAAGCTATTTCCAATTCACAAAATAGGTGGAAATGAAGTTTTTGCTCTTTTCTCCGCTATGCTACCCACAACTTGGCTTTATTGACTATTCCTTATTTGGGGGCTGCGTTTCTAATTTGACTCAATTCCTAGTTAACAATTAATTAGATTCTCAAATTTTAGAGGAAGAGAAAAGAAAAAATAAACCTTTCAATACCAATGCATCTACTCAGTAAGGTAATACTCAATATCCAGTCAGTAAACACTTAATTAATTGATGTTATAAGTTAAATCACTATTTTATAAAATTTATCCTTAATGTTATTGATAATATTAGACACAATAATCAATCAATCAATAGCCACTCTATGCACACAGCAGTAAAAAATACAAAAACCAGACCAAAAAAAAAGTAGCTAATAAATAAGTGATAGATATATAAATAGGTAGATAGTTAAATATAAATGGATGAATAGATAGATAGGTAAATAAATAGAAGATAGGTTCTAATATGTCTATACAGGTATTTAGATAAATTAATTAGCTATGTTATATTATTACTTTTAATACTCTAAATATATAGGTACTTTAAATAATTTAAATACTTATATAAATATTATAACTAAATATTATAAATACTTTGAATGTGTAGAGAGAAAAAAAAGAAAAAAGAATAATAAATATATATATATATTGTAGTTTTAGACTGTTTTTAAAATAATGACAAAATGTATTAATATAAATTTAAATTCTAATCCTCTTAGTCCCTTCAAGTGCCACACTTGTTAAAGTTTATACTGAAAAGTACATTGGTTACTTCACCCTTCTATTCTCGCTTCTTCAAAATCTCCAACTCCTTGTAAAAGTTAGTTAATTGTTCTGTTATTCTCTTCCTGGTGCTTCTTCTTTCCTCTCTGGCTCTTCGCTGTTCTTCTCGTTGGTATCAAGTATGGTTGCACTTCCGGTCCTAAATTTCCGGTCGTTCTCCTCAGTCAGCAGAATCTCTTCCCCACGTCCTCCAAGCACGGTCTATGCAGCAAATTAAATCCAAAAAAGGGATCGTGCCGCTGGTCCGCTTGCCGATCTCCCCTCCTTCCTTCTTGCCGGCCTGTCTGCGATCTCGCTGTCAGTCCTCCTCCTCTCTTCCAATCGCCGCTTTTTTCCTCTTTGAGCCCTTCCGCTCCGATCCAGCCAGCAAAGCGTAATCCGATCTTCAGCTCCCGAGCGCACTTTGGGGTGAGTGGATACTGATGTTCTCACCTCTCTTCCCGGAATCTTTGCTTCCCCTCTTGTTGGCTATCGTGGCTTCGGGTCTGCCATTAAGAGGCAGACGCACCCCGTTAGCTTGACAGTGGGAATCGGTCGCGCCGGGTGGGTTTGCACTCCGCCACTCGACTCACCGAAGCCCCACTATAGTCCGCGAAGCCCTCCAAGCTTCCACGCCTCGAACGGTCCCCAAAACGTTGCGATAAGTGGCAGTGGGAGAGAGCGATCACTCTCACCACGCCATGACACCACGCGTCACCAACCGGAAGTCCCGGAAAAGATACTTTCTAACCATAGTCGATGACTACAGTAGATTTGGGTTTGTATACACCCTTAATCATAAAAGTGAAGTTTTCAAAAAATTTAAGGAATTCTTTAAAATGGTTGAAACCCAACATAATATTAAAATTAAACAAATAATGACCGACAGAGGGTCGGAATTTTTATCCAACGAATTTTCAAATTGGCTAAAATTATAAGGAATATTGCACTTTAAATTTTGTCCTTTCTCCCCCTTTCAAAATGGAGTATCTGAAAGAAAAAACGGTTTGCTACAAACCATGGTTAAATGTGTGTTAGACGATGCTGGCTTAAGCCAATCATTCTGGGCTGAAGCCCTTACTTATTCCAATTATACTCTAAACCGCTTATGGTCAAGTACACTCAACAAAACCCCATATGAACTCATGTATGGCAAAAAACCAAAAATTGGGCATTTATACGTATTTGGTGTAACTGCTGATGTATATGTACCCACACAATTGAGGCGCAAAGGAGAGAAAGTATCCAAAAGACTAATATTTATGGGATACGAATCAGGAACCAAAGGATATCGCTTCATTGATAAAAATAACCATTTCATTGTATCCAGATCTGCCGTGTTTCATGAACACGCGAATTGGTCAAAAATACACCTCAACGAGATATATCCAGAATCAAAAAACACTACACACACACACACAGAACATTATTCAACAGATACCAAACCCAAAATTATAACAACAAACAAACTCAAATACCCAAAAATAATTAATGATGAATGGAAGAAAGGACATCCCACATTGAAAGTAGACCAATTAACTGAAAAAGAAACTAAATATATGCATAGCAATGAACAACCCCAGAATAGACCCATTAGATCTAATAGAGGCACAATTCCTAAAAGGTTAGATGATTACGTACTGTTTATCCAAGCTAAATATCTGACTCCCAATACATATGATGACATACTCAAGTTACCTCTAGAAGAAAAAATTAAGTGGGAGGAAGCAATGAAAAAGGAGATGGACAGTTTAAAGGAACTAAATGTATACTCACCAACAGATCTACCCACAGAAAAGTCCCCCATTGGCACTAAATGGATCTATAAAATCAAAGAGCTAGAAGATGGTAAATTACTATATAAAGCTAGGTTAGTAGCTCAAGGTTTTGCCCAAAGATTTCCAGATGACTATGAGGACACATACTCTCCAACCGTTAGATCAGAAAGTGTGAAGACAGTATTGGTATTATCTTCCATCTTAAGTTTAGACGTATATTAGTTTGATGTACAAACTGCTTATCTACATGCTGATCTTGATAAAGAAATTTATGTAAAAGCGCCCCCAGGAAAGAATATAAAAAAGGAAGAGATTTGGCTATTGAATAAGAGTCTTTATGGATTGAAACAGTCTGGCAAACAGTGGTATGAATGTTTATCAAAAATACTTAATGATATGGGTTTTGTAGCTACTTCATCTGATTTATGTTTTTTCACAAAAAGAAATAATAATTCTATTGAATATGTTTTGATTTATGTTGATGACATATTATATTTTGGACATGATAAGATTAAATGTGATCATTTTGCTGAATAATTGGGTAAACATTTCAACTTAAAAATATTAGGAAAGGTAAACAAATATTTAGGAGTCCAAATTGATAAAACCGATAAGGGTTTCAAATTGTCCCCAAAAGATAAAATTATAGTACTCATACAAAAGTGCAATATGATTAACTCAAAAATTTGTGAAACTCCCATGTCAACCGATTTTCATAGAAACATGCACAATGAGCACGAGCCATTCAAAGATAACACTTTATATCGATCAATTATTGGGTCCTTATTATACATATCTAATTGGACTAGACCTGATATTACTCTTGCCGTTAATTTGTTGTCAAGACATGTAAGCAATCCTAACTTATACCATTGGGATGGAATCAAGAGAATTTTGAGATATCTGAAATCTAGCGTTGATGTATGTCTATACTTAGAACCATTCATTTCTGAAAAGCCAACTTTGACCTGCTACACTGATGCAGACTGGGCTGGTGATCCAAAAAGCCGAAAAAGCACCTCTGGACATGTTTTTCTTATAAATGGTTGTACGGTGCATTGGTACACTGGCAAACAAAATTTAATTGCCACCTCTACAGCAGAAGCCGAGTACGTTTGCCTATCTAAAGCAGTCAATAACCTAACCTGGTTCGATGATTTGTTATCTAATATATGGGATGAACCTATTTATCCAATTATCATCAATGAAGATAATAAGGCAGCAATAGATATATCAGCTTCCGAAGCGATAGGCCAAAGATCTCGACATATCGATATCAAATACAAACATGTGAGACAATTATCAAGTATAGGATTTATTAAAGCTGTTCATTGCGATACTAGTGAACAAATTGCTGACATTCTCACTAAACCATTAGCAACCAAACAACATGTATATTTAACTTCTAAACTTAATGTACATATATAATATTAATAATTCACTATTGGTTAGGTATTTTAGAGGGGGATTTGTTGCAGTTGAAAATACCTAACTTGTTCTCTGTAAATATGTATATTTGTATATATGTTATTATGTGATGTCATTATGTTCCTTGCCATTGGTCCCTACTTACCTTTTGCCCCGCCTCCTCTGTATATAAGCTTTTGCTCCTGTCAGAACCTTAGCTGTCCAAATGTATTCCTGAGGAAGACAAGAAATAAATACCTTTATTATAAGAAAGGCTTCAGTCTCTTATATTGGGCCTGACCAGAAAAATTAAACTAGTAACAGTGTTAGGGGATCCACTAGGTGAGTCAAAAAATGTGAAGCCCCACTCCTTTTTACATTGTAGAGAAGAAGGACCAACAAAAGTAGATATCTCTGGTAGATTCCTCCCCTCCCACTACCACTAAAATTGAAATTGATTTTTCAAGGAGAAGAACAATATAGGGGGGCCCTACTCCAATTCCCTGAAGACCCCCCAGAAAGATACTATGGTTAGTGGTAACAAAAGAGGTGACCTCCTCATATAGAGAAGCACTGATTAAGATTTGGATTCAACCTCCTATCACCTTGTGGGAAGCCTTAACAATTGTGAGGGATAAGGATCCAACAAAGCTATTTTAACCCCAGGCTACTTCACAAGATAAAACTCCAATCTCCACTGGTTCTACCCACGTAAATCTAGCTTATCTTGGATTTTCAGTTAGTTTGCCAAATACTCTCTAATCCTGCAAATACTGTAAGTGAAGGATTGCCTGTAGCAGAAATGTAGAAGTTGTGCCAGAGAAAATGTGAAATCTTTACCATGTCACAAGGGATTCCCCATCCAGATGTTACAACTGCTTTAATGGCTAAAGAATCACCCACCTGGATGCCACCAGAACTAGGCAGTGAGGTCCACAGGAAAAATCTGAAGGTTTATAACTCACAGCTAAAACCCACTGTTGTTGCCAATAAATCAAGCTAGCCTTTCCTGGCATAATCAATTCCTGTAGCTTTCAAGAGGAAGCCAAATCCCACCTATTTCTTATTGGGGCAGTGGTGAAATTCATTTTTTTTTTTACTACTGGTTCTGTGGGCGTGGTTTGGTGGGCATGGTGTGACTTGGTGGGCATGACTTTGTGGGCGTGGCAGGAGAAGGGTACTGCAAAATCTCCATTCCCACCCCACTCTGGGGCCAGCCAGAGGTGGTATATATTTGCCGGTTCTCTGAACTACTCAAAATTTCTGCTACCGGTTCTCCATAACCTGCTGAATAGCACTCCTGCTTTGGGGGTTAGAAAGGCATAATCTAGCAGGTCATGCACTGGCTCGCTCCACTTTTCTGACCAGGCTAATTAAATTGAATTGAAAATATTCCCACACTGAGACAGGATTCCAGATTTACATCCAGGTTTTGTGCTTGTTGTTGTTGTTAGTTGCAAAGTCGTGTCTGACCCATCGAGACCCCATGGACAACGTTCCTCCAGGCCTTCCTGTCCTCTACCATCCTCTGAAGTCCATTTAAGCTCATGCCTACTGCTTCAGTGACTCCATCCAGCCACCTCATTCTCTGTCGTCCCCTTCTTCTTTTGCCTTCCATCTTTCCCAGCATTAGGCTCTTCTCCAGTGAGTCCTTCCTTCTCATTAGGTGGCCAAAGTATTTGAGTATCATCTTCAGAATCTGGTCTTCTAAAGAGCAGTCAGGGTTGATCTCCTCTAGGGCTGACCGGTTTGATCGCCTTGCAGTCCAAGAGACTCGCAGGAGTCTTCTCCAGCACCATAGTTCAAAGGCCTCAATTCTTTGGCGCTCAGCCTTTCTTATGGTCCAACTTTCACAGCCATAAATTGCAACTGGGAAAACCATAGCCTTTGACTATACGCACTTTTGTTGGCAGGGTGATGTCTGCTTTTTAGTATGCTGTCTAGATTTGCCATAGTTAGTTATGTGCTACTCTGCAGTTAAGAAAAAGAGAGTGTTACCCAGCCCTCAGCTTCACTTTGCTTCCAGCTTTAATACCATTGCTCAGAGAGAACCATGACCTTCTCCACATTTTCTTCATTAGAAAAAGCAGTGCTAATATTATTGATTCGAGGATTTTGTTTGTCTGGGGTCCTCTGTGAATTGAACACATCTATTTTCTCCCATTTCCAGAAGGGGAACCATGTTGCAAAAAAAAAAAAATCCCTCCCCCAAAGTCTTTTTTATTTTTATTTATTCATCTTCCACCCACCCCCACCCCCTGCCCTTCTGCTTAGACAAATGCTCAAAGCAGCTAGCAACATTTTTTAAAAAAAAATTGCAAAACATACATCAGCATTTCAGGGTCTGTCTAATTTATTATCATGAGAAGGAGTCTGTTTCCTTGGAGGCCCACAGATCCCAAAATTTATGCCCTAATTTCAAGATGTCACCAGACTTTTGCTCAAAAATTTATCAGACATTGAAATGATTTCTGAAACATTCTATTCCTGGACCAGGTGTGAAGCCAGGAAATCCCAACCTATTTACATAGCCCCACGTCTTGCAACTTTGAGGGTAGAAAATACAGGAGGACTTCATAGTAAACCTAAAGACCTTAATATACCAGAATTCCTGATCAAAAGGCAGAGACCTAAGGATAAGAAAATTAGCTGTGTTTGAGTGAATCCCAGGCTTCTGTGAAATAAAGTTTGAAAAAACTCTAATGTAGTGGAATGGTTGTAGGATTGAAAAGCTTTTTCCTGCTCTGCCTTAATATTGTATTTTCTGGCTCTAAAATAATAATGATAATAATAATAATGATAACAACAACAACAATAATAATATGAGACGGTGAAGTTCTTGTGGGACTTTCAAATACAGACGGATCATCATTTGGAACATGCCAGATATCATGGTTGTCGAGGGCCAAAGCATACAGTTTATTAATATCGCTGTACCAGGAGATGCCAGAGTCGAAGAAAAAGAACTGGAAAAAATCACAAAATATCGCGACCTGGCCATTGAAACTACACAGCTATGGATGAAACATGTAACAGTGATACCCATTGTCATCAGGGTACTTGGTACCATGTCCAAGAATTTTACAAAACAAATCAAGAAATTGCAACTTCCAGCAATAACACCAGTGGAACTGCAAAAAACTGCGCTATTCAGATCATCATATATTTTAAGATACTTGGTTGATATCTAGGACACTGGCAGCAACCCGTATCAATCATTAGTACCAGTCAATGGTATTTGTGACACATTTTTAAATGATCAGTTTACTGAGTTTCATGTTTAATGAATAGAGGAGATAATAATCATAGAAATATAATGACAAAGGCAAGAAAGGGAAGTACCAACAGTAATAGGCACCTTGGGTGCAATCTCAAAACAACTGGAGCACCACTTGAATACCATTGCCATTGACAAATTCGACATCAGTCAATTGCAGAAGGCGGCTTTACTTGAAACAGCTTCTATCCTGCAATGATATCTCTGGTGTCACCAAACATCTACTCCTGCCTAGCCCAGGTCCTTGGTAAGGACTCAATAGGTAGACAAAAATGCCAAACCCAGTCTGAACATCTGGCTGACTGTGCGATGATCAATAATAATATATTAAGATCTGCCCTACCAGGGAGGTCAAAAGTGAGTTTGGATTTTGCGTCATAATATTTTGTGGTCTTACTCCTCTGGCATTGCAGAAATATTGCTTCTCGTTTATATTGTAATGAAACAAGTGCCCAGAGGAATGAGACCACTTCATCTTTGTTTCATTCCCCTACTTATTTGGTCAAGTTGCCTCTCAACATGGGTGGGCTGCTGGGAGTTTGCAGGGGTTTGGGAGAACCTCTAGGTAAGATTCTGTGCAGTTCAGAGAACCCCCAAATCCCACTCCTGACTGGTCCCACCCCGCCCCTCCCGCCCTGCCCCTCCCAAGAGTCTCCACACAGCCAGTTTTGGATGTAGGTACGTGCAGGGTGCACGGAGGCTCGGGGAGGGCAAAAACCGGGCCTACCGGAAATTCAGGAAGGGCCTCCGGAGCCTGGGGATGCCATTTTCACCCTCCTGGAGACTCGAGGAAAGCCTCAGGAGGCCAGGGAGGGCAAAAATGCCCACCTCGCTGTGGTGCAGGAGGCCGACTAGGCCATGCCCACCATGGCCACCCCCACCCAGAAACCAGGCAGAGACCCCTTGCTAAAATTTTTGAAGCCCACCCCTGCCTCTCAACCCTGACAATAAGTAACTGATCTTGAGGTTAGGCAGAACTTTCTAGCAATTCATCTATTCCACTATGAACAGTCCATTTCTGGCAAGGCACCCCTTATAAAAATGCCAAAAAAACCCCAACAACCTGGCCCTCTTTTATTTTCCTTTTCCCTCTGCGTCACCGTTTCTTCCTGCATTTTAGTTTGTAAAGCCAAGAGCAGGGAGCATCTTATTTTAATAATCTTCATGCTGTTCTTGGAAACATTCAGGAGGAACAGTGGGGTATCATTGCTTTAATATGTAATTCAATATACTTTCTAATGTTTGGCCATTGGCTATCACAAAATTTAAAAATAGGAGAAACGAAATAATCTACATACCCAGATCTGGAAAAAGTTTACACGCTGCATGCAAAATTTAGCATATGCCTCAGTAAAGGTCATAACTATAAAGGAAAGTCAATTTTTGTGACACTGAGCTGCTTGGCAACTTATTTGAAGTAAATGAAAAATATGTCTCTGCCCTTCAGATATTACTAAAATATGCATATTCAAATGCATATTTCCCAACAATTCACAGATGAAAGAAAAGAAATTTGCATATAATTTATTCTTAAATCAAGGATTACTCATTTATTCTATAATAACCAGCAATGCTACTAAGTGCAGGACTTTCTGAGGAAAATAAATCTGTCTTGTTATCATTGAAATTATTCCCTATTTCTTCATAATCCATCTTGTCCAGAAAGTCTCAAATCTAACTATACCATTAATAAAAACTTTGGATTAATTTCTGAAACAGGCATCAGGAAGGTGACAGCTCAAGTGTCATGACATCATTGATGAAATGGCATAAATGCTATGATTTGCATCATTTCCATCAGGTCACCAAGGATGTCCTTGTGAGGAAGTCCTTTTCTTATAATGCAATCCTGTATGTATCTACTCAAAAGTAAACACCACTGAGTTTAATTGATTAAAGTTTAATTAAAGGATAGATATATTAGACTCAAGAAAACATAACAGCATCTTTGAAATCATGACTAATCAGACTGCAATTGTACAATTTGCGTATACACTAGGGATGGGTTCTAAATTTTTTTACTACCGTTCTGTGGGCGTGGGTTATTTTGTGGGCATGGCATGATGGTCATGTGACAATTCTTTAGGATTTAGCAGAGGTACTGGTTTACCAGGCTTTTAACTGCTTGCAGAGCTATACCTGTCTACCCATTTATTTTTGCAGGCACTGGTCTACTCATGGATTTTTGCAGGCACTGGTCTACCCATTTATTTTTGCAGGCACCAGTCTACTCATTTGTTTTTGGAGGCACCAGTCTACCACCAAACTGCCTTTTACCACTGATCAGCTGTAGGGCGGCCCTTTGAAGCCCTGCGGCAAGAGTTTAAACAGTTTTTCCTTATAGCCCATCAGCTGGGACTTAGGAGGCACCAATAGATTGGGGGTGGGGCCAAATAAAAGGTAAGAATAATGTGGGGGTGGGTGGGGTGGGGCAGAACCGGTTCAGTGATGTCATATCGTCACCGCTACCGGCTCAGCGGAACCGGGCGGAACCAGGAGGAACCCACCAGTGGTATACACAAGGTACAGAAGCAGTGGTGATTGCCCCCGGTCTGCACCAGTTTTATAAAACTGGTAGTAAAACCGGCGGGAGGCTCCGTCCACTGACCCTGATGTCATCAAACCCTTCTGCGCTTGCACAGAAGAGCGCGTGCGCGGCCCCGTTGCAAACCGATAGTAAAGATAAGTAGAACCCACCCCTGTACACAAGGATGAAAGAAACAATGTGATATACAAAATCAACTGTAACAATTGCAACCAATTCTACGTTGGACAAACAGCACGTCAATTGAAAACCAGGATCCATGAACACCAGCTGGCAGTCAAACGCCACAATCCCAAATCTCTAATCTCTACCCACACTGACACTGAACAACACCAATTTGATTGGAGGAATATAGGAATCATCGGTTATGCCACCACCCGCCACACTCACGAGTTTATCGAAGCCTGGCACTCCACAAGCAAATCCATCAACAGACACATTGACCTATACCTAGCCTATGAACCCCTCAGAATTCAGATTAATTGCACAGCCAACCAGAGACAGCATTGACTCTCAACCAACCCACACAACTACCTCCAACTACCTCTTCACCTCCCAATGACCCTCTCCTAATGTGACCTCCCCATCACAAGACCCACACCTGACTCATCACAAGACTCTCACTTGATCCAACTCACACTTGACCCATCACAAGATCCACCCCAAGATCCATCATAAGAACTTGACCTGCTGTGACCCTCACCATCACAAGGCCTACTGACCACACGAAGCTGTTCTGACCCAGTTCCCCAAACACGACAAACCCTCTATAGTTGAAGCAATGATTCCTTTATTAGAAGCGCCAGCAGCCCCGGCAAAAAGTTTCTCTTTCACCTCAGGCTAACAAGTCTGTCCGGCAGGGGAGATGAATAGTTGTCTGTTACATCTATTCAGCTCTGCCCCCTGCCTTTTATTCCCAGAGCTACGCTAGTAATGGTGGCTCTTCCTTCCCAAGGATCAATCCACAGATTTCCACTGCTCTCCTCGCCTTCTGCACATCCATGCATCAGGCACTGGACCCAGCTATTACTCCTCTTCCTCATCAGCCACATCCAGACCGGGGGGCTGTTGACTCTGCATTTGAGGGCTGACAGCCGGCCCAGGCTCCGTCTCTGTCTCTCTCTTTCACAGCACCATTCCATCTTCCCCCTTGGAACTCTCAGGTTGCCTTGATTCTGAACCTGACTCCCACACCTCCTCCTCATCTGATTCAGCTGCTGGAGGAGTCGGCGGCCGGCAGGCCATAACAGAAGCCCTTATAAGCAGAAGAATACTGACACTGGCATCATCTAAATTCTGCTGAAGCTGTTACGTAGCCTGGTAACGAAACATTCAGGAACTAACCCAAAAGGTCAGAGAATGAACCTATATCCTCATCCAACACCCAAGCTACAGATATTCACCATTATCGCATTATCGCATATAACACATTTTCAGACACATTTATAACCTCAGTGTGAATCAGAGGATGGGGGTTGATAAGAAGGAAGTCATGTATTGGGTTTCTAGGAGTCTTATGATCTGCAGCTTTTTGAAGTATACATTTCACATGCCTTAGAATTTATTCCTATGGAAATTCAAGTAGATGCATAAGCATTAGGCATCCTTCCCTCTCAAAAGAAGTCCAATTTTTCACCCAATTAACAGTGAGGAATTTGGGATAATGGCCAAGTTCGGTATGTTAATATTTATACTAACAAGTTTTAAGGATATTTTCAAACTACCCAAAGGAAAATTGATTCAAAAATCAAGAAAAAATCCCAACTATTAGTTAAATATGATGTTTAAAAATACATCTTCCCAAGTGTTAAAGCCCTGGTAGCCTTAGTGCCAATAATAACTTCTATGAAAGAGTAGTAGTAGCAAGCAGTAATTATATGCTTATATGCTTATAATTAAAGGCAGAACAAAAAATATAAAGCAACAATTGATAAAGTAATGACACCACAGTTTTAAAATTTCAGAATAGTTAAGGAGCCATTGAATTAGAAACTTTATGAAGTGTAATAATATTAATTTCAATTCATTCAAATTGATGGGTAGAAATATCTCCCCCCCCCCAGACACGCACACATTTTTATACAGCTAAGACTCCTGAGGTGGTATCAGGCAATGAATATTTGCAATAGAATAGAATAACAGAGTTGGAAGGGACCTTGAAGGTCTTCTAGTCCAACCCCCTGCTTAGGCAGGAAACCCTACACCACTTCAGACAAATGGTTATCCAATCTCTCCTTAAAAACTTCCAGTGTTGGAGTATTTACAGCTTCTGGGGGCAAGTTGTTCCACTGATTAACTGTTCTCACTGTCAGGAAATTTCTCCTTAGTTCTAAGTTGCTTCTCTCCTTGATTAGTTTCCACCCATTGCTTCTTGTTCTACCTTCAGGTGCTTTGGAGAATAGCTTGACTCCTTTTTCTTTGTGGCAGCCCCTGAGATATCAGAACACTGATATCATGTCACCCCTAGCCCTTCTTTTCATAAGACTAGACATATCTTATGAAAAGAAGATATGTCTAGTCTTATTTTTCCTTCAACATTTCCCTAGGCAGTATACTGGTAGTTCTTGACTTACAACAGTTCATTTAGTGACCATTCAATGTTACAACAGCACTGAAAAATGTGACTTACAATCGTTGCAGCATCCCCATGGTTACATGATCAAAATTCAGATGCTTGGCAAGTGGATCATATTTATGATGGCTGCAGTGTCCCAGGATCATATGATCAGCTTTTGCGACCTTCTGACAAGCAAAGTCAATGGGGAATCCAAATTCACTTAAACAACCATGTTACTAACTTAACAAATGCTATGATTCACTTGACTATGGCAAAACAAGTCATAAAATGGGATAAGCTCACGTAACAAATGTTTTGCTTAACGACATAAATTTGGAGCTCAATTGTGGTCATAACTCGAAGATTACCTGTATATACTCAATCTGTCACTTCTGAAACTGGGCTCATGTTGCATTAAAGTAGACTTGTTTGGCTCAATAAGATGCATTATGGCCATTATGGCTTACTTTAAAAAATGGTCAGAGACTGTGACTTAGCCACGAATACAATTTCAAATTGTATATTAAAAACAAAGAGATAGTGGGAAGTCCAAAATATTAAACAAATATATAGATAAATTCTGGGGATGAAGTGGTTGTGTCTTTGCTTTCATCCACTAATATATATATATTTTAATTTCCCCATCTAGCCTAGCCTTAAATAAATGCCCACTGCATCTTTACTGGAGTATGGATTATCCTTCAACTGACAATGTTCATTGATACTTTGAAGACTGGCATCCTTTTATATCCAAGCTTTAATAAATGCCCCTTCTTAAAGATCCATCTCATCCTGGGCACCCTTTTTTTAAACTATTACCATCTGGCAGACTGTACAGGATAATAAAAACAAGGACAAATAGGCTGAAAAACAGCTTCTATCCCACGGCAGTATGGTTGTTGTTGTTGTTAGTTGCGAAGTCATGTCCGACCCATTGCAACCCCATGGACAACATTCCTCCAGGCCTTCCTGACCTCTACCATCCTCTGGAGTCCATTTAAGCTCAGGCCGACTGCTTCAGTGACTCCATCCAGCCACCTCATTCTCTGTCGTCCCCATCTTCTTTTGCCCTCAATCTTTCCCAGCATTTGGCTCTTCTCCAGTGAGTCCCAGAGCAATAACTATATTGAATTCTACTCAGGGGTGGAATCTAAAATTTGTTACTACCGGTTCTGTGGGCATGGGTTGGTGTGTGTGTGGGGTAATGTGACTGGTTGGGCGTGGCCAACTTTTTTTTTTTTTTTTACTTTTAAAAGCATTTTTTCTACAACCTCTTCGGCCGAAGAGATTGTAGAAAAAAATGCTTTTAGAAGCCTCTGACGATGAGGCAACTCAGCTGGGATCGCCAGAGGCTTTTAAAGGCATTTTTTTTTCTACAACCTCTTTGGATGAAGAGGTTGCAGAAAAAATGCTTTTAGAAGCCTCTGACAATCCCAGCTGAGCCACGCGATCATCAGAGCTTTTTTTTTTTTTTACTTTTAAAAGCATTTTTTCGGCCGAAGAGGTTGTAGAAAAAATGCTTTTAAAAGTTAAAAAAATAGCCTCTGATGATCTCGCAGCTCAGCTGGGCATGGAGTGGGGGGACGCAGGGATTTTTGCTACCGGTTCTCCAAACTATCCGCTGCCATCGCTACCAGATCGGGCGATCCAGTCCGAACTGGGAGCATTTCACCCCTGATTCTACTGTATAGTGCAATATTAATGCAATATCGGGTTTTCAATTCAGTTGTCTAGAATGTGAAGGATGTGTGTTTGTGTTTTATTTTTATAGTTATAATGTACACTGAAGTTGGCATTTAATTTCGTTGTACGAGGTGCGATGACAGTAAAGTAAAGCAAACTAAACTCTCAAAACCAACATAGGCCTTCATCTAGCACCGGTCCTTACACAACAGTTCCAGTAAATACGAATCAAAATAGCATAAGAAAAGGTCACAAGCAATAAATCTTCTAGGCTGGGAAATTATAATCCACAAATAAATATTCTTCTCACTTGCTTCATAAAATGATGCAAATTGGGAGATGATTTCAACCCTTGAGTTGTAATATGCAGGTCACTTATATACATTTCACTTCGGTTTGCAACTAGAAGATGAGCAGGAAGAGTAAAAGAGCAAATGCTTTATTTTGAAAAGAATTAATAATTTGAGTAGCACTAAGCACCAAACTATGCAGATCATCAGATAAATATGAGATGCTGAAGAATTAAGATAGGCTGCCGTTGCTTTCAATAAATCATTTTTCCCTGGCAGCAATGTAGTGATATGTGAAGAAGCAAATGATTAAAAGGCCCTGGCAGGTGTTTGAAATTGTCAAAAGTGGTTTATTCAGCTTTGTTGTTAAATTATTAAGGCAATGAACTTAAATTACCCATTTATAGTAAATGTGAAATATTCACTTCTGGCAACCAGCCACCTCTCTAAAATGCTGGAGTCAGCATCTTTTGAATTAATTTGCATTGTGTGTCCTCTGGTGTTCAAAGTCCGTTTTAGATCGGTGTTATACAATACGTGCATGAGACACATTTGTAAACTTCAAATTTCACTGGAGATTGGGGAGGATAAAGAGGTTTCCAATTTCATCAAAGAAATAAAGTCCTCTTTATACTTAAATGTACTTTCTCTCTTAGTTTCTCTCACACACACATATACAGGTAGTCCTCGACTTACGACCACAATTGAGCCCAAAATTTATGTTGCTAAGTGAGAATTTTGTTTTGTCTTATTTCACGGCTTTTCTTGCCCCGTTTGTTAACTGAATCACTGCAGTTGTTTAATTAGTAACACCGTTGTTAAATGAATCTGATTTCCCCATTGACTTTGCTTGTCAGAAGATCGCAAAAGAGGATCATATCAGGGGTGAAATGCTCCGGGTTCGGACTGGATCGCCCGATCCGGTAGCGATGGCAGCGGGTGGTTCGGAGAACCGGTAGCAAAAATCCCTGCTCCCCCCCCGCCCCCGCCCATGCCCAGCTGAGCCGCACGATCATCAGATACTTTTTTTTTTACTTTTAAAAGCATTTTTTTACAACCTCTTCAGCCAAAGAGGTTGTTTAAAAAAATCCTTTTAAAAGGCTCTGACGATCCGGCAACTCAGCTGGGATCGTTAAAAGATAAAAAAAAAAAAAAAGCCTCTGACGATCACAGCTGAGCAGCGGGATCATCAGAGGCTTTTTTTTTCTTTTAAAAGCAATGCTTTTAAAGGTTAAAAAAAGAATTGCGTGCCACAGCTGATAACCCCCCACACACACACTGTTCTACTTACCGCATGCCTCCTTTTGGCGTGCACTGCATGCGCGCACCTTGCATTTGGTGCATGGTGCACACTGCGCATGCGCAGCCAGAAACCGGTAGTAAACTGGTTCAGATTTCACCACTGACCCCAGAATAATGCAACCGTCACAAATGTCAGTTGTCAAGTAACTGAATATAAATCACGTGACCATAGGGATGTTGCAATGGTCATAACTGTGAAAAATGGTCATAAATCACTTTTTTCAGTGCCACTGTAACTTCGAACGATCACTAAATGAACTGTTGTAAGTCAAGGACTAACTATATAAGCCACCACCCTCCCTTAAAGTAATAGACTCAGCATTTACTAGGGCCATTCAGATCATCGGATTCCACCCCCTGAGTGTACAGTAGTTTGGTCCTCTGTGTTAACCAAGCCATTCAAATATGGCAGTTCACAATAAAAAAAACATATACAACTACGGCAGTGGTGGGTTCCTCCCAGTTTGGCCCGGTTAGGCCGAGCCGGTAGCGGTGACGATATGACGTCACTGAACCGGTTCTCTTTGTTCCGGAGCTGGGCCCTCCTGCCCCGCCCCCATGTTTTTCTAACCTTTTATTTGGCCCCGCCCCCAATCTATTCGCTGCCTCCCGAGTCCCAGCTGATTGGCTAGAAGGAAAAAAACTGTTTAAATTCTTGCTGTGGGGGCTTCAAAGGGCCTCCCTACAGCTGATCAATATTAAAAGGCAGTGTGGTGTAGAGCGGTGCCTCCAAAAACAAATGAGTAGAGCGGTGCCTCCAGAAACAAATGAGTAGACCGGTGCCTCCAAAAACAAATGGGTAGACTAGAATGCTCCAAGAACAAATGAGTAGACTGGTACAGCTCTGCAACCAGTTAAAAGCCTGGTAGACCAGTATCTCTGCTAAATCCTAAAGAATTGTCACATGACCATCAAACCACGCCCACAAAATAAGCCACACCCACAGAACCTGTAGTAAAAAAATTTAGAACCCACCCCTGAACTACGGCAAATCCCATTTATCAGATCGGATTGAAAGCCACATGGTTATTTTGGGAATTCTCCTGAACTGAAATCTGAGTGGAGAAGCTCAAGTAGTGTTGACGGCCATCAATATTTTCACAAGCTTAAATCGCTTCTCTTATGACCTTGATGTAGAAAGTGAACTTTCCATCAGAATTCCATGCAAATAATGATTTAAGTGCTGAATAGTATAACGCTTTCTACACTGGTTTCCTTTTAAGAGACAGTTTGGAAACTTCAAAATGTGCAAAATATAAGGAAGGAAAGGGGAACAATTTATTTAATATCTCCCGGGATTTGCATTATTACTGAACATCAAAGTCTTCTGCAGTTACTGAAAAAATCTGGCTCCATATATAAAACCTACAATGCTTCCAAACCTCCCTATAGCAAGAACTAGGTTAGTAGAAATGAAGAGGAGAATGGCTGCATAATTGTGAAATGCTATATCAATCAGGGAAACCTTTTAAATTCCTCTAAAGATTTGTCTTTCATACACTGATTTCTTTGTTATTGGATTTTTGGAACATAGATGCACAATAATTGCATTTATTTTACTGGACTTTAGAATTTTTACCGGACTAGATGTTTTGAGCCTACTCTTAACTGTTATTAATTTTTCAGCTGTATGGCTGTTGAAATATACAGGTGTCATATTTTAGATATTGGAAACTGCTGCCAGAGGGTTTTTGGTTCTAAAAACATAGCCTTTTATGTTTTTGTTTTGTTTTTTTAAAAAAAGATGAGCTGTGAGATGTTTATAGTGCAATCTAATGTCAGGGACACTGTAATGCATTAGAATCAGAGACAGAATCCTTAAGATTGAGAGCTATCAGAGGCAGTTCATTATGTCCAAGTATAACTTTATCCCAGCCAAACAGGAAACAGATTGTGGGTCATTTTTTAAATAGTAAAGATTGTGTGGATCAGAGGAGCGTAGAGGGAAGGAATTGTCCCTTCCTGGCACAATATCCATCTATATTTTGGTATTTCAGGATATTTTCTTCCCATATGTGCAACCAGCATAAATGTGCTCAAAAAGATGCTTGAAAACAGGAATTGATGAGAGCAGAAACAGGACTGGAGGTTTTCAACAATCCCCAGATGAATAGCAATAGCAATAGCATTTAGATTTAGATTCCCACTTAATTGTGATTCACAGCACTCTGTAAGCAATTTACAGAGTCAGCATATTGTCCCCAAATATCTGGATCATTGTTTTACCGACCTTGGAAGGATGGAAGGCTGAGTCAACCTTGAACCGGTCAGGATTGAACTCCTAGTAGTGAGCAGAGTCAGCCTGCAATACTGCATTCTAACTACTGTGCCATCATGGCAGACTGTCCTTTCTGCTATTAAAATCAGATCATCCAATATTTGATCCAGTTGAGAATGATTATCGATCATCTAGTTTGGCTTTAAGTTGGGAACAGGTCACATGATGAGTGCAAATATTTGCCCTGATACCTACCAGACTCTTTGCACTATCTGTTTAAAAAGGTCTAATTAAAGTATTAAATGGGAAATTAGATAAGATCACCTTTATTGTCATTTTTTACTGTGAGCACACTGGCACACATTAAAAATGAAATTCTGTTGCCTGCTGTCAAAAAAAAGTGTGTGTGTGTGTGTATGTGTATAACACACATACATATAATATATAACACATATATAACATACACATGCTATACACACACACACATATGCATATAGGCATACAAAGAGCCGAGGTGGCGCAGTGGTTAGAGTGCAGTACTGCAGCTACTTCAGCTGACTGCTAGTTCAGCAGATCAGCAGATCAAATCTCACCAGCTCAAGGTTGACTCAGCCTTCCATCCTTCCGAGGTGAGTAAAATGAAGACCCAGATTGTTGGGGGCAACATGCTAATGCTAATGCAATATGCTAATATTCAATATGCTATATGCTAACTTTGTAAACCGCTTAGAGAGGGCTGTAAAGCACTATGAAGCGGTATAGAAATCTAAACAATAATACATACATACATACATACATACATACATACATACATATATACACACATACATACATACATACATATTAATGTTGAGATTAATGTCTTTGGCCTAGCTAGGCCCCACAGACGTTCTTGGGGGGAAAAGATTGCAATTAATTTGTTTCAAGGTATGTATACCAGTGGATACTCTAAAATCTCCATTCTCTCCCCAATCCAGCGGAAGATTACTGCAAAATCCCCATTTCTTCCCGATCAGCTGGGACTCGGGAGACAGAGAATAGATGGGTGAATAGATTTTATAAGGAGATTTTGCACCTCAGTGTATAATCATGCTGGCCACATGACCACAGAAGTTGTCTTCAGATAATGCTGGCTCCCTCAGCTAAGAAATTGATATGAGTACCAGTGCCACCCCTAGATTCAGGCACATCTGAAAAGTGGAAACTTTTACCTTTTTAGTGAAGACTTTCATTGTACCTCTTAGAAAGCCTTGCATTTCTTAGGGTTTTCCCCAGAAATGGTTTGCATACAACTTAAAAATTTCATATACAGTCAATGCTATAACGCAGTATCAATGTACTGCATGTCCCCACCCCATACACACATCTAGTGTGCTTTCAGAACTTCTCTGTTGGGGTTGCTTCATCACTGGAAGCTTTCAAGAAGAGACTGGACTGCCATCTGTCAGAAATGGTGTAGGGTCTCCTGCTTTGGTGGGGGGTTAGATTAGATGACCTACAAGGTCCCTTCCAACTCTGTTATTCTGTTATCCCCTTAAAAAGGTAAAGGTAAAGGTTCTCCTCGCACATATGTGCTAGTCGTACCCAACTCTAGGGAGCAGTGCTCATCTCCGTTTCAAAGCCGAAGAGCCAGCGCTGTCCAAAGATGTCTCCGTGGTCATGTGGCCGGTATGACTAAACGCCAAAGGCGCACAGAACGCTGTTACCTTCCTACAAAAGGTGGTCCCTATTTTTCTACTTGCATTTTTTTACGTGCTTTCAAACTGCTAGGTTGGCAGAAGCTGGGACAAGTAACGGGAGCTCACCCCGTTATGCGGCATTAGGGATTCGAACCGCTGAACTGCCGACCTTTCGATCAACAAGTTCAGCGTCTTAGCCACTGACCCACCGCATCCCTTGTTATCCCCTTATTTCCTTTTTGTTGAGCCTTCATTCACATCAAAATACTCCCCATCTCAGAAAATGCAGCAGAGAGATAAAGGAGCAAGAAAACTGCATTAGACAAGCAGATGCCCACTCAAATCATGTTGGATAACATTACTTAAAAATGCCAACCATCTTGGGTGACTTCCATTAATCAAAATACTACAAGGAGCCAGGCTCTGCTTAGCAAGCCTTTTAATTAGAAGTTCCTAATTGGGATTGTAATATGGTCAGACAGTCTTATAGATTCAATAAATGAAATTTAATTTAATAAGCAACAAAACAAGTGACAAATTTTCTATTTGACCCATTAAATGTAGGCTTGCAAACTACAACCCCTTCTCTAAAAGTCAGCTCACGTCTTCATTCTGGTGTGATGGTTAAATACCCCAAAGTGTTAAAGCTGAACTACATTGTTACGTTTATCATGCTGACCATGGTTATGGATCTTTGGGTAGAACTACCGCATGAGTTATGGCGGCAGGTCATCATTTTGTAAGCATTGTTGAAACAACCATTGAAATGAGCACTGCACAACTCAGAATGCTTCATGGAAAGAGAGACTGAGCAAAATGTACCATTTTCCCAGATCACCACAATCTGGCCATTTCAGAAGTCATCCAAAGGTTTTCCAAAAGGAGGGAGAGAGGAAGAGAGAATTACATACTCACTGTCCTCCATTTCAGCAAGCAAGGATGAGAAATAATACATTTCCCTTTCTTGTTTTCCAAGAGCATTTAATGAGCCTCACCTATGCCAGTTGGCTGGAGGACAGCCTTCTCTATTATGAGAATCAGGGCTTCCTTTCTATGAAATGGTGGGGGTCTGCTCCTTTTTCCAGTTTGCTAGAAGGCTAATATGATAATATTGGCAGGATATCAACAATGAGTGGGAGAAAATAAATTCTTAGTATTACCAACTGGCTGAGCAGAAGACATTTATCTAGTAAGCACTTTGAAAATAAGGTACTTTCATACCTGGAGATTTTCATCACAAGGAAGCAACTAAACATTAGGGACAATGATTGGTGTTAGCTTGCTTTTTGATCAGCATGTTAAATTACAGAGGGAAATGTCCATCTTGGTTACTCTCATATACTCTGGCGAATCTAAAGTAATCGTGGTACCAAAATCATAATGGAGAAAAGCAGGAGCCAATTTTTCTATTTCTATTTTCAATTTTTCTATGGGGTCTGCCAATAAAGAGGTTCTTGTTACAGCCTATAGAAATCAAATCACTTAAAGCAATTTTAAATTTAGATCAACTTAGAGAGCCAAAACTGATATTATGTGCATAGCAGGGTGTCCCTTGCTACTTTGCATAGCATCTGCTCAGTATAATTCTTCCAGCCAATAGGCAGTCATTTAGTGAAGGGGCTTATGGGGTAGGGGGGAGTTCGTTTGAAGCTTTGTTTCTTTGAGGAATTTGTAGTGAATTATACAAAGCATGTTTCTATATACATACGTGATTCAACTGAGTACAAATTTACCAGATGTCACTTATAAATCAATGAAGTTAAGGAAACAAAGATGGCATTGTAACCAACTGCTACAAAGCCTATTTGAGAGAGTCTCCTTTACCTTCTGGCAGGAATCGATGTGAAATACTTGTTTACTGAGATGCCAGAACCTCAAAAGGAGCATTTAATAACTTCTGCGCCTGAGTCATTGCAAAACATTTTGCTGTTTCAGATGTAAAACAAGATGGCACCATTTTATGTTTCTTGCAAACAAGAAGACTGGAAGGCATTCCTTCCTCACTGCTGCTATGGGATAGCGTCCTCTAAACTGGTTTTCCTCAACCTTAGCAAATGTGTGGACTTCAATACCTGGAATTCCCCTAGCCTATTTTACGACTGCCTCCCAGAACCTGTAGAATTTTAACTAATAATAGAACTGACCCTGTTCTCTTATTTGGTGTGTTCAGTGATCTCTAGATAGCGTTGGTGACAAATTATTGCACATTTTTTATTTTCTGGGCTTATCTACAATAGAAGAGAAATATAGAGCAGATATTAGAAGGTGAAGAAAGAGGTGAGATGCCTGTTACAGCTACAAATTGTGGATGGCAGCAAAGACTGAGGTGGATGGAATAATGAAGTGACATGGTAGTAGTGATATCATATGTAGCTGGAGTTGGTATTTTTTTTTCCTGCAGGTGTTTTGCTTGTTCTTTTTTTTAAAAAAATAAACTTTATTTACATTTTTCATTTAAAAAAACACAAAAAATAACAACACACCATATAAATAACATACAAGACAACATAACAAATAATAAACATATCTGCAAATACATTATGTTCCGAAGGAGACAGAACAACTTATATCTCTTTATACATCAATTAGGTCTATCCGACCTCACTTTATTGGTATAATATAGATTTCTCATTAAATACCTTTCCTCTTTTCAATTAGGTTGTGGTTTTCTCTTCGCTAGCCAAATATATAATTTTTCCGAGGATAAACATGTTTATGTTTTATCTTTATCTTTTAATTTTTTTAGTCAATTTATTTGCTTCCGCACAGTCCAAAATCTTTTTTATAATTGCTTCCTCTGGTGTTTTGCTTGTTCTTCAATCCAGGTACAGGCACACTGTACTGTACCTTGTTTTAGCAGTTATTGTTTTTCTCATCTCCAAATGATGAGAACGAGGCCACAGATTAGCAGTAATGATTTACTGAATTAATCAATTCAGTACATCAGTACTGATGTACATTAGTACATCAAAGGAAAAGACTTTGAGAGATGCCAGTAAAAGAGGGTTAGGGTGCATCAGTGGTGGGTTGCCCCCGGTTCGGACCGGTTCTATAGGACTGGTAGTAAAACTGGTGGGAGGCTCCACCCACTGGCCTGACATCATCAGAAGTGATGAAATTCAAAACTTTCATCTCTGGTACTTTGCGAGATTTATTCCACCATATTGCGCAGCAACAGCTATTCTGAAAGCCTGACATGATTCCTGCCTGGTTTTCTATTATTTTTAATAAGAATATGCTTATTAAATATTATTTTCCCCTCTTCTACCAGGAAGGTAGATTCAATTCAGCAGGAACACGAATACTACAGGATTCCACTACTGTTCATTGCTAAGTTCTACCTCCGGGGTAAAAGTCAGCATGTCTCTAAGTACTTCTTAGCAGGTAGCAGAGAAAGCCTGCTGGAAAGTGAGAGGAGAGAGAAGGAGGGAGGGAAAGGGGAGGAGAGAGGGAGGGAGGGAGGGAGAGAGAGGGGGGAGAGGGAGAGAGCATGTTCTTAAACAAATGAGGAATTTTATTCTGGACACTAAGATACCTATGCTAGTAAAGTAATGTGAGCTAACATTGTACTGTATATGAAATATAATTTACAAAACCTAGTATGTATGTTTCTCTTCAGAATTTCTCTGAATTAGTTGAGGATCATCAAATATTAAGTCATCTGAAGATGCTGCTGAAAATTCAACATGTTTCTCCAAAATGTTCTTTTGTAGAATAGTTCCCACTCATCTTAACAAAATCTTGTAAAATTAAAGTGTCAAAAATACTGTCAAATTATTTACTAAGACTGTATTACTATTATTCTTCTCATCCTTCCTAGTACCTATCTCTTCCCACTTATGGCTGTAACCATGTTGCTTGTATCCTTACAATTTATATTGTTTTATTGTTTCCTAGTAAGATTTGATTGCTTATTAGTATCCTATGACTATCACTAAGTGTTGTATTTTACAATTCTTGAAGAATATATATATATATATATATATATATATATATATATATATATATATATATATTATGTACACTGAGAATATATGCACCAAAGACAAATTCCTTATGTGTCCAATCACACTTGGCCAATAAAGAATTCTATTCTATTCTAAAAAATATATATATAGAGAGAGAGAGATCTGCAAACAGTGCATATCTGTCTATCTATCACCACCTCCATTTCCATTTCCATCTCTATCTCTAATTTATAACCAGGATGGTTGGACAAAATAACAGTCAGAGCCTTTGACATGGGAGACCAGTATTCAAATCCCACCTGGCACCAGTGGTGAAATTCAATTTTTTTTACCAGTTCTGTGGGCGTGGCGTGGTGTGTGTGGCTTGGTGGGCGTGGCAAGGGAAGGATACTGCAAAATCTCCATTCCCACCCCACTCCAGGGGAAGAATATTGCAAAATCTCCATTCCCACTCCACTCTGGGGCCAGCCAGAGGTATTTGCCGATTCTCCGAACTACTCAAAATTTCCGCTACCGGTTCTCCGAACTATTCAAAATTTCCGCTACCGGTTCTTCAGAACCTGTCAGAACCTGTCAGAACCTGCTGGATTTCACTCCTGATATAGCGGTGCCAAGTGACAGTAACATCAGGAAGGAGTATGAGAAGCTGGAGAAGTACCAGGGCCTGAAGAAGAAACTAGAGAGGATGTGGAAAGTAAAAGCCAAAATGGCTCCAACACTTGGAACTATGACTCCTAAGCTGGGAAAGTGGCTCTAACAGATTCCAGGAATAATGTCAGAGCTCTCTGTCCAGAAGAGTACAGTGCTAAGTTGTTCCTAGCTCTGTCCTAGAACTCTCAAATTCCCAGACTTCTGGTACAGGACCTGAGATTAAGTAAAACACATATCACCTATAAAGTAAGAAGATAATTTATACAGTATATACTGTACATGACATCCATGTGAACCCTTCATGACAAAGTGCATTGTGATGTGACCAGAATGAACATTAAGTTTTAGGCTGACCATATTTTTTTACCCCGATGTGGACCATACCATGATCACAAATAGAAAAATAATTGTATTGGCAAACAAACTTCAATAACAATATTATCTTAATAATATTATACTTATACCAATATCTTAATAATCCCCCCTTAAAAAGACAACAGATCATGGGTGGGTGAAAACGCAATGGAAGTGGGAGTGGCTTTTGACTTCCAGCCACCTTCCCCATTGATTTTGCTTGTGGGGAAGTTGGCAGGAATGTCAGAAATAATGATCACCTGATTGCAGGGATGCTGCAGCACACCACAACTTTCTGAACAAAAGCAGTTTGAACTTCAGGGAAATTTCAATTTGACGAGAGTAATGAGGATCGCATTTTATTAATGCATTTTTATGTTAGTTGATTTTAGGTACCTTGAGTCAAAAACTGTTGGACTATAATGCACTGTTTGGGCTAACTTGAAGGTACAAATGGACTGACAAGTAAACACAATGAGAGTTTTAACGGTGTGTGTATGTGAATCTTTCACATTTTCATTTTGTTGTATGTCACTCAAGGAAGGGAAGCAGACAAGCCATTGTTTGTTTGTTTTTTAAATTCTTTGGTGCTGATGACACATATTCACAATACATACTGTATATGTCAGAATATTCATGAACTGGCAGAGACATGGTAACAAGGTCAGCCAATGAATAGGCATAGCAACTGGATCAGCCAATGAGGGCTGTTTTTGGAAACAGAAACTTAAGCAAGAAGTCTGGGCGTGGCTAAGCTCTGTGCTCAGCTCTAAAACGAAACTAGTCTAGTCTGCTCTGAACCCTGAACTGAAAACTGATCTCTCCTCTCTACCACATTGGAAGAACCACTATTGGTATTGTACATTTATTCATGTGTTATATTGTATATAAAGAGAAGTTAATGAATCCTGCTGAATACAGTTATCTGTGTATGCTTTCTGGATTGATAATTGCAACAAACTGACAGTATATTATTTTATTCTTTTGGTCGTTCCTCCATAAACATCCATTGTATAAGGCCAGCACAGCAGGTAGCCAAACTTCAATGTGATAATACCAGAGTTGTCTCATTGCCATCTACGAAAACTTCAGTTCATTGCACCAGCATGAGGATCAGATGCCAGGGCAAGCCAGGAAAAAAAAAAGGGAGATTCAGTCACTGTAGCAAAAATCAAATGAAAAATGAGGCTGGCTTAACCTCCACACAACCCTTGCCCTTTTTTGGGAAAGCTTCCAAGTCTGCAAGACACTTACATATATTAGGATTCTTGAGCTATGACAGTAGCTATACTGTATAACTGATATTAATATTCATATGGCGCTGTAGGACAATTTGGAACATGAAAAATGAGAGGGAAATTATGGGAAAGGAGACATCTCCACTAACTTTCCTTCCCTACTTAATGAATACATAATTTTATTATTCTGTTTAATCATTAAAAGAATGAAGCAGATAAAAGAGGAATGTCAAGATGCAAGAACATCACTGCCCTTGGATATTATTTTTAGCAATTGATATGAAAATTAAAACTGGTTGCAGTGAATATATATTTTAAATAATAAGTGCAGGAAAGATTCTTATCAATCTGAAGTATGAAAATGGAGAAGGGGTTGCAAAATAAATTAAAAATCTTTGGCCATAGCACAATTAGTCAGTTATACTATATAACTAAGAACATGTATCTGATGTGACGGCAGATACAAGAGGGAGAAATCCCTTTTCCTGCATTTTTTTTTAAATTTGATTTATATGCCGCCCTTCTCCGGAGACTCAGGGCGGCTTACAGTGCGCTAAGCAATAGCCTTCATACTTTTGTATATTTTATACAAAGTCAGCTTATTGCCCCCACAAACTGGGTCCTCAATTTACCTACCTTAGAAAGGATGGAAGGCTGAGTCAACCTTGAGCCTGGCAAGATTCGAACTTACTTTAATTGCAGACAGCTGGTGTTAAATTACAGTGCTTTTAGTCTGCAGAGCTATCCAGGCTCTGCAGACTAATTTAAATTAATTTGGAATTGTCCTTCTCACAAGAACATTATATGGTTATTAGGGATCTGAATATACAAACTGGGCTATGGTACCAGGAGTGTTAATGAACTTCTGTACTGGAAGTCATCGCTGGAAGGTGGGCATTCTTTCATTTCTAGCCTGAATCAAGATCATTGATTTAGATGAGAGGATAAAAGGCGAATTCATCAAATTTGCAGACAAGTAGCCTGCTAATAGCCTAGAGGAATATATAATACTCCAAAAGATAGGCTCAAGATACAGAAGTATATTGACAGACATGAACAGTGGGCCCTATTTAACAAGATGAAATTCAGTGGTGAGAAAAGTAAAGTTCTATATTTAGCAAGAAAAACCAAATGCACAGGTATAGAATAGGTGATATCTTTCTCAACAGTAGTAACTGCAAAAGGGATATTGGAGTGCTAGTGGACAATCACTTAAATATGAGCCCACAGTGTGCTGCAGCTGCCAAAAAATCCAAGGCAGTCCTAGGCTACGTTAACAGAGGGATAGAATCAAAACCACACTAAGTGTTAATATCACTTTATAATGCCTTAGTAAGACCAAACTTGGAATATTGCATCAGTTTTGGTCCCCACGATACAAAAAAGATGTTGAGACTCTAGAAATAGTGCAGAAACCACAAAGATGATTAGGAGACTGAAGGCGAAAACATGTGTAGAATGGTTGCAGGAATTGGGTATGACTAGTTTAACGAAAACAAGGACTGGGGTGATATGATAGCAGTGTTCCAATATTTGGGAGGTTGCCACAAAGAAGAGAGGGGGGTTGTTCAATCTATTTTCCAAAACACCTGAAGGCAGGACAAGAAGCAATGGATGGCATCTAATCAAAGACAGACTCAACCTAGACTTAAAGAGAAATTTCCTGACAGTTAGAATAATTAATCAATGGAATGACTTGCCTCCAGAAGTTATAGGTCAGTGATGGCTAACCATTTTGCCATTGCGTGCCAAAAGCAGGGGGAGTGTGGGGTGGTTGCGCGCACGCGTGCCCACACCCATAATTCTATGCGCCCTGACCCCCACGCATGCGCGTGCGACCCCCCATGCTCCCCCCACTTTTGGCATGTGATGGCACGGTGGGCCCATTTTTCGCCCTCCCCAGTCTCCAAAGGCTTTCTAGGAGCCTGGGGAGGGTGAAAACAGCCTTCCCCACCATCCTGGAGGCCGGAAACAGCCCATTTCTGATTTCCGATGGGCCCAGAAGGCCCAAAAATCAGCTGGCCAGCACTCGCAAGCGTGCTGGAGCTCAGCTAGGGCAATGCTCACGTGCCCATAAATATGGCTCGGCATGCCACCTGTGGCACACGTGCCATAGGTTCGCCTTCACGGTTATAGGTGCTCCAACCCTTGAAGTTTTTAAGAAGAGGTTGGACAACTATTGTCTGAAATGGTACAGGGTCTCCTGCTTAAGCAGGGGTCCCTTGCAACTCTGTTATTCTGTTGGTCTGTTTAAATAGCCAAAAATGCAGGGCAGTTGCTGAGTCCCCAAAATGCAATCATCTGATCACAAGGGCCCCCAGGTATCAGAACTTTGAATTCAGGTCATAAGTACCCTTTTTCAGGTCCACTGGAACTTTAAAGCATTGCTAAGCAACGCATCATTAAGCGAGGACTATCTGTTCAAAAATCCAAAAGTGTTACCTCACTAGAACTCAGAATAATAATATATCAGAAAAATGATATTATTACCTGCTCACTAAAACTGGGAATGAAATAGCTACCTCTATATGACAGTGTATAAGGCGAATAAATAGAGAATATGCATGGAATATAATACAAATGGTACCAAGAACTGTACAGAATTCTTACAGAGAAAAACACGGGGCATCACAGCCAGCCTTTTGATATGTTTTCATGCAATATCCTTGCACAAGACAGAATATTACCACTTACCATTATTGCAACACACATTTCAGTTCTGTTTTAACATGCTGTGTGGCATCTGCTATGTACAGTATTTTAGCAGTTTCTACCTCCTGGGCAGGAAATAAAAGAAAAAAGAACATTTTAGGGAATATCTAACCATGTGACAGGCTTTTTCAAGTTTGCAAATGTGCTTTCACTCTGAATGCAGAGTCTCAGGCTCCTTAAGCATCTGGACAATTCAGAATGCCTTTTTTCTACTCCTAGATCTAGTCTTTTTTTTAAAGTAAACATAGCATAATAGAAATTATTTCCTTAATTATCCTAATGTAATACAAGCAGTAGATAAGTAACATCTGTTTCTTTCTTATGAAACTACTGGATTAGGTAGAATTACTTTATGGACCAGTCACAGGTTTTCTTTTCTGTCCATACCCCCTCTACAAGCTTTTAAATTTTTATAACAGAATAACAGAATTTAATGGGTCCTTGGAGGTCTTCTAGTCCAACCCCCTGCTCAGGCAGGAAGCCCTATACCATTTCAGACAAATGGTTGTCCAATCTCTTCTTAAAAACTTTCAGTGCTGGAGCATTCACAACTTCTGGAGGTAAGTTGTTCCAGTGATTAATTGTTCTGCCAGGAAATTTCTCCTTAGTAGATTTGCTTCTGTCCTTCATTAGTTTCCATCCATTGTTTCTTGTCCTGCCTTCTGGTGTTTTGAAAAATAAGTTGAACCCCTTATACCTACAGGCCTTGTCAATGTAGAGCTGTAAATTCATAAACTTCCCATATCTTCTAACTGCAAGATGATGTTGAAAATAGGTCGTGATAGAGATAATCTGATCATTAATGCTTAGTAACTAATGAACCAATCCTAAGAATATGCAAATGTCTCTCCATTGCTTCAGTCAGTAAATGCCTTACTCTTTCATGAAAACTATTCTCTCTGTGTAAAGATACCTTGACACAGCTCCATGCCTAGAATCTGTATCTGTTTTGGTCTTATTTAGAAAATCAATATATTAGGAAAAAAATGGGACCATCCATCAGTCCATCTATTGTTCCATTTGTCTATCCATCTATCCATGTTCCTGTCTATCCATCCATCTGCCTGTCCATTTGTTTATCCATCCATCTCTATGTCAGTCTGTCTCTTGGTCTGTCCATCAGTTCATCTCTCTCCCCAGCCATCCATCTGTCCAGTTGTCTGCCTGACTGGCTGTCCATCTGTTGACCCATTTGTCAGTCCATCAACTCATCCATCTGTCTATCAATCTATCTGTACATCTTTCCATTGTCCATGTGTCCGTCCACTCATCAGTCTGTCTGCCCATCTGTCCATCCAACTGCCCATTTGTCTACCCATCAGTCCAGTTATTTCTCTATCTGTCAGTATAGATATAGTTTTAGCATAGGTATAGGTTGGAATAAAAGCATAATTCCTGATAGTACATTCATTTTTATCAAATATTCTGCCAAGACTTTAGCGTAGCTTTGGTCACTCAAATATTCCACTCAAAATAGTCTGGAATACAACTTTCAAGACTGTCATTGCCCTACTTGTTTTGTGTGATGTGAATGTAATTGATTCTAGATCACTCCAAGTTGAGAAAGGAAGAGAAGCCACATTAAGGTTAAAATAATTGGGATTAAAATTCTATTCATTTCCAGTTACAAGACAAATTTGGAAAAGTGATCAAGCATGTACAATAAAAGGATGCCATAGGGACCTGAGCAGAAGCTACTTTCATTGCTATGGAAACTAAGACCAGAAATAATGGTCAAGTTGCGCTTATCTAGATTTCATTCCAATACTGGTAGTCCTCAATTTACAACCATAATTGAGCCCCAAATGACTGTTGTTAAGTTTTCTTAAGTGAGCCTTACCCCCATTTTATGACCTTCTTGCCACAGTTGTTAGCTGAATCACAGTGCAGTGGATAAGTTAGTAACATGGTTGTTAAGTGAATCTGGCTTCCCCATTGATTTTATTTGTCAAAGGTCACAAGAGGGGAATCACATGACCTTGGGACACAGCAACGGTCGTAAGTATGAACCACTTGCCAAGCATCTGAATTTTGATCACATGGTCATGGGGCTGCTGGAAAGGTTGTAAAACTGTGAAAAATGTTCGTAAGTCATTTTTTTCAGCGCCGTTGTAACTTTGAATGGTCACTAAATGAACTGTTGTAAGTCAAGGACTACCTGTATAATGAAATGCTTTTGGATTGTTAAGAGTACACCAGAGTGGAATATGCTGCCTTTGGAGACTGTGGATCTTCCAAGTCTTAAGAGTTTTAGGAACAAGCTGGACAGCACCTCCCAAGGATGATTTAATTGGTTTTCTTGCATATGTTCCCATCCGACTTAATTAATTAAATTAAATTAAATTAAATTAATTAATTTAATTAAATTTATATGCCGCCCCTCTCTGAAGACTCAGGGCGGCTCACAATACATTTAAAAAATCATTATAAAAAGACATTGAAAAACTTCATAATAGCAATAGCACTTAGACTTATATACCGCTTTCCAATACTTTCCAGCCCTCTCTAAGCGGTTTACAGAGTCAGCATATTGCCCCCCCAACAACTTGGTTATTTTACCTACTTTGGAAGAATGGAAGGCTGAGTTAATCTTGAGCCTGGTGAGATTTGAACTGCCAAACTTGCAGACAGCCAGCAATCATCAGAAGTAGCCTGAAGTACTGCACTCTAACCACTGCGTCACCGCGGCTTAAGGTAATTCTATAATAATTCTATAGTTTTATCATTCATATTAAACTGAAGAGGCTCAAACAGGATTTTATTTTTTTAGCCTTCTCATATATATTTAAATAGGTTTTATAACTTTTAAGGTATTTTATTTTTTCGGCTTGCATAAATGGATGGGCAGAGGTTTCTTTGATTTTATGGTGTGTTTATCTTTGTCTTGGCCTATTAAGTAGGGAATCTCAACTAAAAGCAAGCAGGCAAAATTGGCTTTGAACAATCAGGACGTATTCTGAATGTGTGTGCTTGTTATTTAAATAATACATAATATTTATTCATAAATAAAAGCTTTATGAGTGATTTTATTAAAGCAAGCAGTCTTTTTTTTAAATGGTGCTTGATTTAGAAGTTTGGGCAGACTTATTCCTGTGGTGTCATAGAATACCAGGGACAACTGAGGTAAAAGGTCGTTTCCTTGACTTCTTTGCAGTTTTCTGAGAAGTACAGTTTCTCTGAGGCTACTTTGAATTCTAGACTAGAAAGATTTGAGTTCTAAAGCAGCAGGGTTGTTGTTTTCTTTACATTTGGTTCATCATGATTATCAAATCATGATGAACCAAATATAACCGGTGATTATCAAATTCTGCCTCAATCAAAGGGCACACATGAGCCAATTTGGTGTAGTGGTTAAGGTGCTGGCTGAGAAACCAGGAGGCTGTGAATTCTAGTCCTGACTAAGCATGAAAGCTGTCTGGGTAACCTTGGGCCAGTTACTCTCCCCCCCCACCCACCCACCCCGTCCAACCCACCTCACAGGGTTATCCTGGGGAAAATAAGAGGAAGAAAGAGTATTATGGATGTTTGCTCCTTTGAGTTACTTATAAAAATGATATAGGATAAAAATCTAATAAATAAGATACATAGAACATAAGCAATGCGTGGGGTAAAACTATAAAAGTTAAACTCATGCATTTTTAGCAGCTGAAAAAAAAGGTTTAAGGCAAGGTAGAAGGGTGGCCATCTAATACTGCTATTCTGGAAAACATGACTAAAAGCAGTTTAAGTAAACATGACCAGGAGGTGCTTCCAAATTTATTAGCCTTCATTTCTGAAGATGTTTAAGCACAGACTGGACAGCCAATTGCAGTCAAAGCAATTTGTTGGTGCTTCTTAGACCATTCCATTTCATTTTAAAAACATGACACTTTTCAGCATTTACAGAGTTGAAAACTGCTCAATTTCATGTATTTTGTTTTCTTCACAAAGTGGGGCTTATTTTTCCCCATCACCACCCTGGAAGCCTAGAGTCTAAATTAATCTTCGGTAGCCCTGACAAAAAAAACAGTTACTCTCCTTGTAGATTGGGCAGCCTTGGATATTTCTAAAAGAAATTCAGAAATTCTAAAAGAAATACAGAAATACAGTACAATATAGGAGGAAGACCTCACCGTTTAGAGCCCTCATAAATTTCTGTCCCTGTGGTAGGGCAATTGCATAATACAGTAATAATAACAATAACAACAGCAATAACTCGTCTCATTTGGAAAAAACTCTTCTCTCAGGATGAATTTCTACCTGTGTAGAGAACAGTGTGTGATTGTTGCAAGAAGAAAAATCAAGGTAAAAGATGGATTACAGGTAGTCCTTGATTTACCCCAGTTCATTTAGTGGCTGTCTGAACTTACAGCGGCACTGGAAAAAGTGACTTATGCCAGTTTTTCACACTTATAACCACTTCAGCATCCCCATAGTCATGTGGATCAAAATTCAAATGCTTGGCAACTGACTCCTATCGATGACAGTGGCAGTACTGGGGGGGCGGGGGTGTCCTGTGATCCCGTTTTGCAACCTTCTGAAAAAGCCATGTCAACGGGGAAGCCAGATTCACTTAACAACAGTGTTACTCACTTAACAACGGCAGCGATTCCTTTAACAACTGTGGCAACGAAGGCCGTAAAATGGGGGCAAAGCTCCCTTAAAGTTCTCACTTAGCAACATAAATCTGGGGCTCCATTGTGGTCCTAAGACGAGGACTACCTGAAGTGGTAGCTAAATAAATCTGTGGCCCCAAGGCCTGCCTGGGATTATTCCTAAAGAACCTAGCAGGCTTTTCTACAGAAGAATACTTCCACCCAGCTCACTGGGGACCCGCATCCATTTAGGATCGCGCTGCATTTCCAATTCCTAGCTAAATCCTCCACGATCGCATGGTTACAGAACCCACCCTCCACCCAAAAAAAATCCACGCGACTCAAGTCTCGACCCTCCCCCTCCCCACATACACACACTCGCCCGGTCTCTTCCCCGCCCTACTTCTCCGCCCCGCAGACGTCACTCCGCCCGTCAATGAGCCGGGGCCGGTCCTTTGGAAGGGCGGGGAAGGGGGGCGAGCCAATCCGCCAGGCTCCTGCCTTCCGGGAGCGAAGAGGCCGGAGTGGCTCCTCCTTCTTCGGTCCACCGGTGCCCGGCCCGCCCATCCCCAGCTCCGTCTGCGGAGAGAGGGCAGAGTTCCCCGCGCGGGTGGGCGATGCCGCTCGGGCTCCTTTTCCAGCTGCAGGTAAAGCCCGTCTGGGGGCGAGGCGGGGTTCTGGCGGGACGAGCAGGGCTGGCGGATCCAGGATCCCCGCGTTAAGGAAGCTGCATGCGGCGGGGAGGCTCCTCCGCGGCTCCCTCCGCCAGAGCACCGCTCAGGACAAAAGGAGCCACGCCGCAAAAGCGGGGAGAGGAGTGGGTGGGTGGGAAATCTCTCGTGGCGGGCAGGGAGGGGTCCGGCCCTTCCACGCCACTTTTTCCAGGCGCCACCGCTCCTCTTTGCGTGCCCCGGACGCAAAGCTGCCGCCCGCGATCTCTGCTGCGATCTTTCCCGGGAACCTGCTTCTCTGCCCGGGTGGACTTGGGGAAGCGCGTCCCTTCCACGTTTCGGGAAGAAAGCCCCCCCCCCCCCACCTCCCCTCCGCTCAAAACTTCGCTGCGCTCACATCCGAGGGTGCCTGGTGGGCTGAGTCCCCTCGGCCTTTTTTAGCTGCCGGACGGCAATGGGTGACCTGCATCCAGCGGGTCTTTGCAAGGAGCGAAGTCGGGACCGCCGTGGCTTAAAGGACCCGGGATAGTTCGCTGGCCAAAAGAGCCCGCGTTAAATCCCAAAGGTCCTTCCCAAACCCCTCAAGAGGCAACTGGACTTTATTGTTGTTGTTTTTCTTGGAAGACGTTTCGCTTCCCATCCCAGAAGCTTCTTCGGCTCTGACTGGATGGTGGAGAATGGAAGGGTTTATATTCCTTGCAAACAGCTGGTCGTTTGCCGCCTTTAGGAGAGTTGTTGAGGCCACTTGAAAAAGCACTTTTGGGACAACTGTGACCTGGGTGACTGAGAATCTCCATAGACAACCGGTGTTAAGTGTCCCTCAAAGGTGCTTTTTTTCCCCAAGAGGCAACTGGACTTTCTGTTGTTTTTTTTTCTTTGACGATGTTTCGCTTCTCATTCAAGAAGCTTCTTCAGCTCTGACTGGATTCCATTCCCCCCATCATCAACTCAGAGCTGAAGAAGCTTCTTGGATAGGAAGTGAAACGTCTTCAAAGAAAAACCAGAAAGTCCAGTTGCCTCTTGAAAGAAAACAGAATCTTTGGGACAACCCGCATTAAGGCTTGCTGGTCAGTCCATTTATTTATTTTATTTATTTATTTGTTCAACTTGTATGCCTCATTTCTCTGAAGACTCAAGGCGGCATTCCATTTTAGGAATGGATTCAGTAACCGGCCACAATGGAAATTTCCTGCTGGCAAAATGTGTAGAACGAATCCTCCATCTTGGGGGGTATGCATGGGATATATTCAACCTTAAAATAATTTTTTTGCAATGAGTTTTCGGTCACACATCAGAAAGTTTCGTGTATGCCGGTGCTTTGCAGACAGCTCCTGATCAACGTCAGAATGGTCACTGTGTATGTATGCTTGCTTGCATGTAATCCCATTGAATTGCATGGGACATATTTTTAAATAGGCACACATAGGTGGCATAGAATTCCCCAGTCTTTCTGTTAGGGAGACTACAAGTATATAGGATGTTTTTGTGTATGTTCTGAATGCAAAACACACACACACATCCTTGGGCATATTAACACATCTCATTTGAATAAATGTACAGTGTGTGTAAGTGTGAGATGGAGGGAGAGATTCATTCTGGAGAATTTCAGAACTTAGTTCCAAAGGATACACTTTGCCTAGAAAAAGTGGCATTCTTCTCTTTGGGAACCTCCACTATAGCTTTACTGAAAATTGTTATTAATCTCTTATTTACCTTTTCACCCTACTAAATTGTTTTTGTCTGGAAGATTGGCTTTAAAACAGAAAGAAATGGCAATGATAGCATAAAAACAAGAAGATAATTAGCCGGAGTATGCCACTTCATGTATTTTTATAGAAATCAATATAGGGGATATTGCTATAGTAACTGTGGCTGGATTGTAGACTCAACAAATTAATGTCCACTACAAATCAATTTATTGCCCATTCTCAGAAAGGGCTATGCTTGGGAGGTCTGGTATCATCTATTCATCAAATCTTAACTGGTCTTTTCTTTCTTTCTTTTTTTCTTTTCCTTTTTTGCTCTCCCAAGTTAAAAAAAAATCATTAAGAAAGCTTTTTATGTAGCACAGGAACTGCAATGTTTTGCTTGAAATTGTTTTCCCAATAATATAGGGCCACAGAACGTGATCAGTAAAGTGAAATTGGAGACCCCTTGAGATCTGTGTTCCAGTATTTTAAGTTTTGAAAAGGTTATCTAGGTTCAGTAAACAAAGACGTTGTGGGTATTAACTGTAATGGAAGATATTTTTTCTTGTTTCCTCGAGATGATAGGTCTAAGAGTAAGAGAGATACATAAAGGAAGACAATTTTAAAATATATTTTGCAGCCAGCATTCATTTCAAACCCCTTTTGTACCATTTTCATCTAAATATAGATTTGTTTTGAAAAGCAAGCAACATGTTAATGAGATAAGGCATATTCACTTTTTTAATAGTTCTCTTTTTTAATTGTAATTTTATTAAAAAATTACACTTAAAGAATAAAAAATTAATACAAACTAAAAAATAACATAGTAAAGAAAAAAATATAAAATGACTTCCCTCTTATAAATATAAACAATTTAGTAACCTACCATCTTCTCTTAAAATGAAGCAAATTATCTCTTCTTTCCATATCCCATCTCTTATCTATAAACAAATCCTTGAAACCTCGTCATTTGAGTCCTGATCAGCAAAAGTCCATTAAGGGTTACCAGAAATAACAATAAATCTATTGATCAAATAAACCAACTTTATATTCTTAGTTACTTTTAACTGTCTTGATCTTTAATCCCTTCAAATAATATCCTAGAACTTGATTTATTTTTATTTGTTCCTTCTCAGAAAATTACCCAGGTGTCTCTCTTGTGTGTGATATTCGTCTATCTCTTGTCTAATGATGTCTATTAAGACTTAAGGTGTTTTCTCTTGTATGTCTAGTTTAGCATATTTTCCATGTCATTTTTACAAGCTGTCATTTTTAAATCCGCTTCCCATTTTCAGATCAGTCTCAGACTTATCCAGTAAAACTTGCTCTTCCGCCATAACATCTTTTGAACACAGTCTATCCTTCAGGTATTTTTTAATATTCCAATATTATGGCCCATTCTATAATAGGAAGTCAAATTTAAGTATTCTCCTTTAATTATAATCTTTAGTTCCTTCTAGTTCTCTCTAGTGCCCCATCGTATCTTTTTTTTTTAAGAATTCAAAGCAAAGGCACTTTCCCACAGGAGGGGTTCTTATAATTAATTCCAAAATCTTATTTCAAATCCATCTGGACCCTTAGTTCATTTGTATCTTTCTAAAATCAAAGTTGTATCACTCATTGTATTTTTTTTATAAAAAATTAAAAATCCTTAAATTTGTATTTAAAACTTTGTTCACTAAGGTTTGAAAGAAACTCAAGCAGTGTTTTCAGGCTTGTCAATCTGAAAGTTTCTAATAGCTGGAAAACAGTTGAGAAGCAATTTATGAAAGTATTTGGAAAAAGAAGTATACAAAGCCATTGCAATCCCAAAATTATCAAGATGATGTATGATCTGAACACTTGAAAATAATAAAGCTGTAACGAACCCTTTAAACACTTTTTATTATAGAGAAAAGATTTATAACGTAGTTAGAAATTGTATGAGGAACTACTAGTCTTTGTTTTTAAAAAAGAGATGACCTTGTTTGGGAAGGAGGGAAATGGGAGAGGGGGAGAAAAGAGAAGGCGGAAGTGGAGGACCTGCTTAATATTGAAATTCATCAAAAACATTAAAAAAAAAAAGAAACATTGTCCTAATAAAATCAAAGAAAACATATTGACCAGGAGAATAATTGCATCACAGGTCAGGATTGTCCTGCACTGTGAATTGGTTGGGGACAAGTTTCCTTTGGCAAACTGCCGAGGACGAGGGTGCAGGGAGGAGCACGGGTGGAGAGTCAGCCAAGGATGAACACCAGTGGTGGGTCGGCTGCTGCAGAGGCCCCATGATGAAGTAGACCCAGCCATGTGCCCATGGCTAATTATTCTAGACTAGAGTTCCCCAACCTTTCTGGATTGGTGGCCCAGAGTGGGAACAGGTGCCTTTACTCGTGCATGCAACCATGTGAACGGGGCCGCAAGCGCAATGCTCGTGATAGTGGTAGCACCTGTGTGGTGCTCGCAGTGATGCTAGCGCAAATGGAGGTATGCACCAGTGATGGGTTGCTCCTGGTTCGCACCGGTTCAGGAGAACCGATAGTAAAAATCTGTCATTGCTTGCAGAACCGGTAGTAATGGCTGGCTGGCCACGCCCCCAACTGGTCCCCCGGTTGCTGCCCACTCGCCCTGGCTGCCATGTTCGTCGCCGCCATGTTCTTCGCGCATGCACATCCCATTGCTTGTAAGTCCAGTGGGATGCGCATGAACATAGAACATGGCGATGACGGCAGCAGCTTTTCCCACCAGTACTTTTTGGCGGCCTGAGGAGAAAGCGGCTGGCAAAGAAGCCTTTTTGGAGGCTTCCTGGCCAGCCGCTTTCCAGCAGCAGCGGCTGGCTGGCGGCCACAGAAAACTCGGGTCAGCTTGCCTTACCGATTCTGGACCAGTCGTCGCGGAAGGTAAGCAGCCGAACAAAGAGGTGGTGGTGGAGAGGAAGGCAGGCAAACGGGCCTGGCCATGGGGACTGCCAGGAAGGCAGGCAAGCATGTCGGGGCTGCCCGGCTAGCTAGCTTCCTTCCCCGTGGCCCTGCCATGCTTGCCTGCCTTCCAGCCTGGCCAGTGGGTGAGCAGGCGGCCCTTCGGGGAGATGGAGCACTGCACTGGAGCTAAAAGGGGCGGCGGCAGCAACAGTGCTGCAGGAGAGAAGGTGGATGTCCCAGGGCTGCTGGACATGTGCACAGTATGTGAAGGGAGGCAGACACCCCCCTCTGAGGAAAAGAGGCAGCGGCAAAGCCCTGGCTGTCACCCAGGAGAGGACCACTAAGGGACACACACACACAAACGCCCCTCTCGCCTCCGTTGCCGCTTCTTTTGCTATCAGCTTCTCACCACTCTTAAAGTCGATCGTGAAGAGCTGGAAGACGTTTCTTTAGATCTCTGCCAAACTCATTGTTGGAGTGTCAACGATCTAAGAAAATGTCTTCCACACTTCACAATCAACTTGCGAGAAGTCGACAGCAAAAGAAGCAGCAGCAGAGGCGACAGGAGCATGTGTGTCCCTCCGCGTTCCTCTCCCAGGTGACAGCAAGGGCTTCGCTGCTGCCTCTTTATCTCAGAGGGGCGGTGTCTGCCTCCAAGTCCTTGCGGAGGGACACACATGCCATCGCCTCCGCTGCTGCTTCTTTTGAACGTGAAGAGCTGGAAGACATTTCCTTAGATCTCCGCCAAACTCATTGTTGGAGCGAAATGTGGCAGCCATGAGCTGCGCTTTCCTCCAAGTCTCATCCGAAACCTGTTTCCCTCTGCTGCCCACAGCACTTAGAGGAAAGCATGGCTCATGGCTGCTAAATTATGCTATGCTGTGCCAAACGCTTTCCCATAAAGAGCAACGAACGAGAGAAACAGCCGCTGACCTGGAGAACGCATGGACTGGAGCAGCTCATCAGAGGCAAGAAGGGGCGTTTTTCGGCCAGGAAGGGCAATGGAGGGAAAGCTGAGACGACCACCACCACCCCACCATGTCCCGACCTGGCTATGGGGCCAGAGTGTCAAAAAAAAAAGTGTCAAAAAGTCCCAAAAATTTTCACCACCGTTTCGGTGGGTGTGGCTTGGTGGGGGGGTCATGTGACTGAGTGTGTGAGTGATGTCAAGTTGGCCACGCCCACTTGGTCATGTCCCCCCACCTAGCCACACCCACAGAACCAATACTAAAAAAATTTAGAACCCACCACTGGTGTGCATGCAAGCAGTAGCCAGCCACTCACGCAGCCCAGTGGCCAAGAGTCCACAGCCCTTTAGTGGGCTCTGGCCCACAGGTTGGGGATCCCTGTTCTAGACCCTTCTAAACCTGCTGGAGACTGTTGTCTTGCATTCCTTGTGAGGACCAACTATCTGGAGCACTTGTGGGGAATCTCACATCCTCTCCTCCTCCAGACAGGAATTAGCAAAGAGTCAGTCTACCTGCCAATTCTTCATTCTCCCGTGGTCATTTAGTTGTTACCTTGTTGGATAATGAAACAACCAGGCTCAGAATGCACCAAGGACTTGACAATTCAATCCTCAACTACATATAATCTGTTCTATTGGAAATTAAGAATTCTCTGCTAGTGGTGAAAAGGAACAGTAAGGAAGATTTAATTTTGAAATACCCAGATGAAGACCAAAGCTTCCAAATTTCCAGCCATTCATGAATTTGCATCATTTGGGGCCTAGCTTGAAGGAGATCTTCAGAGTTCCTCAAAGCCACACCGAAAATGTGGGTTAGCAGAATTTGCTGCTCTCTTTGTTGTCCACACTAATAACTGGTCAGTAGTACTGTCATTCTTGATGCTTCTGTATTGTCAAGTTCTTTCCATCTATACTAGTCCTCCTACAAAAGCAGAAATTTTATTTTCCATCATTCTGTGAATGAAGTCACTGTTAGCTAATTCAGTTAGAGTTTGGGAGAAAAGATGAGAATACGGACAAGAAAAGAAGCATATGTTTTGGTTGGATGACAGATTTGCTTAAAACTTTGCTTGAAGGGAGAAAAGGAAACTAGATATAAACAGGATAAAAATTGAAAAGATATGCAAATTAGTCTCAAGAGCATAGGTGCTAGAGGTTTTAAAGAACCTGCTTGTTTTTAACCATGTTATTCTCCGTGAAAAAAATTCTAGTAAATGAATTAAATTCAGCTATCTCAAAAGACTTTTAGAAGTAACAGTTCAAAGGAATTTACTCCTAGTTAAGTCATGAAGAACTGTAGCCTAACTTTATTCAATATCGTAAAAATAACTTAACATTCTACTTCTAAGTTAGCATAAAATCTGCTTGTATCTTGGCATAATAACATATTTAAAATGATGACAATGCTTCTTACATAAAGGAATACATAAGCTGTTAATGGAGGAAAAACAACTTAGGAAAGTGTTGTCTTTGTATTCCTCTCTCATTGTCTGGACTTAAACAATATTTCCTTCCTTGTTGCTTTGGTAATGGATCTCCCTTGTCTCCATCAAGGCCATCCTTTTTACTCTCTATAGTGGGTAAGGAATTTACAGTTCTTCAGATGTTGATTGTACTCTTCAGTCAATATATTTAATCACGAGAGTAAAGTAGTTTAGCAATATCTGAAGGGCCACAGGATTTCTGTTCTTGTTGTAGGATCTTAGAAAGATCATGCATGGACCTTTTTCAATAAGATTTCAGGCTTGCTTATAATGCTTATAATTATAATGCTTATAATGCATTGTTCATGTATGTGGGTTACTTTTGCAGGGCTCAAGGAGGGGCCTACATCCATTCTTGCCTTCCTAAATCTCAGCCGTCTGTGATACCATCAACCATAATATTCTTCTGGACTGGCAACAGGAGTTGAGTGTAGTGATGCCCATTGTAGCGGTTCTTCTCTTTCAATATTGATAGGGGAGAAGAGGCCCAGCCCTAGACCTTCTTATGTGGATGAAGATTCTCAGTCATCCAGGTCATGGTTGTCCCAAAGGTGCTTTTTCAAGAGACAACTGGACTTTCTGGTTTTTCTTTGAAGACGTTTCGCTTCTCATGCAAGAAGCAATCACTTCTGGGACTTCTTGTGTCCAGTGTCTACTCATTTCTCATTTCTATTTAACGTCTACATGAAACTTCTGGGTGAAGTTATCAGTCAGCACAGGGTGAAATATCACTACATTGATGACATGCAACTACTGTATTTTTCGGAGTATAAGACGCACCGGAGTATAAGACGCACCTACCTTTTTTGGTGAGGAAAAGAAGAAAAAGAAATCTCCCTCTGCCTCTGTCTCTGCCTCTGCCCAATTGTGCCTCGTTACAGCAAACAGCCTGCTTTACTTTCATTTTTGTTTTCAGCATAGCTTGATTAGCACAAGGAGAAAAAAAAAAATCTGCTCCAGCAATTTACCTTTTTGCAGCAAGCAGCAGAGCCCTTCCCAAAACAGCTGAGAGCAAATCAGCTGAGAGTCGGGAGACTGATCCAATCAACTTGTGCTAATTAGGCTGTGCTGAAGCTGAAAGGAGCTGGTTTTTCTTGCTGTTTCCTTGCAAGGAGATAACTGCTGCGGGGCAGAGGCCAAAGGGTGGGGGCCAGTGGGTGGGCGGGGCTACATTCGGTGGATGAGACGCACCTAAATTTTCACTCCCTTTTAGGGGAGGAAAAAGGTGCATCTTATACTCCAAAAAATACGGTATATATTTCCACTCCTAGCCACGCAGTTGTATTACAGGTAGTCCTCAGCATACAAAAGTTAATTTAGTGACCATTCAGAGTTAAGTGGCACTGAAAAAAAGTGGCTTATGACTGTTTTTCGCACTTACAACCACTTCAGCATTCCCATAGTCATGTGATCAAAATTCAGACGCTTGGCAACTGACTCATATTTATGACAGCTGCAGTGTCTCGGGTTCATGTGATCACCTTTTGCAACCTTGTCAGTGGGGAAGCCAGATTCATTTAACAACCATGTTACGAACTTAACATCTGCAGTGATTTACTTAACAACTAGCACAAAAGGTCATAAAATTGGGGCAAAGTTCACTTAACAAATGTTTCACTTAGCAACAAAAACTTTGGGCTCATTTGTGGTTGTAAGTCAAAGACTACCTGTATTTAAGATAGGCAATCATCTACATTTTAAAAAAAAAAAAATAATAATTTAGGTTCATAGAAAATAGGGTTTGAGTTCCAAAATCTTAAAGTATTGGTTGCAGACACTTGTCAAGTAGTCGTTTAAAAACAGAATGCTTACAATAACTTACTCAGGCTGTTGCTTATTACAACTTTTGTGAGTATCAAAGACATTTAAACTACACATTTATATACAGCTGAAAAGGAGTTTTTATAATAATGGAAAGGAGTTTTCATTTTGTTTTCTCCTCATATAGCTCCCTCTCCTCCAACTACCAATATGTCATAAATGATGCATGTGTGTTAACAAGTGGACTACGAAATATTTTTACATGTTAGTAAATACATGGAAAAAAATTTGGGCAAAGTTGAGTTGCCGCAGATAGAAGAGAGTAGTTGTAGCTCAGGGCTGAATTGTTTCTTTATGCATTTATGTTGTATGTCTTTTAGATTCACAACCAGCATAATGTTGGTACTCCAAATTCTTAACCAGAAGTGTGCAGAATGGCGCAGGGAGAAGTTAACCTGGACCATGATATACCACTCCTGACCCTTCCACCATATTGGGCCAAAACCATAGTGGGACTTTTTTCCATTATCTGCTTTGTGAACAGCTATGATGGAGATTTTGTCTTTGATGACTCTGAAGCTATAATCAACAATAAGGTTAGTGATGTATTGTTGTAAATAGAATTAAAAAGGAATACAGTTTTACTTGTGCTTCCGATTATTGGTTACGTTAATCAGATGAAAATCTTTTAAACAGATTTAGAATACATCTCCGATTAATTAAAAAGCACACTTGAATATAATGTAACTCATTAAGAGTATACATTTGTAAAAATACAAAAGAAAATGCCTTTAAGAAGTTAAAACTATGTTTTTCTATTGCATCAGCAGTCTTAAAATAGTACTTGAAGTTGTTCTGTCATTTAGGAAGACAAATGTGGCAAATAACTATATTTGTGGTATATTTTCAGCATCACAGCTGCTGCAAAATAGGGTCATTTTTGCGTTCAGACGTTGGGATGCAAAAGAAGGATCTGTGGTGCAAATATACTTTGTTAAACACATTCAGATTCAGCTTTTGTAATAGGTTTTATGTACATTATATTTCTTTTTGTGTTTTCCTGTTGTATACATTTGGAACAATTAAATCATTCACCTGAAACCTAATTTGTAGGTCGACAATCTTTTTACAAATGATGGAAAGATGTGTTTGACATAAGGATGATATATGCATACAGGTAGTCCTCGAGTTACGACCACAATTGAGCCAAAAATTAATATTGCTAAAGTGAAACATTTGTTAAGTGAGTTTGTCCCATTTTACAACTTTTCTTGCCACAGTTGTTAAGTGAATCATTGCATTTGTGAAGTTAGTAACACGGTTGTTAAGCGAATCTGGCTTCCCCATTGACTTTGCTTGTCAGAAGATTACAGAAACTGATCACATGACCCCAGGACACTGCAGCCATCATAAATATGAACCACGTGCCAAGCATCTTACTTTTGATCATGTGACCATAGGGATGCTGCAATGGTCGTAATTGTGAAAAACGTTCATAAGTCACTTTTTTCAGTGCCATTATAACTTTGAACAGTCACTAAATGAACTGTTGTAAGTCGAGGAGTACCTATACTGTCTTTGTATCTCTGATTATTCCATAATGGTGTATTTTTAGTATGTAAGTAATCCTCGACTTATAACCATAATGGAACCTGGCAATTGTGGTCATAAGTGTTGACAGTTGTAAAATAGGTCATCATGTAATCAACCAAAACATTTTTGCGATGGCCATTAAGTGAACACCAGTTGTAAAGTGAATGTTGTAATTGTTAAGTGAACCATTGTTTGCAGTGGCTGGATTTTGTTGGAAATTACATTTTCTGCAAAAATGTAAATCACTATCATGTGACTGAGGGGCAATGCACTCAAAATCAGTCACACGACTGGGGCTGGGGGAGGGCAACTGTCATAACTTCGAAACTGAATCATTAGCACCTTTTTTGGGGGGGGTGGAGATTCCATCATAACTTCAAGTCATAAGGATAACTTGTACTACATGAAGTAGTCCTAAATTTGAGATTGGAACATGATTTCAGACACTTTGCTTAATCTTACGTCACAACTTAATTTTGAAAGCTAGAAATAAATTAAAAATATAATCTGTTAATTTTCTGCATTTTCAAGCCCCTGAAGTAGCTAAGAGAAGAAAAAATACAAGTATGCATTTTCATAAAGAAGGAGAAAAGAAGTGGTTTAAATAATTTATTCCAGAAATTAATTTTAGAGTGGGCACATTCTGAGGTCCATGTTTTTGCAAGTTATCCACTGTCAGTTCCTGGGGCTCCCTGCTTTACAGCTGCTACCAGGGTCATCTTTGGGGGAAGAGTCAAAAGTCGAGATAGTGGTCATGGCCACATGATCAAAACCAGTGGTGGGTTGCCCCCGGTTTGGACCGGTTCTATAGAACTGGTAGTAAAATCAGCGGGAGGCTCTGCCCACTGACCCTGACATCATCAGAAGTAATCTGCGCATGCGATCCCGTTGCGAACCAGTAGTAAAGGTAAGTAGAATCACCCCTGATCAAAATCTTGTCTCCTTTCTATATTCATTGGAGCTTCAGTTTTAAAGTCACAGTGGCCATCTTTGCATGCACACACGTACACACACACATGGGGGGGGAAGGAGGGAGCCTAGGCTGCCTCTCCTCGTTACAGTAACAACCCATTTAAATATTTTTGAAGGGATTATTTAATTCAGCCATCCAAGTATTCTGAAAATACTGGCTGAATGAAATCTGTCCACCTCTGACTTCCTTCTCTGACTACCAATCCCCCTAAAATTTGGAACTGCCACTGATTTCATTTAGCCAATATATCCTTCCTAAATCACTTTGAGGTTTAGGAGATTAAGAAAAAATCCTGTTCAGTTTGATGAGGTACATGTAGATACAGATAAAAAGGTAAAGGTTCCCCTTGCACATATGTGTTAGTCATTCCTGACTCCAGGGGGCGGTGCTCATCTCCGTTTCAAAGCCGAAGAGCCAGTGCTGTCTGATGACGTCTCCGTGGTCATGTGGCTGGCATGACTAAACACCAAAGGCGTACGGAACGCTGTTACCTTCCCACCAAGGGTAGTCCCTATTTTTCTGCTTGCATTTTTTACGTGCTTTCGAACTGCTAGGTTGGCAGAAACTGGGACAAGTAACAGGAGCTCACCCTGATACGCGGCACTAGGGATTTGAACCGCTGAACTGCCAACCTTTCGATCGACAAGCTCAGCATCTTAGCCACTGAGCCACTGCGTCCCTTGTAGATACAGATAGGCCTCCTTTAATGCCTGGTCAACGTCTGTAATAAAGATATTAGATTAACTCCGTTAATTGGGACTGGAAACACTATTGTTCATGGGCATGGTTGTAAATTAAAAAGAAAAAAAAACCACATGGCCATGCTATTTAGGGACAGCAGTTCCAGAAGTCCCAGTTGCCATTTTTAATCAAGGACTGCACAGGTCATTGAGTGAGGACCTCACATGACTGCACTTCCAACTTCCTACTGGCTTTTTCATTGTATTTGCTTGTGATTAGGACCACCTGTGTAGCTTCCTTTCCTTGAGGAGCCCAGAAACAGCACCTTGCCTACTTGGACGCTGAAAGTTGTCTCAGCCATCTTGATTTCTCCACCAGCAAATTAGCCCTTGTTCTTTATCTTCGACAGCAGCCAATATTTATCCCCGCAGGGCAATCTCTGCATTGTGATGCCAGCTGTCACTGAATTTCATGGAGTTCAAACAGTCTTCCAGAGGCTTTCTAGCTCATATAAACATCTCTCTGTTTTGTCTTGTTTTAAAACATGGAGCAATGATTTATCTTTGGAGCGTGTAGAAAGGCAAACATTTGATCAAATAAAGCATTTGAGGCAGAGTGCCTCTCTCGGAACATGTGTTAATTAGAACAATGCGTCTTTTGCCAAATGTTACAGCCTGCAACGCAAAGACTGCTGTTGAAAATCAAGTGTGGAGATTCTGATCCAACAGAATCATATGCACATAATTTGTCTAATGAATGTGTGCTAAGTCAAGCTGAAAGGAAAACAGGATTTTTTTTTTCATGATAGACTCCCTATAATAAGAGCACAGTTTTAGACTAATGCGTTCCCAGGATTCTTGGCCTCCTGTGACTTGTTTGTTTTTTGTTAAGTCAGATTCACACAACTGCTTCTAAAGCATATGTTCTAAGTGTTCTGATGCGATATAAAAATTGTCAGCCGAGATTGAATGCCAAGGTGATGTGGCTGTCGGATCTCCTGCTCCACAGTTACCCGTATGCCAATTTCCATTGTCACTCTAAGCATTTCTATCACCTCACGTCACAAGGAAGCAAGGCGCCACAAATTCCAGGAAAGCTGAAGCCACATGTGGCTGAACTGGTAGCCAGTTGTTTATTGCAGATGGAAGTAGTGGGGTATTTTGGCACATCAGAATCGCGACCTATTAAAAATAATATTAAGATGGGTTAGACTTCATAGTCAGGACCCAGACATAACCAGGTTTCAGTTAAGATGGCGGAAAGAGAGGGAGCTATTGGCCTGTCCTCATGAGTGTTTGTAGATGCTTGTGCATTGATTGTTTGGTTAAAGCACTTTCTTGGAAGGAGAGGACTGTTCAGAATGGAGGTTGGAAGCAGGCTGGATTAGACAGGAATAGAGCATTCTGGAGAATGGCCATGCTTACTCCTTTACTACACTGCCCAGTTTATGGTGTTATGCAGTGTTTTTGCAGGCACATTTTGCAAACTGTGTTTGGTGTTGCCTTCTGGACCTGGCAGCATTTTTTTAAAAAAAAATTGGGCTCCAGCTCCTGGTCTGTTTTCAAGAAAAGCAGGCTGTTTCATATTTTCAGAGGAGCAGACTGCTGCTAGATGCTTTTCGGGGAGTAGTTTTTGGTGGGTGCTGCTATTGGACACTTTTTTTGCTACTGCTGGGGCTTCCATTGAGGCTGTACTACTGGAATCCTTCCCCATTGCTTGGTCTCTTCCTGTACATTTGTGCTTTTTTTTTTTTTTTTTAATTTGATTTATGTGCCGCCCTTCTCCGGAGACTCAGGGCGGCTTACAATGCATTAAGCAATAGCCTTCATACTTTTGTATATTTATACAAAGTCAGCTTATTGCCCCCACAACTGGGTCCTCAATTTACCTACCTTAGAAAGGATGGAAGGCTGAGTCAACCTTGAGCCTGGTAAGATTCGAACCTGCAGTAATTGCAGACAGCTGATGTTAATAACAGGGTGCTTTAGACCACTGTACTACCAAGGCTCGGTAGCCTATAAATTGCCAGTCTTGTTGGCCATTGTGGCTCAGGGATTTGAGTGGTAGCTGGGCAGGTGAGGGCTATAGTAAGGTGCAGGATACTATGGGCCCCCTTTCCCCACAGAGGTCACTTTGCCTACCTTCTGGGTAGCCTTCTAGGAGTGTTGATCTGTATGAATATGTGGTAACGTGTGTGAGTGTGTAGTGGGAACTGGGTACCTTGATGGTACTGATTACTGGTGAAACTATAGTACCTTTGAGTGCCCAGTTTCCCTCCCAAGGACGTCTAGTGAGGAAAATGGGAGGTTCCTAGTCCTTGGTGGACTTAATTTTAGAGATCCTGGTGGTGATGCATGGGAAGGGATGGTAGAAGACAGGGAGTAAGCCACTCTCAGAGAATGTGGAACCACTCCTTGAACTCTAATCCGTCTGTAGACCTTTAGTGGCCCTGCCCACTTCTACTAAGTGCCAGGTCAGTCTGTAATAAGGTCTCCTTCATCAGCGATTTAATCATTGATGAGAGGGCAGACCTGGCATGTACTGTATTATTACTGAGACCTGACTAGGTCCAGGAGTGGAAGTGTTAGCCCTTTCAGAAATATGCCAAGTGAGGTTTGGCATGTGGCATCAGCTGAGACAGGGGTGTGGATGTGGTGATTATCATCCAGTAATTCCTTCATAGTGTTGCACCAAGGTGGGATCTCAGGGATCAGTTTGGAGTGTAGCTGTTGTACCAGCCTCCCTTCCGCATAGTAATCTCCCTACTTGAACTCCTTGACTCCATTTCTGGGCTGGTAGTTGAGTTCCCCAGACTTATGGTTCTGGAGGACTTCAATCTGCCTTCTCTAGTAAAGTCTGAGCTGGCTCTGGAGTTCATGCCCAGCATGGTTACCATGGGCCTATCCTGGGTCATTCAGAACCTGACATGGAACAGTGGTCATACTTGGATCAGGTGTTCCTGTCAGAGCAGTATGTCAACTCGCAAATCATCCCTGACCTGCTCTTGAGTTGCCATAGGCCGGGGGAGATGGGAAACCAGCGAAATGGCACAGCAGCCAAAGAGAGATGCACATTCCATGCTTATCTCTCTCAAGGCTGCATTCCAAGGTTACCTACAGCAGCCGAGGGGAGTGACCTCTACAACCCTTGAAATTGGTCCGTTGGCAAATGTGATTGATGACACACCCTGGGGGGGAGGGGGGAAACAGGTTCATAATTGGAGTGTAAATTACCTAGGGTCAGAGCTGGCTTCACTTGGGAACGTGCGGACATGAAGCTCCTAATAAATAACTGGATTTCTTTTGAAGCTTGGCTCGAGACTCATGATTTAATTAGGGCATCCATCGGAACCCTGACACAGTGGCCATGTGATGTGAAATGGACAAACTCTTGGTGTCTCCCTTGTTACAGTCGGATCACTGCCTGATTTCCATGGGATTCTCTGGTGCCACCATCCACTATAGGGAGGAAGAACCCATTAGATTGGTTTGTTCCTGAAACTGATGAACCCGGATAACATTTAGAGCTTTGCTGGCTGAGGAATTCTGGGAGTTGAAGTCTACAAGTCTTAAAGTTGCCAAGGTTGGAGACTCCTGTTTTAGAGGGAGCTGAGTGTTTTTCCTGTTGGTCTGCTATATGATCCATCTGAAACCTTGGTTGTCACTTGGAATAAGAGGGCAGCTGAGGCCTTGGATCAGATAATGCCCATGCAACCCCTCTCTTCTCGGAGATCCCACTACTCCCTCTGGTTTACAAAGGAATTGACAGGAGAAGAGATGTCTAGAGCATTGCTAGTACTCAACTAGTGGAGGAATTTGCCCAACATCTATTAGACAAAACTACTTTGATTATTTTTTTTGCTATTATTTATAAGAAGAATGTAGTATAAAGGTGTAAAAGGTAGAAGTCTTTTATTTCCAAAGAAAGGGGCCATAATCAGTGTAGCACTCCGCCACCTGCTGTTGTAAAATGAATTGGAGTACAACTTAGCTTTCCATCGATAATTTTTCTGATGCTCCAGCAACAAAAAATGCTCGAGTATTACCGTATTTTTGGAGTATAAGACACACCTTTTCCCCCCCTAAAAGGGGGTGAAAATTTAGGTGCATCTTATACACCAAATGTAGCCCTGCCCACCCACTGGCCCCCACCCTTTGGCCTCTGCCTCACAGCAGTTACCTCCTTGCAAGCAAACAGCAAGAAGAAACAGCTCCTTTCAGCTTCAGCACAGCCTAATTAGCACAAGTTGATTGGATTGGCCTCGCGACTCTCAGCTGATTTGCTCTCAGTTGTTTTGGGCAGGACTCTGCTGCTTGCTGCAAAGAGATAAATTGCTGGAGCAGATTTTTTTTTCCTTTGTACTATTCAAGCTATGCTGAAAACGAAAATGAAAGTAAAGCAGGCTGTTTGCTGTTTGTGGCAACGAGGTAAAATTGCTGGGAGGCAGAAGCAGAGACAAATTTATTTTTCTTCTTTTCCTCACTAAAAAAGGTAGGTGTGTCTTATACTCCGAAAAATACGGTAATTACAGTAGTACATTGCCTAGAAGTAGTATTACTCTGTTTGGGGGTATCTATGTATGAAGACAGAAGAGGACATCTTCTACCATTGGTCCTCCTTCCTACCATTAATACTCTGGAAGGGCCAACATTTCATCACATTCAAGATTACAGAATTAAGAAACTGGTTGGCATCAAATATTTAGAGTACAGGAATGATAATTTTTAAAAACAAGAATATACTGCAGAACATGATAGGCATTAGGAATAGTTATTTCAGCAGACTTGGCTCCACACAATTACCTGGCATCAGAAGCCTCATGTAACAGAGCTGCACAAAAACTTTAGTAAAAGTTTTAAGGGCCACTGCTAGGCAATGAGAGCCATGCTGGTCTGTAATGATAGATGCGGTACAAGACGTCATTGTCAGATCAGATATATAACTCTGTGATCAATTAGGGGAGCATAATCTTCTTCCAAACTCAATGCATAAAACTCCTGACAGGAAATCCATAAGACCTGACCCTTTGACATCAAGTCCTTGATTATTAGGTTGGAGAAAGCTTTGGAGCAATAAATCAGCTACAAGATTAATGTCATTTTTATTGGCACAGGCCTATTCTTAAATGCCTTGACAAAGTGACATCTTTGTAGGTTGTTTGAGAAATTCCAGCAACCAATCTAAGCCCTATAATATGAGGTTTGGGTTGTGGCATCGTACATGATAGACAGAGGGGAACAACTGAAAATGGAATTCTATTATAAATATTCTGAAATTGTTGGCTGATGTCAAATGGTTTTATTTATTAAGAATTTGACTTTAGCCTGTTCAACCTTATCTTCAAAATACTTAAAAGTATATGCATGGAGCAAGGGTTGCAAGAGAAAGGAACCTAAAAAATCAGTTGCTCTTCATTACATGTGCAGGTTTCATTATTGTCTCCCTAGATGAGTGATGGCTAACCTTTCTGCCTTTGCGTGCCAAAAGCGGGGGGAGCACGGGGGGGGTCACGCGCATGCATGTCCACACCCATAAGTCAATGGTCCCCCGTGCATGCACATGCAACCCTCCTGTACTCCCCCTGTTTTTGGCATGCAATGGCAAAAAGGTTACCGTTGGGCCTGGTAGGCCCATTTTTTGGCCCTCCACAGGCTCCAGAGGCTTTCTTGGAGCCCGGGGAGGGCGAAAACGGCCAATTTCCTGACTTCTGGTGGGCCCGGAAGGCCCTAAAATTAGCTGACTGGCACGTACAGATATGTGCCCACAGATATAGTTCCACGTGCCACCTGTGACACGCATGCCATAGGTTCGCCATCACGGCCCTAGATTATACTCAAGATTCAACAAATGTTTCAAGAACATAGTCTCTGTTTAAGTACATGGCACATGTTTGAAGTTCTGTGCTGTATACTAACCTCTACCTACCAGCTCCTAGTGTCCATCTAAGGGGCAGGAGTGCAGTTTTATGCACATGTTATCAGGCCTGTCCAGTGGTGAAATCCATTTTTTTACTACCGGTTTTGTGGGCGTGGCTCGGTGGGCATGGTGTGGCTTGGTGGGCGTGGCAGGGGAAGGATACTGCAAAATCGCCATTCCCACCCCACTCCTGGGGCAGGATATTGCAAAATCTCAATTCACACCCTACTCTAGGACCAGCCAGAGGTGATATTTGCCGGTTCTCTGAACTGCTCAAAATTTCTGCTACCAGTTCTCCAGAACCTGCTGGATTTCAATATCCAAGCTGAATATCCAGCTTGGATATTCAGGAAAGAAAGACCCTCGATTCCATTTTTAGTGGAAAATCTATTTTTATTGAAGCCAAGTGGTTACAATGTATCAAAGCTAGATCTGAAGATTTCCTGTGCAACCCCGGTAATTTTCCCCCTTGGTCATTTTAGTGATGTCCAATAAGGTTCAAATTAGATGTTTTGGTAACAGTTCCAGATTTTGGTGCTTCTTTGGATGGGCATTTCTCATTCCATTCCCAGGCCTGTGCCTTGGATTGTTCAACAGTTGTCTCTGAATGGCGTCTCTGGTTCAGAAGTGGGTTTCAGCAGGTTCTGACCAGTTCTGGAGAACGAGTAGTGGAAATTTTGAGTAGTTTGGAGAACCGGTAATTCTGACTGGCCCCACCCCCATCTGTTCTCTGCCTCCCAAGTCCCAGCTGATTGGGAGGAAATGGGGATTTTGCAGTAATCTTCCCCTGGATTGGGAGGGAATGGAGATTTTAAGTATCCTTCCCCTGGAGTGGGGTGGAAATGGAGATTTTACAGTATTCTTCCCCTGCCACGCCCACCAAGCCACACCCACCATGCCATGCCACGCCCCCAGAACCGGTAGTAAAAAAATTTGAAACCCACTACTGCTCTGGTTCCTGTCATTCCCCCCTCCCTATCTTCCCATTCCCACTCCACACATTTTATGGCAGGCTGCCATCGAAAGCAGGGCTGAAGCAGTTTGATGGCAGATCTGTTGTGGTCTGCCAGCAGCCTGTGGAGCTGGCAATGGAGTCGGACAGTGAGGAGGCTGGGGAGGAACATAGGCCAGTCCTGGAGGCTGGGGAAGGCCCGGACGAGGGCTCTGCATCAGAGGCAGAGATGGGGCCAGGGCCATCTGGAAGTGATGCACGGACTCCAGAGTCTCCAGAGTCGGACAGCAGAGAGGCAGAGGAACAGAAGGAGCCTGTTCCTAGTGCACACATGCACAGAGCTGCCAGAAAGCACGAACAGTTAAAACAAAAGGAACGACTCGGGGAGTAAGGCCTGGAGATGATTGGCCCTCCCATAAGGCTTAAAAGAGGAGCAAAGGCACGTGGGCACTTCGCAGGAAAGCAACATTGTTAATTCTGTTCCCAGTCAGCATCTCTGTTTGATTCTGAAATCCGTGTGGCTTTGCCAAGTAGGTCTTTGGCAGAGTGTCAAGGGAGATGAAGATTGGTGATTATCCCGAAGGACTTCCCCCGAAGGACTTTTTGCAAGTAATTGGGACTCAGCTGTGAATGAACGTAATTCACAGCTGTTGCAATAAAAGAGGTTTTTGGGACTACTCGTGTGTTTTAATGACTCAGAAAGCCTAGGTCACAACAAGATCTGACACACATACTGGAAAGAAACATAGTTGGCTGGGGAATTCTGGGAGTTAAAGTCCACACATCTTTAAAGTTGCCAAGGTTGAGAAACACTGTAAAGAATCCATCTGTTGAAGTGAGCTTTGGATCATGAATGTGGATATGCCAATGGATATTTTTAGTCTCCAAAGCATTATAAGACTGTTGGTTGGCTTCCTGTCAAATCAACTCCCAGAAAGATTGAATATGCCCTGATGTAGGCACTCATTAAGTAAAAATGAAATCTAATGACAGAGTGGATTAGACCATGTTTGCTAATTGACCTCCACTTACATGGATTTTTTTGTAAAAAAAACAAAAACAAAAACCCGAGTCAGGCATTTTTACAGAGGTTGTCATTGTCTCATTTGTCCAAATAAAATCCTTTCTCTATTTAAAGCAACAAGAGGTTCAGTGCAAACTGCACTAATGCCAGAATTTCATTTCAAAATGTTTTGTGGGCTTTTGGTTTGCTTTGCCTTATTTTTGTATTTACTAAAGATAAAGAAAAAAAGCCCATGGATATAAGATGTAGAATAAATTATTCCTGAGCGTTGTAATACTTTGGGCAGCATGCATGAATAATTTCTTATTGTTTGCATTCTGCCTTATGGATGTAATGAGACTGCCTGCTGTTTTTTTGCTAAAGTTTCTATTAGTGCAGAACAAATATATTAATATGTTCCTGCTATCTCTGAAGTATTTAATCTGGGGGAGAAATCCTAGAAATTACAGTTCTGTGTGCTTTATCTCTCAACGAAATGTACTGATTAAATTATGACTCGCTTCTGATTAAACATGCCTAGGACCGAGCTGTACAATTATGAAGACTTTTTAAGGCTTTAAAATATAGGACATGGATTCCAACAAACTGATTTATTTCATCCTTTTCTCAGTTGCTAATTATACTGTAGATATTACAGGCATACGTTGGACACACTTTCAGAGTGCCTCCAAAGGTTACCAGGTAATTATCATTTTTAATAGTGCAAAAGAAGAAAATAATTAAATACATGGGGAATAGTCACAAAGATTTTATTTAATAATTTAATTCAAATTATTATTAAATTAAATCTAACATAGTTCTTGGCCTTCTTGCTGTAGGGTATCTGTTGTAGGGCGGGATGCGTGTGTGTCAAAAAGGCAATATGTTGGCCATAATGGAATCCCTACCTTTCTCACATGCAGGGTGGATTTGATTTAAATCGAGTTGATTTAAATCACAATTTAAATCATGATTTAAATCACTAGTAAAAAGGCTTGATTTAAATCAACTCGATTTAAATCATAATTTTTAAAGAGCAACTGTCATCTCTGCTACTCCTTTGACCAACTGTTGACTCACCGATAGTCCCAGTGTTGCAGAATATACAGCCTCATGCTACATAACTAAGTTCCATTTCATGCTGAATAAACTAAATTATTTATGTATCTTAAATAGAAAACTATCTTACGATAGATTTTTACCCCAAAAGTTTTTTATTAAAATAAATTCGATAAAAATAAAAAAAATCCAATTTAAATTTAAAAAATCTGATTTTTTTGATTTTTTTAAAAAAATCATTGATTTTTATCCACCCTGCTCACATGTCATCTCAGCTGCTCAGTACTGTTCTTTCTTGCTGGTTTCATATCACCCTAGTAATAGATGGGAGCTTAGATGTTCTCAAGCTTTCTTGGATCAATATCTGGGTCCTCACTGTAGTAACAATGAGTCTGCTTATAGCAAGGAAGTACAAGGGCTGACATTGTGGTGTAAAGAATATAATCTTACACTTAATACCAAAAAAGCTAAAGAACTTATAATTGACTTCAGGAGGAAGAGAGATGTTCAGTTACCATTGTACATAAATGGTGAGGAGGTGAAGAGAGTTGGTAGTTTTAAATTTCTGGGCCTTTATATCTCGGAGGACCTCTCATGGACTATGAATGTTAACATGCTAGTGAAGAAGGCACAGAAGAAGCTGTAGTTCCTGATAATACTCAGGAAGATAAATCTATCTCGGCATCTACTTCTGTCCTACTATAACAGCACCATTGAGAGTGTCCTGACATACGGCATTCTTGCATGGTATGGGAGCAGCTCTGTAGTGGATAAAAAAGCTCTACAGAGAATCGTTAAAACTGCCCAGAATATCATCGGGCTCCAGCTACCAGCCCTGGACGACATCATTGAATCTCCCTGTTTGAAGAAGTTGCATAACATTCTCAGAGACTCTTCCCATCCTGCTTACAATCTTTTTGGACTGTTGCCTTCTGGCAGAAGATACAGAACAATTAAAACTTGGACCACACGTTTTCTGAATAGTTTTTATCCCAGAGCTATAATTGCACTCAACAATGAACTAAAGGGCCACCATCAGTGAGCTGTCGGACAGCATTACTTGGTCTATTGTGTGGATGTTTGGGTGGTTTAGGGGTGGGGAATTTGTGGGGGGGGGTGTTTGGGGATTGTGTTGGACCTGGTCTTTGGGTGTTAAGTGAATTTTGTTGTATGGGTATACTGTGTATACACATACAATGACAATAAAGTTGTTGTTGTTGTTGTTATTTAAAGAAAAGACTGAACAGCCACCTGTCTGAAATGATATAAGGTCTCCTGCTTGGATTAGAAGACCTTCCAGCTCTATTCTGATTGATTGGTCTCTAGAAGTCAAAAACAATTTGATGGCTCATAATCAGTCAATCTGCTATCTTGCTGAAAAGAGTTTTCATCAGACCTGAGACCTACTGCATGGACACAGCTGGAATGCTCTTGCCTTCCTTGCCTGGTGTTGTGAAATTGTCAAAGTTATTTCACGTTATTTATTTTCCTGTGAATTACATACTAATGTGTTTTACTTCACTTTATCCAAAAGTTTCACAGGCATTGAAATAAGAATGCAATTGCTCACTTGGCAGAATCTTTTTTTTGTCATTAAACAAGTTCCAAAGTTTGTTGTTCCAAACCAAAAGTAGTAACTGAGCATTCTAAAGGGTTCTTTAAATTAATTTGTATTTAAATTCTAAATATACAATCTAGGCACAATCTCAGCTGAGCAGTTCTTTTGATTTAGAGCTTTAGAGCTCAGATTCTGAGCCATGATGATCACCTAAATTTGGGCCTCGTTTCTTTTAGGATCTAAGAGCTGATACCGCACTTGGTGATCTGTGGCATCATGACTTTTGGGGGAATAAACTCAGTAGCAATACAAGCCACAAATCTTACCGACCGCTTACTGTATTCACTTTCAGGTGAGACATTTTAGGCTACCTTAAGATTGCTTTCTTTTGGGGGATGGGGTCATTAATGGGGATAAAATTCATTGAGATGCTGTCTATTTAGTGAAATAAAGTGTCATTTAGTATTGTAAATATAGATTGATTTTCCCATCTGGATGCATAATCTGTTGGTGGATTATAATATGTGACAATTATTTTGGGTTCTTCAACCATGGACATCTTCGTATAGAATAACTTCTCCTGTTACAGACAGTTGGAAACATCTCATAAGTAAAATGTGGGCCTCATTTCTAGATCACTAAGAACCCTGAACATATACTGTGTTTGCTTCCACAAACATATTAGCAACATTTTAAGACAACATGTAGTTTCATTGGTGCTTGCCTTGTTCTCTTGGCTGGAAGGCTGCCATTGTGTTATGGTTCTCATTGAAATATATGGTCCACTATAGTACACTCGCTGTCACATCCACATACTCAGAACCTCTTAAGGAAGAAGTGAGTAATCTCCAACCTTCCTTCACAAGCCCATGGATTGGTGTTAGTGGGATAAATCCCAATGTAAGCATCTAACAAGGAAAGGCTATTTATTTATTTATAAACATAAGCAAATAAATAATGGCATTTCCACTCGATGTGCCATATTGCTATATATTGGATGGGTGCAAGATTTCCAGTCCTACTCAGAGTTTCCAAGGATTAAACCTGGGAGCTTTGTGGCATGCAGGACACATGGTGTACCATTTACACATTGCTACTAATTTAATGTTGCCCTGGTACTAACAGAGGTTCAGAAACTGTCCTGGAACTCAGGTTGAATCACTGGTTGGGGAAGACCAAAAGAAAAGGAGAAAACACTTGAAAAAGAAGAAAGGACCAAAAACTCTAAAAAGGACCTTCTATTTCTAGGTTGAGAAGAACCTATTTCCTATTGCTGATGCTTCAGATACAGGAGTGCTAGTTGCCACGCCAAGTGTTAAGTTGCCTGCCTTTTGCATCCCTGTTTGTCACTTCCCTTCAATGTCTTCTCTGTACTAAGTTACACAGGCACTGCCATCTCTGTGCATATACATAAAGCACACGTTTGGATTATTTTAACATATTCTAATTTCATTTGTTCCTGTTTTTAACTTCACTGTTTTCTTTTTGTCTTCTCTTGTATAGGATTAATTACCTTTTAGCTGGAGGCTTCCACCCATTGGGCTTTCATATCATCAATATAATACTCCATTGTATTATTTCTGTCTTAATTGTTGATGTCTTCTCAATATTATTGGGTGGGCTGCACTACACCAATAAAGGAAGAAGGCTCAACTTTGTTCCCAAATCCTCCTTCCTAGCGGCTTTGCTGTTTGCTGTACATCCTGTGCACACTGAATGTGTAAGTACCTAATGACTCGGGTGTTAAGAAGTGCTCAGAAACGTTAGGGTTCCATCATCTAATCTTTTGTATTCCTGCCAGTTACCTGTCTTGTATGCACTCCTGTTTGTGTGTCTGTATACAACAGGGGTCCTCAAACTAATGGCCCGCCGAAGCCATTAATCCAGCCCACACAGGACCACAAGATTGCTCTGCCTACATCGCCCCACCTACCCGCCGGCCCCCACCCGCCTTCTGGAGGCCGGGGAGGCCAAAAATGGAACGTGTGGAGGCCTCTGGAGGCTAAAAACGGGCCAGTTCTTTGCCTCCCCGGCCTTCAGAAAGAGAAAGACACACAGACACACATACACACACACACAAACAGAAGTCCCTCATACACACCCCAAGGCTAACCTGCTTTCCACCCTCAGGAGCATAACAAATTAAAGTTTAATTTGTGTGTATTGTTTGGACTGCTAAATTGGCCATGCCCAGCAAGTCACATGACCACCTAGCCACGCCCACCTAGCTGGTCCAGCCCCCGAACAGTCTGAGGGACCATGAATTGGCCCCCTATTTAAAAAATTTGAGGACCCCTGGTATACAACATACCTGATTTTATGTTGCAACTTCTCTTTGCTTGTCTGTCCTTTGCATTGACATCTCTGATATATTACTAATCCCTCAGAGAGATTTTGGTTTCAAAAGATGCCGATAATTTATATACTTATTTATTTTTAAAGTGTATCTTGATTGGCATAAAGACCGCATGGTGTATCCATAATTGGGGAGATCGATGATAGCATTTTGCTAGGAGAAAGTATAAGTACTTGTATGGCAGAATCCCTAGTTTTTATGAATCCTTGGTAGTCAATATCCTACCGAAACACCCACAAAATGTGCTGCATTAGATATATCCAATGTCTTTCTTGAAACAAATTTCTCAAGAGCAGTTCATATGATCTATCTTAGACAGAAGCAGACTCTTGTGATCTGTTTCTTTAAAGGGTTCTCTGAGTAAAAACACTATGGTATTCAGATTTTAACACTGGGATACACTGTTATCCTCATATGAAGCCATCCATGCATTTCTGAACAGAGACTTAATCTGATGCCATGATTCAGTTGTTAGTTGAGTCGCCTTTGGATGGTGACAGTTGTTTATACTAAGCAATATTTGGGGCTGATTTCATATTTGGAACATGCCAATGAAGATAGGTGTTTCCATAAAACTGAGGTAAGGTAGGGAGCCACAGGTGTCTGGTTAAGTTGATGTGTCGAGACGCCATTTTGTCTATCCCTGCTTATCCTATCAGCCAGTTAACAGATGCTTTGGGGCTTTACGTTTGAATCTATCTTGAAGTAATAATAAATTTCAACATTTTACGTATGATCTAGTCTCATCTGTGACTGCCACATTCAAATGTGGAGCAATGTCTTGTCATGAAATGGTTTGTTTTTGATTTTTTTTTAATAACAACTGAAATTGGTTCCGCTCAAAGGAGTTGGTAGAGTGTGGCTCTCTTATTTAAGAAAGCGCTGAGATTCTGAAATCTGCAATTCTTGGGTGTGCAGATCGGATAAAGATTCAGCGGTTAACACATGATCCCTCAGTCAGTGTGGAAGGTCAAGGAGAGTTACTGCAAGAGTAAAATCATAGAGAGATAACTAAGAGGGTGCATTTGTTCTTGAGGCCAGTGGTGGATTGCTACCAGTTTGCCCTGGATCTGGCGAACTAGTAGCGGCGGCGGCAGGAGGCTCCGCCCACCTGCCCAGACGTCTCTGCACATTCGCAGAAGCGTCATGAACGCATGCGTGCACGCGAGCAAACTGGTAGTGACCGAAATTGAAACCCACTACTGCTTGAGACTACATGTGAGGCCCATACATGTTAGTAGCACGCTACATAGTTTGGGTGGTAGACCTATGCTTTTTTGATTTTTGCAAGATTCCATTTTTCCTTGGAATTGGATTGGTCATTTGATGATTTTACAAAGATATACATGAGGAGGGGGAAATATTCACAGACATTGAAGTCTCCTGAATGCTCCCTCATGTCTTCCAGGCTGTTTCTCAAAAGTATAGGAAATGACCAAAGAAGGGTGGGTTGTGACTCATAAAGAAGTTCCAATCTTCCAGTGAACCTGAAAGTTACCCCATCTCTGAGCTCATGATTTCCTCCCTGGTGTATTTTGAAGGGAAAACATCATGGCTTCTCTTCTCAGAATATTGTCTGATGGCTGACTATAGTCAGGCTACACAATTCAGTTGTCCATGCCATGTGATTGCTTAAATGGCTCTAAGTTATTTCATGCTGTTATTTGTTGATATTGCCATGGGCACTAGAAAATAGTTTTAAAGGGGATGTGGGATAGGTTTTCTAGAAGAAAAAAAATGTCCTATGAAAAATTGTGGTAAGTTGCTATGGTTATTTTGCCACCCATTGGAAACCCATTTACTACTCAAAGACACTCTGATGTCCTTGAGTAGCCTTCCAGAACTTTGATCCCCACCCCCTCCCAAGCTGGAAGAGAACTTTTGGGAGCTGAAGAATACATATTTGGATATCACCCCAGTTGGAATAAACAATCTTATTATCTCACTTATTCTAAGAGCAAATTTCTGCAAAAGTAGGAAGTTGGGCTACATGGTCTCTAAGATATCTTCTAGCCCTTTTATTCTGTGAATCTGAGTTTGATGTTCAAAAACTGCAGGTAGTCCTCGGCGTACGACCACAATGGAGCCCAAAATTTATGTTGTTAAGTGAGACATTTCTTAAGTAAGTTTTGCCTCATTTTATGACCTTTCTTGCCACAATTGTTAAGTGAATCACTGTGGTTGATAAGTTAGTAACCCAGTTGTTAAGCGAATCTGGTTTCCCTATTGACTTTGCTTGTCAGAAGGTCGCAAAAAAGGGATCATGTACTTTGGGACACAGCAATGGTCATAAGTATGAACTAGTTGCCAAGCATCTGAATTTTGATCAGGTGATCATGGGGATGCTACGAATGGTCAAAAATCACTTTTTTTTAGTGCCGTTGTAACTTTGAATGGTCACTATATGAACTGTGGTAAGTCGAGGAGTACTTATAATTTAAAAACTGTTGCTGTCTGAGTGGTGGGTAAGAGGCTCATTTACTAACCCTGAAATCTTCTTCCTTTCCATTTTAAGATTGCAGGGATCGTTGGCAGAGCAGACCTCTTGTGTGCCCTATTTTTTCTGTTATCTTTTCTTGGCTACTGCAAGGCGTTTAAAGAGAGTAAGTACTTTTCTCCTGAATGTTTTTGGGTAGGCTATGCCATTTGACGAAAAGCATGAACAGAATACCTGAGTTTGAAAACTAGGGAATGGTTTCTTTTCAGAAATCAGCATGTCCAAAGTGTCACTTTGTCTATCTCAGGGGTGTGAAACTCAAGGCCTGCAGTCCAGATCTGGCCCACGGGATACTTAAATATGGCTTGTGCGGTTGCTATGGAAACAACGAAGGACCAGCCTGCGGTGCGACTGCCAGCAAAAACGGAGCTTGGGTGGTGCACGCAGCCCCCCCGAGCTCCGCTTTTGCTGGCAGAGGGCTGCAGGAAGCCATTGCAGTTGAAAACGAAGCCTGGGGAATGGCGTGCGTGGCCCCTTGACCTCTGCTTTTGCTGGCAGAGGGTGGTTGAAAATGCCGCCCCCCCCAGCTCCGTTTTCACTGGCAGAGCGTTCAGGCCACCATAGATACCCCCAACACTAGTGACATCAAGCTGGCCATGCCTACACTGGTCACGCCCACTCCAGTCCCCAAGGTGAAACATAACCCTGATGTAGCCCTCAATGAAATCGAGTTTGACACCCCTGGTCTATCTCATCTTCATTCCCAACTCACCTGCAAATGAGTTAATAGTATTTTAATTAGTGATACCCTTAATTTTTCAATGACTGATTGGAAAAATCTTGGAAATTTGGGCAACAAAGAGCCAAAATAAATTTGCACTATTATGCATAGAAATTATATCTGATTTTTTAGAACTTCTGTAATTAAAACATTTCCTTTGTTTGGAGAAAGCTTCCATTTTGTTTTGTTTTCACCTCTGAGTCAATTTAAACTCCTTCTAATTGTTACATTGCCATTTTTTGAGCAGGTTCATGGAAATATTTTACCATTTCTTTCTTGTGGAGCTTTCTTTTTTTAATTTCCAGTCTAGCATACAGCCCTGGAATGTCAACAGATGTTAACCAGATCACTTAGTTTCCAAACAGACAAAACCAACCATTTCTCCATGCTGATACTGTTTTAAAGAAGCTAATTAACTCTAGGAATACTGTGTGGACATGCCTTTAGATTGGGGTCCAATTTTAGCAATTTTAAGACTTGTGGACTTAATTCCCCATGATGGCTGGGATATTCTGGGAGTTGAAGTCCACAAGTCATATAGTTGCCAAGATTGGACACCCCTGCTTTGGACTTCATCATCAGTAGCATGCATTTTATGTACCCATATATTGTATGGTGTACATATGATATTGTGTATAAATATTTGGTTAAGATGTCTTAGGCTTCTTTGATCGAAAGGTCGGCAGTTCAGTGGTTCAAATCCGTAGTACCGCATAACAGGGTGAGCTCCCGTTACTTGTCCCAGCTTCTGTCAACCTAGCAGTTCGAAAGCACGGAAAAAATGCAAGTAGAAAAATAGGGATGACCTTTGGTGGGAAGGTAACAGCATCCCGGGCGCCTTTGGCATTTAGTCATGCCAGCCACATGACCACAGAGACGTCTTCGGACAGTGCTGGCTCTTTGGCTTTGAAACGGAGATGAGCACCGCCCCCTAGAGTTGGGAATGACTAACATATATGTTTACCTTTTACCTTATTCTGTGTTTTCTGACTCATCTCCTTGCCTAGAAAATAAATGTTGGGTTCAGACTTGATGCTAGGAGAAACAGGAATCCCCAGGGTCAAACTCAAGGCACAGGGGCCAAATCCAGCCCACAGAGTGCTTAGATCTCGCCCATAGGGCCGCTCTAGAAACAGCAAAGAGTGGCCCGCAGTGCCTCTGCCAGCGAAAATGGAGCTGGAGAGGGCCCGCGCATGGCCCTCCTGAGCTCCATATTCACTGATAGAAGGCAGCAGGAGGCCATCGCAGCTAAGAGCACTCAGGCCAGGAGAGCCCTCGGGCCACCACAGATGCCCCCGACATGAGTGACATCAAGCTGGCCACGCCCACCCTGGCCTCCAAGGTCAAACACAACCCTGATGAGGCTCTCAACAAAATCGAGTGACACCCCTGCCCTAAGGTGTTTGCTACCTCTTTTACTATTTGGGGAAAGGAGGGCCACCCAATCTCTTCTGTCCAGTTTTTAACACGGCAATTAGACTTCAGCTGTAGTTAGTACTAATGCTTAAGCCGGACCAAACCAGCCTTTGATGTCTTCTTCAGCCTCTTTCCCTCACCTGTGCAAACGAAAGACAAAGCCAGCAGCGTTTTAAACACTGATGCTAGCACAGGAAGCTGTGACTCTGATAGCTCCCTCTAGCAATCAAAAATAATGCTGCCCTTTCCCCCCACACACACCTTTTTCAAACAGAGGGAAGAAACTATTTGCTTCAGTTTTGTGGTTCCAAAGGGGGGAAAAAAGGATGCAGCATTATTTTCATCAGGAGGAGCTAGGCTACCCAAACTTCCAATCTATAGTGCTTGCTAATGATGAAGAAAATAGCTGCAGGCTTTTCTTTCATTCTTTTTTCATTGTTGTTATCACATGGCCCAAATGGTAACATCTTAAAACAACATATTATTATAAAAATGACACAGGGGTGAAATGCTACCGGTTCGCACCGGTTCGGGCAAACCGGTAGTAAAAAAATGCTACCGGTTCCTCCAAACCGGTATTTCCGACGATCAGCTGTGCCACGCGATTTATATCGATTTATAAATCGATATAATATTCGCTATTTATATTCGCTAGAAATATAGCGATTTATATTCGCTAGAAAGCAGAAAATCCTGCTTTCTAGCAAAGCTGTTCCCCCCCCCTCGCTCTTCTACTTCCTTCTTAAGCCTTCTTTTTCCATGTGAATCATGCATTTGGTGTGCATTGTGCATGCGCGTGAGCAGCATGTATTTGGCACACGCATGCAGCATGTGTTTGGTGCGCACCATGCATGCGCAGGCAGCGAACCGGTGGCAAACCGCTGACAATTTCACCACTGAAATGACATTAAAATGGAATGAAAAATCGAAGTGATACATGAACGATCACATTTTTTTAACCATGATCCTTACATTGGTAAAGATCAGATTGGTCCTCGTGTGACCCGCTCTCTTTCTGGTTACCTTATTGTCAAGCGAGGAAGATTTTTTAAAAAATGATTTTAAAAGATTTAAAAAAATGATTTAAAAAAAAAAATCTAACTCTTTTTAAAAAACAACGAATACAGTACAGGTAGTCCTCAACTTACAATCAAACTTAAGACCAGAATTTCTGTTGTTAAACAAAGATGATTGTTCAATGAGTCTCACCCAATTTTATGACCTTTTTGTTCTGATTATTAAGCAAATCGATGGAATCGTTAAGTGAATCAGGGGGGTCGTGATGAGAATTTGGCAAATGGGGACGCTGCAACTGTCATAAAGACATGCCAGTTGCCAAGCATCTGAATTTTTTGATCATGTGACTGGGGATGCTGCAACGGTCCCCAGTCACATGATCTTTTTAAAAAATATCTGAGCTTTTAAAAAAATATCTGACGATCAAGGCAACTCAGCTGGGATTGTCAGAGAGGCTTTTTAAAAAATGCTTTGAAAAGTCTCTCTGACGATCCCAGCTGAGTTGCCTGATCGGCAGAGGCTTTTCAAAGCATTTTTTTAACCACCTCTTCGGCGGAAGAGGTTGCAGAAAAAAATGCTTTGAAAAACCTCTGACGATCCCAGCTGAGCCGCGCAATCATCAGAGGCTTTTTTTTTTACTTTTAAAAGCATTTTTTCGGTGGAAGCAGTTGTAGAAAAAATGCTTTTAAAAATTAAAAAAAAAAGCCTCTGATGATCGTGAGGCTCAGCTAGGCATGATGGGAGGGCGGGCCCGCAGGAATTTTTGCTACCGGTTCTCCGAACCACCTGCCGCCATCGCTACCAGATCGGGCGATCCGGTCCGAACCAGGAGCATTTCACCCCTGGTTCAAAGCTACAACGGCAATGAAAAAAGTGACCTAGGACTGTTTTTCACACTTACAATACCCCATAGTCACGGGATCAAAATTCAAATGCTTGGCAACTGACTCATATTTATGATGGTTGCAATGTGCCGGGGTCATGTGATCACCTTTTGTGACCTTCCTGAGAGCAAAGTCAATGGGGAAACCAGATTCATTTAATAACTGTGTTACTAACTTAACAACTGCAATGATTCGCTTAACAATAGTGGCACAAAAGGTCACAAAATGGGGCAAAATTCACTTTAAAAATGTTTCATTTAGCTACAAAAAAAGTGTGGGTTCAATTATGGTTATATGTGGAGGACTACCTGTAGGCCTCTGTCTCAGGACAACTTCATTGAAACTTAAAGTGAATGTATAAATTTCACAATCTTACAGTATGAATATAATCAAATTATATAAGCTAGATTCTCTTCTATAAAATGACAGAAGCACTTGTGGGCATTGTATCTTTTGGAACAGGAATCAAAATGCTTGCTGCAAATCTTTGGCATACATTAAGCTTGTGACCATCTGCTGAGGGTGGCAGAATGCCTTCCCACAATATGGTGTACCAGTTTAAACTAGGTTCAGGTGCCAACCACAAATGAGTTCCATTCTCTGACAGGAGATCATGGTGGGAGAAACAGCATAGTTGTAGAATGTGTGCTTCATTAAACTGATTAACACACTTGGCATGTGTGTATCTTTGGAGTCATAATTGGCACTTTTTTTTTGTTGCTTTACTTTTTCGAAAATTGAGATGCAAAAGCTACATTTATTGTTTTGAGTGTTGCAACATATATCTTGGTTTTTATAGAATACCCTGGCAATGAAAATATTACAGGTTATTGGATTGGATTATGACTGATATCGATTGATTTAAAAAGCAAAATGTCTTCAGTCTTAGCCATAAGGGCATCCGGGTTCTGTGATAGCGTGGAGCAGGCAGGCTGTTCCTAGGAGCAAAGACCTGAAAAAAGAAATACTTGTATTTCTCATGAATTGCTCTCTGAAAGTACATCTATTTTGCATGAGTTAAAAGGGTTAGGGCCAGTGGTGGGTTCTAACCGGCTTTACTACCGGTTCTCTTCGTGCACGCGCTTCACGCGTGATCGCCTCTTCGTGCAAGCGCGTTACGAATCTGCCCAGCTGAGGTGTGGCAATCCACTCTGCCTCATCTATCAGCTGGGCTAAGAAAGAAGAAATAAAAGGTAGGAATAACACGGGGGCGGGCAGGAGGACCCAGCTCCTGGACAAAGAGAACCAGTTCGGTGATGTCATATTGTCACCACTACCGGCTCGGCCGAACCGGGCCAAACTGAGAGAAACCCACCACTGGTTAGGGCAATGGAATTATCTAGACCTTACATCTATTGAGGTCCAACATATTGGTTTAGGATCAATGTATTCTCACTTTCTTTCTTTCTTTCTTACTTATTAAGATGGTGGTAAGTGAAGATAGTTCAAGTGGATTTGCTTAGGAAGGCAGTTCAGAATTTAGAAATCCATTCCACAGAAGTAGCCAAGTCAGGGACAGTGGCTGTTTTTCAAAGAAATTTTAAATTTTAGAAGGAGCCAACATGATGTCTACTTGGGTCCAGGATATTAAGCACATGACGAGAAAACCATGTCCTTTAGACATCTGTAATGGTGCATTGAGTGTACAAAACTAAGAAAACATCTTTATTGTTTTATTTTTCTATCTTTTTAAATAAATCATAGAAAGATAAAAATATAACAAAGGCTTAATAAAGATGCATATACACTCTCAAAGAAAAGAAAAAAAACACATTGAAAGTGCTTTTTAAAACACTTGAAAATACAAAGAAAAAAACCCTTTTTAACAGTAAATAATTACAACTATATATGTTGAGTTATATTTTGCAATCACAAATAACCTGAGTTAAAGATCTGTATAGACCAGGGGTGTCAAACTCACAGCATCACATTGTCGTCATGTGATGTATTGCAACTTTTTCCCCCTTCGTTAAACGGGTTGGGCGTGGTCAGCGCATGACACATCCACTTCGCGGGTCGTGAGTTTGACACCCCTGGTATAGACTGTCATTTTTCTCTCTTTTGTCTTTTCTTTTAAAATTGATAGATAAAGAAGGATCCCAGTTCTCCATCGGTTGGGTTTTGCTGAGTGTTCTCCTTGGCACTATGGCGATGCTGTGCAAAGAACAAGGCGTTACAATATTGGTAATTTTAACATTTCTTGGCAACTCAATTCAGTGGTAACTAGAGTGTTATACACAAAGAGGCATTTTCTGTATTTCCACATTACTCAGGATTTCTTACAATTTCAGCAGCTTTCTTTCGCTCTGAACATTTTTGAAAGATGCATTGCTGCTTCCCCTTATTCATTATTATCCTTGCTGTCATGAGTGACCAGACACTGCACTAAACCATAATTTGATTTAATCATGCTTTGGCTATATTGACAAGGATTTGGGTTTTCTGGAAAATTGTGGACATTTTCAAATGCAAATTAATATGATTCAAAAAAGTGCATTCATCTCATGATCTGTACTTGGGTTACATGATTTGAAGTAGAGAAAAAAACATAAGCCTATTTTATGAGATTTGAACAGTGCATGTCCAAAAAGTAAAAGCTTTGATATGTAGAAAAAAATGTTTTTTCTTAGGATGTTGAACATTAAATTATAAAACAAACTTGCATTGCTGGGAAATATATCTCTATACCTGTATCTCTACTATCCATATTAGTATGCTGTAATATAAATAATGATTTATAAGTCACAAATGACTGAATTCATCTATCAGTTTTATATATGTGTATGTGTATTAATCTTCCATTATTTAATATTTTCTAATAATGCCAGGATCAATTTCCAGATTGATCCAAAATTCAGAATCAACAATTTACTGGTTAATCCAAGGCATTCACATTTTGCTGTAGTTCAGATTATCAATTCAAAGAATTATGGATTTATTGTATATTTTAATCAATTTAAAATAGCAACTCTATGCAGCTAAGATAGAGTTTAAAAAGCACACAATATAAAATAACAATATAATAAACACATAATGGCAACTGAGCACAATACCAATCCACAGTATATCAGCATCACCTCATGGGCTCAACTAACCTCCTGACCCCCATTGCTAAATAATGATTTACTAATGATGAAGTTATAGACTTTTGAAGAGAGTGAAGGCTTTTTATGTGACAGCAGTCAGATCTTTTATATTATCTGCAGATTTGGGAAATTGTCATTTGTTTATCCAAATTTAGATTAAACTAGGATGAAACTCTTTTGCTAACTGATTGAAATAGACTACACTTGCGCAGGTCCACTTGTGTGGAACTGGTGTTTCTTCCAAAGTAAAATTATAAACAAAAGTATGTTTGGAATTTGTTAAATGCTTCAAAACAAATGTATAAGATGATTTTCCTGAAAAATGGGGAATATTCCCATATTATCTAGCAGAGCTAAGAGTGTTTAGAGTTTAACTGGATTATCAGATATGTTGCGAGCCCTTAATACTGGATAAAAGAGATTCTTCCTCAATATCAGTTTCAATTTGCTACACAAGTTGTAGATTTTTATTTACGACTTTCTCTTTTATGTTCAACATCTCATATAATTAAGACTACAGTTCTCTCTGTGTCATCTAAAAGCAAGTCCCAGTAAAATCAACAGGACATTGCTGATTATAGATACGTAGATGGGTTGGACTTCTTTTGAACAACTTTATACTGCTGAGAATAAGGCTGCATATTTACCAAATGCTAAACGCCACTGAATAAAGTTGATTTTATTTTTGGATAAACTTGCGCACACAGACATACAAGCATACAAATAATTTATATAACATACTTTATATTATTTTGGAGAATGTTTACCAAAAAAGTTTACCAGAAAAATACTTAATAAGCGTACTGTGAAATATTCATAGATAGGAAATACTGTCTATTTCAAAAGTTCCATTCTTTGTCCAGATTTTCTTTTTACCCCCAGCTTTATATTTTCTCATACACACACACACACACATACACACACACGTATTTCTCTCTTTCTTACTTGGTTTTCTGTATTTTTAGGGTTTAAATGCTCTGTTTGATGCTGTCGTGATCAACAGGCTCAATATTTTGGAAGTTGTTTTGAAGATACTTCATAAGGATAAGTCAGTAGAGGTAAGTCCCCTTCATTTTTAGATTGAATAAGATATTGTGTGAGATACAGGTAGTCCTTGAGTTATGACCATAATGGACATAACTGCCCATTAGGGTTAGAAGTCAGGACAATGCTTCCCGTGCCTTGGTGGCTTGTATGCCAGCACACAAGAGATTGCCTTGCCAGCAAGAAGCTATGGGGAAGAAAAACATTGGACACACCTGCCTTTCTGTAAGCGATGACCAGGCCAAGCCCAAGAGAGGGGTCAAGCACGACATTAGTGTCAAGTCCCTTTGCACCCATAAGCAATTCTAAGTCTAGCCCATCTTGAATTCTGTTGACCCTCATCTCTTGCCATTTGCTTCCTTTGTTAGTAGTTTATATTTTGGTAGAGAAGGGTAGCATGTAATAAATCTCAATATCTCTCTCTGTCTCTCTCTCTCCTCTCCGCCCCTCCCTTATTCCCTCCCTCTCAAAAAGCCATCATGTTAAAACTAGGCTATTACAAAATGCTGTTAAGTAACTGAGTTACTTAAATCTCTTGCCTATCCTAATCTTGCTGTTAGCATATGGTTTCTATTTATTTCAGTGGAATTTACCTCCAAATAAAATGATAGTTGGAATCAGAATGTTAAAATTAGGAATAGAATGCATACACCAATGCCCAAAATAGATTTCTTTGTGTATTTCATTAGAGCTGAGAAGTTTCTGCAAGTAATGATATTAAAGGTACCTGTTCAGTTAGGTATGGCATATAATGCAAGGAGCATGGTTTTCCATAAATGTGCACATAGATTGGATATAAAGGTTCTCAATTGAAATCCAAAACTTCTGGAAAGTAACAGTAGAGGAAGTCAGCGTAGGAGAGATTTCTCTGCAAAAATCACTCTGATTGCTCCTGTGGAAGTCATCAAATAGGTTTGTTTGTTTGTTTTCATCAAATTTCTACATTGCCATCTCACTTAAGTGACTTGTATTCTCACCAAGAGATCTGACAGCACTGCATATTTTATTTTACCTCACACTTCAATCATATTGTATGACCAATAGGGGGCAAGTTTAATAAACAGTAAAAAAAATTAAACATTATATATGGCTGAATGTTTTTAAAAAGCACCAAATTAAGTATCATATCAAAGCTTTAATGTGACATCTGTCCACAGCTTTTAAAACCTGACTGTTAACTGTAACATTGGCTTTCTTCCTTGTTTAATTTGTTGTTTTCTCAGTTATCAAACACAGTGAATAGTAGTATCATATAACTGCCAGATGTCATAAAGAATTGCATATCATCTAACAAATTCAAAATATTATAGAATGCTATTAATGTCAAATACTAAACACCATTAATATTCTCTGTCAACTAAAATAAAAAAAAAATTAAATACCATTCCAGGCTACTGCTGAATTCTGTTACATGATAGCTATAAATATTTTTAATATCTATCAAAAGTGTAAAGATATACTTTTTTTCAAACTATGAACAGTTAAAGCAATGGCAATGCTATTATTATGAACAGTTAAAGCAATGGCAATGCTATGTAGAGTTTGTATACATTCACATTGACGTATTTGAAATAAATGTATTGACGCATGTAGAAGATAATGTTAAATAATTTTTAAAAAAACCTTTAGCAAGCTAACAAATATTTCCACCAATTTCCTTCCAAAAGTCTTCTCTGTTGATTTCAGTGAAAGTGGAAGTTTTTATTTCGTTGTTAAGCTTGTGAAATAGCTAAGCATTGAAATTTATAGAATTATTTCTTAAGTTTCCCTATTGTGGTCAGTACTATAAAACAGAATGCTTGTTTTTAATGACATTTTATACTATCCAGCAATCAAGCCAGTGCATAAATGTACAGATCAATAAAATCAAATGACACCAACATAAATTCAACCAGCAGTAACACCTACATGGATCTGTCTACAATGAGAAATCGTATTTCAATATCTTTTATGGCAAAGTATATCATGATAGATGCTTTCCAAACTTCGTTATTCTTATACAGCTATGGAATTTAATTTGGGCCATGATCCAAACCATTTATGCCTCTAGCTTTCTGGAAAGCACTTAAACCATGGTTTGTCCAAAAACCTTGGGGATCCCATGGGGAGCGTGCAAGATGGCTATATTATGTTCAGATGGTTGTTGTTATATCTTTGATACTGACAGCTCAAAGTTGACTCAGCCTTCCATCCTTCCGAGGTCAGTAAAATGAGGACTCAGATTTTTGGGGGAAATATGCTGATATTTGTAAACCACTCAGAGGGCTGTAAAGCACTGTGAAGCAGTATATAAGTCTAAGTTCTATTGCTATTCTCCCACAGTCTTGGTTGTTTTAATGGCTGTTTTTAATGAGAGCGTTAACTTTTCCTATTCTTATCCAGTCTGTGCATACTTACCTGCTCTGTTTCTATTTTTAAGAGTAAAAAGCAGTTAATAACTTAGATTTCTTTTTGTTTTTTAATAATTACTATTTCCCTTTTCTTCATAGAGCCTAGTGGTGTTTAGAAAAGGACTTCTTTTCAGAATTACTCTTTTGTTATCTGGAGGAGCCACTGTTCTATATGCCCGCTGGCAAATTATGGGCACAGGGCCTCCAGCATTTACAGAAGTGGATAACCCAGCTTCATTTGCAACCAGTCCATTTGTAAGGGTAAGCTGGAAAATATGAGGTTTTGCCGACATTAATGATTGTTCATAAGATCAGACAGTGGCACAGTGAATGTGCTGCATAAATTGAGTTCCCTGTTCAGTTCCATCCATGCCGATAATAGTTTGGGGAAAAATATTTCTACCAGAGGTCTTGGAAATGGTTGCTGATCAAAATAGACAGTAATGAGGCTTGGTGGACAAGGATGTGTTTGTATAAGTTCATATCAGGGCCAACAGGGAGGAAGGGTTAGAATCAAAGAAATGAAAACGGAGGTGACCTCCCCCAGATTGAAGCTGTGCCTCTTTTAATAACATATACACAAGAGGTTTGGCTCCAGTTGTGTGGTCACTACAGCCATTTTGAATTTTAAACTTTCCATGGTGGCCTGTGATTCATATGTGCATTATTTCCTAATCTTCTAAGGAAGTGAAATCATCTTGACCTGCTAGGTGATTCTGTTCACACTGAGAGATAACATTATGTTACTTACATTTCACTAGCTGGTTGAGTCTCTGTGAAGTCTCTTTGGTTCGATTTGGTTTAAAATAGCTGAAGATGTTTCCTTGAAATTCAGATTCATTATTGAAATGTTGATTCCCTTCCCTGTTTTTGATATTCCCACGAGCTGATATATATATATATATATACATATATTTTTCCCTTTCATTGACAGGCTGTAAATTATAATTACTACTATTCTCTGAATGCTTGGCTGCTGCTGTGTCCCTGGTGGCTGTGTTTTGATTGGTCAATGGGCTGCGTGCCCCTTATTAAATCAGTCAGTGACTGGAGAATAATTGCTCTGGTGCTTTTTTGGCTGTGCCTGATTGTGCTAGCATGCCAAGCTTTGGGTTCGAAAGATGGCCAGAAAAGAAGGTAAATTTGGGTCAACATGTTGATAAGACATTATTGCATGACATCTAGCACTACTCTTCTTTGGGGAATTAGTGGAATCAATATCATTTAGCAAATACAGTGCCAATAAATATTTATAGCAGTACTTTCCTAATTTGGGCCAATCTTCATTTCTACTGGCCATGGGGAGGAAAACTTGAAGGGGAAAGTGACTGCTTTGTCTTCCTCGTGCGAGGACATTTTGAGCTCCTTAACTCTGTAGGAGATAAAAAATAATAATTTATGCTCAGAATAACATATAATTGATCTGTGATGTTTTTCAACAGTGTTTCTCTGGCAAAAAAAAATAAGAGACTAAAAAAAGAACTACTGACATTGGCTGTTTAAATGTAATTTTGCCCCAGGATGATTACTGTTTTGTTGGTAAGCAGATCCAGGGAAAATAATGGGAAAACATCATGTCATTTTTAACAAATGAAAGTTGCTTGACAGAATTGAATTGTTAAATGATTTCTGTAAAAGTATTAAGGTACACTTCTGTGCTGATTAGATAATCAGTAATTATTCTCTCGTCTGCAATTGCTTTAATTGACAAAAGAGACTGGGGTTCAAATTAGACATTTTCTGTGAACACTTACTTTGTTTGAGATTGCAATTTTAAAAAAACAAGAATTATTTTAACAGTTCTTGAACGGTTCATTGCACATTACGTGCATTATTGTATAGTTCCATAGCTTGCAAGGAAAGAGTGTCCTGATAATGCAAATGAATGAAAGAAAGGGAAGTGGGGGAATTTGCTGGGAAGAAATTGAAAACTTTCCTTCTACGATTTTTTTTTTTTTTTTGAGATTATTTATGGTACACTGTGAGTCCCGTTTGAAGCCAGTCACCTTGTCCTTATGCCAACCTCCACTACTCCATCCCACATTGTTTAGGAGATACATTTCTACAGAAGGTTTTTCAATAGACAGTTGAAAAGACCGGGAGATCAGAGAATAAATATGTAGTTTATTTATCTTAACACCCATCTATCCCTCCACATACATGCACACTTTCTGTTCTGCAGATTTTTACTCTAAACACCTTAGATTTTTTTCTTTACTATATTACGCTTGGGTGTTTACATTTTCCTTCATACTGATATTTTTCTCAGCCATCAAAATGTTTTGTTCTGGATATGCAGTATGTTCCTGGATGATATCTAAAACTGGTCTTTAATATCCTCAAAACATTAAAAGGAAATAGCTGGATTTAGGCCTTTGATCTGTGTGCCTATGCATTGATATAGGAGAAAAAAACCAAAACAGAGAGCCACGGTCCATGATAAAAAAAAATATTAAAAAAGACCTTGTAATAAATTAAATAACAGTCATCCTGTACAGCTCTTCTACAGAGATAATAATTTCTTCAAAATAAAGAGGATAGTTTTGATCTTCACCTTGCATAGTTAGAATTATTAGATTGAATCATTTCTTTCTAAATGGTTTGTAATCCTTTAATACAAATCCTGGAAGTTAAGGACTGTGCTGAGAAGCCTATATGATTTTTTCCCCATGATGACTTTTTCTGGGGAATGGAAACTTAGGCAAATGGCAACATGCGTTTAGTGGCATAATGACACAAAGCTTGTTCTTAGGAACTGATGTCCTTAAGTTTAAGAGTAGTACATTAGTTGTGGTATGTTTTGTCATCACTTGCTCCCTACCTTCCCCCTGTGGACCCATATGGAAAGAATGAAAAAGGACATCAAAAATCCATGATGTTACTGATCCCCCACAGAAGGACAGGGGATAGCAGAGCTCCCTGGCAAAGTAGGGCTGGATTCTTAGATATCTCATCCCAAATCTAAATTGAATTTCTTGCATCATATATATATTGTAGTAAGAGTTTTATTCCGTGTTGTAAAATCATTTTTTTCCCCTCTGCATTTCAGAATCCTTACCCTGGGATTGGGATTTCTCATCATTCCTTTTCTACCTGCAAGTAACCTATTTTTTAGAGTTGGGTTTGTTGTTGCCGAGAGGGTCACCTATCTTCCCAGTATTGGTTACTGCATATTGATTACATATGGATTTTGTCTGTTGGGTAAACAAGCTAAGAATAAGGTACAAAGAACATTATCCTAACGGTTGGCAAAAAAAAAATGGAAAAGAGATTTAAAAGCTGAGATATGTGTCCTAATATGTGTCTTCTTTCTCAAGAAATTTTTGGTTGCTGCTCTGCTGGGCCTCTTACTGATAAATATGTGGCGTTGCATCATCCGTAGCAACCAATGGAGATCGGAGGAGCAGCTTTTTAGAAGTGCTTTGTCTGTCTGTCCACTGAATGCCAAAGTAAGCATTTGCGTTTTCTAAAAATAATAATTCTATTGTTCTATTACAGCAAATAATTATCATTCCTGGTATTTATCTTCTTGCCCAATTAGCTTAGGATTGTTCTCTATTATATCAGCAGTTTTAGTAACTAAAATATCACCTGAACATTTAGTGAAGGTGTTTATTCCTATTGATATGTCTTAGTTCAATTGTTTTCTGTATACATTTTTATTATTTCATTTCCTAATTGGAAAACAGGATCCTAGGGAGAAAAATCCTTTGCATTCTATAAAAGGTCACATTAAAACCGTTTTTATAACAAGTGAGCAATGTTTCAAGTTTCTATTTAGTGATATGGTTTCTGTGTTAGTGATAGCTGATAAGAATAGTTATCATATTTCTGGAATAGGAAAACAAGAACATCTTCATTGTGTGTTTTAGAGAAGGTCTCACATCCAATTTTATTGGTTGGATACAGGCACACTAATTAACACAGTCTTGATTTCTGAAATGCCATGGGCATCTTGCCTGAATTAAAGCTTTGCTTTCAGGCCTTAAATTATTTTTGCTTCTCTATCACTAGAATGAATTTGAATATTGTTGATGTTTGACTGTGGTAAAAAAATGATGAGGATTACATGATCTTTTGTAATGCAGTGGTGTGTAGCACACAGTCACAAGCTGCATAGCATTTTTTAAGGGTAATAAATCCAGTGAACAAGTGGCTTTGGGGCATACATATCCCTTATTGTGTAGATCAGGGGTCAGCAACCTGCAGCTCCGGAGCCACATGCGGCTCTTTGGGCCCTCTGCTGTGGCTCCCTGTCGGGTGATCCCACCACTGGTTGGCCCCACCCTCACCCTCCCCTCCCAGTCACTTCTTGCCTGGCCTGAGGAGATAAGGGTGATGGCAGGGGATGGAGAAGCAGCCAGGGCAGAGACAGAGATACAGAGAGAGGGGGAGAGAGAGAGAGATACAGAGAGGGGGGGGAGGGAGGGGAGAGAGAGAGATGTCAAAAGGGTTTTGTGGTTCCCGGTGTTTTTTAACAACTGGTTCTCTGCCCTAATGACCGGTTGGGTAGACGTGGCTAGGGGGTCATGTGACTGGTGGAAGTGAGTGACATTGAGTTGGCCACGCCCACCCAGGTCTTATGGCTCCCGGTGTTTTGTTTTCTGTGGGAAATGGATCCAAATGGCTCTTTGAGTGCTTAAGGTTGCAGACCCCTGGTGTAGACCAACAACTTCAAATGCTTTTATACACTTTTCGATCTGGATGTTCTGTTCATAGGAAGGGTCCATGAATAAATTATACTACTTTACTTTTAAGCTTAACAATTCTTAAGTTAGTATCCTCAGGAGTGAACTGGTGTTGAATATTTTGTTTACTTAAGAACACAAGATGGTTGCAGATAATTCAGAAATTGTGTTATTTGTGCAGAAATGGTGCTTCAGAAATTGGGCCAATCCTTGATTTTCTGCATTATTAAAAGCAACTCGATGCTGTTAATAAGGCTGTTAATAATATATTGTATTCACTAGGCACAGATGTTACATGATCTTCATCCTATTCTCATTTCAGTTACTTATGTCTAAAATGTGAGCAGCGGAACTATTGCTATTCCATCTTAAGTCTTCCTCTAGAACAGTGATGGCTAACCTTTTCTGGACCGAGTACCCAAAGTGCGTGCGCGCATGCAAGCGCCCAAAATGCAATGCACGCACAGGCTCAGTCCATGCACCCCACCCTCTGCACATATGCGCGTGCCCCCTTCACGCGCCCTGCCCCAGTGCATGCGTGTGCAGCCCCCCACGCGCCCCACCCATGAATATACATGGCAGAGACCCAAAGACCACCTGGCCGGCAGGAGGCACGCGCGCATGCGCAGCAGAACTGAACTGAGGCAACGGCTCGCATGCCATCAGAGAGGGCACTGCGTGCCATCTCTGGCACACATGCCATAGGTTCGCCATCAAAAGGCAGGTTAATGAGAGAAAATCTGGAATATAAGCTTCAATATGAAGAAAACATTATATTGTAAATCAAATCAAAATAGAAAAAAAGTCTTTTAGTTCTATAAAGAGCTAATATTCTGCTTAGATTGTTACATCCAATAATAAATGTTGCCATTAGTGTTCTGTAGGGATACGGGATTATATTAGTAATTATAATAAATATTTATAGTAAATGGCATTGGTGTTTTAATATTTCCTGAAACAGGGGACCCATTTTAAATTTAATTTGGAGTACAGTTCCCACCACGACAAAATGTGAAAATATATAGACTGTATAATCGTATTCTAACACACAGCTGAACTTAGTCTTTTAACATTTTTGTTGCAGAAAGCAATCCATTGTAGTCACAGAACTTGTATATGTAAATCCTAATGTTGTTTTCTTAATTACAAAGGTTGTAATTCTTAGATTTAATTTTGAAATCATAATATTTATTTGAGATTGACTACATGAGAAATGCAATTATAAAACAAACTGAAAATATAATAAATTTAAATCTGACATAAACATCACAGCCAATTGTCAATATCAGCATCAATTTGATTTTCATTTGGGAATTACTTGGCTTAGATGCGTCATTAAAATGCAATCTTAATCGTCACTTTCTGAATAGCGTTTCCATTATCAAAGAACAGGTTCCGTAATCAAACCAATTAAACATTGAGAATATTTTTTTTCATTCTCCAACCATTGCAGCATGGATATCTGATAGAAAAATATCTTTGGGCTTTCAAATAAGCTAGAATTCTTCAGAATCTTGATTAGCTTGGAAACTAGGATGCATACAGTTGTAGCGTTTCTCCTGGAGTTGTCCACCCAGTGTTCATGAATGTTTTGATAAGGATATGGCCATTGAAAGTGGTGGTGATGAGGATAAGTTCTGAGTCCTATTAAGTATTCCTGATATATGGATGGTGATCAGAGCCTTTACATTTAAAGCTAAGAGCTCTTTCAATATTCTGTCGCTTTTTTTCCCCGCCACCTCTTGTTTTATCAAGAATAATTACCGTATTTTTCTGAGTATAAGACGCACCTACCTTTTTTGGTGAGGAAAAGAAGAAAAAGAAATCTGCCTCTGAGCAATTTTGCCTCCTTGCAGCAAACAGCCTGCTTTACTTTCATTTTCATTTTCAGCATAGCTTGATTAGCAGAAGGGGGAAAAAAATCTGCTCCAGCAATTTACCTCTTTGCAGCAAGCAGCAGAGCCCTGCCCAAAACAGCTGAGAGCAAATCAGCTGAGAGTCGGGAGGCCGATCCAATCAACTTGTGCTAATTAGGCTGTGCTGAAGCTGAAAGGAGCTGTTTTTTCTTGCTGTTTGCTTGCAAGGAGGTAACTGCTGCGAGGCAGAGGCCAAAGGGTGGGGGCCAGTGGGTTGGTGGGGCTACATTCAGTGTATAAGATGCACCTAAATTTTCACCCCGTTTCAGGGGGGGAAAGGTGCGTTTTATACTCCGAAAAATATGGTACATCTGTTTCTTACATAATCATCTGTTTTTTCGATAGTTATACCAAGCATCATGTTAAAATACATGAATAAAAAATACACATCTATTTAAATTGTTATAATCATCCAGATCAAATTTCTATAAACCAAAAGTCATATTCATTGAAAGGAAATCACTGTCTAGAATGATATGGTTCTGACCTTTATTTTCAGGTTCATTATAATGTTGGCAAAAACTTGGCTGATAATGGCAATCAAAGCGCTGCAATCAGCTACTACAGAGAGGCTGTAAGGTATGGATGATTTGGAGTGTGTCTGTTTTTTAATTGTTGGTTTGTTTTAAAAAAGCAGAAAGCAGATACAGGGTAAGAACCTGACCAGAACCAGAAAGATCATCAGCTGTGATAATAGAATATTGAAGATGTATTAAGTTAATAAATTCTAAGCCGTGTTTGTTTTAACTATGCGTTGTTGAATGAACCAAAATAAGACCCTCTCTTATATTTTTTTGAATCCCAAAATAAGTGCTTGGCCTTATTTTCAGGGAGGTCTTATTATTTTGGGGCACGTGGAGGAAACCAGAGGAAATGGAGGGACCGGCTGTGCATGTGTTTAAATATTTTCAGGGAGAACTTATTTTCGGGGGCTTATTTTAGTGCATGCGCTCAAAAGCCCGATTGGGCTTATTACCAGGGGATGTCTTATTTTAGGGGAAACAGGGTAGTTAATAAACTAGTTTATTTATAAACTAGTTTTAAAAAATAAAAATAATAAATATATAATAAAAAATAATAAAAGTGGCTTAACAGAATTTGGAAACTAACCCAGTGATTTAAAAATATTGGTGATGTGGTCCAAGAAAAATATTTTATGAAACATCAATTGTATTAACTGGATAAAACTACATATCTGTAAAATTTGAAGACAATTTTGAATGTTGGCAACACATCTTATTACTAGAATGTGTACTACTACATGGATGGCAGATTGCAGGGCAGTTGTGTGCTGGAGATGACATAAAGATTCAGAATAATTGTAAACAGCGTAGAAAATGTTGGTTGTTCTCTTTTGTTTTGCCATTACAAAATTGAGTTATGGACACATGAAATAAATGAGTTGCCTTTTTTTAAAAAAATCAAATAATAAGGAAGTTTATTTCCAGACTTTAATTAATGGTGAAGCTATGTTTTCTGGTATTGTTCTTAATATAGGTTGTCCTCAATTTATGACTACAATTGGGGCCAGAATTTCTCTCGCTAAGCAAGGTGCTTGTTAAATCAGTCAGGTCTGATTTTATAACCTTTTTTTACCTCAGATGTTAGGTGAATCATTGTAGTTGTTAAACAAATCAGGCTTTCCCCATTGACTTTATCAGAAGCCATAGGGAAAGTTACAAATGACTCTGGGACTCTGCAACCATCATAAATGATGTGATTGTCAAGCTCTTAAATTTTGATCACGTGACCATGGGGATGCTGAGAGGGTCATAAGTACAATGACTAGTTTGCAACTTTAAAGGCTCCTAAATGAATAGTGGTAAGTCAAGGACTATCTGTACAGTGATTAGCGAACAATAAAGCATTGATGAGATGAAAGCTAGGCTACAACAATGCATGTACATAGAAACAATTGCATTTGATGCTCATTTTGGAGGCTTTTCCTTCCTCTATCTTGTTTTGTTTTGATTTGGGGTGGAGGTATTCAGTAGTCCAGTCCTGAGTGGGATGGTGAGGACAGTTTAATACATGCTTGAGGGTGTTATTACATGCCTACATCTGTCTTCGATTGATATAAAAATGACAGGGGAAGAGAAGAATTGTGGCTGTGTAGACAAATAAAATTAGGAGAGCTGGCTCCTTCGACTGAATAATTCTTGTATTTGTGTTTGTCTTTTCAATCCCAGATTGAATCCTAAATACGTACATGCTATGAACAACTTGGGAAATATCTTGAAAGAAAAAAATGAACTTCATGAAGCTGAAGAACTTCTCTCACTAGCTGTTCAAATACAGTATGTTTTAAATGCCAAAATCTAGCTGTGGGCCACCAACAAATTGTGGTATTATCTGGATCTTTTCTTAGTTAATCTTCTGAAATATACTCTGTGATGCAGTTATGTGTAAAGTGTTTCATTAGAGGAAATTCTAGAACATTCCTTCTCTGGATTACACAAAGATGTCTTTTTCTGGATGTTTTTCATAAATGGTTTATGGTGTATATACATGGTCTAGACTCCAAAAGTCTGGTTGAGATAAGAGAAGATTCCAAAATTTCCAAGAACATTCCTTGTTTGGAATGAAGTATTTTGCCTATCTCTAGAGTAAATTTGGCCTTGAAGAGTGTGCAAATAGTGCCGCTACTACAAAATGGGGTTATATTAATTCTTGTCATATACTTTGGGGACCAGTGCCATTAGCTACTAGTTCGCTTCTTTGGCATAAGGAAGATTTAGACTGAAGGCACCTGAAGGATATCACCTCTGTATTCAGATGCCCTTCTTTAATTCCCACCAAGAGAATTTAGCTTAATTCAGAACATAAAACAAGGATTCTCTGAGCTTGATGTTAGTCAAAAGACCGAGTAGCAATGAGAATAAAGATTCTCTATAGTGATTTCTGGATTACAGAACATGTTTCCTTTCTCTTTAGTTGTAGGGTAATTCTATTCGGCCTGGCTTTAAGTGCATTGTCTCTATTTCTTGTATTTAAATTATTCTTCCCACCACCCCCTTGTCCTTAATATATTATGTTATTACATTATTGTTTTGTTTTTTAAAAAATACTTAAATTGCTTTACAGTTTTAAATTCAGATTGCATTTTTAATTTTATAAATAAGTAAGGGGCATCAAAGCTCTACTTGTACTTAATATGCTAAAATGTTCACAACTCTCTTTGCCTAGGCCTGATTTTGCAGCAGCATGGATGAATTTAGGGATAGTGCAGAATAGCTTAAGAAGGTATGAAGAAGCAGAGAAAAGCTACTGGACTGCAATTAGACACAGGAAAAAATACCCAGATTGTTACTATAATCTAGGACGCTTAGTAAGTGTACTTATTTATCTTTCTGCTAATGATCCTAGATCAGTCTTTCTCAACCTTAGCAAGTTTAAGTTGTCTGGTCGTCAACTCCCAGAATTCCCTAGCAAGTAAAACCTTGAAGTTGAAGTCCACACTTCTTAAAGTAGCCATGGTTGAGAAATACTGTCCTAGATACATAAGATGCAGTGAGTTTTGAATGTTGATCAGTTGCTTATTAGAGAGTACCTTCTTGAACTTTGAACTTGTTTAGAAAGATTCTTTAGGTTCTTTCACATACTGAAGTTGCAGTCTAAATTTTAATAGAAGTGAATTATAATATAGGATTGCATCAGAACAAATATAAACCAAACCTCACATTGAATCTTCTAGTATCCCAGAAATGCTCAAGTAAAGACTCTTGTTTAGGAACTAAATGTTTCTTGTACTGTATATACAAGAATATACAATATGTAAAACTATATATTAAAGTGGTAAAAATTAGCACCACACACTGTGTCCTATATTAGGGGTCCCCAACCCCTGGTCCATGGACCGGCACTGGTCTGCGGCATGCCAGAAACCGGGTCACGCAAACAAGCGAAGCCCCATCCGCACGATGCAGGCAGCATGCAAAACCACGTCCCTTCCAGTCCGTGGAAAAACCTCTCTCCACAGAACCAGTCACTGGTGTCCAAAAGGTTGGGGGCCTCTGACTTATATAATTACTGATGTACAGGTAGTCCTTGACTTAAAACAGTTCATTTAGTAACCATTCAAAGTTACAATGACATTGAAAAATGTAGACTTATGACCATTTTTCAGTTACAACCTTTGCAGCATCCCCTTGGTCACATGATCAAAATTCAGATGCTTTGCAAGTGGTTCATATTTATGATGGTTGAAGTATCCTGGAGACACATGATCAGCTTATGTGACTTTCTGACAAGCAAAGTCATTGGAGAAGCCAGATTCACTTAACAATCAGGTTATTAACTTACCAGAGATTCACCTTTGTAGTATCCCTATGATCATGTGGTCAAAATTCAGATGCTTGGCAATTGGTTCATACTTATGACCGTTACTGCGTCCCAGGGTCATGTGAATACCTTTTTCAACCTTTCAATAAGCAAAATAATAGGGAAGACAGATTCACTTAACAACTATGTTATTAACTTATCAATTGCAATGATTCATTTAACGATTATGGCAAGAAAGCTGTAAAATGGAGCAAAACCCACTTAACAAATGCCTCACTTAACAACAGAAATTTTGGATTCAATTGTGGTCATAAGTCAAGGACTGCCTGTAATTGAACAATCTAAAAGTCTAGGGGAAAATGGAGAAAAGGGCTAGAGGAAAGTATTAATTGAACAATAGTAGGGATAAACGCTCTTTAATAAAATTAGTAATGAATTAGCGGATAACCACTACTAATTTTCTCCCAACTGCTGTTCTTGGCAGTCTTTTGGAGGGAGGGGTCAACCCTCCCCTATTATCCCTCACCAAATTGGGTGAGAAGTAATTTTATTTCTTAATAAAAGAAATGTACCATCATGCCAAAAATCAGCACCAACTAGGGATTGGTGATGCCTTGCGAATGCCACAGTTTGGGATGTTATGCCAATACAAGCTCTTTCTTGCTACACAAAACTCAAATTCTCCCCAAACCTGAAAATGTGGGTTCCACCCTCTCCAGAAGTCTCCTGGGAACTTCTTGGCTTACAAAAAGTATACTTGAGGTTGTGGATTATATGGATAGATCTTGATATTCCAGACAGTAACTAGATAAATGTAAATAATAGGTAAATTTTACCCAGCCAAGCACTTATTATTATTCTGATGATTTTTCTTTGTGGTTTTGTTTGTTTGTTTGTTTTCCTTGCTTGTTTGCTTTGCATTCCAACATGTAAGACAACTAGATTATATCAATTGGAAAATCCAATCACTTTCTTCAATCAATAAATACTAATCTTCCTTCTAAAATAAGAAAAGCACAGAATGTTGGGCTGTTTGAATGTTTAAATCAGAATATGCAGCCTTTCTGATTTAAGCATGAGGGAGGTCCTTTGGGACATTTTCCCAGTCTCCGTGCTTTTGGAGGGCGTAGAAGCATTGACCCACAAAATATGGGTACTACCCTGGAAAGAGGGAGCTGCTTAAAAAAATTGCAGACGGGGCTCTGTGAGATCCTGTACACCGTGTTTCCCTGAAAATAAGACCCTGTCTTATATTTTTTTGAACCCTGTAATAAGTGCTTGCCATGCACTCAAAAGCCTGATTGGGCTTATTATCAGGATATGTCTTATTTTGGGGAAACAGGGTACTCTGAAGCCCCTCTTAATGGTCAAACCCAAAGAAGAACACAGCCCCAAAGCATACAAACGGAGGACCTTTTTAAGCAGAAGTTCTGTAGAGAATTGGGCAACTGTTCGGAAAATATACAAAGTCCTCTATCCGATACACAATTATGTGCAATTCTTAGTGTAATTTTTTTTTTCCACATTTGGCCTTTATAAAAACACTTTTCTGGAATTATAGCTATTCACATTGCAGATTTATTTGGTGTGCAGAGACTCTCATACAGTGGGACCTGAGCAAGGGTTATTTTCCTTGGCTTGTTATCTCATGGCCAATTGTGTTACTTTCAGTATGCCGATCTAAATCGCCACATAGATGCATTGAATGCCTGGAGAAATGCCACAGTGTTGAAACCACAACATAGTTTGGCTTGGAACAACATGATTATATTGCTTGACAATACAGGTACAATCTGCTTTTTTTCCCAGAGTATTTTTTTTTCTGCATCTTGTTTAGATCTCCAGCCCATTGTTTTGTGCTACATGATTTGGGGGCTTTAGTTCTAAAATAGGAATTAGAATGTCACCAATCCAAGATTTTACAGCTGCTGTAAAACATCTGTCACAATTTGTAGGTAAACTTGCCAATGTGCCAGAAGTGTGTCCTTAGAGATCAGTTTTCCATCAATGTCTTGTGTTCCAAAATACTTTTGCAAGTAATGATTCAGTAGTTGGGGGCAAATCTCAGAATTAAACAAGAAATAAATTTATCATTACATTCTAGTGTTTGGAATCATTAACAGATACAGAGGTTTCGGGCAACCATCTTTTGAAAAGACTCACAGTGTATTGTGTCAGTTTTATTTCATGATGGATTGGATCTTTCAGCATCAAATTAATTGATTAAGAATCCTAATTTCAGGAGTGAATTGCTCCCGGTTCGGACCGGATCACCCGATCTGGTAGCGATGACGGTGGATGGTTCAGAGAACCAGTAGCAAAAATCCCTGATCCCACCCATGCCCAGCTGAGCTGCGCGATCATTAGAGGCTTTTTTTTTTACTTTTAAAAGTAAAGGCTGAAGAGGTTGTAGAAAAAATGCTTTTAAAAATAAAAAAAAAGTTGGTCACGCCCACACAGTCACCCCACCACCACCAAGTCACGCCCACAGAACCGGTAGTAACAAATTTTGCATTTCACCACTGCCTAATTTGATTAGCTTCAAACAAAATTCAATGAAAAAGGAGAAAGAATCATCCTAAGTAGCTGTCAGTTTACTAACCAGCTAGAAAATCTTTCATTCTGCTGGTGGTTCCCTCTGTTCTTTTTCTCCAACAGCCTTCAGGATGCTCACAAAACTTTTTATTTCATGTTGGTGTTCTTCAGTTTATTTCTGTGTTTGATACCAAGATTTCTTAATCTGATTATATTCACATTCTAATCATGAACTTGTTTTAAATGCATTTTGCCTACTGCATAGTAGCCAAACATTTATTTTATATTTTACATCTAGAAAAAAATGCCATACAAATTTTAATGCTCTTCACTTGCAATTCATTTTTTATTATTTGATTTGTTCTTAATTGTTTTCCTTAAGGAAAATAGCTAAGCATCTTCTTTTGATTAAAAATAGTTATTCACTCTCATTCCATCTCATTCTCTCCTTTAATTTGTTCCTAGGGAACTTGGCACAAGCAGAAACCGTTGGAAGGGAAGCTTTGGAGTTAATACCAAATGATCATTCTCTTATGTTTTCGCTGGCAAATGTACTGGGGAAATCACAGAAATATAAGGTAAAGTGTTTTTCTAACCACAATTTGTAGATAGATAACTCCTACAAATATTATTTCTCAATGATTCGGGGATTAAGTATGTCCTCAGAAATGTGACTCAGTGAAAAGATTGGCAGTGAATTTAAGTTGGAAGCCAACATAGCAAAATAGGTTTTTTTAAAAAATCACAGGGGAAAGATATCTTAAGAGAAAAGATACTGGTAAATCCTATCCAAATGGCCTTACCTGGTTACCAGGTCAATTTCATTTTTTTCAATCTGACTAAACTGAATTTTTTTTATTTAGGAGATAGATAGAAATATACATGAGCCTCTTCTAGAGAAATCCAAAATCCAGATACAAATATGTCTCGGTTATTACAATTAATTATTACATGCAAGAAGCTCAAACCATAAATATAGAAAAAAACTATTTTGTTCCTCAACAAATTTTTGAACTTGATACTAATTTTTAGATAGTCTTTTGTAATAAAAGTAGCATCAGTTTCAAAAATTGAAATACAGAATAGTTTTTTCTTCCTACTTTATGATAAAAACATTTAAAACAATGTTGGTTGCATGTGGTTACATTTCTCTTGAATTTACCTATTAAATAATCCCTTTCTTTTAACAAAACAAAATTGACTTAAATATAGTCTTTAAAGCCTTAAGGATGTCATCCATGAAGAATCTGTAAGCTTTATAGAAATCGTTTTGAAAAATGAATCATGATAATGCCTACTGTTTTCAATTGTTCAAGCTAAGGTAGTTATTTTCAGCCACAAGTGAAAATGGAAAATTGGGAAGAATTATGAACAGATATGAAACAAAAGTTTGTTAGAGAAATAGTGAACATTCTTTTGCCAATCTAGAAATCCTTTTAGGTTAGAGTTGTTGACTCGGGGTGGGGTGGGGTGGGAGATTTTCCTAGAAAAATATTTTGCTATAGTTTACAAATGAACTATGCGAATGAACCTCAAATACAAATACTATAATGTCGTTAGAAGTAACTAAATGCAAAAATCCACATGAAAGGCAGGATTTGATACCTGTTTTCTGCATCTAGAGATGGTCTAGACTTTTGCAGCTTAGATCTGTTAACCTTAGATTCATACCATCAATTTTCTTAAGACTAAATTTGTTTGAATGTACATGTGTTGGTTTTAAGTAGTGATTTGTACGAGCCTTTGGTTTCTAATGCAGCCCACAAGTGTTTTTGTATCTTACCAACACTAAAGTAATTACTGTCTAATTGACAGCAACTACCAACCAACAGCTGGATCGGCCTGTGAATTATATTGTCCGTATCTCCATTAGAGAGAAGTGGAAGTGTGAATGCATGTGGAAAAAAAATAGGGTGACATAATCACATTAATAGACCATAGAGCATGAGGTAATTGGGAGTGTTTGGTTGCACTTGACATTGTAGGCACTACAAAAATAGCTTGTCCTGTTGATCTCTTTTTCTGAATTATTCAGGAATCTGAAGCTTTGTTCCACAAGGCAATTAAAGCCAATCCAACTGCTGCGAGTTACCATGGCAATTTGGGTAAGACATTTTATAGCTCCCCTGGTGCAAACTTTTTTTTAAAAAAAAAAAATCAGACACTGGTTGAATTTTTTTTTCCACATTCAGTGTCTTGCAGGCATTTTTCTGCTAGCTAGATTTCTCGTCCGCCTGCTTGCTAAACGAATTGCCAACGAGATACTGGAGTTCTTAGAGAGGGTTTCCAATAGTGTCAAGCCGATCACATTGTATGCCAGACCAACCAGGCAGGCTGCCGGCTGCAACCCAGAGGTGGTGCATGTCAGCGGTAGCAAATTGGTTCGCCCTGTGCTTGCAAATCACAATGAGCTCTCCTGATAAAAATAGCCATTTATGGCTCTAGCACAATCTACTCTTGTCATTCCTTGGCCTGCGTGGCTCCAAGCATGTCTGCTCCAGCTGGCTACAGAACAGCCTGCCACTGTGCCGACAGCCAACCAAATGTTTTAATGTTTTCTAAGTAATTGGCAAGATTGTCTGTTCGTCAACAACGCTGCTAACAAAAAAAATCCTCTTTGCTGTTTCAGCTGTGCTGTATCATCGCTGGGGAAATTTCGACCTAGCCAAGAAACACTATGAAGTCTCTCTGAAGCTTGACCCCACAGCAGCTGGGACCAGGGAAAACTACAGTCTTTTAAAAAAGAAACTGGACCAAATGCAAAAAAAGGGGTGACGCCTGAGGTTTCTTCTCAGGCTTTGAGTGCAGATTTCATATAACGTGGCTACAGATCACCAGGGAGAAGACTACAGAACACAACAACATGGGCCGTGCAGAAAGTTTCTTGAAATTTCTAGCATTAGAATTTCAAAGGGGGAAAAAAAGGCTCTAGTTTAGAACATTTCAATTAGAGAATTAAAAGGGCTTGCTTCTCCTTTTCGGGGTTGTTGGGTTTTTTTTGGGGGGGGGGGTTGAACCAGTGATGAAACCTGATGAATATTTATACTGATGTTCAATCATTTGCACTGGTAGAGCCCACGTTAAAATGAAGAGTTGGAGATAGCCTTCAGCAAAGCGTATGAATGGAGAACTGTCCCCAGTTTCAGAAATGGAAGTGGATGGTAACTGTTTTGCTTTCAATAGGAATCCCAGTGCAATCCTGGTATAGGTAGCCCTTGACTTACAACTACAATTGGGACTGTAATTTTAGTCCCAAAAGAGATGCGGTTACTAAGCGAGACATCCCGTGTTTGGATCCGAGTTTACAACCATTTTACCATGGACATTAAGCAAATTACAAAGCCATTGAGCAAACCTGGATCCCCCCATTTATTTGGCTTGTGGGAAGCCAGCTGGGAAGTTGCAGATTGCTAACACGTGGTTGCAAGATAATGCAACTCATCAATGCGCACCAGTTGCCCATAGCCCAAATTGCAATCACATGACTGCAGAGGTTGTATGATGCTCCTAACTTGGAGGGCAGGTTGTAAGAAAGGTTTTTTGAGGTTGTCATAACTTCGAACTGTCATGAAACAGACAATTGTAAGTCAAAGACTACCTGTATGCAATATGACCTTGTAATAAGGACAACACTTTGAGCAGGGAAAATTGATTTGTACATTGATGAAGAGATGATTTGCTTTGAAGTTGCTTTCATCTGGCCAGGTTTTAATTGCTGTCCATGTGCTGTAAATAAACCTGCTGAAAATGAGATATAGCAGGTCGAGATTTGTCTACTGCAAGAATTCTTTGAATTCATAATGCTCCTAGGTACAGGTATTTGTTATCAAATAAGTTAGTCAGTGTTTGATTGGGATACAAAGGAAGGCTTGCTATTTTGAAGTTGTAAAATTGTGTGGGGGGTGTCTGTGCCTGGAAGGTTGCATAAATTATTTCAACACATCAGCTGGGAATCGATCATTACGACTTAAGACAAAGGGGCTTTTTTCTCTGGGTTTGATACGTTGGTCCCCCTTTTTATGGTCCTACGAACAGCTTAAATCCATACAATTTCTTGATGTTTCTTCATTTCCTTTTGGTGAGTTATAGAGATGCCAAAAACATACTGCAAGGACACCTGTTAATATTATATCTAACTTTGTTGAGTAACTTAAGGATTGGGAAATAGTTTGTTCTTCTCTATCCATATTTATTCTTGGTGGAGTCTGTATTTTTCTGTGCTGAAGAGAAATCTAGAATATAGTATTCTAGAATCTTAGTCCTAGTTTCAGCTTCTTCTAAAAGAAGGACCACTATGGAAAAAGAAGTTTTAAAGCCTCATGACTTCTGTATTAGAGGTTCCACACACTTTATTAAAAAAATTCAAACAAATAGATTCTATTCAGCATTGCACTGTTTTAGCCATCATGGACTTTTTTTAGATATTAATATTCCATCAGACAAGGTAATTATAGAGCAGAGTTCCTCAATCCCTGGTTTGTGGACTGGCACCGGGCCACGGCCTACCAGGAACCGAGCTGGGCAAGCAAGCAAAGCCTCATCTGTGCACATGCAGAATCCAAGTAGCGTGTGAAACCATGCCCCCCCCCCCCGCCCCCCAATCTGCAGAAAAACCGCCCTCCACAGAAACGGTCCTTGGCACCTGAAAGGTTCAGGGGCCACTGTTATAGAGAATATTTTAAATATCTAGAAAATCCACCTGCCATATTCATTTCATTATAAAGTAATAGGAATTGGGAGCTAAGATTCTGGAACAAAGTAAATGTGTTCCATATTTATTTTTCATTTTCCATGCTGCCTTTTTTCCTGCTGATATGTACTGTATATCTCCAGACAGTTGCTACATCAGATTCATGCTCATTCAATAATAAGAGTAATTCTCTGGGAATGGAAACCTCTGTATTTGGCAATGCATCTAGCTTGATGCAATTTTGAGGGTACTATAATATTGTAATTTTGTTTTTTCAGCTTTAAATATGTTCAGGTCCTCTCGTTTATTCTACCTTAGATGAACAGATTCAAGATAGAGATATAATCATTTCTGAAGTACTTGCATATGTTAAGTGACAACTGTGTTTGTTCAAATTATGTTCCCATATACAGTTCAGTTTTCCTATTTATGTACAAGTACTAAGGGTCTCTTGGCATTCAAAAGTCTATTGTTTTATTTTATTTTTTTAAAAAAAGAATGATGTAGATATCAATCTTCTCAGACAAAATGTCTGATTGGATAATAGAAATCAATGTCAGAGGCTGTAAAAGCTTTATGATATTCAAAAAAACCATTTGGCTAGTGAGTTTTTCCTGACCTACATCGTTTTAATAAGGCTTCAACTACAAACTCTTCTAGATTTTTAAATACTCCTAGCATTTGATAATAATTTATGGCAAAATTGAGTTTGTTTGATCATAAGTAGCATAATTTATTCTGTTAAGGGAACACAGAGGCACGTTTCAAGATTTTATAACCACGCTCCAAAATGAGAAAGAAATTCTACTCTTATATAAAGCTACATTAACAGAATCTTGCAAGTCTCAAAGTACCATTCTCCCAGCATCTCCTTTACAGCCCAAAAAATTAAGGTATCGTCTGAACATCTTCCCTGCTCACTTTTCAGCTGTGAACGATGCTGTCTCTTATCTGATTATTCCTAAGGCAGCATTTCTTGATCATTTCTTCCGAGATCTTTCCCACATACCATTATACGTTTAGAGGATCACTTGATTATGAATAAACTTGACTTTGGCGATAATATTTATACAGATAATATAGATATACGATCATGCTCTTTAAAAGAATAAATCAAGAGAACCATAGGAATCATTATAGAACAATTGTCATGAAAGCTATCTGTTTTTTCTATATAATGGTTATTTTCTTTTAATTTCTCCTCTTTCCAACTGTCTCTTTCTCCTCTGTAATGTCTTCTCTTCACATTCTTTCAGCATACGTAAATCTAACCCTTTCAGGGGTGAAATCCAGCCAGGTTCTGGAGAACCGGTAGCGGAAAATTTGAGTAGTTCAGAGAACCGGTAGCGGACATTTTGAGTAGTTCGGACAACTGGCAAATACCACCTCTGGCTGACCCCAGAGTGGGGTGGGAATGGAGATTTTGCAATATCCTTCCCCAGGAATGAGGAGGGAATGGAGATTTTGCAGTATTCTTCCCCTGGAGTAGGGTGGGAATGGAGATTTTGCAGTATCCTTCTCCTGGAGTAGGGTGGGAATGGAGATTTTGCAATATCCTTCCCCTGCCACGCCCACCAGGCCATGGCCACAGAACCGGTAGTAAAAAAATTTGGATTTCACCACTGAACCCTTTATTAGCTTTTTGAACTGAAACCAAATAAGCTAGTACTATATTTATCATATCAATAATAATCATATCAATAATAATTGTATATTATGCTGGCTATTACTGATCGAATTGGACAAAATATTTCCAGTTTGAGTAGAAATGGCCTCAAAATACCTTCCTACCTTCAAGGTGGAAGCAGTTGTTTTGAATTCACACAAGCTGTTCCAACTTTGTTAGAAATTTTTTAAGTCCCATTTGAAGCTCAAAATATCTGGCCCAAATTTGAAATACTTTCCTATAGGGTCCAGACAGCCCATGTCAAAGTCAGAACAAAGTCAGAACAAATATTTTAAACACAAAGCAGAGAATTCCAAACTTAAATTATTTCTAATCTGAGACATTTTGCACAACCCTAATTGCTGATCATGCAATTATGTTTTGCATTATGTCTTCTGAATTAGAAAATCAAGACATTATAATGTGAAGTTTATTTTAAATTTGTGGGTTTTAATTTTTTTAATATTTTACTCTTTGTTTATTTTAACAAAAATATTTTTTTCTTTTTTAAAAAATCACCCAATTAGTTAAATTACTGTCCCAAATCGTTTAGAATTCTTGTAAATCCTTTTAGAACTTCCTTATAGAAGTTTACATACATAAAAATCTTGAATTCGGTATGTTTGAAATTATAGGTCTTTGCAGAATCTAATTTCAACCACAATAGGATAAAATTGGTTCCATGTGTTGTGTGAGACGAGGCAGTTGGGTTAATCCAAACCATGATTCAGTTAACCAGCATTACATGTGATACAACTCAGATCAAGAATAAACCAGCAGGGAGCTGGATCAGTGGTTAATTCCCTTTCTAATATAGTTGTAAAATGCATGTGGTTACAAACATATTGGGTACTCAGAGTGACATTTTTAATATGTGCTTGTTAGGTTGCATGTGTACATATGGGTTTTTAGATGAGATGTAAATTATTTTCCTTTTGAAAATGATAAGTACTAAAACTAATAATTTATTTTGAAGCTATTTGAATAGCATTTTAAAACACTATAAAAATACATTACACCTCATAAGATCTACATGATGGGTTAAGATTAAAGGTTAGGCTTTCTCCTTAAGTTTCCTAAACCTAGTATATCAAGAAAAGCATTTGGATGACTTGCCCAGGTTATTCACTAATAGTTTGATTATCACAGGTGTTGGGCACATCATTCCACAATGGAATATTCACGTGTCATTATTTGCTTCTGATAACACACCCAAGAGTCTTGTGGCTGTGTGGTAAAAATTCCAGCAGATACGAGGAACCCGAATCTTTCCGACTTGGTCTACAGAAACATCAGCAGAAAGGATTTTTAAAAAAAAAAAAAAAAAAAATCAAGATGGTCTCTGCCTGGCTGAAATCCTGTCTTTTTTGGTTGGAGGTTGCATGTGTGACACCTATTCTCTTGACCTACTGATACTCCTTTCCCCTAGAGACAGCTCTGTTTTTCTATACAGTTTATCTTCTTAGAGGTGGTTATTTCTGGGTGCAAAACATTAATTTTGACATACTTGTTAGTGAGTGCTTATTAACTTTCCTGGGACAGATATGAAACTGTGCCAGACTACTTGTTTATGTCTTTGCCCATGGCAGCATAGAACATTTTGTAAGTGATCCGGTGCAGGGGTGGGTTCTACTTTCCTTTACTACTGGTTTGCAGCGGGGCTGCGTGTGCGTGCGAAGCAAGCATGCACACGTGCTCTTCTGCGCAAGCGCAGAAGCGATGTCCACCAACTGACATTGGGGTTGGTCGGTGGAGCCTCCCACCGGTTTTACTACTGGTTCTATAGAACCGGGGGCAACCCACCACTGATCTGGTGTCAAATTTGTGAGAGATTTACACCTTGTTTTTTAATTATTGCCTGGCAATATCAGGCAATAATTGGTGGATCGAGCATACGTGATAAGAACATGAGGGTGAATGTACCAGTATAAAGGGTGCGACCAAATGCCTCTTAAAAAGCAAGTAGGGAGGGATGGTTCCGGGCCATTAAGATGACCTTGAGAGTGTAACCAGTGGTCTTGGAAAGAACACTAAGGGAGGAGTTACAATATATGGACGTGAAAATATATATGGACGGGATTTAGAGTAGAAAGAAGTACATATTATGCACTAGATGTTTAAAAAAATCTTAAAAGGGGATGATTGATGGAGAGAAGGCAATAGGGAGGATAGGAACATTTAATCAGTTATCTTCCTGCACAAAAACTGTCCATATGTCAAGCCGCTTTGATTGGCAAATTAACAAATCAACCTGATGATTTAGAAGGCAATTAATAAGCCTCTTTCAAACCTTCCTTCAGACTTCTATATTCCGTATAGTAAGGCACTCAAAGTAATGCCTATTCGTTTGAGTCAGTTGCCAAGCGTCTGAACTTGAACTGTTCAAGAGGAACAATGAGTACTAAAAACAAGTACTGAGCAAACCACATGACCTATTCTGTGATTCTTTATTTCGGCCAGAAGTAGCAAGTCATGAGGCAGCCGACACTAGCAAGTCATTTTGCATTGATTATCAGGAGAAAAACAAGTACCAGGATAAGATTTTCACTTCAAAACACATTGAGTCCCAAATTTTATGAGTTTTAAAGCAGCCGAGTACCAAGATATGACTGTATTAAATTGGATTGTAGCTGTTTGCTGTAAATATTAACAATTTTGTAAGTATAGATTTTGCACAGGAGAATTCATGGGATTTCTGTGTGTATTAGAACACATAGAATTATCTACGGTTAGTTTGGTGATATGTTCAATGTTTGTCTATGATGCGTTGAAAGTTTATTCAGGGAGGACTTGTTAAACTGTAATAAAAAATTAGTAATACAATGCAAGAAGCCTCTAAAAGTAGTGTCTTACTTGGATGGATTGATGGATGTCTTAATGGAAGTCCTTCAGTGCTAATAATTACAATATTGGTGTTGCATGTGATTTTGTAGGTTTGCATCTGAGCAAGTCTTAAATTTCAAATCAGTATCTCCCACAGTGTGAAACTGACTTCTGCCCAAATGTGTAGATAATGAATTCCTAGCTGTATACGGGTTGTTTTTCACTTACGATCATTCACTTAGCGAACAATTCAAAGTTTTGACAGACCCTCCCCCCCCCCCCCAAAAGGTACTTACCACACATGGTTCTGAAGTTCTGACAGTTTTGCTTAAAGACTACAGTGATTTGCTGAGTGATTTGCCACAAGAACTCCCCTTTTACGACTCTCATCTCTTAAGTAATTCAGGGTAAAGTCAGGATGACTGGATGAAGCTGAATGTTTACTGGCCCTTCCTGATGCCACATGGAGTTCGCTGAGATATTTTTTTCTTTGTGCCCGGGGAAAGAGAAATATCTGCCACTACCTAGGATTGAATTCTCAACCTTCCAAACGGGAGGCAATTAGCTTCACCACTAGGCCACCACACCACTCTTGTGACTGCCATAAGAAAAGGTAATAAAATTGAATTGGTCACATGGGTCACCCACTTTATGACTGTCGCAGCTTACAAGTGTAGTGGACAGGCTCCATTACTGTTGTAAGTCGAGGACTACTTGTATCCTGTAGTTTCATCCAGGAACTCAAAGCATGCACATTGTATTCTTTTACAGTATGCAAGCTTCCCAATGTACACATTTACAAACTTTCTATAGAGCAGATTTCAATGTTTCGGGCTTTGTGGACTGGCGGACGGACTGGAGGGAAGGGATCATTTGCCTAAGCGAACTGGCAAGTTAAGCCTAATTTAATTTAATTAATTTAATTTAATTTAATTTAATTATTTAATTAATTTAATTTAATTTAGGCAAGTTAAACCTAAGCGCCTGGCAAGCACGCCCGTAGCTCCGTTTGCCTGAGCAGCGTGTGCGTGCGCCTGCCACCCATACAAATGGAGCATACACACTCCCCCACTACTTGCAAAAGTGAGGATGTGCATGCGTGCACACTTGCCAACTGTTTCCATGGCCCAGTTGCAAACCCCTCATGGCCCACTAGTTGGGGACTCCTGCTTTACACTATCACCTAGAGAGCTTCTGTAGCTGAACTAAATCTTCCCAGTGCTAGTTCGTACCAATAGACCAATTCCTGGATCAAGAATATCTAGACAGGCTGCAATGTTCAACATTTCTATGAATATTATTTCTGCAAACAAATGGCTTATGTAAGAAAAGCCTTGGTGGTGCAGTGGACTAAACTGCTGTTACAGTAGCACTTAGCTGCCAGCTGCCTGCAATTACTGTGAGTTCAATTCTCACCAGGCTCAAGGTTGAGTCAGCCTTCCATCCTTCCGAGGTAGGTAAAATGGGGACCCGGTTTGTGGGGGCAATAAGCTGACTTTGTATAAAATAGAACACCGCTTGGGGGGGGGGCAAAAAGCCCTACTAAGCAGGTATATGAAATATGAAGGCTATTGCTTAATGCGTTGTAAGCCGCCCTGAGTCTCCGGAGAAGGGCGGCATATAAATCGAACAAACAAATAAATAAATAAATCGAATAAATAAATAAATAAATCGAATAAATAAATCGAATAAATAAATAAACAAATAATTAATTAAATAAATAAATAAATAGGACTACCTTATTTAGAGAAGCAGTGGCTTTCCAGCTCAGTGGTGTCACTATGGATTACAACTGCATCCTGGATTTCAGGCAGGATTTTTTCCTAGCTCCCAGATACACTTGCATGAAATTCAAATATTTAACAAAGTGTGTTCAACAAAGCCTCTCTACACTATGAGTGCATCTTTCCCTTTAGGGTGAAAGCAATGATTGCTGTCATGTGAATGTATTAAGTCAACAGAAGGCAGAGACATACCGTGGCCACAATAAGAGAGAAACCTGTACTTAAAATGGTTGCTACAGTGAGCTTGGCTAGTATTTATCAAAAGCTAAACCAGCCTCCCAACATGCTTTCTATCATCTCAGTGAGACCACGGCATTCCTACAAATAAATTTGATAGCAGAATCTTTTTTTAAAGCTAGTTTGCCAGGTTCCTATTTCCATATCCAGTATTAGCACTACAGGACACTTTATGAAAATGTTCCTACGTCTGCACAGTTTCTCTACAGCTGGAGTATTACTCTTTCATTGTTATGTGTTTGAAAGAAATAGGAAGCCCCAATGCAGTTTAAATTGTCAATTCTTAAATTTATTCATGAAAGGATCACGGTTGCTGGTGAAAGCGTCAGCAGTTGTATCAACTGCAGTGACACAAGAGGAATAGATCTCGCCAGCATAGCCATAAAAAAAAAAAAAGATTCCTCTTCTGTCTTTGTCTCCCTTAGACAATAGCTGTCCTCACTGTCCCTGGCAATGAGGTTGCCCTGTTACATCTCATTCATCAATGAGCTGATATTAAAATGTCAAACAATATGCATTTGCAGCAACAATTTAATTTGTTTGCCTGGAGGTGCAGAATTACTTCCCCCAAAAATGGCTAGCAAAAAATATTTGGAATAAATTTACAAATAGTGCCCCCCACACACACACAGAGAGACACAGGCAACACAGTTTTCATCACAAATGACATGGATTCATGCATCTTAACCTTATTGCTTAACCCATCCTAAGGTATAAAGGGAAAACCACTGGTTGTCTTGGCAACAGCAATCTCCTCCCTTGCCCTTTTTTCTCTTTGATATCCAACAAATCTATGGGCATAGAACTCGTACAGTCCCATCAAGTTGAATAGCTAGAAGGCACATTCTTCCACCCCTCTAGCTGCAGCATGAAGTTGCCCTACTAACATTTTTAAATGACAGGTCCTTATATTTCTTTTATTCCCAGCCCACGGTATAACAGAATAACTGAGTTGGAAGGGACCTTGGAGGCCTTCTAATCCAACCCCCTGCTCAGGAAGGAAACCCTATACCCGTGATGGTGAACCATATTGGTGGGCACGCGAGTGTTGCCCTAGCTCAGCTCCAGCACACATGCGCACACCGGCTAACTGATTTTCAGGCCTTCTGGTCCCACCGGAAGTCGGAAACTGGCTGTTTCTGGCCTCTGGAGGGCCTCCAGGGGGATGGGGAAGGCTGTTTTTGCCCTCCCCAGGCTCCTAGAAAGCCTCTGGAGCCTGGGTAGGGCGAAAAACAGGCCTACCAGGCCCACCGTGCCATCACGTGCCAAAAGCAGGGGGGAGTGTGTGTGGGGGGGTTACATGTGCATGCACAGGAGGGTGGGGCACATTTATTTATTTATTTATTTATTTATTATATTTCTATACCGCCTTTCTCCCGTAGGACTCAAGGCGGTGTACAGTCAAGAAAAATATAGACACACAAACATCATAAAATTGCTAATTAAAATTATTACTTAGTTTGGTCAATTAAATAAAACCCAGAATTAGATAACATTAAAAAAAAAAATCATTCACATGTTCATATGTTTAGCCCCGCCTGTTGAAACATCAGGGTCTTGAGGGCACAGCGGAAAGCACGGAGATCAGGGATGTTCCGTATCTCCGGGGGCAGTTCATTCCAAAGGGTTGGAGCCCTCACAGAGAAGGCCCTCCCCCTGGGAGTTGCCAGTCAGCATAATTTGACTGATGGCACCCTGAGTAGTCCCTCCCTGTGAGAACGAACTGGTCGGTGGGAGGCTATTGGTGGCAAAAGACGGTCTCGTAGGTACCCAGGTCCTAAGCCATGGAGCGCTTTAAAGGTGATAACTAACACCTTGAATCGCACCCGGAAGACCACCGGGAGCCAGTGCAGCTCGCGTAGGAGAGGTGTTACATGGGCATAACGAGCTGCGCCCATAATCACCCGCGCGGCTACATTCTGGACCAGTTGGAGCCTCCGGGTGCTTTTCAAGGGGAGCCCCATGTAGAGAGCATTACAGTAGTCCATACGGGAGATAACTAGGGCATGAGTGACCGTGCACAAGGCGTCCCGATCCAGAAAGGGACGCAACTGGCGGATCAGGCGAACCTGATAAAAGGCACCCCTGGCCACGGCCGTCAAATGATCTTCTAAAGATAGCCGTGAATCCAGGAGGACACCCAAGTTGCGGGCCCTCTCTGTGGGGAGCAAGATCTCATCCCCTATTGTCAGTGATGGTACTAGCTGACTATACCGGGACGCCGGAAGCCACAGCCACTCGGTCTTGGAGGGGTTGAGTCTGAGCTTGTTTCTCCCCATCCAGATCCGCACGGCCTCCAGGCAACGGGACATCACAGCAAGGGCATCATTGGGGTGGTCTGGGGTGGAGATGTATAGCTGTGTGTCATCAGCATACTGATGAACACTCACCCCAAAACCACGGATGATCTCGCCTAGCGGTTTTACATAAATGTTGAACAGAAGGGGTGAGAGGACTGACCCTTGCGGCACCCCACAAATAAGGTGCCTTGAGGTCGACCTCTGCCCCCCTGCCAACACAAACTGCGAACGGTCAGAGAGGAAGGAGGAAAACCACCGAAGCACGGTGCCCCCTATTCCTAACCCCTCCAGCCAGCGCAGTAAGATACCATGGTCGATGGTATCAAAAGCCGCTGAGAGATCTAATAGGACCAGGATAGAGGAGCAACCTCTGTCCCGAGCCCTCCAGAGATCATCCACCAACGCGACCAGTGCCGTTTCCGTGCTGTATCGTGACCTGAAGCCCGACTGGAACGGATCCAGATAGACAACTTCATCCAGGTATCAGGGTAGTTGTCGCGCCACCACACTCTCAACAACCTTTGCAACAAAGTGAAGATTGGAGACTGGGCGATAATTTGATAATATAGCCGGGTCCAGGGAAGGCTTCTTGAGGAGGGGCTTCACAACTGCCTCTTTCAAGGCAGCGGGAAAGACACCCTCACTCAGAGAAGCATTTATAATCCCCTGGAGCCAGCCTCGTGTAACCTCCCGGGAGGCCAGTACCAACCAGGAGGGACACGGGTCCAATAAACATGTGGCAGCGTTAAGCTTGCCCAGAATCCTGTCCACGTCCTCAGGAGTCACAGAGTCAAACTCTTCCCAGATAACGCTCTCAAGACCTGCCCCTGTTTCCTCCCCTGGATCTACCCAATCGGAGTCCAGGCCTTCCCGAATCTGAGCGACTTTATCATGCAGGAATTGTACAAAATCCTCAGCTCGACCTTTTAAGGGATCTTCCTGTACCCCCACCTGAAGTAGGGAGCGGGTCACCCTAAACAGCGCAGCTGGGCGGTTCTCTGCAGATGCAATAAGAGCGGAGAAGTAGCTAGACTTCGCCGCTCTTATCGCCACTAGGTAGGTCTTAATATAAGATCTCACCTGTGTTCGGTCAGATTCAGATCGGCTTGTCCTCCAATCACTCTCCAGGTGTCTTTTCTGACGCTTCATCTCTCTCAGCTCCTCGGAAAACCAAGGAGCTAGACGAGATCGGCATCGGGTCAGAGGCCGCAAAGGCATGACGCGGTCCAAGGCCGCAGTAGCCGCCCTGTCCCAGGCGACCACCAGGTCCTCAGTCGAGTCGTGAGCCAGAGTCTCAGGAAATGGCCCAAGCTCCATCAGGAACCTTTCGGGGTCCATCAGGCGCCTGGGACGGAACCATTTGGTTGGTTCCGTCTCCCTGCAGTGGGTGGAAGTGACTTGAAAGTCCATGTGAAGGAGAGAATGATCAGACCATGACAAGGGCTTGATGTCTATATCCCCTATTCTTAGATCATTCAGCCACTGATCAGAGACAAAAATCAAGTCCAGAGTATGATTCCCCAAGTGGGTGGGGCCTTGAACTACCTGGGTCAGGTCCATGGCCGTCATGGAAGCCATGAACTCCCGAGCCGTCTCCAACATCTCACCAGCGGATGGCAGGTTAAAATCCCCCATAACAATAAGTCTGGGGGTTTCCACCGCCACCCCGGCTATAATGTCGAGCAGCTCAGGCAGGACTGCTGTTACGTGGCAGGGAGCCAGGTACGCAATCAGTAGGCCCATCTGAATCCCCTGACCCCACTTCACAAGGAGGGACTCACATCCGGCTATCTGAGGAACAGTGGCCTCCCTCGGGCAAAGACTTTCTCTAATGATTGCTGCCACTCCCCCACCCCTTCCCTGAGTCCTTGGCTGATGGAATGCACGGAAACCTGGCGGGCACATTTCCACAAGGGGAACTCCTCCGTCCTGGCCTAACCAGGTCTCCGTAAGCCCTGCCAGGTCAGCACCCCACTCTGAAATAAGATCATGAATGAGGGGGGCTTTATTTACCACTGACCTGGCATTACATAACATCAGCCGTAGACCCAGAGTCTGAGACTCTGAACAACCCGGGAAACGAGCAGTGCTTTGGGGGTCGGAGTGGGCAATCGCTTGTAAACATCGAGTGCGCACTCCCAAAACATAATATGGCCCCCTGCAGCCGTCATATCTGCCCTTCCCACTTACTATACTAATGCCCATCGCTTCATCCCCCTGCATCCTTGTCAGATTTCTGTCCCCATCCTCCCCACCGTGATCATCAGACCCATTACCCCTTTCAGTGGATTTATGGATCCCCCCAGATCCATTCCCACAATCCCTCCCAGAACCCCTTAAAATAGAATTTAAAGATTTATCTAAAAAACCCCAAAGCCGTCGGTTTTTTGCAAACCACCTCTCGGGGCTCCAAAACCCGTCCTCAAGGGCGGCCCTTGATAACTGAGAGGGCCAGACATGCGAGACGGGGGAATCTCGCAGTGCAAGGAGCTCCGCAATTGAATACATCAAAGATAGAAGCGAGTTGAAGGAGATGAAGGATCATTTTCTTCTAAGAGTGTTAGAGATGGTTAAGACAGGTAATTTAAAATAAGGGAGGAAATTATTAAGTTTTCTGGCGGGGTTAATAATGATCAGAGGCTCGGCTGCAGTAACACCAACTTTATTGAACAACAGATAGCGAACAACAACAAGAACGCAAAACTGACAGCTGCTTAAAAGAGCTGAGGAACGGGTTGGACCAATACGTGAGCAGGAATCTCCCGCTAATTCCTCGCTCGCGTCTTAGCCAATCCGCGTGGACTAGCAACAGCCCCGCTGACTTGATGACATGGCCGCGAGGACTCAACACCCCTCTCCATCCGGATGGCGCATGCGTAGTCATTCAAATACGCTGGACGGCGTCGGCTCCGCCCAGACCTGCGCAATAGTGGAACAGGACAAGTCTGGGGTGGAGATGGACCTGCGGAAGGCGGAGTCATGTCAACGGGAAGCGGAGTCGCCGGCGGTTGTGCTGTGTTCGCCGATGATTGTTTCGAGGATGAATCCCTGCCAGGACCCTCAGGTAAATCCGCCAACGAGAACGATTCGGTTGGAGTGAGACCCGGTGCATCTAGCCGAGGTGCGGGCCTGTCAGTGGGGGGTGCGCCGTCAGCAACTGGTGGGGTTTGATCCAACAGACGGGCGGCCCTGTACCGGAGCTGATTTATATGTCGCCTCCACGTGCGTCCATCGTTGAGTAGTATCCTGTAGGAATAGGGTCCTGTTAGATGAGTGACATGTCCGGGAACCCATTTTACATCTGTTCCAAAACTCTGGGCATAGACCGGATCCCCGACCAGGAAAGCCCTGGTGTGCGCACTGGATTCGTAGTGAGGATCAACTATGTAGTCAGGATGCAACCGATCTAGCGTGATCCGGAGGCGCCGTCCCATGAGTAGTTCGGCAGGGCTGTGTTTGGTGACAGCGCAAGGGGTGGTATGTTGAGCTAAAAGATACCGGTTGATGTTATGCTGCCAATTTGACGGGCCCAAACGGCGAAGCGCCTCTTTAGCGGATCGGATGGCCCTCTCCGCCGATCCATTAGCGGCCGGATTAAACGGGGCAGTTTGAGCGTGACGGATGCCCAATCGGGCTAGAAACAACTGGAAGGATGCCGATGTAAACTGTGGCCCGTTATCGGTCACCAGGATGTCGGGGAGTCCATGAGAGGCGAACCAACCCTCTAGTACCCTGACCACGGCCTCCATGGTGGAGGAGGACAAGAGGGCAAGTTCGACCCATTTGGAAAACGCGTCTACCGCTATGATAAAAGTCTGACCGAAGAAGGGGCCAGCGAGGTCTACATGGACTCGGGCCCACGGAGTTTTAGGTTTTTCCCAATCCCTTACAGGAGCCGCAGGTGCGAGCGGTCTTGTTAACTGGCAATGCTGACACTTCGCTACCCAATCCTCTATCTCTCGATCAATTAACGGCCACCACACATAGCTACGGCCGAGAGCCTTCATACGGACGATGCCTGGATGGGCCTCATGAAGGCACTCCAGGACTTGGGTCCTAAGGCTGGGGGGTACAACCACCCTGTTACCCCATAATAGACATCCCTTGTGGGCAGACAGCTCAAGCTGTCTATGATGGTAAGGCAGGAAACAGTCGGCCTGCGGCTTGCGCGGCCACCCCCTGCGGACCCAATCTAGGACTCTGGAAATAACAGGGTCGGATGCCGACAGGTTTTTTATGTCGTCAGCGGTAATTGGCAAATTTAGATCATCAATTAAGAATACAGAGGCCGCCACAGCAGGATCTTGGACGGCTTCCGGTAGTGGGCAACGGCTTAGAGCATCCGCGTGAGCGATGGCCTTGCCGGGTCTATACAAAAGCTGATATGAATAAGCCGCCAAGAATTCCGCCCATCGGGACATGCGCGGTGAGAGAATGTGGGGTGTTTGACGGTCTCCTGCCAGTAACCCTAGCAACGGTTTATGGTCAGTGATAAGATAGAAAGATCGGCCATATACGTAGTCATGGAATCGCTTGACTCCTGCTACGGCCGCTAATGCCTCTCTATCGATCTGACTATAATTTCTTTCCGTTGATGACAGTGTCCTAGAATAATACACGATGGGGGCCTCCGAGCCGTTCGGTAAAACATGGCTCAAAACAGCTCCCACCCCGTAAGGAGAAGCATCGCATGTCAGAGAGAGAGGCAGGTTCTCGTCATACTGGACGAGAACAGCGTCAGAAGTGAGGGCGTCTTTGAAGCTCGGAATGAAGCAGCTGCCTTACGGCCCCAATGCCACGGCATTTTTGCGTCTAAAAGCCGATGAAGGGGCTCCGCCAGAGACGCCTTGTGTGGTAAGAAGATGGCATAGAAATTCAGAAGCCCCAGAAAAGCCTGTAGTTCGGCTTTAGAAGATGGTGTGGGGGTGTGTTTAATGGCCTCCACTTTGGCAGGTGTGGGATGGATACCCTGGGCGTCAATCAAAAACCCCAGAAACTCTACTTGGGGAACGCCCACCCTGCATTTGTCTTTTTTAAGTTTCAACCCTGCCAGCCTGAAACGTGTGAGCACAGCCCTTATTTTGGCAATGAGATCATCCTGGTCCGCGGCTGCGACCAGGATGTCATCAAAATAAGGTACTACGCCAGGGAGGCCATGGAGCAATCGCTCCATGAGGCTCTGAAAAATTCCAGGGGCGACACTGACCCCGAACTGTAATCTATTACATTTAAATGCTCCACGGTGGGTAACTATTGTTTGGGCTAATGCAGTTGCTTCATCCACCGGGAGTTGCTGGTAAGCTTGCGCTAAGTCCAGCTTCACAAATATGCGTCCCCGGCCTAAAGAGTGGAGGAGGTGCTGAACCACGGGCACTGGATATGAATTTGCTTGCAACACCCGGTTAATTGTGCACTTAAAATCAGCGCAAATTCTTATAGATCCATCTTTTTTAAGGGGAATGACAATTGGCGTTTCCCACTTTGCATGGTCCACTGGCTCGAGCACCCCCTGCCTTATAAGCTTATCTAACTCCCTATCCACTTTGGGCCTAAGTGCTAACGGCACCCTTCTAGGTTTCAGCCTGATGGGCGTCACCTGGGGATCCAAATTGAAAGAAACAGGGAGACCGGTATATTTACCAAGGCTGCTGTCAAAAACATCAGCAAATTCGTGAAACAGCAAGGAGGAGGCATCGGAGCTGGTAGTGTGGATGCCTGACACGCCGAGGTGTAAAGCGGCAAACCAATCGAGGCCAAGTAGACTGGGTAGGTTATCACGAACCACGATCATAGGCAGGCGGCTGGAAAAATTGCCATAGGAAATGAGGAAAGTCCCGCATCCCACGGTCGGAATGGGCTTTCCCTGGTAATCTTTAAGCTTGATTGAACAAGGCTGTAACTGTTGCTGCTTGATTTTCGGCAACAATCTCTTAAGTGTATTCCAGGCCATCAGGGTCTTGGAAGACCCGGTATCAAGCTCCATCTTGCAAGGAACACCCTCCACCAAGACCGTGAGGTAGATTTTACCCGCTGGGGCGGTCACGGAAGCATGGTTAATGACTAACGGTTGGGAGTCAGTAGCAAAACAGTCCTCCCTGCGGCCGGGTGTTTTTCTGCGTTTTGTGCCTGGCTCGCCAACTTCAGCAGCAGCCGGGTGAGCCGCCCGGCAGACGCGGGAAAGATGGCCCCGTTTGCCGCAACGGCAGCCGACAGCGGTTTTGAAACGATAGTCGGCCCTGCTGTGATCGCCACCACATCCCAAACAACCGGTCAGAGGCTTTCTTGCCGGCGGTGGCCACTTCTTCTTTTTGGTTGCCTTGAGGCGGCTGACCTCCTCGTCGTCATCTGACGAACTAGCCGGTTCGGTCTCCTCATGATGTATGGACTGAGGCTTGGTCGAGGAGCTCGCCGCCGGTAGGGCCCGTTGAATTTCAGTGGACGATCTGTCCGACATCTCAGACGCCCTCGCCTCGTCCATGGCCACCGATAAAGACAGCTCCGAGCGGGCCAGTAATCGCCTTTGAAGTTTCAGATCCCTGATTCCACACACGAGTTGATCAAGCAGGGCGTCATCCAAGTCAGGGAATTCACAATGCCGCGCTCCTGTGCGCAGGGAGGCCATATAGTCGTTCACGGACTCTCCCTCTTTTTGAGCCCGTTGATGGAACGCGTGCCGTCTAGCGATTCGGGAGGGAGCTGGGGAGTAGTGATTTTTTAATTTAGCCAGTAGAACCTCCCACGGCACAGAAAACACAGGCTGTGGAGCCGTGAGGGCTCTCGCAGTGCCGAAAACATCTCATCCGCACAAACTGAGGAAATAGCCTCGCTTCCTGGCACTGGGCAAGTCAGAGAGATCATTAGCCTGAAGAAAACATTCGAATCTATCCAGATAGTCATCCCACGTCTCAGTCAGTGGATCAAAAGAAGTAAAAGTTGGCAGCTCGGTGGCCATTGTGAGTGACAGTAATGATGAGAACGAGTTGGTGGCCGGCGCCTCAGAAATATCCCATCCTCGTTGCCAGTATTAAATTTTCTGGCGGGGTTAATAATGATCAGAGGCTCGGATGCAGTAACACCAACTTTATTGAACAACAGATAGCGAACAACAACAAGAACGCAAAACTGACAGCTGCTTAAAAGAGCTGAGGAACGGGTTGGACCAATACGCGAGCAGGAATCTCCCGCTAATTCCTCGCTCGCGTCTTAGCCAATCCGCGTGGACTAGCAACAGCCCCGCTGACTTGATGACGTGGCCGCGAGGACTCAACAGAAATAGATGTTAAAGGAAGACCAGTATGTTACAAATGTCAATACATCGGAACATCATCGCCCTCTCACGACGATGGGAAGTCTTGTGGTTGTAGTAAGTCCATCCAAAGGAGGTGGGGTTAGAAGTCTCAAAGGGACGTCCTCTCACAGCGACCAAACCATTTGAAACAAACAAAGAGAAGGTGGTCTATCTCCCCATAATCCAAGACTCTCAATGTCTGTATCTCCTCCAGTCCTGATACCAGCGATGGCCGAGGATTAGATCAAAAAAGTAAGGCAGAGCCACTGGACAAAGTACTTAGGGTTAAATAATCAGGGTAATCTTGGGGAATAGGTGGTAAATAAAGCTGCAGATCGATCTAAGATTGCAAGTTAACGCTGAGTGGTCGTAATAGACCTAGATCTGATAAAGGAGAGAGGGACAGTTGAGGGGGAGAGTAAGTCATCATCTCCAGTTTGTAATCCTCAGTCCCTATCCATCACCTTGCTCAGGCTACTTAGTTCAATTAGTTTAATAAGTCCTCAGAGTTTCAAGAAAGAGGAGTGCAACAGATCCCTAGAGGTTGAAGGGATCCTAACATTTATAGCCTTTGCAGCATTGCCCTCTCCTCTATTAACAACGAGGGCTTCCTTGCAGCCTCCTGGTGTTGCCATCGCCGTTGCTGCCATTAGCGCCATTCCCCTCACCATTGTGGTAACCCCCCTTGCCATAGACATCATCGCCGCCATGTTGCTACATGCAGCGCCTATTAGCCCAGGCATCATTATCAACACCCTATCCGGAGTTGCTGTTGCCACCGTCTCACCAACCATTTCATCAGCTGTATTAGACTCAGTGGTTGACCCGGTCGTGACAGCCAGGATTTGATGTTGACATCCTCTGCACTGCCCTCAGTCTTTTTACTGACAAACAGCTGATCTTCAGGCTCGGCTCGGGTTTTATCCTTGGGCTCCATCCACAGCTCTATTGAGCCGAAAATACCTCAGCTTGCTGGGAGGGGGGTCTGTGGATGGTTAATTGACCCCCACACTCTTGAAAATGTCGAAACATCTCCCTCCTACCCTCAGAGTTTCAGCTCTGAGCTGCCATTTTGTTTTGCAACTGTCAACATTGAATTATGGATGTGGGCACACGCACACACGACCCTCCACACTCCCCCCACTTTTGGCACGTGACGGCAAAAAGGTTAGCCATCACTGCCCTCTACCATTTCAGACAAATGGTTATCCAATCTTCTTTAAAAACTTCCAGTATTGGAGCACCCACAATTTCTGGAGGCAAGTCGTTCCACTCATTAATCATTCTGTCAGGACATCTCTCCTTAGTTCTAGGTTGGTTCCCTCCTTAATTAGTTTCCATCCATTGCTTCTTATTCTGCCTTCAGGTGCTTTGGAGAATAGGTTGACCCCTCCCCCCCCTCTTCTTAGTGGCAACCTGTAGACGCAGCTTACAATTGTGTTCAGCTGTTCCAGTTTTTAAAAAGAGTTTTCCCTCTTCTCCCAACACACTTTCAAAAAAGCTTCATCAACCATGGAATTGAGGCTGCTGCCAGGGCTAGGATCTCCCCAGCTTCTATGGACCTCCTGATGTGGCACACACACACACACACACACACACACCGCTTCAGTTGCCTGGCACTGCCCTCCGTGAACATTTTTGCTTGGATTGCAAAGATATCAAAACCTGGCTTGCACTGTGTGTCTGCATGTGCCCATCCAGCATTCTGAATAGCATCAGTCAAGCATTACACAGCTTCTTTATATACAGAGACTTTCCTTTCTGAAGAATTTTACGTCTGCTTAAATACTGTATGAATGTAGAGCTTTTTTTTTTTTTTGAACCAGTGCCAGGTCTGCAATTAACAAACAGAACTAGCAAGTGCCTGTTAGTTCTGTGATGCAAATGTCTGAGAGACATCTGGGTTCTGCCAGTTGTCTGCTCCATTATCAAGTTCTTACAGATGCTTAACTAAGGTCACATGTAAGTTAAGAGAGGTGCAGGGCAAAATGGAGGGTATTCTCCCAGCACCTCACACAAGCTTGAAAGTTTCCTCCCAATTAGCCCTCTGTATTTTTGCTGGCCCTGTCAGCTGAGACATGCACTTCTGTAGATATCAGAACTAGGGTGTAACTTTCTGTATGTCTGCCATTTTGTTTTTGTATGGAGTTTTGCATTCCAGCTCTTTAGCAGTTTGAGTTATAATTTTCATTGGTGAGGAATCGTGTCTAATATCATGGGAATGCCTGCTTTAAATTGAAGAACGGTTGAAGATAAGGTTAAATATGAAGAACGGTTGCAGGAACTGGGTATGTCTAGTTTAATGAAAAGAAGGACTAGGGGAGACATTTATTTATTTTATTTATTTATTTTTAAATTTATATACCGCCCTTCTCCCTGAGGACTCAGGGCGGTGTACAGCCAGAATTAAAAAACATGAAATACAAATATTAAAAACAATTAATATATATATAAATTTGGCCCAAAATTAAAAATACAAACCAATTAAACCATTTAAAATTTCTTCTTAAGCCAGCCCGGCTTGCTGGAAAAAGTGGGTTTTAAGGGCACGGCGGAAGGCACTAAGGTCTTGGATTCTCCTTATCTCTGGGGGCAACTGATTCCAGAGGGTAGATGCCCCCACAGAGAAGGCCCTCCCCCTGGGAGTCATCAGCCTACATTGATTGGCTGATGGCACCCTGAGGAGGCCCTCTCTGTGGGAGTGCACGGGACGATGGGAGGTCGTCGGTAGCAGCAGGCGGTCTCGAAGATAGCTAGGCCCGATGCCATGGAGCGCTTTAAAGGTGATAACCAACACCTTGAAGCGCACCCGGAAGACCACTGGGAGCCAGTGCAGCTCGCGCAGGAGCGGTGTTACATGGGAGCGCCATGCTGCTCCCATCACTACCCGTGCTACTGCGTTCTGGACCAGTTGGAGCCTCCGGGTGCTCTTCAAGGAGAGCCCCATGTAGAGAGCATTGCAGTAGTCAAGGTGAGAGGTGACGAGGGCATGAGTGACTGTGCACAGGGAATGCACAGACATGATAGCAGTGTTCCAATATCTCAGGGGCTGCCACAAAGAAGAGGGAGTCAAGCTATTCTCCAAAGCACCTGAGGGCAGGACAAGAAGCAATGGGTAGAAACTAATCAAGGAGAGAAGCAACTTAGAACTAAAGAGAAATTTCCTGACCGTTAGAACAATTAATCAGTGGAACAACTTGCCTCCAGAAGTTGCGAATTCTCCAACACTGGAAGTTTTTAAGAAGATGTTGGATAACCATTTGTCTGAAGTGGTGTAGGGTTTCCTGCCTAAGCAGGGGGTTGGACTAGAAGACCTCCAAGATCCCTTCTAACTCTGTTATTCTAAAATACTTCTAAATTCAGTACACATAAGTAAGGCTGGTTAACCATTTTGGCTTCAAAGAGAACAAGAATGCACAGTTCCTCACTTTTGGGTATCCAAGCCAACCACTGGTCAGACATATTCCAATTACCACAAGAAGCATTGAAGAATTAAATAAAGGGCAACACTTACCTTTGGCGATTCAAAAAATGCTAAGGAAGGCCAAATCTGCTTGGTATGTGGATGCAGCACCTTAGATAATCACCTGGCTATAAAGAAGGGAGGGGGACACCACAGATTGAGTTGATGGCAAAGCACTTATTCTTGTTGCCAAGGGTGGCACTACATGGTGTGAGATATAAGACCCAAATATTTTAATCCTCACAATTCATAAACAAGTCTGGTTCACAAAATCAAAGGTTTATTGGAGATAAAATGAAGAAAAATAAAAAGTGGTTGCAAGTGCGTCCTCTTACACCCTTCCCAAATGGATTGAGTTCAAAGAGCGCAAAAAGCAGTTTTAAAACTACACATTTTATACTCCTACACAATGCACGCCATGCCTAAGAATCCCTCCCAACTCCCCTTTATTCTCCTAAATCATTCTTCAAGTTGTTTTACAGTCATAACACATTGTCTCTTATTAATTACAATTTATGGTCAGTTTGTAACAGTAAGAACATCATAGCTTTTTAATACATTAACCACTTTTATAAAAGAGTAACTTATTATTCATTTCCTTCAATGGCATGTCAGCAAATTCTCTAAGAGTCTAATTTGTCTCAGAGACAAACCCTAAACCTAACTGTATTCCTTTTTAAAGCTTGCAAAGGGAGTTGTGTTTTGCCTGGCATCTGTTTCATTATTATACCAAACACGATTCCTAATGTTCAGTGTTTCTACCTAATGTTGAATTACATGGCAGAATTATCAGTAATTATTACCATTCTGGGTGCACAAAAATTAAGCTGTAAATATATTTTGTTAGTTGGTTCATCATTACCTTATATGGCCAGCACCATGTGTCAGTGTGAATTTAAGTAATTGGGCTTATCAGTAAAACAGTGGCTCTGTTAGCATGACAGTGTAAGTTCAACCCTCTCGTTGGAAAGGTTGCAATAATTACACTGCAATCAAATTCAGTCCTACCTCCAATACCTAATTCAGGGACCCCCTTTCAAAAATACTGTAAGTATTTCCTTCACCTTCTAAGAACACATACAAAAATGTATACACGGGAAGAGAACCCTTCCTTTTTTTAAAAAAAAAATGATTTATATGCCGCCCTTCTCCGGAGACTCAGGACAGCTTACAATGCATTAAGCAATAGCCTTCATACTTTTGTATATTTATACAAAGTCAGCTTATTGCCCCCACAATCTGGGTCCTCATTTTACCTACCTTAGAAAGGATGGGAGGCCGAGTCAACCTTGAGCCTGGTGAGATTTGAATTTACAGTAATTGCAAACAGCTTGATGTTAATAACGGTTAATAACAGTGCTTTAGTGTGCTGCACCACCAGGCTCCTTCATGTAGAACAATGATGGCGAACCTATGACACACATCAAAGGTGACACGCCACAATATTTCCAGCATTCACCAACAACCTACAACTATTTTTCATATGTGCCTTCTAATATGATTTTTGGAGTCTGTAGAGGCCACACGAGAAAGGTGTATGTTTGAGAAATGTCAGAAGACGGACATTTTAAATGGCAGCGGTGGCCCTAGGCAGTGGTGGGTTTCAAAAATTTTTTACTACCAGTTCTGTGGGTGTGGCTTGGTGGGCGTGGTATGGTGTGATGTGGCTTGGTGGGCATGGCTTGGTGGGCATGGCTTGGTGGGCGTGGCAGGGGGAAGGATACTGTAAAATCTCCATTCCCACCCAGTCCAGGAGAAGCTTACTGCAAAATCCCCATTTCCTGATCAGCTGGGACTTGGGAGGCAGAGAATATATGGGGGTGGGGGGCAGTCAGAATTTTTACTACTGGTTCTCCGAACTACTCAAAATTTCCGCTACTGGTTCTCCAGAACTCATCAGAACCTGCTGAAACCCACCTCTGGTCCTAGGGCTGAAAACATGAGGCACTGCTATTGAGTGCCACCATTCATAGTGACCTAGATGGAGGGAGATAGGGAAGTTTTTCTTTCATGTGGAACGAGATGATACACCAGCAGTCAAGTTAGGCATTTCTAAATTTTTGACACACTCTGACCAAACTGTTGCCATCACCAGTGTAGAACATCATGCCTTTGAAGATCACATTAGCCCAGATCTTGCTGGCTTTTCACAGGGTCCTGAAAATGCTGTTTTGCCTACAGGCTGGAGATCTGGGAGTGTGGCAGAGTCCCTGCTGCAGCTGTACAGTCCTGGTTGTTTTGATGAATGGGTTTCCTGGCTGCGAGTTTTATGTATTTTATTGTTTTATATGCTTTCCTATTTTTTTCTTGTTCTTAATTTGTTGTACAGGTAGTCCTCAACTTACAACAGTTTGTTTAGTGACCATTCAAAGTTACAACGGCATTGAAAAACGTGACTTATGACTGTTTTTCATAGTTATGACCTATGCAGCATCCCCATGATTATGTGATCAAAATTCAGATGCTTGGCAACTGGTTCATACTTATGACAGTTGCTGGGTCCCAAGCTCACGTGACCACCTTTTTCCAATCTTCTGACCAGCAAAGTCAATGAAGAAGCCAGATTTACTTAACAGCCAGGTCATTAACTAATCAACTGCAACAAATCACTTAACTGTGACAAGAAAAGTCGTAAAATGGGGGGAAACCTACTTAACAAATGTCTCACTTAACAACAGAAATTTTGGGCTCAATTGTGGTCGTAAATCGAGGACTACCTGTATTATTCTTTTCTGTTATTTTTCTGTTTATTTTGTTTGTAAGTCACCCAGAATCATATATATGAGATGTACACACATACATGTTTGTATATAAAGTCACACACACACATATATAAAGGAACATGAATAAACATTTGCAACATTTGGTGGGGGGGAAATGTCACACCTTCTTGCAAACAACCTCCCCATTGTCTACATCCCGGATCTCCAACCTTGGTAACTTTAAGCCTGGCGGACTTCAACTCCCAGAATTCCTCAGCCAGCAAAGGCAAAGGTTATAGAGGTCTACATAACTGAAAGTCTCTTTCTAGTCCAGCCCTATTGTGACGGTAGGCGGCTTCGTCCAATCATCGGCTTTTAAAGGGCCACAACCCGGAAACGACTGAGGTGAAAAGGTCCGTGAATTTTATAGTCTAGCAAGTCGGTGGAGGTGGGCTCGACGGGCCGTTCAACCTGGCAGGTGAGCTTTTTAAAGGGATGGGAGAGTCCAGCCTGCCGTAGAACTCCCCCCCACTCAACGTCCGGAGATTGGTGCCAGTGTTTTCGAAGGTGATTGGCTAAGAGGCTGTTGGAAGGAAAAAGAAGCCTTCCCCTTTAAGGATTGTTGGAAGGCAGAGCTTTCCCTTCTTGAATTCAAAACTCCCGGCTGGGAGATAACTTCGAAATGATTGGAGGTCAGCTGCTTGAGAGCAGAATTCGTTTATTGTTTATAGGAAGGCAGGCAAGAAACAAATACAAGCACAGCCTTCCGAGGCTAGCCTGTTTGAACTGTAAGAATAACCCTTTTTTATATCCTAAAATTTAATTAATCAATTTAATTTAATTAATCATATTTCTATGCTGCCCAATTCCCAAGGCACTCTTTTGATTTTCTAGGTGACCCTTTAAAGTCTTTTGAAATTCTTTTGATTTGGCATGTGAATCCTTTGATTTGTGTGTGTGTGATTGTTTTATGGTGTTTAAATCCTGCTTTTTTTGTGATTGGGTTCTTCAGTCCTGGATCTGGCAAATAAGTAATTGTTTTATACAATTACAATCTCTGTTTTTCTTAGCCCTTTGTAGTCGTTCGTTCCCTATAATTAATCAGTTTGCTGTTCTGTGTTTTAGTGAATATCTCCTTTTCTCATGTGTTTAAAATTTCTAATTACTTTGGCTTGATTTCTTTTCCTTTTTTTCTGTGTCCCATACCTGTTTGGATGTTGCAGGCCCCTGTACTTTTGTCCTTTTGTTATGAAAAATAGGGTGGTTTCAGCTTCTTAATGGCCCATTGACAAAGGTGGGGGCTGAAATTTCTGCCTGAGTTTCTGCTTATTTTCTTTTAGGGGAATTTTCCTACTCTTTTAATATTTTTTGAGTTTCTTTTCCTTTTTCTAGGAGAAGAGTGAATCATATCTTCCAACAATCTCTCTTTTTTTAAAAAAAAAAATCTGTGTAGTTTTCTTCATTATTCCTATCATCTAGAGTGATATCCGGATATACCTGGTATTCCTGGTCAATATGGATCATCATGAAAGCTGCCTGCTTTCCTGAGGTGCTTGACTTTGGGGGGAGGGGGGGGCAGGACCACAAGCTCTTAAGCAACTGAGACAAGGGGGAATGCATTGACAGAAGCAACACATAAGGGCTCCCAAAACACATACCAGAGAATAGGGTAAAAGTAAAAAGATATTGGGATGCCTGGTCTATCGGGATGCTGAAGAAGGCTGAGCACAAGTCTATAACTGTAAAATACATAGCCGAAGCTGGAATTTCGGTTATTATAGTTGCAGGGTTTGGTACTATAGGGGCACGTGGCATCACATGGTTGTTCACGAGACGCAAATAATGTGCAAATCTGAAGATGGGCTTTCCTTCATTATCTAACTTTCCCTTCTTAACTGGAAAGATTGGGCTGTTGCAGGGAGATGTACATTTCTTAAGGACTCCCTGTTCCAGATAAGCCTTTATCAGTTTCCTTATAGGTTGAATTGCCTCAGCTGGAATTTTGTATTGGAGAACACACGGTCCTTTCTTTACCTGAATGGTGACTGGGGTTACCCCTTTTAATAGTCCCATCTCTGTTGCATCCCAGCCCCACAGAGAGGATGGCAAGATCTTTAGATCCACGTGAAGCCCTGTGTTGTTTGTGGCCAGCATATGGGCGCCTTTTCCTGGAATGTCTAATGTAAGACCCCCCCCCTTTCCACACTTTATGGTGGCTTCCATTCTGCATAAGAGGTCCCTTCCCAAGAGGGAGGGTGGGGATTGGGGACAGACTGTAAAAGAGTGTCCCAATTCTACTTTTTTAAATGAGTGGATTCCACAGGAATGATTTTTCCTCCAACTCCCATTATATTGTCTCGAGCTCCTGGAATCAATGAGTCTTTATATGGGGCTTCTGTAATTAATGATGAGGTAGCTCCAGTGTCAACCAGGCAGTCATATTTCTTTCCCTCTATGATCAGGGAAATAATGGTTTCCCCTTCAAGGCCATTCCTTAAGGGAATTGCGAGCCCAGTGAAGGTAGCTGTGTATTCAGTGAATTCATTTTCATTTTCTAGTCAGGAAAATTGTGCCTCCCTTCCCCTTCCCTGCCCCCATCGAGATCTATGTATCGTTTTGGGGGAAAGGGGCTGTAGGCGGCTCACGATGTTGGTTATATCTCTACTTGCCTTGGTGATGTGAATTATTGCTTGGCATGGGGCCTCTAGGTAAATCTTGGGGCTGGCCACGAAATGAAGTCTGTTTACAGTATTGGCCAAAATGCCCTGCTTTCCCACATTTATAACAATGTTGGCATCCATCTTGGGGCCATCCTTCCTGTCTACATTTCCAGCACCCCTGCCTGATACCCGCAATCCTGAGTCAAACTTGTCTGGCATTATGATGCATGGCAGCAAAAACTTTTAGCTCTTCATATCTCTCCATCTTCCTCTTTCTATCTTTTTCTTCCTCTTTTAATTTATCCCTTTGGTCATAGACGAAGTTTGCAACCCTGCACAACTCCGCTATTTCCAAAGCAGGCCAGTTAGATACAATACGGTGGAAATGTTCCCTGATGTCACTACTAGCCTGGTCCACAAAGGCTGAAGCTAAAATTCTCTGGTCCTTTTGGCAGCTTGGGTCTAGGTGGGCATACGTCACAGCTGCCTCTGAGAGATGAACCCAAAAGGGTCAGGATTTTCTTTTTCCCTTTGGATTGTCTTTTGAAATTCTGACCAGTTGAGAGGCTTTTTTCCTATTTCTTTTAGGGCATCCGTTAGATTGCCTTTTGCCCTTTTATAATCCCTCCAGTGATTGGCATCATTGTAATCCCGATCAGGGTGCTGGGTTGGCCATGCAACCCTTGTCCGGGCAGCCTGTCCTGGAATAGGTGGTTGGTTGGCTATTTGTGCTATTTTCTCAGATAGTTGTAATAGTTCATCCTGAGTTAGGAAAACCTGTAGCAACTGATTCATGCCTTCCCAGGATGGATTGTGGCTTTCTATTATTGATTTCAGGGTTTGGATTACTGCCTGAGGGTCTGCCCTGAATGTTGGAGTGTCTTTTTTCCAAATAACAAGGTCTGAGGCAGAGAAGGGCGTATGTGTCAGAATGTAATTGTATTTGCCTCTTGCTCTTCCTGATACTGGTTTGCTCAGCAGGGGAGCTATTATTTTTGCCTCAGTTTTTCCTGCCTCAGTTTTCCCTTCTAGAAAATGGGTTTCTGCTTTAGCTTGATCTTTCCCTATAGTTAGGTCTTTGGTTCTGGCTAGTTCAGCCCAGCAATACCAGTTGGGTATTTGGCTGGGCTTAATTCGGGGTCTAAGCGCTGTTAAAATTTTAAAGTCAAAAGTACCGCTGTCAGGCCAAATTTGTCTTCCAGTGTCATCTCTTAGCAAAGCCCATTTTTTACATATCTTCTTCGCTTTCCTCTTTTTCATACCAGCCAGGACTGGCCATCTGCTTTTCGTGCCATGCCTCAAGCAAATTTTCTAAAGGGATATCTACCACCCTTGAGTTCCAACTTCCCATGTTTCCCCTTCCGATGTGGGGTTTCACACTTTGGTTCAGCCGTGCGACACAACATCAGTTTTCAGGAAAAAGGCCTGGAGAGGACGCCGGTTCCCTTACGGCGTATGCGTACCTCTTCTTGTTAGGGAATTCTCCGCCACTGGTTTTCAGACCCCTCTAAAAAATGAGAATCTGGGAGGACCTGCTTCCTCCAACGCAGACGAGTACGGGCCCCTCCTACTAACTTCACAATTACCTAGCTATCTAATTAACTAACTTCACAATGTCTTAAAAATCCTGGGGTTTGCTCTGGGATACACTGGAGTTCCCTTTATTTGTTTTGTGTTTTTTTCCCCTTTCTTTTATTAACCTCTTCTCTCTTCATAGGCCATTCAGTTTTTCCTTGCGTTCTTCAGAAGGTCCCACACTCCGTGACACCCCCCACTTGCTTTCCCAATCCTGCCGGTCACTGCTCTTTCGAAGCAGGGTGGGGGGTGGCTAGAGATCAACAAAGGAGGTGAGATCTAGCTGTTTTTTGCAGGCAAACCCCCCCCACACACCCCTTTCCTCTCTTGCTTCCACTCCCCACAGAGTTCCAGGGTTTTAAATTAAAAGCGGTACTCACCTGTTTTCAAGCAGCTGTTGAGTGCAAAGCTCAAGGACTCCCTTTACTACCGGATGCCTCCCGGGCAGGGTCCGTAGATATTTTCCCCGGACAAAGAAGGTCCGTGCTGGCTGGGTTTTGATCTCTGGGCTCTGTCCAGTGGCTGGGTTGGCCGGGAGGGCAATTGTTGGAAGGAAAAAGAAGCCTTCCCCTTTAAGGATTGTTGGAAGGCAGAGCTTTCCCTTCTTGAATTCAAAACTCCCGGCTGGGAGATAACTTCGAAATGATTGGAGGTCAGCTGCTTGAGAGCAGAATTCGTTTATTGTTTATAGGAAGGCAGGCAAGAAACAAATACAAGCACAGCCTGAGGCTAGCCTGTTTGAACTGTAAGAATAACCCTTTTTTATATCCTAAAACGTCTTTTGATTTTCTAGGTGACCCTTTAAAGCAGGGGTGGGCAAATGTGGCCCTTTTACAACCTGTGGACTTCAACTCCCAGAATTCCGGAGACAGCTTGACTGTGTCAGGAATTCTGGGAGTTGTAGTCCACAGGTTGTAAAAGGGCCACATTTGCCCACCCCTGCTTTAAAATCTTTTGAAATTATTTTGATTTGGCATGTGAATCCTTTGATTTATGTGTGTGTGATTGTTTTATGATGTTTAAATCCTGCATTTTTGTGATTGGGTTCTTCCGTCCTGGATCTGGCAAAGAAGTAATTGTTTTATAGTCCAATCTCTATTTTTCCTAGCCCTTTGTAGTTGTTCGTTCCCTATAATTAATCAGTTTGCTATTACTGTGTTTTAGTGAATATCTCTTTTTCTCATGTGTTTAAAATTCTAATTACTTTGGCTTGATTTCTTTTCCTTTTTGGGTGTTTGCTTTTTTCTGTGTCCCATACCTGTTTGGATGTTGCAGGCCCCTGTAATTTTGTTCTTCTTTTGTTATGGAAACTTCTGCCTGCGTTTCTACTTATTTTCTTTTAGGGGAATTTTCCTGCTCTTTTAATATTTTTTTAGTTTCTTTTCCTTTTTCTAGGAGAAGAGTGAATCATATCTTCCAACAAGGTGTCATGTGAAATTCGTGGAGAGTCTAGGAAGGGGGGAGGGCTTAGAGTGAGAGAAATATCGAACATTGGCGTAGAACGGGTTTTCAAACGGAGCGTCATGTGCCCCTCCCGAGGTCATGTGAGGGGAGGCGAGCGATTGTATTGGTCGACTGCAGTTTTCAGACCCTCGATGGAGAGATATGGAAGGAGCTTTCGTGGTTGTCAGGGGCGACGGGCGGTCTCGGCGTAGAGCGAAGCCCAAGGTCTCTTTGGCTCAAGGGAATTAACTTTCTCCCCCTTGAGCGGAGTTGTAAAGATTAACTATTTATTGTGGGAGAAGAGAGTAAGAATGTGCTGACGAAAACGTCCTGTCCGGGACTGCAGTGTTTACCTGGTCTGGTGTGCAGGCTCAGAAAGGCCTTTGCCCTCAATCAAGGGCCGGGTTAACCGTTTCATGGCTCTATCGGTATTTTCGGGGGAATAGCTTCCTCCAGAGGCTGGACTCCTTTGAGCTGAAGCGATCAGGCCTCAGGTGTAATGGTTGATTTGGACGTGCGACTTTCAAAAAGCAGCCGCAGAAAAGTCATCCCGTTGAATAGCTTTGAGAGTTGGAATCAGAAAATTTAATATTTCTCATCATCTAATCAGAATAGAGTTAGAAGGGACCTTGGAGGTCTTCTAGTCCAACCCCCTGCTCAAACAGGAGACTCTATATCATTTCAGACAGGTGACTGTCCAGTCTCTTCTAAAAAGCCTCCAGTGATGAAGCACCTACAACTTCGGAAGGCAGGCTCTTCCACTGGTTAATTGTTCTGACAAGAAAATTTTCCTTAATTCCAGGTTGCTTCTCTCCTTGATTAGTTTCCATCCATTGCTTCTTGTCCTGCCCTCAGGTGCTTTGGAAAACGTTAGCCCTCTTCTTTGTGGCAGCCCCTAATCCTTGTAATACAGTTCAAAACCATATTCCGAATTTCAGCTGTGAGAACCTGATCATTTTATATGCCATGCAACAGAGAAGGGATTTCTCTAGGGCAGTGTTTCTCAACCTTGGTAGCTTGAAGATGGGTGGACTTCAACTCCCAGAATCCCCCAGCCAGCAGCGCTGGCTGGGGGATTCTGGGAATTGAAGTCCACCCATCTTCAAGCTACCAAGGTTGAGAAACACTGCTCTAGGGTCTTTAAAATGGGCTTTTTCTGGACAGTATCAGAACAATATATATTTTATCCTTTTTACACACATAAATAGATGTCGAGGTTCTATTTTGTTTATAGTGAGGTTCATGTTATAATTGTGATGCTTGTGGGGGGTTTCACTTGCTACGTGGTGTGAAACAAGCTATTGTGACCTATAATATATTGGTTTGGTTAACCCAGCCATTTTGGGTTTACCAAACCATAGCTAGTATCTCTCCACATCTAGGATGTGCAATGAGTCTTCTGCTGACCACTATATTAGTGACTTTATTATGTTTTTTACAAAAGTATGTTGCATTCATTTAAGGTACACATAAATATTAAGATCATCTGTTGCTGATCCGTGAGCATTTTCTTTGCAGGAGGAATACTCTGTGATAAACTAATTTAAATCTGATTTCTTTCCACTGATCAGGATGGCCCCTGTTACCACTGTGGAACCACTGTTCCATAAGCTGCACTGGCTCCCAGTTTGCTTCCAGGTGCAATTCAAGGTGTTGGTTATCACATTTAAAACCCTTCATGGCACAGGTCCAGGCTATCTGAGGAACTTTCTCACCCCAATGACACTGGTCGGCCCAACTCCAGCTGGCAGACGGAGCATGCTGCAGGTCCCATTGGTCAAGGAATTTCAGCTGGTTGGGTCCAGGAAAAGAACCTTTTCTACTGTGGCACCTGCCCTTATCCCCAAGGGGAGATCCGGTCCCGTCCTTTTGCTTATCCATCAGGGCCTGAAGACCTGGCTATGGCAGTTGCCTTGAGCCCTCCCCCCCAATGGGGGAGTATTCTACTGGAGGTGGTTGACAGATTAAGAGACAACCCCACTTTCCTTCCCATGCGCATCTTGCTTTTTTCCTCCCCATTTTTTTTAACTGTACTTTATTACTGCTGTTAGGAATATTTATTGTTCATGGTTTTATTGGTTTTTAATGTTTCTAAGCTGTCCAGAATCAAGAGAAGGGTAGCAAACAAATTAAATAACTAAATGGAATGATTACCGTAAATGGGATTTGCCTGTTTTGCTAACTTAAAACAGAATAATAGCTCTAAGCTCCTTTTCACAACTGTGTGAAAGTGGAAGGGAAGTGGTTCAGTCTGAAATATTTTGTGGCTTGTCCTAATAATTATTGGTTTTGCTGTATATTAGATGAACCCTAAGATGAAGTGCTTTCTATTACTCCAAATAACTTGCAGTGCAGAATGAATTTATACAGGCATGAGTTCAGTTTACCAGAGAATCTAACAAAGTATGCTTTAGGCTACATATATTTATGCTATCATTTATCATATAAAATGTCTGTAAAGTGTAACATACCTATTTTTGTTCTCTTCCTTGCTTCCTGGAAAGACAAACCATACTAAGGAATCTTTTGCCATTGAGGATTATACTCTGGAATAAATTGATGATTCTTTTTTTTAAATGCAGAGTGTTCCTAGGAATATGAACCACTGAATGCATGTTTAGAATTGTAATAATAATGTCTCCTTTTAGCCTGTTTTGAGCAAATCAGAGAAAATTGTTGGCTATCACGTAGCACCTATCTATTATTTATTTATGGGGGATTACAGGGCTCAAAATGCCATATATATTCATGAAAAAATGCTCAGCCAAATCCCTTTAGTTTGAACTAGTAAGTCATATAAAAGTATCAGAGTGACTTGGAAAAGATACATTTTTTGTACACTTTGCCCTATAATAATGCTATAAATATATTAAAAATTCTATAAAACTTTACAAGGGCAGTCAGTCATTTTGTGATATTAATACCAAGGAGATAAAAATAAAACACGAATTACTGAATTGTAAGGTAATATTTACCTGCAGAGAAGTGTCCTTTTCAAAATAAATAGAACGTTAAAATAAATCTTGGTTTTGAAAATGTTAGTTCTGAATTATTAATTTTTTGCCTTAACTGAAAACAGAGTTCTATTTTAATTCACTAACTGTTAAATAAAGTTTTCAAGTCAAGTTCAAAACTTATTTTTTTAGGAATTGTAGCCTAATATTCCCTCCAGCTCAAAGTATTTATAGTAGAGCTGTATAACAAAGATTTATAAGAATTCTATCAATCAGCATGACAATCGCTACAAAAATAACGTAGAAGAGTCTTGAAATGCTGTTGAAGAAGGATGAACAGTAAATCGGATTGAGTATGAGTAAGAACCCATATTTGGGGTTACATTTTGCTGACAATGGAGTGAAACATCCTTATTTCTCGGCCTTAATTGCATATGCAATTGCCCATCATCCAGCCCCCGATTTCAGGCAATCTGGTCCTACTGGGAAAGGATGAGCTGCAGGGCCACTGTGAGGAATATTCTCATATTTGGCAGATAAGAGTTGTTCATAATCGCTCAGAGTTGGACTCTGATGGGCAAGGCCTTATGGAGTTGTCTGGAGTGAGTTCAGTCCTGTGTTTCCTGAGGAAGGGTTCTCTGGACTGTTAGCTCAGCCACCTGTTCGTTAGAACCAGGTCCCTTCTGAGTGGTGAAAGCCACCCAGGAGATGACCTGTAATTAGGTTCATACAATGTCTTAAGGGGAACGCCACTTAAATTCTTTAAGGAAGGAAGATATAGTCCCTTAAGCCTAGAAGGAGCTTGTTGATACACACTCTCCTTAAGTAGGCACTAGACCCAACAGTCCTGGACAATTATCATTCAGCATTTCCTTTTATAGAGGAGGTCAGATTTCAGCTGTAGAGAACTTGAAGGAAGCAGATGATATGGACTTGTTTCATGTCAACGTTTAGTACAGAGACTGGACCGATTGTGCTTTCTGATGACTTGTGACCAAACCATGGTTTTAGTTAGGCATGTTCATTGCAGAGACTGTATAGATCACTCTTGTGGAGCTGAGGTGGGTGTGTCCATCATGCTCCTTGATCTCCCAGTGGCTTTCAATACCATTAATCATGGTATTCTTCTAGACAGGTTATGGGGATTGGGCATTTGGAACACCATACTATGGTGGTTGCCTATATTCTCTGTAGCTGGTTTCAGTTGATGTTGACAAGAGGAGAGAGATTGTGACTACAGCCCTTACTTGTGAGTGCTGCAGGGTTTGACAGTCCTGCTGTTCCACATCGCCATGAAACTGCTGGATGAGATCATTGGTTGGGTTGAGTATCATTATAATGTCCAATTATATAACTTGGCCTCAGACCATGCAAGTGATGTTATTGATGTCCTGTCCCAGTTCCTAGAGGCTGTGTGGATTTGGATGGGAAGGAACAGACCTAGGCTCAATCCCAGCTGGGAGTCTCCATCTTTAGCCTTGGATTCAGCTGCACTTTCCTATTCAAGACTGGTGCACAATTGAGGAATAATTTTGGACTCGTGGCTTTTGCATGAGAAGCAGATGGCAGCTGCGGCCAATGGAGAAAGGGCCTCTGCAGTGATTCATCTCATGTGCCAGTTGTACCCATTCCTGAATCAGAAGGCTCTCCAGATGGTCACTAATGTCCTAGGCAGTGGAGCTGCTCTTGAAAGTTCACTCAGAAGCTTCAGCTGGTTTGTAAGCATGGACAGTAATAAGCCTGCTGCAATACAGATAGTCCTCACATTATGACCGGTTTCCTATCAACCATGCAAAGTTATGTCGAGCTCAAAAAAGGTACTTATGACTCAGATTCAAAATTCTGATATCTGCAGTCATGTGACTATGATTTATGGGGGAGGGAGGAGGTTTTTGCTGGAAACCCGCTTATTTTCAAGCCAAAAATGCCAAATGCAAATAATGAGTTTGCTTAACGACCACTGCAAACAAATGTCATAAAATCGGGTCAGCCCCTTAATGACCAGCACAACTTAAAACCATAATTCCGGGCTCAATTATAGTCATAAATTGAGGATTACCTGTATGTTTATGTGACACCACCACTCTATGAGCTGCACTTGTTTGGGTTTTGAGTATAAATCAGAGATTACTAATTTCCAGTACCACCTATAAAAGAATGCACACATGGGTACTAACTACCATGTAGATAACAGTTGGTAATCTTATCTTTTTTTAATGTTTAAACATTTTTGTTGTTGGATTAATAATTGTGAAGAAATACCGTACCTGTTATATTACTTCATCTTACGGTTATCTATTAGCAGGCAAAGGGCAGTCTAGAGTCTCTGGACTGGTCTCAATAAAATATTAATGATTGGTGCTTAGCGTCAGTTTGGATAAATTTAATAATAAATTTTATATTTATCACAGTCATTTTTTTACAGCGAAGCAGTCAATTCTGCTTAGAATTCCCAACTAATCTTCACAACTATGTGTGAAGTATTGTGAAGCACATTCTCTGTTAAGTCAAGATTACTCGCTGGGTTTCATTTCATGCCTATATGTTAGCCCAGTGCTGAAGTGGAATATTCTGCTTGCAACTTCAGTGTGAAAGGAATGCCATGTATACAGTGCTATGCCTGACTCATGTTTCAAACAGGAGTTTGCATCCATTCTTAGAAACAGGTATTGGAATACTTTGGTTCGGGGAGGACTATAAACGTATCACGGGAATGCTACAGATCACCAGTGATTTGGGAATTTAGAGAGGAAGAGGATGCAGTTTTGAGTCCAGAATTTTGTGAGATGCGGCATGCTTTATGTACCTTTCAGATATGTTATGTTTAAAAATGATTTCATACCTTCCTTCATTTCTTTGGGGACTTCTTGACCTTTAAAAGACAGCTGCAAGTAAACAGCGGTTCTGTTTCAAATGAAATTCAAATCACCGAATACTTAATCTGTCTGTGAAGCAAAATACAAAGCATTCTCACAGGTATTGTTCAATGGTTGTAATGCTGTTTGTTTTCACAAACCAGGATTTCATAGTTTCGGAGCGGACAACTGCTGAGAGAAGGCTCTAACCTTTTGATTTCAAAGGCGCTGTGGTTTCCACTGGTGCCTCCCTGGCTAATGTAAGAAAGGTGTTTTGCCATAAACGCTTCTGAGATATTTGGTAAGGTTGGACAGCGGCTGGCCCAAGCAGGAAGCCCATGGTCTGCCTCTAAAGAAAATAGCAAGTTACAAAATGAAAGCATCAAAGAACCAACAGGATGCAGTCCCAGGAGTCTCTTCTGGCATGTGGGTCCTTCTTGAAAGTTAGCACTGAGTGAAAAGTGACCTTAAAACTCGCTTTATTCAAACAGACTGCGCTCAGGTTTAAAGTTCAAGGCATTTTGTTTTTTCACCTGCTTCCTACAGTTTTCAGGAACTTCTAAAGAATTAATATGTAACTATATCTGGTCACTGAGCCAACAGTGAGGGTTGTTTTTTTTTTTTTCTTCTTCCAGAGAAAGTAAGGTTATTGAAGTAAAAAGATAAGAAAAATAGGATGCTGTGTTGCAATAAAAGTAAAAATAGGTGCGTTAGGATCTTTATAGAGCCATCCATGCTTCATCTTCTGCCCAAAGGATCTGGAGGTTTCCTATGTATCTCATACGGAAACTGTTTTAATAATTTAAAATTTAAATAATTTCCCTTTGATTACTTGGTGTAAGAAAAAAAAATAGGACAGAGATGCTGGTGTTTCTGCTTTGTCAGGCTGCAACCGCAGAACACATATACAGGTATTTTAAAAAAATCACAAATCACAGTCATGCTCCCATGACCAATACAACTGGTCATAAAGGCGAGCCATTGCCAAGTTCCAGAAACGTGGTGGTGGGGTTGGCAGGGCATATGTCCTTTATGAGCTATAAAGCACTCGTGCCAAGACTGCCATTTAAGCAACCAGCCAATCCCCTGGAATATTCTAACCTAACTTGCTTTGGATCTTGGGGTTTTGAGCTTTAGAAATTGGTTTGTTTCTCTTCCCCTAAACCAGGTTGCAGTTACAGTTTATTCAAGAAAGGGAAAAGCGAGGAGTCGCCATGCCAGGAGGGCTCCCTCTCCTCTAAATGGCAGAAAAGTAAACGATTAAATTAAATTTTTAATAATTTCAGTCAGAGGCTTTTAATGAAAATAAATACAAGTAGTCCTCAGCTTACGACAGTTCATTTAATGACTGTTCAAAGTTACAACAGCACTGAAAAATGTGACTTATGACCATTTTTCCCACCACCATTGCAGCATCCCCATGGTCATGTGATCAAAATTTGGATGGTTGGTAACTGATTCATGTATACGACAGTTGCAGTGTCCTAAGGTCATGTGGTCACCTTTTGCGACCTTTTTACAAGCAAAGTCAATGAGGAAACTATATTCACTTTAACAACCATTACTACCTTAACAACTGCAATGATTCACTTGACAACTGTGGCAAGAAAAGTCTTAAAATGGGAGAAAATTCACTTAACAAATGTTTCACTTAGCAACAGAAATTGTGGGCTCAATTGTGGTCATAAGTCAAGGACTACCTGTAGTACGTTTTTCTAAATTTTTAGAATATATAGTCAAAATCTTATAAAACTGAATCACAGAAAATCACATGTAAAGTATGTCCATTTCAGCTTTTATCTTATGAAAATGGCTTTCATCATATCAAATTCCTAGCTCTTGGTTACTGAAGCTTTTGTTTTGTTTTGCTTTACTTTTGCTGGATTTACCTAGAGAACAAAACTTTGGTGCAGTGTGTTAGGTTTGGCCAAGTGAGGAAATAGAGGCAGAGAACAAAGAATCTTGAGAGATAACTTTTTACTCATTCAGCAAAACTTTAAAAACTAGAATCCAAAATATTGTGCTAATATTCTTTCTAGAAAGTCTTGAAATATATTGTAAATTATCATTTTTATGTTTGCACCATTATTAAATAAATATATACAGTACACTAGCCTGATTGACAGATCAAGTTTAAATCTGAGGTTTCTTCTGGGGATGAATAAATGTAGACTTATATCAGTCTTTTAAGTCCTTTGGATTTAAGTTAATTCACTCCGCTTGATTCCAAATAATGGCAGACAAATGTGGAAAATGTAACACCGCAGCGATTCATCTGCTGCTCCTTCCATCAAAGTAACCGCTATTTTGCTAAATACGGGCATTTCCTACATTCTTGCTGAACAAGAAACAAATCCAGGAGAAGCCAAACAATGAGTGGACAGCTTGTCCTTCAGTGTCTCTGGCGGGATTCAGTGAGAGCTCATTTCCCTTTTAAGTGCCTTATAGCATCTCTTAGAGTCTAGCTTTGGCACCAAAACAACAGGCTTTTCCATCACTTCAGTGATGGTTCAGGGAGATTATAAATACACTATTAGTGAGGAACTAGTATAAGTAAATTGGCTGCAATTTTTAATAGAAGTTTTAATTTAAACAAACAAACAAACAAAAAACATGCTCTGCTTGCTGACACGGGACTAGTTACAGCTGCTATTAATAGTCTTCTAATGCTCTTACAAGGAATTACTGAATTAGTAGGCTTGAAAACAAAAGCATCCTAACAGGTCTGAATGAATGATCCTAGTTAAGGTTTTCCAGTTATTTTAATTTGTTCTCCCCTCCACCCCAATGTACACCGTATGCTTCATTTTTTAAAAAACACTGTTACTTTTCCTTCCTTAGGTAATAGCAAATAAGCCTTACCAGCAATCAGGTAGCCTGTCAGTTATAGTTAAAAGAAATTGCTTTTAAAAATGACATACAGATTTCACTCATTTTCCCAGGATATTAAACTTTAATGACTGCAGTATGAATATTTCATGACAGAATCTTTTCAATAAGTTGTTTTGTCTTGAAGGATATTGTGAGGCCTAATTTCTGACTAGTCAGAACTAGTTAAATACTGTAATTGCCAATTTTCATTTTCCTTTTCCTTTTAATTTAGCCAAACTAAAGTACATCTATCTCTATTGTGTTTTATTTATACTGCCCAGTTGTTTATTTTTTTATTGTCATTGTATAAAATTAAGCACCAGCTATTATTTCCTCTTGCCATAAGATGGCTAATTAGCCTTTCAATAGAGGTGAAGTGGCTTGTTTATTCAATTTTGTTTATTCAATTTTGTTTATTCAATTTCTATAACTGTCCTTCTCAGCCAAGTAACTCTAGGTGGTTCTAAAACTATAAAATAATTAAAACAATAAGCATTAAAAAAAACCACTTTCAAGTCCTGGAGCAACAGAAAAGTTAGCATCCACATTTGTGTACATGCATCTGGTTAAAAACAACAACATGGTATCCTTTTGCACAAAATGATTCAATTGCAAGTAATTTTGCAACCTGGACTTTCCCCCCTAATAGCTGGAATCCTGATTGCAGGGTACAGCAAAGACTGGGGGAGAAATCTGTTTTAAACAATGCCTGCAGATTAGTCGAAGGAACAGGATGCAGAAAGTTGCTTGGGATGGGAACCACCAGGAGGATCCCTTGCTCTGTTCCATGCAGAAAAAAGAGAAAAAAGGCAGAAGAAGTTTCAGATGTCACACTTCTTCCCTCGTCCACCACCACAGAAGCGGCAAAAACCGTGGGAAAAAACAAGCTGGTTGGTTTTCCATTGAAGGGAAAAGAGAAGATGATTGTCACTCTTTCTGCATACAAGCCAAAGCTAAACCACCAAAGGGGACCAGAGCTGGTCCTGATGTAACCAAAGTCATGTACACGTAAGGCTATGGGGTGTTCCTTGCATGTAATTCCCCATTAATTAAATGCCACCTGGAAGATGCTGCCTGAACATCTAAACCAGGGGTGTCAAACTCAGGGGCCAGATCCAGCTCACGGGGTGCTTAGATCTGGCCCAGGGGGTCGCCCTGGAGACAGCGAAGGATAGGCCTGTGGTGCCTCTGCCAGCAAAAACAGCTTGCGAAGGCCACATGTGGCTCTCCCAAACTCTGTTTTTGCTGGCAGAGGGTTGCAGAAGGCCATGGCAGCTAAAACGGAGCTCGGGAGCTTGTATGTGCTGGCAAAGCGCTTGGGTCACCACAGCACAATGACACGAGTGACATTGAGCTGGCCTGCCCACCCCAGCCCCCCGAAGTCAAACACAACCCTGATGCGGCCCTCAATGAAACAGAGTTTGATACCCACCCACCCTGATCTAAGCTAAACAGTGCAAGTAAAATGTGACGTGTTTCAGCACTTGATTTCCCATTCTGGTGTATCATTTCGGAAATAGATATTTACAGTAGACTTCCAGTTTAATATTTTTGTTTTGATTTGTGGAGGGCAATATAATCAGTGTCTGGCATAAAATCCAAATCAGAATTCTGGTGTGAAATTATATCCATGAGAGAAACCAATATTCTGTGAAGTCACTTAAATCAGTGCTTGCCCAGCATTTGACAGTGAAATTCCAGTTATTTAAATCATGATAATTTAACTGATTAGAGTTAAATGATTCCCACTTTAAACTCTAACAAGAAAAACAGCACACACACACACACACACACACACAAAACCCACCACAAAACAGCAATCCTAAACCCCTCTGAGAGCTAGCTTGGTGTAGCGTTAAGGCACCAGACTAAAAACCAGGAGCTGCTTTAGCCACAAAGCCAGCTGGGTGACCTTGGCCCATCCCATTATCTCAGCTATGGGCAAACCATTTCCAAAAACGCTGCCTGGCACTCATCAGAACTCATGAGCAACCTGAAGATGTACCCATACTGAGCCTTCTGGCTTCTTACAGTTAGATATTTCCTGGTCACTTCATCTCTCTTTTGATGCATCAATGAGACAGCAGCAGGAATAAGTTATCTGTCACACCTCCATCCTTTTTCTCTTAACCATTGGCATATTTCACAAAGTATGTCAGTGGTTAAAGGGGATGGTGTAACAGATACCCTGTTCTTGCTGCTGTCACACACTTTGTGGTGTCCTGCTTCTGCTATCCCAGGACACTGGTCTGATTATGAACATCTCAAGAATGGAAAGGTAGAAGCTGTTGAAGATTGTGGTTACGTGTAGAACCCAGGATTATTCATCTTGTATGCTTGGTCTCGGAATCCAGAACAACTAGGGAATGTGAGGGCTGAGCAGGCAACCGAAAGGTTTCTGCTACAAACATTGGTCTTATTTTAAGCTTTAATTTCCTGACTAGCTATTTACTTCTGTGAAATAGACTGCCTATAACCAGGATCTAAAAGGAAATCTATATTCCTATATTTTAAACAAAGCCTTGGAGAGTTTTTTTGTCTCATGGAATCAATTCTGTAACACAGGGGTGCCAAGCTTGATTTCATTGAGGGTTGCATCAGGATTGTGTTTGACCTTGGAGGGCCGGGTGTGTGGCCAGGTGTGGGCGTGGTCATGATGGGTGTGGCCAGGGTGGGCGTAGTCACAGTGGGCATTTGACATAGGCTCAAGATGCATTTTTCCCTTCTTTCTTTCCACAGTTGTTTACTATAACCATTTTCCAATCTCTTCTAACAGATATTACTGGCAAAGATTTATTACTTATTCTTCATACTCCACTAACCTTTTTAGTTCTAAATTTATATCCCATTGTTTAATAGTAAATTGCTTTTCCAGGTAGAAAAGCTATTTATACTATTGTATTTTTATTATTCAACTAATAAAAATGGGCCCCTGTGGCCTGTTTTGGCTGGCAGAGGCACTGCGGGCTGGTCCTTTGGGATTTCTAGGCCTGCCCCGTGGGCTAAATTTAAGCACCCCATGGGCCGGATCCAGCCCGCCTCCCCTGAGTTTGACACCCCTGCTGTAAGAGAATAACCAGAGGTTCATTTCTCCATGATATATGAAGATGAAGAAGCTTTCTTCTTTTTTTGTGCGAGGAAAATAATTCTCTTTTGTTAAAACATAGATCTATGTTCCCAATGAAAAAAATGCATAATGTAAATAAAGTATATCTTTTGCAGATGGATATGAAGATTTTAATGCACATTTTCGTTTCCTTTTTTTTATACTTACTAACTCTGGCAAGTGACCTCTTGATTGTGAACAATTTGTTTTACAATTCTCCATTTAGAATTCAAAGTGAGCTCAAGTCCCCCAATGGGAATTAACTGCACATTTAACTCTGACTCTTTTTCAATCCTTCTTCCTGAAGATTTGCATTTCTTACTCAAATCACAATCTTAACTGAAATCACAATCTGGAAAATAATGATATTTGTATTTCAAAAGGGAGCCAGACCAACAATCATTACATTCTTGTCTTTCTGAAAGAATACAACACTATTTCATGAGAGAAAAAAGAGAAGTTGCTGTAGTCTGGTGTTCTATGCTGTTTGCTACTCTGGCTTTGTCATTGTCAACTTGGGCCTACATTAATAACCAGTGTATTCTAAAGTCTTACATAGCATGGATTTTCACATGATTTCCTGAAGATTTCTGGAAATTATAGCTTGAAAGCATAAGAATTCATTAAACATGGCCAAAAAATTTTTAAGTTTTAGCCTAAGAGTACCAGTACATCAAGAACTAAGGTAAACTCCATGTCTTATCAACATGCATAGATACAAAAAATAAACTCTCACAGGTAAATAGTCATAAACTGCCATAAGTATACAATGTCCCAAGATTGGACATTGAACTGACATATACGTGCACACATGTACAAATTAAGTTTTTCATTAGGAGGAAAGATGTAACTCCAGAGACTCAGGCTAGATTTTTTTCTAGAAATATTTTTGTGGGTTTGGTGATTTGTTCGTTTTGCTTGGTTCATTTGTTTCATTTGCCACTTACAAACATTTTGGACTGTTAGAAGGCCAATTTTAATACAGACAATTAGAATGCACAACACATGTTCTAATGAATGGAGAAAAAAGAAAACAGATTTGGAAGAAGATTAAGTTTATGTATAATTAAGCTCAGGTTCAGGTGCATTGTCCACCCTTTAAAACAGGGGTGTCCAACCTTGGCAATTTTGAAGTCCTGTGGACTTCAACTTCCAGAATTCCCAGCCAGCCAGACTTAACAATGCTGGCTGGGGAAATCTGGAAGTTGAAATCCACAAGTCTTAAAGTTGCCAAGGTTGGACACCCCTATTTCAGAGTATCTCCATTACCTTTTCCTGACCTACTAACTTCCAAATGGTTGAATATAGTCATTACAGTGATCACCTCCATCTGGAGTGATGGGGAGGGTTATAGTCTAACATATTTAGAGGACACCAGCCTGAGAAAGGCTACGCTGCACCTGATAATTAGAGCTTACATTGTTGTGTTAGAAAAACAGATCTGGTCTTTCCTGGGCAGTTTTTGTCAGAGGAAAATCCTGAAAGCATCAGGTATATTGAGCTTTCATTAAATAAAACCATTGGGGAGAAAAGGGGGTGTTATTGGATCTTGTGACTTAAAGAAATATAAAGGCTTTTTCCCCTTTGTGCTAGAAAAGCTACTTTAAACATGGGATATAATATACACACAGAGAAGATGAAACTCAACGCTTATTTCTGTTAGTGGCATTTTCTTCTCTGTTAAAAACAATATGTCTTATTAAATTCACTGACAAATAATCTCAGGGGCTGAACTAGATTCAGCATTATTCAAAACACATTTTGTATTCTTTATTAGAACTGTTGTTGTTCTGACTCTTGGCGACTTGATAGTGCTCTCCATGCTTAGAAGTATTAGAAATATGAGAACTTGTTTCACTTAAGGATGAAAATGCACCTCGAGGCCACCAGATGTTACATCCCTTAAACTTGTGTGTGAAAAGTATATGGAGCCCTGTTATTCCATGTATTTTCAGGTGTAGAGAAAGACAGCTAGCCATGTGTCTATCTGCCCCTTCATCCTTCAATACTGAAAAGAGAAATAGCAATAGCACTGAGACTTATATACCGCTTTACAGTGCTTTACAACCCTCTCTAAGCTGTTTACAGAGTCAGCATATTGCCCCCAACAATTTGGCTCCTCATTTTACCCACCTCAGAAGGATGGAAGGCTGAGTCAATCTTGAGCCTGGTGAGATTTGAACTGGCAAATTGCAGTCAGCAAAAGTAGCCTGCAGTACTGCACTCTAACCACTGCGCCACAGCAGCTCATGGTCTCAAAGGGTCAGTGGACTGAAGATCTGATATGACTTGCAACCTCCGAGCAAACTGTTCACAGACATAAATTATGTCTGGAGATTACAATCAGATAATCTACTTTTTAAGATATGAACAATGCAACTGGCGGCCCCCAGGGGGAGAGCTTTCTCTGTGGGAGCACCTGCCCTCTGGAACGAGCTCCCCCCGGAGATATGGACGATTCCGGACTTACGTACTTACGCCCTCAAAACCTTTTTATTTCATCAAGTCAGGCTGACGTAATCTCTCCAATTGTTTTATTTTAATTTGGATTTTTAATGGGGGATTTTAACTGTCAGGCCAAAATGTTTAATTTATTTTTAAATTGTTTTTAAATGTTGTATTTGATGTTTTTTACTTCTGGCTGTTCACCGCCCTGAGTCCTTCGGGAGAAAGGCGGTATATAAATTCAAATATTAAATTAAATTAAATTATTTTTTGTAAATAAAATGGCAAACGTACATACTATTCCTTCCTCTGCCTATTTTCCCCACAAGAAATACACATTCCCTGTAATTCCCTGTAAACCTTTACTGTTTTGCTTGTTAAATGCCAACTGGGAAGCTTGTAAATTCTGTTTTTTTATTCACTGCTTAATGGACCCTCCTGTTCATGTGCCTATTGTGAAGTCACTTGACTTCTAATAAGACTATGGATGCCTTACTAAGATTTAGGCCAATGAAGAGATTGGACAATCAGTTGTCTGAAATGGTAGATAGGGTCTCCTGCCTGAGCAGGTGGTTGGACTAGAAGACCTCCAAGGTCCCTTCTAATTCTGTTATTCAGAGTTAATGTGAATTGGGATGAGAGGGACTAACTGGCCCAAAGTCACCTAATTGGCTTTCATGCCTAAGGTAGGAATTGAACTCACAGTCTCCTGCTTTCTAGCCTGGTGCCTATTAGACCAAACTGGCTCATTATTTATTTTAACTGTTAAGTAGAACTTTATTTTAAAAAAGGTATGAAAAGCCCTTATATCCAATTTGTTTTTGTTATTTTGCTTTTTTCTTTTAATTTCTTCTGTTTTTTTTTCCTTTGTTCTATTTAATTATTTAAAGGCAAAGTTACGATTCTGCAGACATAGGTTCTTGAAACTGTCTTGATCTTTGCTGAGTTGTCGATATTCTTTTACTGAACATTTATAGAGATTAGAAATTTAAAGAGAAGTGGTCTTTATTAGCTCAAATTGTAGGTGCAGAAAGCACTGGAATCACTTTTTTGCGCAGTTGCGGAAAAACTTTATTGGAAAAACAAAACTTTATAAAGAAACTAACTTATTACGAGGAAGTTGTCTAATATGCATAACAATAATCAACTATTCATTACGTTCTCTGTAGTGATACATTTTTGCAAATGTTAATACAAATGTGAGAAACAGCAGTTTATACTGTTGTCTTGTTTTAAACAAGTGTATTTGTTGCTGACGAGAGAGACATGTGAAAAGCCTGCTAATGCAAAATGCAAAAATTAATGCTTTCTTGCTTTCTTTCAGTCCCTTCAGTTGGAAGAATGCTCCGCGTCTTTGTCTACGGGACACTAAAGAAAGGCCAGCCAAACTACCCACACATGATAAATGGGGCCCATGGGACATCCCAATTCCAGGGCAGAGGACTTACAGTGGAGAAATACCCACTGGTGATTGCAGGCAAATATAATATCCCTTATTTGCTGAATAATCCAGGAAAAGGGCACCGTGTTACCGGAGAAATATATTTTGTTGATGATCAGATGTTGCAATTCCTTGATGAATTTGAAGGATGTCCAAACATGTATCAACGTACTCCAGTGAGAGTTGAGGTACTCGACTGGGAAAATAAAAATAGCACATCTGAAGGAGCATCAGCAATTAAAGACATCCTGGAATGTTATGTGTATAGCACTACTACCTATCAGCCAGAATGGATGCATCTCCCTTACTATGATAACTACGATTCTTTTGGGAAGCATAATCTTTCGTACGTCTTGCGAGAAAGCAGGGAATAGAAGTGGAAAATCAAACAATATTTTTAGCTATGAACACCTACCCAGGTGCTGAAGAAAATCTACTATTTTATGCTGAAATGCAGACCTAATTTGGCTCTTTAGAATATAATTGAATTAATTTATGTTATTAAGTGAACGTCCAAGTGAACAAGATGATGAAAGAATGATCCGAACGCCAGAACTCATGAGAATGAAGCATTTGTCTTGCTAAGGTTAAACAGGGTAATTTAAATATTTAAATTATGTTAGAATGCTATCAAATATTCAGATAGTCCTATCACTTCCCAAATTGTGAAATGAATAAATGGGGGGAGGACATAAATGGAAGAGGAGGTAAAAGTGATACTGTTGTGCCTTATTTTTTCATTCTTTACAGCCCATTTCTGGTTAATGAATATTTCTACTCAGCTATTTATTTTAGTATATCTAAATTGCCTCCTAATATCTTCTTCAGCTATTTAAAAACTGCATCGCTTATTTTTGGTTGAAAGTTCTGAACCATCAGTATTCTTGCATTTTTATCATCAGTGCATAAGCTTTTATATCAGTGATTGTACCTATTTCTTTTTTGCCATTGACTTCTTGCAATACTGTATATAATTTTCATACATGCTCTTCATAATATCATAATTCTACCCTCTGGAATCAGCTGCCCCCAGAGATAAGGAGTATCCAAGACCTCGGTGCCTTCCGCCGTGCCCTTAAAACCTTCTTTTTCCAGAAAGCTGGGCTGGCCTAACACTTTTTAAAATGTTTTTAATTGTTTGTTATTGTTTTTAATCATGGGGCCAAATTTATATATATTTTTAATTGTATTTTAATGTTTGTAATTTATGTTTTTACTTGGCTGTTCACCGCCCTGAGTCCTCAGGGAAAAAGGCGGTATACAAATTTAAAATAAATAAATAAATAAATAAATAAATAAATAAATAAATAATAAATAAATATGAATTAAAATTGTTAATTGTATAGTAGTGAATTAAAATTTGACAAAATTCTTATATTACTACTGGTTTCAAATAAGATAACTTGTTCAAAATTTGCAGAAATCATGGATTTTGATATTTTTAAAAATGACACTGTTCTAGTTATAGGACCTGAAACAGGTAGTCTCTTCCATTTGAAATAAATCTAGACTTTCTTAAAATGTGGCAGTATATACTGAGAACGGAGGACAATAGTACATTGCTGCTTCATCTGCTGTAAGGGAAGGAAAAGCAGAGCCTGGGAGCAGAGTCAAGAGAGGAATTAACCTGGAGTCTACATACCCATAAGCAGTCCAAGTCCAGCCTCTCGTGAATTCCCTTAATTCTTATCTACTGCCAATTTAGTGCTGATTGTTAGTTGACTAGACTCCTGTGTATATGCATTAGCAATAAATCTGATTAACAGCAATTTGAGTCTTTGTACCTTACATCTGCTATATTAATTGGTCTCTGATAAGTTACTCCATTAAAAATTTCATCTGTATCCTTCATCTGAGTGTATGAATCTAGTAACATCTGAAAGGCATCAAAATAGCTCTATTTTGTCCTTTGTTGGATAGAAGTCTTGTCAGCTAGTCTCATAATATCAACATATAGTCAAGCACAGTACACAAAAGTTCAGATTGTGTAGGAAAACCTTAATTATTTTTAATATACCTTTACTGACAAATTGTCAGAAAATATTGCCAATTGCATTATATACACTTAAAAAGTTTAAACATCTTAAAATAGTTTATCTTAAAAGCTTTAAACATCACACATAGTTTATAAGCCAAAATTTGATTTTATTAATTTTGTTCATGTAAATAGATCTAATGAAAAGAATTACAAATCTCATATGTACAAATATTTATAATGTAGTGAAGTGCGAGTTTCAGGGAAATGTTAAATTGTGAAAGCTCACCTAAATCAACTCACTCCATTTTTACTTTGTCTTTGTTTTTTTGTAATATTAAAAAAAAAAGTGTAGCAATAGTTGAATTTCCATAACTCCTTTGCATTCATAAACATTCATTTTAATTTCTGGTTGACCATAAAATAGGCTACTCTGATGTGGTAAATTTAGAAAGAAATGATTTATTCCAATTCCACAAGTTCATCTCCTTCCCCAACAGTATCACCGATTTTGCAGTGTACCGCTTTCACCTGCAACACAAAAAAAAATAAAAATAAAATACATGGGTTCTAAACACATTTTTATTTCTAAATTGTAGTTAGTTACACCTAGAGAATTAGACTCTGCCAATGATTGGAGTGGCTTTGCCTAATTACCTTGACTAGGCAAAATGTATTTTGTATATAAGTGTCCGGAAAGGGGGGTGGGGATGTATTTATGTATGTATGAAGCCTTTGAAGTGGTTTTCTTCATTTTTGAAGAAGCAACAGCCTCAGTTCCTCAAGGAACAGATTTGGAGGTTACATCGCTCGTGGCATTGCCCTGCACGAAGTCCTTTGCAAATGGGCTACACGTTCCTAAACTCATACATAGTCAATTCCGTATCAAGATTGTAAACAAAGATGAAATTACTGATACCTAAAAAAAAGTGTCTTTTGGAAGATCTCAAAATGTACAAGTTACGTACATTTTGCATGTTTCCATTTCTACTCAAATACTGCCTCAATAAATGAATGTTTGTTCTTTAACACTATATATTTTTCTGATCAGTTCAATCATCTTGTAGAAAGCAGGATGCAAGAAGCTATATGGGATAGTCCATATGGCCGTTTCCATCTTTTCTTTGTTTCGTTTGTGGTTTTTCTAAACTCACAGCAGTACCCGAGATTACATAATGCTGCTATATTATTTATTAATTAGATCAATTTACACCGCTGTGCCTCTTACAAGCTTAAACATTCATTTTAATGTTCTGAATGAACAGACAAATGTTTTGAGGTTGTAAAGAAAAGTCAGGGCATAAATCTACCACAAACAAAATATGCTAGTCCAGTTGTAGCAAGCAAGGAATGGCCTTATTCCAGTTCTATAAATGCACATCTGCCCATGTGCGTAATACATAAAAGGTGGCTATGCAAAAGTGAGACCTAATGGGACACGTCCAAAATGAAAGTTGGGAAAAGCTCATCTGGGATCTCGCATGTAATACAGGTAGTCCTCGACTTCCAACCCTTTGTTTAGTGACAGTTCAAAGTTGCAACGGCACTGAAAAAAAGGGACTTATGACCATTTTGCTCACTAACGATTGTGGTAGCATCTCCATGGTCACTTGATCAAAGTTGGGCATTTGGGATGTATTTATGAAAGTTGCAGTGTCCCGGGATCATGTGATCACCATTTGTAACCTTCCCAGACGTCTTTCGATAAGCAAAGTCAATGGAGGAAGCCAGATTTGCTTAATGACCACATGGTTCACTTAACAACTGCGGCAAAAAGGCTGTAACATGGGGCAAAATTCACTTAACGATTGCTTTGCTTGGCGACAGAAATTTTGGCCTCAGTTATGGTCATAAATCAAGGTCTAACCGTAGTGGTTTTTATTTTATTTTTATTATTTTATTTGTTTATTTATATCCTACCTTTATTATTTTTACAAATAACTCAAGGCAGTGAACATATCCAACCCAGTTTCCTATTCCCATTTTCCCCACAACAACAACTCCGTGCAGTGAGACTGAATGAGTGGCCCAAGGTCACCCAGCTGGAACATTCCAGGAACGATGCTTTCGCTATTAAATTGTGACATTAAACATTTTGGTAATCCAAGTCCTGGTATATCACTACAGTCTGAGTATAAGACCCTGTAATGCCAGATTTTGCTTTCTTTAAATAGTGTTATGTTCAACCTGCCGAATATTATAAGACGCTGGAGTGTAACTAAGACATACCTTGCCAGTTTTCGAAGCAACCAAACTGTTCTGCATTTTCATAGCTTCGATCACGCAAATTTCTTGACCTTCTGCAACCTGATAAAAACAATAGATAGCACTGATGTTAAAAAAAATGCCATCAAGCTGTTTCATTCTTTCAGAAAATTAATAAAGCAATTCTGTTTGGACCCTGCTAGTAGAGGAAAGCAGGCAGCAAAGCTGTCTGGGAGTTGAAGTCCACAAGTTGCCAAGGTTGGAGACCCCTGCCTTAGAACAATTAAATATCATGACTGAAATATGAGAATATTTTTCTCTAATATTCTCTTCAAAAGCGACTGCTTCTGAAGAAGACAGCATGGACCAGGACATCCACTCTGGACCAACAAAATTCTGAAGGGGATGGAGGATGTGGAACAGAAAGAGAGAATATAAAGCAAAAGAGCATTCCCGTTTGTCTTGGAGATTTTGTAACATTGCTTCCAAAACACTGTCGGCAATGGTTTAAGGTTCTTCCATAAAATGATCTCAAATACCAGGTGAATTAATAGGGTTAGGGTAATTAAAAAAACAGCCTCCCTTCCAATATTTAATGCTTATTGTGTTTAATAATGTTTCAGGAAAATTCATTGAAATTAATAAACAAATCATGATCAAATTCTTATTTAAATAAGTAGAAATTGAAATATAATCAGTTTCACCTAATGCATATATACAGTAAACAAATGGTACAGAAGAACTAACATTTATAGCCTTAGATAAAATTCCTATTACAAAATTGTACATTATAAAGAAATAACTTTAATATAAGCTCTGAATATAAGGCAATCAATACTGAAATTATTCTAGATATTATACAAAGTCAGAAAATCAAATTCAGAGCTACACTATATCAAATTATACTTATGGGCATGTATGGGTTTATACTGCTTAATGTTTCTCCTGCATGTAGCAGTCTAAAACAGGGAAGATTTAGAGAAACTTCTCAAAATTGTTTATATTTTTCAAGAAGGTTTTTTACTATTTTTGTACCTTCTTTCCGTTTACACATTTAATATTTATAATCTGCAGTTGTCCTGCTATGATACTATATTTTTCAATTGTGTTTAAAATTTACAGTTCTGATTCTTTTAGATTCTCATCCTAAAGGGGAAAAAATGAAATATATTAACAAATAATATTCCTGTCATACTTAAAATCAACTTATGGTACACACATTGAATATTCATCTCTTTGTAAAGGGTCTTTTTAAAAAAACCTCTATCATTTTCTAATCTAGAATGATGCTTTGTTTACACAATGGCATGGGTATTCAGTCATTTTACTTCTGTGACTTCCCAACAAGTTTGCAAGAAAAATCATGTGACCTAAAAGGCTCCAGCTATTATTTACCAGTTGAGAAGATGCTGTATTAAAATAGTTCAACATGGGCACAGGTTAATATTTAGGATTTTCCCATTGTTTGTTTTACTTACAAAAAAACCTCCTATAAATTCCACCTGGAAGTTTGCGAGTCTCTGGAGTGTAATACATGAGCTACAAGGCTTTATACACAACAGGTCATGGTCCTCCCATCTATTTCCTTGCTGTCTATCTTTTCATCTACACTATCATACATGAACTGTATGTTCACACACAGATTTCACTATATACGTGACTAGAAAACCATATAACTTTTTATCAAATGCTTATAAACTATAAACTGTTTATTTACTATGAGGTAAATATTGACCTCATATTGGTGCTACATACAATGGTCAACATGAGCATGATATCCCAATAGAAAATTGGTTATATGTGAAATTGACCTCTGAATAGGACCAATCAATGTGTTTTCCAAGCCAGAATATTACACTATAAGCCATCTCCCCTGGAAAAAAATACAGGCATGCTTTTCTTCTTTAAGGTTGAAAGTGTCTGTGTGAATTACATAAATATATGGGCAGGACAATACAATAGATCTTCCTACTGAATTAACATCCTCTATTCCATGAGAGAATTATGTTGTGGGTAAAAATAAGAACAAATCTGTTCCTTTTACAGTATATTTGAAGGCAGTCCTATTTTTGTGTATCAAATCATGGTTGTCCTTTAAAACTGAGCTCTTCTGAATGTTGTGGTGGAGTTCTCAAATAAAGAAGAATTTTAAAAGAAATCTGTATTTGGAAAAAGAGCAAATAATAGTTGGAAGCCTTTGGAGATAAACTCACCTATTTAACTTTTTACCTTAAGGGAGGAAAAAACTGTATTTCCATAGATACCCAATATTTAAACACTGTGGCTTTACTTCTAATAATAGTTAATTTGTCTAAAATGGCTTTAGTGGAAAGTGTCACTTAAAGCAACCACATTTAATAATTATTCTTTATGTCAATCCTTTATAGTCTTTTCTTCCTACTGTGTTGCAAAACAGCAAATCCTAAAATTAGTCCCCAATATCTCACAATTTCCTACTTCATTCATTCTCTAGGGCTTTGTTCAGTTTCTTTCACTGCATAATTGTGTGTATCTTTTTGCCTGCCTGTATTATTTAAGCCGGAAAATGAATATCTTAAGAGATCTCTAAAATATCCTCTTTCATCATTTAAGGATTAAGTTCAGCTTTTAAAACCCAGTAACTTTTCCAAAGAGATTGAGCTAGCATAAAAGTACACATATATACAAATCATATCGAATGGTATAATTTGTATTAATTAATTCCACTTGTGATTAAAATGTGTCTTTATATATCAGTGGTTTTAATGAAGGTTTGAAATGGGGAAAGGGATTTATCAAGTACAACCCAAAAAATTTATTCACCAATACCAATTTCAATCTTAAACTCTCTGATTTCTAAAAAGGAAAAAAAATGCAAATAATGTTTCAAATATATTTTTTCATTTGGAAGAAACAGAATCAAAAGTGCTGGGATTAAAGATAAATGTGAAAAATAATATTTAACATTTCATTCTAAAATGAAGTATAACATCAGATTCAATGGTGTCTTGCCTCAATTCTTCAAATTCCATTTTTAAATTATAGCTGTTCATTATAGCAACTGAAACCAAAATGTGGGCTTAAACTGAGGATTTGTACAGCCTTGAAGCTTATGCAAAGAAAATTAAAATATGTCAGGGCTTCTTGAATAAATAGTTTATTGAAACTGGTGCACAAAAAAATAATAACAAAAGATTGCTAATGGTTTTTCTATGGACATTTAGAGGTACAATGAGGTCTCAGACCGATTTTTGTGAACCTAGCCCACTTCCCTAATACTTCTGTGAGTCATCAAGACTTAATTATTGTGACAGGGTATCTTCAATGTTAGGCTTACAAAACAGTCACAAGCCTTGCAAGTCTTTTTGATAAAACCAATCGGCCCTGATGTATTTCTCCACTCTGTCTAATTGGAGTAAAGTTTGGAGATCTGACTCTCGTATCTTTCGCCCAGCTTGCTGCATCCTCTCCTCTGACACCAGGTCAAGGTTCACATTCGCCTCTGATTATCAAAGTGGCATTCATTAAGCAGCAGTCTGCCTCGCACCAAAAGGAGCTAGCTTGAAGGAAAGAAACCTCGGCCCATTTACTCAGCAGATTTTAGCATTTTAAGGAGCCCCAAATGTCACACAGTATTGCTATGTTTTGAAGAGTTTCAGCTGATGATTAATTGTGAGTGATGGGAAATAAAATCCAGTAAAGCCAGCTGCTTGCCATGGTTGGCAAAATTGCTATAATGGATATAGGCTGCCAATTTTCCAGTTTTACTGGCAAGTCTTCCAAGTGTAATTAAGGGAAGTTATAAATGATATGGAAATCTATCAAGTCCTATTTATTTTCAGAGAACTCTTTCCCCAGAGACTTTTATCTTCAAGCTTATCATTTGCTTTGTTGTGCTAATGATTTCATCCATTTATTTCTATTAAAGCCCCCATATTCCATCATAACGAGATAGATCCACTTCTTTCACAAAGGTTTAAAGAAATGGAAACCTCTTAAGTCAGACTGCAAGCTTTCTATTTTCCTTTTGTAACATTTAAGTGGTAGCTTTGTTTGCTTTGGGGAAATTCCATTTTAAAATCTTTTCATCTTTTTCTCTCTTTTGAATCAGCTACAAAATCTTGAAGAAGCAGCCCAGATTTTTTGAGATGACTAAGTCATCCGCCCTTTAGGAAAGAAATAAAATAAAATGTCAGCAATGTAAAAAAGTGGGTCTTTGATGCTACCCATTGAGCCGAGAGTGGTGTTGCTCACTAATGTAGTTTGATTTGGAATAAAAGCATGAAAATGATGTGCACGGGTCTAAAATTGGAGAGGTAAAGGATGAGTGCACCGTATTCCATTTCTCAATTTCATCCTTCAGAACCACAAAATGGGGGGTTATACAGTTACTGGATGAGATTTACGGTAACAGCTGTGGTCCTCCCACACAAGGGAGGACCTTCTAATGGGGTGAGGTCTGCTTAGAACAGACGGGGAGTTACAAAATAAGATTTCCTATTAAGGACAAGCCCTAATATCCTGCCTAAAGAACACAATGAGGTGGGGGGGGAGTCAAATTGCCTTTAGGTAACCTCAAATCTTACGTTTTGCAGCTTCAATGAGATGCACACGCTCGCAAAATCTGGAGCTGTTTTCCAAAATGCGAACTGCTTATAAATGACAGGATGCAAAAGCAAGAGACTCCCCCACACACACACCCCATCCTGTTACTCTCTAGCCACTGGAAAGCCTGAACAGGAAACCGTGCCAGTGGCATATGGCTTTCTACTGTGCTAAACATTCATACAAAAGACAGGTTCATCAGTCATTGGTATATCTGGACCGGGGGCTTAAGGGGGAGGGAAAAAAGGCTTCTGATGGATGCTATTTAGAGCTGACCTGCTGCTAATGCATTACCAGGGCTGGAAACTCTCCTGACATTGGAACAGCAGACCATGAAATACAGCACATACAAGAACATACACCATGTTTGCCAGCTTCCCCAAAATAATAAATAAGCTATTTAAACTCTGCGCCTAGTATTGGGCCTGCTATAAGGAAGCCTGGGTCAGTCCTGCACAGGCCAATTAATGCACAGCATCTGCTGCACAGAAGCAGCACACGAAGCACTTCCGAATCATTTCAGCAATTAAAAGAAAATTGTTTCCTGCCTGTTACGACAGCAACTGTTTCAATGCAAGAGTGAGCATCAAATCATTGTCTGGAGCTGAAAAAAAATTAAGCCTCTTTTTTTTTTTTTTTTGTAACCAAGGGAGGAGGAGGAGAAGGGCGGGATGGAGATTTCTTACGCTATAAGATCATTCTTTTGTTGCCCTACATTGTTTTTTTCTGCCAAATTAGACAGAAGGCCCGGAAGACTTGCAAGGACTTTCTACTGTATCACCTTCTGGCGCGCTGGGGTTCCAGGAAAAGATGGATCAATATCCCACCTCACTGACTGGTCTGCGAAACTGAAAAGGCTGCCATTTCATTTTCAGAAGGCCTCTGTATTTTAGAACGAGTCTTAAAGTTGGGAATAATCATATGTAACGAAACAACAAAATAAAACAATTGGGCATAAGAAAAGGCAAGACTTGGGATCTGAGCTAGTTAAAGCCATAGTTGGAATTTCATTTTAGTATCATAATGACTGTTCTTAATGTTCATACAGCCTTACTTTTAACCACGATGGGGGCAATGGTAGCTGAAAAAACTATAGTCTTACAAGCTATAGTTATTTGAAAACGGCGATAAATTCTGCAATCAACATATTTACATTCTCAAACAAAAAGATGAGACAAAGGAGAGTGTGTTTTGTCTTATTAAAAAAATAAAAGTTTTTTTTAATTCCTCCTTGTTTAAACATCATGTTTATTTTATTAATATCCTGTCCCTTTTTGAAACCACCCAATTGTTTTGGCTACTGTTCATCCTTGAATTTTTCTCTTACTCAGTGATTTCTTGGTATTATGTGTCTAACTATAGCCCCGATATTGTTCAAATCCATGTTTAAAAAAAAAGTACTGTTATTTCTCCCATTCATGTTAATTGTGAAACAGGAGAGCTACCGAGATGAAAATATAATTAGCAGTAATTAACAGTGCTTGACAGATGATTATTAAACTTTTTACGCCATACTCCTTTAAGGAATGAATTTCAGTAGAGCGCATCCCAGATTTTTTGACCCTTGATTAACCAAAGGTCAGAGATGTTCCCCTGACAGCAATAAGTACCAATCATTGTACCCCCACTTATTCAATACACAACTGCTCCCAGAGGTTCTAGAAATGTCCAGGGTTCCCTTTGGGAGGCTGGGTTAGTTTAACAGCCAGAGGGAATAAGTGGGGATACAATTTTAGAAATATTTTGAATATGCTCTGATTGCTAAAAGGCCAAGTTTGCTAAAGATGTGTTCTTTTGTCTACAGAAATCAGAATATTTGCTTTTATTTTCTAACCAAATGTCTTGGCTCTTCATTTGAAAATAAGGAAACCACCCTGGTACATTTACAGAGAAAAATTATATTGCATTATAGAACCTACATTGAAATATGTATGATTGTATGCATCTGTAACACCCACACACATAGACACACACTTTCCATACATTTACAAGCTGCTGTATGTTTTTTTTTGGGCATCAGAGTGACTCAAAATGCTCTGGTGCCCTATATTGTTTTCAATGTGAAATGAATTTAGCACACCAGTACTGAAGCAGAGCAAAATCTTGCTTAAACGAAGGGCTACAATCAAGTAAAAGAAAAAATGATCAGTTACTAACATAGGTATATTAAATACAGCGACAATATTTGGAATCCATTAAATTTTATACAAAGCTTCATAAATAATAAACATGGCCTTAATTATACCAATGCTTTTGCCTGTTTCAAACCTCTGCTAATGTTAAAGCATTGCGTATTTAATTGAAATATAATAGCTGAAGAACATGGAAGACATTAAAGGAGGTTACAAGCAACAGGTAGAATATTTTAAGTCCAACCTCATATTTTACAAGAAATCACCAACTCCTATAGTATGCTTAGTGAAGTGAAGGAAAGAGATAGGATTGGAAGGTGTGTTTAGATTGCTGCATTTCAACATTTTGAGAGATGAAACAATGGCAGGGCATTATCTGTAATCTCAGCAAGATATAGTTTTCTTAGGCTTTTTAAACTGACTGTTAGAGAGTTAAATTGTGTGAGTCTAAAATTGAATACTATAACTCTGAAATCATACACTTTCCATTTGATTAGTGAATACTTTCAGTTCTCCCATGTGATATCTAAAGGGACATTCATGTTTCATTTTGGATCTGAAATTACTGCTGCCTGCATTTCTAATAGGCCAAACCGTTCTAGGCTCAAGCCATTTCTTTAAAAAAAAAAAAGACACTATTTCTGTACTTATGTACTTTTTCCCTCAAGATGTTCTGGTCTAGATATTCTTGATTATTATGGCATATATTCATATAATTTTCTCAATAAAACAAAAAGACAGGGGAAAAAAGGAAGTCTGAAGCATTAAAGATTGTGAAAATTCAAAGATTCTTTTAAATTCTCATTATAAATACCATATATACATTGATGTTCAATGTCTAAAATTTGTTTTAGGCTGATATAGTTGTGTCTTCAAAAGTATTACTTATATTTAAATGTAAGTAAAGAAAAAATAAGGCTCTGTTAAAAGATCCCACCCAAGACCTTGAACTCCATAGCATAACATCTGGCTACCAGCATCTGATGATTCCCAACAAGGATTAAACCAGTAATTCAGTGTCTTCTGGTAGATACTATAATTCAACACTTTTGGAATTTCACTTATTTACATGTAACATAAATTAACGCGCTTAGCATATGACCATAATTATTTACCTCAGTTCAAACTTGGAAATGTTATTAATACCTCACTGTTAATACAATAAATGTATATTACATTAAAAGAGAACATTATGTGATGTAAAAGAAACCGACTAAGATGCCGTCAAACAAGAAGTATTTTTAATTAAGAGATCTTCTTATCAAACTCCTTTAACTTCACATCTATTGTTCAATTCAATCTTACAATTTAAAGAGTACCATTCTGTTTGCACATATCCAAAACAATTTTGTACTTACTTTTCTCACCTTCAACTTTCTTCCTATATATCAGTGTAACTTTTCATACACAGCAAAATAATTTTACACTCACTGTTAAGGATTGGCCATGCCCTTCCTTCCTTCCTTCCATCCTTCCTTCCTCCCTCCCTCCCTCCCTCCCTTCCTTCCCCTTCTTCCTGACCTCCTGAATATAGCCCAAAATCTGTACTCTTTCAAGAGCAGAGATAATCTTCAGCAGCTCTGAGTAAAATAAGTAAATGTTTTGATTCTAAAATTCCCAAACATCAAACATTAATATAAAATTATTTGAATTTAAAAAATTAAAAGTTTAGTTTAATAATCCTCTATTTAATTTAAAGAAAAATGGCCAGAGAATTACATAAAGAATAGTTAATTCTGTGTGAATAAGGACATTTTGAGCTACTTTTTCTAATACAGTCCTTCCCTATAAAACATACCCAAGGCATACCTATTTTCACTTACAGGAAAAACAAAGAAATCTTATCAAAGGAGCTTCACATGGATTATGAGAAAAGTCTATCTGGTATCTCCTGATATTGATACACATTGGAATGGACTATCTACATTGAAATGGACTGCCTCCAATGGGGATATTTAAGTGAGATGTACACTGTGGATGTTTTTTCACTATAGACAACCCATTAAAGTAGAGTAATGCCTCCTTTCAGGAGTGAAATCTACTTATCTTTGCTACCAGTTCGGAAGTGCATGCACCATCTGATTTTGGACCCTCTGCGCATGTGCAAAGCCTTCTATGCCTGATCAGAGGGTCAAAAACAGATTACTTCCTGTTTAAAACCAGGAAGTAATGACATCTGGGCAGGTGGGTGGACCCTCGTACTGCCGCCGCTACTGGTTCGCCAAACCACCCACCCCAGCCGGTTTGCCTGAACCAGAGCAAACCGGTAGCATTTCAACCCTGCCTCCTTTAATTAAATTTAATTAAATTTAATTAAATTTAAAGTTTAATTACTTTTCCGCCTTTATTGCGTCATCAGGGAATTGTCCAGCCGCCCTGTTCAGGGTAACCCACTCCCTGCTCCATTCGGGAGCACGGGAGGATCCCTTGGAAGGCAGGGTGGAGGATTTCGGACAATACCTGTATGACAAAATTGCTCAGATCCGGGGGGACTTGGACTCTGACTGGTTAGATCAGGGCAGGGTGACGAGGAATAGTCTTGAGAATGTTATCTGGGAGGAGTTTGATGTGTGACTCCCAATGATGTGGACAGGATTTTGGGGAGACTTAGTGCGGCCACATGTTTACTGGACCCGTGTCCCTCCTGGTTGGTACTGGCCTCCCATGAGGCTGGCTCCAGGGTGTTATCAACGCTTCGCTGAGTGAAGCTCACTTCCCCGCGGCCTTGAAAGAGGCGGTGGTGAGGCCTCTCTTCAAGAAGCCGTCCTTGGATCCGGCAATATTGGCCAATTACCGTCCTATCTCCAACCTTCTCTTCATGGCGAAGGTTGTTGAGAGTGTGGTCGCGCGACAGTTTCCGCAATTCCTGGAGGAAACATCCTATCTGGATCCGTTCCAGTCGGGTTTCAGGCCTGGGCACAGCACGGAAACGGCATTGGTCGCATTGGTTGATGATCTCTGGAGGGCTCGGGACAGGGGTTGCTCCTCTGTTCTGGTCGGTTAGATCTCTCAGCGGCTTTTGATACCATCGACCATGGTATCATGCTGCACCAGTTGGAAGAGTTGGGGATGGGGGGCACCGTGTTACGGTGGTTCTCCTCCTTTCTCTCCGACCGGTCGCAGTTCGTGTTGGCAGGGGGGCTGGGCGAGATCATCCGTGGCTTTGGGGTGAGATACCACCAGTACGCTGATGACACTCAGCTGTACATCTCCACCCCAGGCCACCCCAATGATTCCCTTGAAGTGATGTCCCAGTGCCTGGAGGCTGTACGGATCTGGGTGGGGAGGAACAGGCTCAAGCTCAACCCTTCCAAGACTGAGTGGCTGTGGTCCCCGGCATCCCAATATAGTCAGTTGACTCCATCACTGACTATTGGGGGCGAGTCTTTGGCCCCCACAGAGAGGGCTCACAATCTGGGAGTCCTCCTGAATACGCAGCTGTCCTTGGAGGAACATCTGATGGCTGTAACCAGGGGGACCTTTTGTCAGGTTCACCTGATTCGCCAGTTGCGGCCCTTTCTTGCTCGGGATTCCCTGTGCACAGTCACTCATGCCCTTGTAACCTCTCGCCTTGACTACTGCAACGCTCTCTACATGGGGCTCCCCTTGAAGAGCACCCGGAGGCTCCAACTGGTCCAGAATGCAGCAGCGCGGGTAGTGACGGGAGCAGTATGGCGCTCCCATGTAACACCGCTCCTGCGTGAGCTGCACTGGCTCCCGGTGGTCTTCCTGGTGCGCTTCAAGGTGTTGGTTATCACCTTTAAAGCGCTCCATGGCATAGGGCCTAGCTATCTTCGAGACCGCCTGCTGCCACCGACGACCTCCCATCGACCCGTGCGCTCCCACAGAGAGGGCCTCCTCGGGGTGCCATCAGCCAAACAGTGCAGGCTGGTGACCCCCAGGGGGAGGGCCTTCTCTGTGTGGGCACCTACCCTCTGGAATCAGTTGCCCCCAGAGATAAGGAGAATCCATGACCTCAGTGCCTTCCGCCGTGCCCTTAAAACCTTCTTTTTCCAGCAAGCTGGCCTGGCCTAATTTTTAAAGTGTTTTTAATTGTTTTGTTTATCCTTTTTAATTAATGGGGCCAAATTTATATATATATATATATATATATAAACTGTATTTTAATATTTGTATTTGATGTTTTTACTTGGCTGTTCACCGCCCTGAGTCCTCAGGGAGAAGGGCGGTATACAAATTCAAATATATATATATAATACTTTTGATGGACCAAGAGGCCTAAAATCGTATGTTCTTTTGAATGTAGACAAGCCATTATATAGAAATAATTCCTATTTGTGTGGTACCTGGCACACTCATGATATTACGTAGCTCAGTAATGAAACATCTGCAAGAAAGCCATCAAACTCAGAGAGCACCAGGGATCCCACAGTTCAACCCTGAACTATAAATATTCCCTTTTATCAGCAATTCCTACTTGTTTCAATATAATGTCCTGGCTGCCTTCTCTGTCAATAAAGGGTAGATCTCTAAGATATTGATCTCAGTAACAGTTAGTCTTTGACCAGTTATTACAGTATTGTATACCTTCTGATTAGTTTGTAGTTCTGGCCCATACTTTTCCAAAGCTGGGGAGGAGAAACTATAAAAAACCGCAGTTGTGTTCATCACAATACAATATTTCTATATGTTTACCCTCATTGTTGATAAGCAGATAGTATCTTAACAGAAATCAAAATACAAAAAAGTGAGTGAAATAAACATCATCATTTTACAACTTCAGTCTATGCCTAAGCCCTAGACTGAAAGAAAGCTATAGCCATCCTAATATTTTCTTACAATGATGCTGCACTCTGCCAAACAGAAGCCATGTGAGATATCACAAAATAAAATTTCATCTCTGGCCCCCATTCTCATGCAATACTAAACTTCATTGAAAATCAATTTGCATATCTACCGGTTTAGGATAATGGCCGACGGAAAATGTTTTTGGCATTTCTTGTAATATTGTTTCACACTTCATTATATTATTAACTAGGAAATACACTAGAAAATAAAAAGAGTACTTAAGTACTCCTTAAGTTGCCTGAACAGTGGAGAGGAAAAACACAAATCAAGACACATTCAAACAGGGGAACAAAACCCCTGGTGTATAAGAATCCTGAGGCCTTTGAATAGCAGCAATAATGATCTTTGTCCTGATGGACAGCCAAAACATATAAGCTGAATCGTACCATCTCGCCACTTATTCAGTCTGGAGACCTGATACAAACTCATCTCCCTTCAGAAAAAAAATTTTTGACATCAGTCTTGGAAAGGAAGGATTTACGCTAAACCCCTTTTCAATGCCACAAACATGTTTTTGCAATTAAAGCTGCCCAATTATCATTGACAAGTCCAAATCATCCTGAACTGTTCAGAAGCTCTGCTTCTCGGTGCCTCCAGCAAAACCCTGCAGGCATAGGTGTTGGGGGGGGGGGCAGAAATAGGGGAAAGAAATCTCTCTCATTATTTAACAACTTCTTTGGATTCCACTGTATTGCTTTCAGAATAATTGATTGTCTGAGAAGAATGCTTTCTCCGTTTTAATTTCCTGACTCAATGCCCATCCTCTTACAGTTCTGTTTCTTCATGCAGACAAAATATTCAACAAAAGCAGTTCAACAAAAAGATGCACTTTTTAGCATCTTATTATTTGAATCTCACTCTAATTCTGCTACAATGAAGTAGGCTTAATAGAAAATACCCACTGTGTCTTTAAACCTCTCTCCCTCACACACACACACACAAACATATTTGTTCTCTACCTCATTTCTTCCAACTATTTGACATAGAGGAAAGACTGGCTTTGCACCTTCATATGGCAGGGGAAAAAGTAAGCAATAGATATCTTTCTAATGTCTGCTCAATTTCTTCTGGATATTAGTGTTAACATGCTAATAAATGTTAAGGTGAATTGATATAGTCACTTCTTATAAACACTTTCTCAGAGCTTAAAAGGGAGCACGTAAAGATTAAGAGACAAAATATTTAATATATTTTTGAGAACAAAACTCCAGTACAACTTGTTCATTTAAAGAAGTTATCTTTGAAGCACAGGTTGGTGTGTGTGGAAATCAAGCTAAAGCAACACTTTAAATTGAATTACTTGCCTTTGTAACTTTGTCTTTAAATGTTAACCATAAAATATTTCAAACTGTGCGCAAATGCAAGTATACCTTCCCCTTTTTGTGGGGTAACAATAAAAAGTGAAGAGTTTGCAGGTTATGTTTCAGTAAAACTATGCTGAACCTAATTTACATACAAATATATATAATAACAAAGTTCACAACATTGATGCTTTTTCTTAAGAACTATAGGGAAAAAATCTATAAGTAATTTTTTTAAAAAATCCAGCTTAAAGAATTTTTTCCCTCAAAATATAACACCAATACAGAAGATGAATTATCTGTGAGTTGGGCAGCATGTAAATGTTTTTATCTTCTCGGCCTCCTTTGTCTTTCTAGTTTTTGATAAGGGATAGCATGCCTTATCTGGGACATCATCCAGTTGCTTTTTCTTTTGTATAATTTAATAAAATAAAACCAATGTGAATTAATGAAAATAAAATCGAGCTAATTTATTCAGTTACCAGGCTGGTGAACTCTTCTAATACAGGTATTCCATATATCTATATGTCCAGAATGGTGTGTGTGTCTGTGTAATAAATGGTATGGTAGGCGTGGGGGTATTCTCACACAGTTTTCAAAAAAACATGGGGATCAGCAACTTGTGTGTAGAATGTTTCAATTAGTTCTAATGAATATATAAGCTGCAAATGATCAGTACTTTTCCTCATTTTTACAGGTCTTAGATGTTAATTTTTTTTATTGCCACTAGTATATAACATCCCAACCATCTTACTTTAATGTTGGCCTTGCACAACAAGATTTTTCTAAGGTCTGACTGAAAGCACTTTTCTGCTGGAGATAAGTAGACTACAGGACCAAATTACTGCTTCGAAAAAGACTAAGAAATTTATAATCTATCATTACATGCAGTTCTTATTTCAGAGCAACCCATTCTGAAATTCAGCATAAATAAAAATAATTTTCCATCTCTCCTCCCACTACAGAATATTGGACAACTAAATTAATCAGGTTTGGATATTTAAACTGTCCAACTTCTCTCCAAAAGAGCCAAAAATAGTAAGCTTGCTTTCTCAACAGAGAAACCCCTACTGATTTTTTAAAGAAATGTTTTTTAAAAAATCTTTAATACTTCAATGAAAAATATTCTTAATTCAAACGGACATTAGGAAAAGAGAAACTCTTACCATGTCACCAGGTTTTATGGAAACTGCCACTACTGCTCCAGGCATTGGCGATCTTATGATACTTGTGGTATCCTCCGTAACTTTTTCTGGCATATATTTGCTCAGTTCTGCAGCAAGTTTGCTCAACACACGTAATTTGTACTTAGAAAAAAGAGAAGAGATGAGAAAGAACTGTTACAAAAGCAAATTATATCAAAGCAGTATTGATTATTTTTTTAAAAGAGCATAATATCTAAAATCTAGAGCAAGTATGTGTTAATATTTTAATCTTGCTTGGACACCTGGAAAATGAAAAAAAAAATGTTGCATTTTTAAAAGATATTGGTAGCAGCCTAAATTTGATAAGTCCATTAAAATACTGTTGGGTTATCCCTAAAATAGAAAATACAATTTGCATCTTTAATAAAGTAAACTAATATTTTTAAATGTATGTGTATTATAGATTTCATTATATATAATCCAGTATTTGTCATTATATACAGTTTAACAAAATAGACCAAATTTTGTCTTTCTGCAAATGTTCAAGTGTTGTAAACATTTTATAATTTTATTTTGAACATTACAAACCTTAACTAAAATTATCTTATTTTAATACCAATTATACATTATATGTACTTTTTTCCTCTATCTTCTGCCAGTTCATGCTTCCAAAAAGTAGATATGTAAATGTAAGAAAATTGATAACTTGTCCAAGAGGTATAGCCCTATTAATGTACAAAAATCAAGATATTCCTCCATGAAACAAAAATATGAAAAATAGTTTTAATTTTTTGCCTAAAAGTACACAGCCCACATGTTGCAGTCTCTAAGATCATAGAATTCTGAGAGTACAAGTTCAATTTAAGTAAGTTATCAAAATAATCAGTACAAGCTATGCTAAATAAGTAAATGTTTTTGAACGCATATAAACTTTCTGTGCTTTGCAAATAGGTTTGCTTCTGTGCAAATTTTTATGTTAATATAACCAAAATGACCAACAATGTTTCAAGAGGGAAAAACATATTCTCAGTTTTTACTATTTACTAATACATTTTATATAGTCACTGAAATTCCAATGATTTTATCTTCCCATTAGATTTTTTCCCCCCTTTAATCTTTTTATATGGCCATCTGCTTTTAAAACTTGTTCTGGACATTGCTTTTAGGCCTCCAGCAGATGGCAGCAGGAGTCCATGAGAAACCTTTATCTTTGGCCATCAGCAGACAAAAGAACAAATGCAGCTCTTTCACTAATGACTGATCTTGGTTTTTAAAAATGTGGGTATTCGAATGGCAGATAATAATCTAATATACACTGAGACCAACCAGCCACAATATCTAGGATTTCTGATTATTTTAACTCAGTTTTCACAAGTAGAGCCTTCAGCAATTTAATAGCTCCAGAATACAAATAAAATTAAATATTTTAGCTTCGATAACCAATAACTATCACTTTTGAATATCTCAAGGCATTTGCTACATTAATCCATCTGTGGTAGGATCTCTGCCCATTGAAAAGCGATGTATAATCAGGGTTATGCCTAATATCACATATAATATTATATAATACAGTAAAACAAACAAATTAATAATGTTTGACCATTGAATCTGAGGACTCCGTCTCAAACTGATCTTTTAGAAATAATTGGGCATAACTTTATAAGCATAACCCCATTTCACCTTGAAAAAGCAGAGTGGATGGGGTGCTGGCCTGGTCTAGCAAACATGCCCTAGAAGTTGTCCAATGAGCTAGTACATCTATTGTAATGGAATGATGGACATGTTTACGAGAAAGTGTTCATTATTTCCAGATTTCTCAATTTAGACAGATCTCCCCCACGTTGTAAAGAATACTGTTTAAATCCTCTGATTTATCCACAAAGTAATAATATAACTGGAGACAGGCTAGGGAGCTACTGTACTTCAACCTAATAGTTTACATTTTATTTCTTGGTTACCTGAAGAGCACTCAATCCATCAAGACATACCAAACAGAAGATCAAAGTGATAATACATTTCATGTTCTTATATAATTCTCATTCATTTTTCTGAGATTTCAATATCTCTCTCTAATAGCGGGAGGGAGCATTAGGTACATCAGCTTGAGTTATGTTATTGTGCTGTTATGTGCTCTGTATATAGTCCATTTAAAAAAGTTATTCTGAAAAAAAACGGGATGGATACATAAAACATATCTCTCTCTCTCTCTCTCTCTCTCTCTCTCTCTCTCTCTCTCTCTCTCTCTCTCTCTCTCTCTCTCTCTCTCCCCCCCCCCTCCCTCACACATAAACTAACAGGGCACCTATATACAGTAGGAATCAACACTTATGCACAAATCAGCAAGGACATCACCAAATAAAATCTTCATAATTATTCCATGCTGTAATTTTACATAATTAAAATTAATTATTCCATGTTTAGTGCATTTTGCTTCACAATATTCAGATAAAAACTATTTTTTGTTGACTTGTATGTAACTAGGATTATTTTCACCCAGAGATGAATTATTATTGTGAAGACTACATTTCAATTTAATTTAATTTATTTGTTCTTCACTGATTTACAAGAGAAACAGAAATCTAAAAATACATAGACTTTACACATTTCCTGAAAGACACCCCCCCACACACACATAAAACCTCCCCTCAAGCACTAGCATCATTATTTTAAAATATTCTTCCCCACAACAAACACCTATACATCCCACAAACACAAAATGTGTTAGTTTTGATAAAAACAATGTATTTAGACTTCCTATAATAAAGACTTACAAAACTTTTGTGATACATGCAGGCATCTGAATAAGAACTACAAATTAATAAAATACATAGAATGGATTACAAGGGATCCAAACTACTAATACTGTTCTAAAAACTAAGATTTAGCTGTTATTTTTTTAAATCTAATTTTTCAAAATTAAAATGACTTGAAACGTAAGTTTGTTAATTGCAATTTACAATTTCCTAGGAAGAAAAACATTTTCCAACTGTAATACCCAAATAACTACTCCATAGAATCTCTTTTCAAACAAAATGAACATTATTGCCCTAGAAATGCACAAAGAATATAGGAAGGACCTTAATGGGATTTATAGCAAAAGTTATTAGAATTGTTATGTTCCACAATAGATAAAATAACATATTCTGCTTGCACTGTGAGTTTTCAATCAACATGTACTAAGAGCTTATGGTATTTAAAGGATATGGTTCTTTCTGGAAATTATAATGCCAACGGTTTTCTTTCTCTGTTAAAATCTGTTATATGGCAAGACAAAAAAAGCTTCCAAAATAAATTATAATACCAATTCTTTGCAAAGTATCCATTCATCAAAGGATAAATTACCTTATAAAATTATACCTGAATGTAATGTCTATCAAAATGTACAGTTTCAAAATCTAAAGGAAATGCTTTTGTTAGATGTAGATTGGAAATGATGATTAAAAAACCACCACCTTAGAAAGAAAGACAAATCCAGTTAGATCTCTAGGTCACCATCAGGTATTATGTGTTATCTGGCTTTATATTGCAAAATATGTTTCCTTTTGATATATTTTTAGCCTTTTAAAAAATCTGTAGCACTTCAAAAGTAAGCTTTACGTGCTTCTGAAAGTAACTCAAGTTTGTAACATTAAATGGAAAATAGCTTCAGTTCTCACAATCAGCCATCAACCAGTACCAGAGAATATGTCTGAGACAGCACAGAATTGACACTGAAAGTGTCTCCTGATTGCTGTGTAGCACAAGCTTCCTTGTCTCCATTATGTTCCCTACCAATTCTTCTGCTTATTCCTATTTTAGTATTCCCCTCTTTTCTGGATATTTTCTCTGCAGGACTCTTTGCTTTGCTTGGAATGAGATGTGAGAGCCAGTAAGCAAAAAGGCTTTTAAAATGCAGGCCTTTGTTATTGATGAGTTATTCCCTTTCCTTTTGCATTTGTTTATTGTTCTTTGGCTTGTTTGGAGTGTGTGTGAAAAAGAGCTATTGTAATGTTTTTGTTTTTTTAAAAAAAAGTTAGCTGCAACAGTGAACTTTTGGGGGAAAATCTTTTGGAAGCAGAGTTATGGACACGCACATGCACCCCCCCCCCCCAAAAAAAAAGCCCTTATGGACACAGGATGTTAGAAGTGTTATAAAGCGGATTCTTTTCTTTTTTTAAATATGCTATTGGGTGAATATTTTGGCTTCATCGAATCTCAGTTAATGTCATGTGTCTTCCAAAAAGCATTCCTTCATCAAATAGTTTCTAAGTTTAAGAAAAAACATTCTGAACCAGCGGGGGTCTATGGATTGCCCAGCACATATCAAGGATGTTAACCTCTAGAGTGGTTCAAGGAGAAATGTAACTTGAGGAAATGTAAATGTGAAGAATGTGAGAAGACCTTAAGAGCTCAACAATACCTGGCTCTGAAGGGGGGAAAAAAAGTAGACTGAAAGCTTTCAAACATCACCAACTTCACCAAATGCAGCACAACTACTTCTTGATTGTAAGTGGGCTGAACTGAAAAGTGACCAAGCCTTACATAAGAAAAGAAAGATTTTAAACTTTAAAATAAAGCAAAGATTGAGGGACGAATGTCGCAGAGGATCAGTTGAATTCGCTTATTGAAGTGGCCGAGGGATAGCCTGAATTAGGAATTGCAAACAGAAAACATAATTGCAAAGAAAAAAATAATACTGACCACAAGCTGCCTCGAACCTCCTTAAGTGAGGCATCAGTCACACCTTGCTTCATTCAATATTCTTGTAGTAGGGGCTAGATTTGCCACTTACACTCAAACATGCTTCTTTAGGCAAGAACTTCCCAAGATGGACTAGGCCTTACAAAGCAGATTCCTTTTGCTTTAAGTTAAGGTTGATCAATCAGAGTCAAAAGCACGCAGAAATAGACTGTGTGTACAGTTACAACACAGACAAGGTAAAATGAACAGATAACAACTCAGCTGTTTGAATATCAGCGCTCTGTACATCTGCAGTCAGTGGAGCAGTCTGTTAGCATAATGCTTTGACAACTCCATCAGTGTAGTCTCAAGGTTCCTGTCAATCAGGACGCATCATTTAATACAACAGCACTCAAAGGATTTTCCCTCCTATAAGCCAAATGACAGCATATCTACAGCTCTATTTACACCAGCACTTACTTCTGTTTACAAGGCTCTCGTAATTAGAAAGTATGCAACAGGCAGCAATATTATTCAGATCTCCATTTTGCCAGCCTGCCATGCAAAGTGTGATCTTACTTCACAGAGTCATGCTAAATGACAAAAGCGCTATTTTTCTTCAGTCTCTGTGCTCAGACAGCACTTCATTTGCAGCTATCTATAATTAGATTAATGGTGTAGTGCAGCACAAAGAAGGCCCACTTCACATCAGCTAGCATATGAATTAGGACAAACACTTATTTCAATTCCAGGCAGAGAAAGCAGTGACTAGGGTATTTAGCATACCCTTTATGGTGGAATGAGATGTTAATTGTGTACCATTTACCTCTAAACTGCTTGCTTGTTGTATAAATCACTGGACTAATTGATGCAGAAATAGAAACGTAGCCACAGGCAAGAAAGCAGGGGAATGAGAGCTGAAGATGGTGGATAAAGGATTATCCAGTAAAAACCATATGGAGATGAGGTTCCTTTGAAACCTGCTCATGAGCTGAAGACTTCTTGAAAAACTACAAATAAGTGACATACTGATGTGTTGAGAAAGAGTTTACCTCATGGTTTAAGGAACAGTGTATTGAAGAGAGAGAGAAAGTAAGGGACTTCAGCAGAAAACTAAATTGTGTTTTCAAGTGAATTCCAGTAAGATGACATGTTAGTTTGTTGTAGGAAAGCCAAATCCAGTAACCATTGGTTTATTATGATTCTAATTCTTTATGGACTAGAAGCTATTTTATCAGATGCATGAAAAGGGCTCTAATCCACAAATGAACTTTGGTTATTAGAAAATTAGAAGTAAAAGAAATAAATACACTTGAGTACAATTAGAGTTTTCATTTAAAATATCAAAAGAATCTTCAGTCTTGTTCAGTAAGTACACTTTTTTGGGGGGAGGGAAAACAGAAACAACTAGGAAATTATGCAAGAGAAAAAACAAGACAAGGCTGAATTAAAGTTAGAGAATTAACAGCTATAAATAAGGTAGTTCTCAGAAAGTAACAATTGTAAAGATTTTCAAAACACAAATGTTCCACAAATCCCAATATTGATAGGCTCAAAACAACTTTTTGAGAGTTTTCCCACTATAAGTAGTCAATGTGGTGAAAAGGGGAAGCATTTTGTCATATTGCTCACAAAAGTCTGCCATCAACTCATTTTAATAAATGTTGTGTTCTTATTTCTTACTATTGCCAGATAACTAATAGTATCTTTCCAGTTCTATTGAAGGGGTTTTACATACTAAATTTTTCCATATAAAAATAATCTTTGGATTGAGTAACATAAAATTGCTTTGTTTGAATTGTGTATTTTACCACAACCATTCATTTATATTTTGTGTAACCCCGGTGAACATTTGAAATAAAATTCCATATTTTATTCCAATATAATTCACATTTCAGGCAAAATAGGTATAGATTAATTTCAAATTTATTTTTAAAGTATGCAGAATATGTGGACTGTATTCTGAAGACAAAAAGTTTTTAGCCATTTATTTGTGACTATCAAAGTCCTGGATCTAACTGGACTATATGATCCACTATAACTGGATAATAAGCATTATCAAAACGGGGGGAAAAACATGACATGAGAGGAATGTATCCATATTATAAATCTGAAAACAAAAATTAATACCTCTTTAACTTTATGGCTAGCTTAAGAAATTCTGGAAATGACAATTTTTCCCTAGCAGAGCTATTAGCATTTTGATTTACAATTTGTTCCATTGTTCCAATGATCTTTGTGACTAAATTATAAAAGTTAGGATCTGAAAATGATTCAACACATGTACCATTAGCTGTACGAGCCAGACATATTCTAGATAAAGAGAAATATTCTAAATGAGGTTGGTACAATTAATGAATTGATTCTTTAAAGGAGTCGTGTGTATGAAAAAAGTTTATTTCAGTAGAATAATGTCTGGACATGGTCTGACCGAAGAATTGAAAACCACTGCAAAACAATTCCTACTTAATTAATCTTTCCAGACCCCTCAGAAGGATATTACAGTATCATAGAATTAGAGCTAACACAGGAAAATAAGAAGGGATGAGTTAACTATTTTTGGTAAATTTGTATAGAAGATTACAAGCCCAGAAAAAGAGGAGAGCATGAGAAACTCAAAATAATCCTCTCAATTTTGTTTAGTATATAGTAGATTTTTCAAAAAGAATCCAAATGATAAAGGTTTTCTGCAGTTACGACATAAATCTAAGACTGAAAAAAGACTGTCAGATGTTACATCTTTTCTATCCTGCTCAACTGAGTAGAGGGTCTCTGACAGAAAACCACTTGAAGAAACTAGAAGCATTTGAAATGTGGATTTACAGACGACTGTTATATATAAACTGGGTTAACAAAATCACAAGTGAGGAGGTGATAAGCCGCCTGGGAAAGCAAAGGAAAATAATCAAAGCCATTAAAAAGAGAAAGTTAGAATATTTTGGACATGTGATGCGACACATGCCAGAAAAATACGGCATCCTTCACTTAATCCTCCAGGGATAGATTGAAGGCAAACAAGGCCCAGGCAGAAGAAGAACATAATGACTTCAAAACCTAAGGGACTGGTTTGGACAAAACTCAGCAGCACTTTTTCATGCGGCTGTTGACAAAAATAGGATTGCCAACTTGATCGCCAACACCTGATGACGGATATGGCACAAGGATCCTGGCCCCCACTGAAAGGGCTCGCAACTTGGGTGTTCTCCTGGATGCCCAGCTGTCTTTGGAAGATCATATGACGGCCGTGGCCAGGGGAGCTTTCTATCGGATTCGCCTGATGCACCAGTTGCGTCCCTTTCTGGACCGGGATGCCCTGCGCACAGTCACTCATGCCCTCGTCACGTCCCATCTGGACAACTGGAACGCTCTCTACATGGGGCTCCCCTTGAAGAGCACTCGGAGGCTCCAACTGGTCCAGAATGCGGCCGCGCGGATGGTTATGGGTGCGAATTGGCGCGCCCACATAAAACCCCTCCTGCGCGAGCTGCACTGGCTCCCAGTGGTCTTCTGGGTGCGATTCAAGGTGTTGGTCACCACCTTTAAAGCGCTCCATGGCTTAGGACCGGGGTATATACGAGACCACCTTCTGCCATCAACAACCTCCCACCGGCCAATACGCTCCCACAGAGAGGGGCTCCTCAGGGTGCTGTCAGCCAAACAATGCCGACTGCGACACCCGGGGGGAGAGCCTTCTCTGTGGGGGCACCAGCCCTCTGGAGTGAGCTGCCCCTAGAGCTCCGTTGTAGCCCCGACCTGCGTACTTTTCGCCGGGCCCTTAAGAACCTCCTGTTCCAGCAAGCCGGACTGGCCTAATATGAATTTTATTATGACTGTATGTGTGTTTTAAATTTGCGGGCCAATTTTATATATTGATTTTAATTTGGTTTTAAATTTTATAAATCTATGTGTTTTAATACGGCTGTACACCGCCCTGAGTCCTTCGGGAGAAGGGCAATATAGAAATCTAATAAACTTAAACTTAAACTTAAGAAGAAAAAAAAGATACAGTAGATGGAACAGAAAAAATCTGGACACCCATATTATGAAGGAAGTACCACACAATCTGGAAAAACAATATTTAGCTACTCTCTCTGTGTACTATGGAGACCAAGAACCATTCTTTTTTTAAAGAATAGAATGGAATGGAATAACTTCCAAATGGTGCTAATTCATACTCACTTAATCACCCAGAAGGATTCCCATTCTACCCATATGTTCTCAAGCGGTTTGTTATTCTGTTTCATCATTCAGAATCCATAGTAAACCAACATATTAATTTGACTTTGTGGAAAAGAAACATCACTAATGTAACTTATTAAGGTAAACTGAGTTAACCCCTGAAGGATTTAGCAATGCAAGAAATCATATTTTTGAAAAACTCAACTCATCCCACAATCTGTGCTGAAAGTAGATGATGGGTTTCAGGTCTGGAACATGTGAAAGTCACTGAGAAAATTATATTACTTAATTTTTCAGTTAAAAGGCCAAAACAAACTTGCTTGCTAGGAAATGAAAAAAGGCCATTGTGAAAAATTAAGAGGTATAGATAAATGCCAACGTAAAAACTTGCTAAATCATTGAATGACTGGTACTGGTGGCAATTCCAACTCCTTTGGTGACTCCAGGAACCTGTTAGCTAAAATAAAGAGATTATCTTCCTCCTCTGAGAGTTAAGAAACACATTATTTGATGAGCTTGCCACCCCGTTAAGTGTAGAAGAATGAAAGCATAAAGCATGAGAGAGGTGGTTTCAGTTTCTAGCAGCAAGCACAGGCAACACCTCTCTTACACAAAGATAGTACTGGAATTTCCCTCAACCATTATAGAATCTTACTTCTAGCAGTGCAGATAGCAATATATTGCAATGGGCGAACATTTTTCTGAAAACAGGTGAACTAAATCATGGTGTGATAGAATGGTTCCTCAACCAAGCCTGTGCCATACAAGAATGGTGTTTTATTTAGGCTGTGTTGGATATCAGTATTAAAGGCTGTTTTTTTCCATTCAGACCAATCTATTTAAGGGCCAAGTGAAGTCAGTTGGTGAACTGATAGTCTTCAGTATTTTAAACTTGTGAAAATATCTACCATCCGTGACTTCCGAGTTGTCCTGTATTGAGACCATTGTTCTACCTCCAAAAATTATCCAGTATTTCAAACAGCAAAACCACATGTGGATCTCCATGGAAAGAAGGTGAGATTCCAGTCTTAGGAAGAAATGCAACACACAGTGTGACCAAGTTTGCCAACAGTTTAGACTGAACTATCTCTAAAAAGCTTAAGTCATGATAGCACCATATCTACATACAAGCTCATAGATGCCAAATTTACTTGGCTCTGAAAATTTTCATTGAAGCTTGGATATGATTCTTGTCCTGACAGTTAGAACAATGCAAAATGCTAGTGGTAATGTTGCTATTAATTTCAGGTCACCAAAGCTTAGAGATAAAATAAAAGCTTTAATTTGCTCAGTGCTAAAGCCATTAATATTCCAACAGTGACAGGAAGCAAAGCCCTTTACTGAAAAGTGATTACTTTAGTTATACAATCCCTAACAGCATCTGGTTGCAAAAGTGGGCAAGAGCATACATAAGAATCTGATGTACTAATGATCAAGGAAAATTGGCTCTAGATAAGAGGGAGACTGGACCTAGGCCTCTTATGGGGGAGTAGCTACTCCAAACTGATTATGAATTTGAACATACACACACCCTTGGACTCCACCTAGTCATCTCTTACACCTTGCATGCAACAATAATTAAACAAAAACATATGGAGATTATCAGATGCCTTTAAAACAAGGAACCCTTCCTCTATCTTCCTCTATATCTTTCCTAAGATATACTGTATCTGAACAATAAAACTCTATGTAATTATTATAGTTGACATCGATCTATCATCTATGAATAAAGACAAACCCAAACTTAAGCTATGTGAAGCAGAAGTCACCCCAATACAGTACCACAGCAAATTTCACAAATGAATTATTTGTTAAGAACATTTATATATCATAAACTCCACAAGCAACTGACCCATAACCTAACACTCTATCTTTGCCTCCATATAAACAATCCTATTATCCATCCTAAATTTAAAAACTCAATAAAAAAGCCCCTTTCAACTTAACTATGAAATGTGGTGAAGGAGACTTTGTTGTACAAATGGAAAATTCTCTCCCAAATACCAAGGGAGAAATTGTGTTCATTTTTGGACTCCTTTTCCCCTAAACTAACCAAGTATATTCACTGTACAATCTTCTTGTTCTTTCCCAATTCACTATCTGATTTCAGCCACTTAATTATTCCTCAGCTGTGTAGGAGTGGACACAACAGTCTCTCATGAAAGCAATTTAGGAAATGTAACCCAACATATCAGAAGAGAATGAGATTTGAGAAGGTTAGGACAGACACTAAGCAGACTTGTCAACAGTCTGATTTGGCAAACAGCAATGGTTTGTCGACTGTTAAACCAGCTTCTTGTTCTTGAATAATTGCTGAGCTATTAAAAAAAATTTTTTTCTTCTGATCTTTGGAGTTCATTAACATAATTTTAATGACCAATTTTTGTTAAAAAAAAAGGCTGGAAATTTTGCATCAGTTATACTATATACAGTACCTAAAAGAACTAATAGCCTTGCTACTCTTGACACAGAGAATGCCAAAAGGTTGAGTGAGCTGCCCAATGAAACCACAGATATGTAAAGTTTATTAACAGAAGGGCACTAATGTGTATTGTTCTAGATGCTGCAGAGGCAATTTCTTAATATGTAGCAATTATTGTAATTATATGATGACAGCTTAATGCTCAACTAATTTCAATAGCTCCTCCCAGATGCAATCCTGTAACCTCCAACTTGATGCGCGATAAAAGAAGGATCCCTGCGTCTACCATGAACACTCAGGTTCAGAAGTTGAAATTTTAGTCACCAGGCTAATAAACAGCTGCACATGATCCTCTTTTATCATTAATGGAACTGACACACCCAAAGAAATGCAAGCTAGAACTGAATTACCAATGGGTCTCATGAAATGGAAACAAATCGAGACAGAAATAAACTATGTTGATTATATGGAAATAACATCTCCCAAGTGTGCAGCTAGTTGACACAAATGGAAATGCACGGAGGGGGAAAAAAAGAGCTGTGAAGCCGAGTTCCTAATCATTAATCACTTTTTTTTCCCTCATGACCATTTAAACCATCCCTTTACAGCCTGCAGCAATAGGGAAAAATCCCCATCGGTTGCATGTCAGCAATGATGGTGTTAACAGGAGAAAATATATGGTTTGTTCACTTAGACTCAAGTCCCACAACATTTGCTACCTTTAATTGAAAAAGGCAGTTAAACATGAAGTAAATCATTCTATTAGCTTAGGCTATTTGATAACATCCAATGGATAGTGTCAATATGTTATACTGACACAATCCATTATTTAATCATTCCTGGCTGTACACATGGATTCTGATGTTACTGGAAACTAGTTCTTTCTCTCTCAATCTCTTTCTCTCTGATTTAGTCAAAATAAAAAACAGGGAGGACAACTTTCATCTCAAGATGAGTTTTCTAAAATAATCATAACAGTAAATGTTACAATTTGTGTTCCAATTATGTGCATCATTTACGGACTTTTTAAGAACCCAAATAAAATAACTGCTAAAGAGGCTTAGTCATCCCCCAAACAGTTGTGAGATGGGTAAATGCAAAACAGTAAAAGACAAACTTGTGACGATGCTCCCTTCCATACTCTGAGGACCTCTAAATACTATCAACACTCTTTTTGTCTTTTTATGGAGCAGATTATCAGTCCTACTAGATAAATCAAACCAGCCAATTAACCTCCTAGGAAGATTAGTCCCACTATACACAGCCCCTGGGTGTGAGCTGTTCAGAACCAGGATTGCCTATGCCCAATGTTGGAAACAGCCATGCACACCCGCAGAGAAACTGGTCATACAAAAGAAATGCGCAGAAATGGACAAATTAACACTGAGTTTAAAAGATAAAGAGGCATCGATATTTTACAATGTGTGGGAACAGTGGTATAACTGGATAGAATGGAGATAGATTAAAGATAGATAGTTATTAAGTATAAGTAATAGATAAAATAAGAATGTAAATACGCACAATTTAATTTTTGTAAATAATGCACGAATTACTTACAAAAATTACTTACGAATTACTTACAAAAAAACCACCACAAATAGCTGTTGTTGAGTTAAATAATTTTTTATGTTTTTAGTGTAATAAAAGTCTAATCAAGTGTATTGAAATATATATATATATATATATATATATATATATATATATATATATATATATATATATATATGCATATTCTTTCTAGCCAGGTTTTACCTACGTAAACTAAGTTGTTCTGCAGCTCTGGTTGTGTGAAATCTCATTCACAAGCTTCAGAGCTTTTTTTTCTGTTGACAAACTGCAACTCTGTGTTGCTCTCTGGGAGACTCAGATAGCTATTTCTGCCTTATAAGGCTTCGTCGGTGAGCCACACCCACTTCTCAGATATTCCCCCTGTAAAGGTACAATGTGTCTTTTTCTTTTTCATAGGCTTTTATGTGCATATTCTTTCTAGCCAGGTTTTACCTACGTAAACTAAGTTGTTCTGCAGTTTTCTGTTGCAGTTTGTCAACAGAAAAAAAAAGCTCTGAAGCTTGTGAATGAGATTTCACACAACCAGAGCTGCAGAACAACTTAGTTTACGTAGGTAAAACCTGGCTAGAAAGAATATGCACATAAAAGCCTACGAAAAAGAAAAAGACACATTGTACCTTTACAGGGGGAATATCTGAGAAGTGGGTGTGGCTCACCGACGAAGCCTTATAAGGCAGAAATAGCTATCTGAGTCTCCCAGAGAGCAACACAGAGTTGCAGTTTGTCAACAGAAAAAAAAGCTCTGAAGCTTGTGAATGAGATTTCACACAACCAGAGCTGCAGAACAATTTAGTTTACGTAGGTAAAACCTGGCTAGAAAGAATATGCACATAAAAGCCTACGAAAAAGAAAAAGACATATATATATATATATATATATATATATATATATATATATATATATATATATATATATATATATATATATATATATATCAATGGAAAGATAATTTAATCAAGAATGTAATGCAATAACTTTTATGAAGGATTTGCTATTAGAATAGCAGTTACAGTATAAAGAAGAAAAGTGAAACACGTAGAAAAAAAATGAAGATATGTAAAACTTATCACCATAGAAAAAAATGAGATATACAAAAATTATCACGTCAGTTAATACTTAGTTGGGTAACCTTTAGCATGAATTACAGCCTTACAAAGCCTTCCTGTGGAGTGAACCAAGTCTTTTAGTTCTGCAGCTGTTATAATGTGAAACCAAGATTGAATGATTGCTTCTATTAACTGAGTTGTATTGCTGGGTCACTTGTGACTAACAGGTTTCTTTAGTAGGCTCCACAGATTTTCAATTGGGTTAAGGTCTGGGCTATTCCCAGGCCATTCCAGCAGTGGAATATGATTATATTGAAACTCCCCCAAAAAGTGGTTTTATTATCCATCAAACCTACAAAAATACACTTTTCCCAAAATTCCACAATTTTGGCCACTACTGTATAACATTATTTAGCTCATCCCAGTTCTTGCCTTAAAATACATCGACCTAAAAGGGAATAATAAAGACAGAATGGCAGATAGGTCTTAGCACATGGTATCTAAAGGTGAATCACAGCTGTGCCAAATAAAGAGGATATCTGGGATAAGAACTGCTGATACTTTCAGGCTCAAGTTAACTGGCAACAAGGAAAAGACCCTTCCCACAGTCTTGAAAGTAGACTGTGCAAGTTACCTGGCTGGAAGTTGGCAATCAAAATGCTATACAAGGCTACTGGTTCAATTAAACAGTAAGGTTTTAAGCATGTCAGTAAGAAAAATGAAGCTACTTCAAAATGTTATCATTATTCTAGGTGCAAAATTTAGTAACTCTTTACATTACTTAAAGATGGGGAAGAGGATAACTAATACTCTAACAGGTATGTACATTTCATTTCTACTGTCTCCAAGAGTTTCCAGTCCAAAATTGGACTCCTCTGTAATTCTTCAAAATAAACTAACACTATCATTATCATAGGGAGACAAAGGCTGATGAATTTTTAAAATGTTTTTTCTATTTATTAACATTTAAACAAATGTACACTGTTGCTCTTCATTTTCCGCATACTGCAACAGATGCATATTTCTAGCATTTATGCCATAGTGCCTCAAGATCTGACATTATTACATGTCTGTATTTTATTATTTTATTGTTTAAAAGATGGGTCTGCTTTAATAGAGAAAATTCATTCAACAAGTCCTCCAATGTTTACAAAAAAAGGCTTACTGGGCTTAGCTCTTTGATGACTAGTAACATTTGAGTACAATGTGTTATAGATGTCATATACATATCACTGTCATATGAAATGGTACTTTCAGGTTACCTAAATTAGCCCACTGAAGAGGAAGAAATATTCAGAAAGGCAATATGAATATCTAGAATTATTTATAAAGCAACACTGAATTTTAAAAGACCTACTCTCAACAAGCAAAAAAATATGTTAATGTACCAAATAGTTTCATCTGATACTATTTAGAGATTTCAAATACATTCGATAACTAAGAAGCTTTGTTTAACACCATTATATGATTTTCTAATATCACAAAAGAAAAATCAACTTAAAGCAACCTACTGTCTGTGAGACTCCCCTCTCCAAGATTTTACAAAATAATCAGTAGCATTATTTTGTCTATTTTTTTTAATTAAATAGGCTTGTGTAATCATGCTGTGTAAGACCTGCTTTTCATTTTCTTATCTAGATAAAAATCGTTAAGACTTCATCTTAATGATCAATTAATTAAAAACTATAAAAAGATGGGTTACATTATCTTCAATTCCTGAACTTTGTTTTCAGATTTATTTTAGCCAATAGTAACGTCTGGTTTAAGTGACTAACACTTCTATAGCAAATGCCTCAATATTTTCTGTACTTTGCCCCAACTCAAAAAGTAAAGAACATGTTCTAGAAAGATAATCATTTCTGGAATTATTTTGAATGCTCGCATGTTTGTGTATTTTTCCTTCCAGGTTTTTTTTCTTATAGTTATTCCAATAGGGAAAGAAACTGACCTCAAAAGTCATTAGAATTAAAAACACTGGTAGCCATTATATTTGAGGGAGTGGAGGAAAATATCACATAGTCATAACTTCCATGGCTTTGTAGATTTGACCTAAATTATTGGGACATAGGACTATGTAAGACTGACCCAAGTTCTGTATATAAATGAAAACTGAATACTCAAGGATAACACTGGACTGTACCTTCACAGGAGAGGTTGACCACAGAGTAGAAAATAAGCACACTTAGCTTGAGATGCAGAATAAAATCCTTTAGAAAAAAACTAAACAAAACATTATTTTGTTTGAATAACAGACCTTTCCAAGCCATTATTGTTGTTAGTTGCAAAGTTGGGTCCGACCCATCGCGATGCCATGGTTACTCCAGGCCTTCCTGTCCTCTACCATCCTCTGGAGTCCATTTAAGCTCACGCCTACTGCTTCAGTGACTCCATCCAGCCACCTCATTCTTTGTCGTCCCCTTCTTCTTTTGCCCTCAATCTTTCCCAGGATTAGGCTCTTATACCAAAGTTAAAAGAGGTTTGTGATATGAAGTCATGGACTGTTTCACCTATTGCAACTGATATGTGTGTATCAGTGGTGAAATCCACATTTTTTTATTACCGGTTCTGTGGGTGTGGCTTGATGGGTGTGGTGTGGCTTGGTGGGCATGGCAGGGAAAGGATACTGCAAAACCTCCATTCCCACCCCACTCCAGGGGAAGGATACTGCAAAATCCCCATTCCCTTCCCACTCCAGGGGAAGAATCTCCATTCCCAACCCACTCTGGGGCCAGTCAGAAGTGGTATTTGCCAGTTCTCCAAACTACTCAAAATTTCCCCTACCAGTTCTCCAGTACCATTCAGAACCTAAATATCTGCATGTATATGTTTCCAAACTGTGTTGATTGTAGCGTATTCGAACGGGCTGAAAGAAGTTGGCCAGATAGATCAAAGCTGTGTTGATATTTTTTTTTTATTGCAAGAGTATAACTTTCACTTTTAAGGAGATGGTGAAAAAACTAAAAACTGTATTGGCTCTTTTGAAAAAAAAAGTCCTGGAAATGATCTATTTGCAAGATAAATTAATTCTCAGATTGTACTACACTCTGGATTCAGACTCATAAGAAACTGATCTGGATTGCCGCAATGGATATAATTTATGAGAGTGTGAGTCTTTTATTATTACAGATAGTCCTTGACTTACAACAGTTTCATTTAGTGACTGTTCAAAGTTACAACGGCACTGAAAAAAGTGACTTATGACCATTTTTCACACTTACGACTGTGGCAGCATCCTCATGGTCACGTGATCAAAATTCAGAGACTTGGCAAACTGACTCATATTTATGACGGTTGCAGTGTCCCAGGGTCATGTGATTACCTTTTGCAACCTTCTGACAAGCGAAGTCAATGGGGAAAACCAGATTACTTGGCAACTATATTACTAATTTAACAACTGCAGTAATTCACTTAACAACTGGAGCAAGAAAGGTTGTAAAATGGAGCAAGACTCACTTAACAAATGTTTCACTTAGCAACACTTGTGGCTCAATTTTGGTATGTATTTTGTCTCTTTGTATAGATCTGTCTCATTATCTCTCTGAGATGTCTCCAAAGGTTTGGGATTGAAGGCATTTGATGATGATGATGATTCTGTTCCTAGTTAAAATATCACATTCAGAAGATAGCATTTTGTATGATTTAATTCACATGCTCCTTAACAGATATAAGAAGAGTCTATAAATGGTAATTAAGTGATTTGTGATATAATATAATCAATGTAACATCTTGCTGTATTTCTCTTTATATTTAAATCACTTTTTGCTTATATAGGTTATGGATTGCTATGTAGTAAGAGAAATCCTATTTAGAGGAAGTTCTTTGAAAGTGTATTTCTTGGGTCTATTTACTCCTGGGAAATTTTGGGAAATGGGATTTTCTGATGCTCTTTTATCATATTTTGCTATTGGAGGCCAAGGGTGTATTTACTAGCTGCAAAACCTATTTTACCAGTTTCAGCTTGTGCACTATTGTGACCACTTCTACAACAAGACACCAGGATTATCTTAAATTATTCACTGGAAGCTTTTAAATTGTGTTCTATGAAAGTCTGTTCTGGAGTCAGTTCAAATTTGCAATGAAGGAAAAATGCAGTGTTTAGGATATTTAGATGAACATTAGCTCTGTTCACATAGTAATCAAAATTGATCACATTTAACAGAGATATTTCCAGTGTCAACTTAAATATGCTTTTCTTTGTATGTGTAACACTTTTTGATATGCTTCTGAAAATTGGGTAGACATCTTTGATGCAAACTAGTTTTTTAGCTATCATTCAGTCATAATTTTTTATTCTACAATGGTCAGACCACACACATTCAGCTAGGAGCGGAGAATTAAGATGTTAAGAAGCCTGGAAAGAAAATCTTATAAGGAACCATTGGAGTTATTGGGTATGTTTAGCCTGGAAAAGATGACAGGAGTCGAGAGAGCTCCCTGAAGGCCTTTCACATAGAAGATGGGGAAAATGTATTGTATTTAGGGTCATTTCAACTACAAGGATGTATATTTCAGCTGGATATCAGAAAATAAAATTCTCCTGATATAAATAGTTCAAAATGGTATAGGCTACCTTGGGAGGCTAAGGACCCTCATTCACTGGAGATGTTTAAACGGAAGCTGGACGTCCAACTCTCAGGAATGCTCTAATAATATATTTCTACACTGTATAAAGGATTGGACTATATGATCCACAAAATGTATCAAGTATTTCATGTTCATTTTATAGAGATTATGTACTCTAAAACAGATTCTTTTGCTTTTACTAGTAAATCCTGATTATTTCCAGAATTATATTGAGAAGTACAGTAGATATATCCTGGGCAATCAGGACCCATTTTTTTTACTCAAGAAAGAATAAATAGTTTGCACAGGCTCAACTATCTACTAACTTGAATATTAACAAAGTAAGATTGATAAGCATGTAATAGACTCAATGGGAATATTTGTTATGACTATGCAGTTCCATGGATTAAGTTTTTAATAATGTGTCATAATATAAAATAAGAAAATGCAACAATAAATGCTTTCTAAAAATTCTTCATACCATGGATATACAGGTACCTTTGGTCATAAGTTGTTTGCAATACTAATAATGGTATCCCTCCCATGTTTTTTCATAGTCACATTTTTACTTCATTTAAACATGCAAGTTACTCAGATTGACTATTGGACATGAATAAATAAAGCTGAACTTTTTGATCAGAACAAACAGATAAGATTCAGCATGTCCTCTTACACATGTGCAATATTAGATATGTAAATGCATCATTTATGTCAAATTCCTGCTAAAAATACACAGAATGCACACAATGGATTGTTTTCATGTTTTTCACAATTGGCTAACAAATAATATAGCAAACTAAACATGGACCAAGCTAAACGGAGAGATCATTTTGTATAAGTTACTGAATACAGTAACTTAATAACAATATTGTTATTTAACAATATTGTACTATTTAAAAATGCAACAAAACAGAATCATTTAGACCATTTTGGAATAATGTAACATTATTTCCACATTTAGAAATGTGTAGAACATGTTTTAGTGTGCAGAGTCAATTGAAATATTGAGTGGTATGATAGAATGCTGGCTCATAACAATTGTGCAATGTTTCATAAATATCAAACTTCTGGGCTTATTTATATTTATAATCTCCAGATATATAACATGTATTGTGTACTACGATGGCAGTCAATTGAATACAGTGTAACCACCACTGTTTTTAAGAATCTGCTTTATATACCACTTGTGCACTAAACACCGAAGACTGCCTGCCCAGCCATATCATGGTTCCATTTACGTAAATAATGATTATGCATTGGTCTAGAAATGGCACACATTTAATGCTTTTATGAAATCATGGGTCAGATTATGCAGTGTGCTGGGAGACAACTATTTGTGAATCGTCTTTAAACATTAGATATATTTATTGAGGAGAAAATACATAAAATTGCAAATTTAAGTGTGTTTGTAACAAGAGAGTTTTCAACTCTTTCCACCCTGCTGAGCCAGTCTCTAAATTGAAGCTTTTTCTGCCAAGCATTTCACATTAAATTATGGAGTTTTCTCAAGGGCTAAAGAAAACAGTTATTAAGAGTGTGAGCTTTGGCCATTATTTCACAATTGAGTTAACCTCCATCCTCAGGGCAAAATTTTGCAGCTGTTGTTTGAAGTGAGTTAGATTTTTGTTTTTGTTTTCTAATTAGACTTAATTTTAGTGTATTGCAGTTAAGAATACAGTGCAAAGACAACCTATACTTGAGGAGATATCTTTTTTTCCAGGTAATTGTAAATTATATCTGATCCTCATCTGGTCAATCAAAACTGGAAAAGTATTTTGGAGGAATGAAATGTATAAGGCTATGACGTCTATACTGGATTGAAGCTGAGATATGGATTATTCATTACGAATCAACACATAAAGATATATGTGAACAAGAAATAGTTCTGATTTTTATATTAAAGTTTTTTTAATGTGTATTTGCTTTAACAGTAATGTATTAAATAATAGTGTAATTGTTTTTATATATTTTATAAATCAAATGCAATCAACTTCACAATTTATCTGACTGATATATCCTGGTATTGGGGACAATAACTATTTGAAATTTGACACCAATCTGACAATAATTTGAAATATATCCCTCAATGTTTATTTCATGAGGATTTTTCTATAAAGGAAAATGTATAACGGTAACAGGAACAGTATTGTTCAATAGGAAGAAAAAGAATGCTAAAAAATTCTGTTTCAAAATATTTTGTTTGGCAACTACTTGATGATGTTAGTGGGGCTAAGATGGCTACAGATTCCAGCCTGATTTATAGATGGAAATTGTCTCATTATAGGAAATAATTTCATGGTATTTAATCATTAGTACAATGTAATTAAATATATCCTCAGATTTCATATAATTAGCTTTAAATGACAGAATTAGTATTTTAAAGATAAACTAGTTCCTAAGATTTATCAGAGATTGAATTAAAATCATCAAGTAGTTGCCAAACAAAATATTTTGAAACAGAAATGTCAGTGAAATTAATGTTTTGTAATATGGCAATAAAAACTTGAGAGAGCACTGCAGGGTAGTTATTTTTAATAATGCATCTCATCTATGCTTTGAAATTTTGTATGGCTGCATATTACTTTTCAAAGGAAGACACATATATGGTTCATAATAAGTATTATTAAATATGTGATCAATTATAATAATCATCCAAAAAGTTACAATTTTATGTAATACTAAACTATTTCATACAAATTTAGCAATAAAAAAATGTTTACATAGGTAGATCAAGGGAAAAAACAGTACTTTTTTTTAAAGTATCATTTTCATTGATGAAATCTTGTACAATTCGTCATGTACTGTGTTTATATGAACATTCTATTAATATTTCTATTTAGTTAAGATTTAAAGATCTGGAACTCGTTCAATGTGTTATATATCAAACTACATTTAAAGCCAAAATGAATTTCAATGCCGTTTCAATATTCCTCGTTGTTGTTAGAACCGTAGCAATGAAAATAGAGATTAAACCTAAACTTTAAGACAAATTATGATTGCTTTGAAGCATTAAAAGTGGTTTCTTTCAGCTTAATTATAGCACATCTTAATATATGGTTCTTCTAACAAAACAGGTTAACCAACACTTTATTAGCTACGGTATAAATTGTTAAAACATATAATCTTCCTCAATAATAATTATATATAACAATAAAATCAGAGACTTCAAAATTAATAATATTTCTTCACCTATAAGCCACAGCTTCAAGGCCTTCAAGCGTTTATCATTTAGTCTGTTATTTCAGGATGCAAAGTGTGTAAACATTGGTAATGGCAAACCTTCCAAGTTATTGCCAAGAAAACTACATGAATGTGTCCATAACTTTAGCAACTGGAGAAATGGACTCAAAGGGACTTCATATTCTCACGCTGAAATCAGTAATGTGTAATGTGTAATGTTAGCCACAAAAAATTGAAATTCTATTACTTTTGTATTTAAATTAATTAGAAGGCATGGTGCATCCTGTCTGGAAGCACACTGATAACTACCAGCTCATTTTATGATCCAATGTTCTATAATTGCAATTTCTGAAAATGATCGTGTTTTGCAGGACAATTAAAGATTTTCCCCTCCCACTGTTAGATTAGATTAGTGTTTTTCAACCTTGGCAACTTTAAGATATGTGGACATCAAGTCCCAGAATTCTTAAAGTTACCAAAGTTGAGAAACACTGAATTAGATGAATGAATCTATTTTGTTAAACAAATTCTATTGACTGTCCCTGATAATAAGTCAAAATGCCACAGCTTTATGTTAATTTATTGATTCCTGCAACTCCCTGTGAACTTGTTAATAAAGAAGCAGCAGGATCTTGAAAGCTGTAGCTTCAGTTTTACCACAAATGCAAGCCATCTAAGACTAGAGAGGACAGGATATGAGCTACTTATAGCAACCAGTGGACAAGAATAGCAGGAAGGCTGCTGTTGTAGCAAAGGTCTTTGAAGCAAACAATTTATTAAACCTTGTAATACTCAAAACAAAATCTTTGAAGGCAGGTTATCCTTTCCTACACTATGCTCCATTGTGAAAGAATTGCTTCCTTTTCCTTTTTAGATTTTTTTCATTTGTGACACTGACACTCCAATGGTTTTCTTGAGAAAAGTAGGCTACTTACTCCTATATTAGCAGGAGTCAGGAAAATTTTGTGTGTGTGTGTGTGTGTGTGTGTGTGTGTGTGTGTATGTATGAATATGTTGTGGGTGGGTGTGGCTTCTTCATTGGTATATTGTAAGCAATGCTTATTTTACCAGTCTTTCATAAACAATTGAAATAACTAAAGAATCCATAGCCTAACTGAAACACCGACAAGGACGTTAAGATATCCTTTCAATTTGTTTTTCAATTTTTAATTTTTAAAATGTAATCCACAACCTTTAATTTTCTGGAATATAAATGTGTTAATTAAACAATTCCCAGTTCCCCAATCATTCACCCATTATTTTGGATAATCTGTCGTTTTTCCCCCCACAATATCATAGCAAATCTTAGCAATACTCATGGGGAGTTCACCTTTTCAAATGAAAATGAATAAACAAACATTCTCACTAAAATATATGTCCAGAATGTCAAAATAAAGAGATAGTGCACGCACGCACACACACACACACACATTTGTGAACCAGTAGGGAAGTTTAAGTGAATACCACCCGGGATGTAATGCATCAGGATCTGGTGATTTTAACTCGTCTAGAGTGGACAGGTGTTCTCTTACCATTTCCTTGCCTACTTTAATTCATATTCATAGTCTGTCTTTTACAATTCTGTTTCTGGTAGGTGGGGCTGTGTTTTGTTGTGTGAATAGATACTATGAAGGAATTAAGCAGCCCCTGCTTTCTCTCTGCTGCCTGTTAATTCCTTGCCATCGTAACTCATTAGCGGACCAATTGTTTCTTTGATTTTTTTCTTATTTTTTATATGTTGGGAAAAAATGTATTTTTTGACATTTGTCGCAAATCTTAGTTCATTATGAGCCTTAGTTTTCCTGACTTAATCTTTGCAGATTCAGGCTATGTGTGCTAGTATATTCTGCCTTAGTTATGTGTCTCTCCTTCAATTTTTTTTATACTTATCCTTTTTGTCTTTCAGATTATCAGAGAGTTCTTTATGCAACCATGCTGATTTCCTCTTGGATTTCTTTTTTTTTTCTTTGATATTGTGTGGGACTGGGCTTTTATAATCATATTTTTTAGAGTTCCCAGAACTCTTTTTAGAATTTTAGAACTCTAAAAAGCTTCTTGAATTGTTTTACCCTTTAAGATTTTCATCCATGGAATCCTTCCCATATGACATGGTCACTCTCCCCCAAAGTTCCTGCAACCACATCTACCCCCTTTATTATTTCTTCTATTAGTAAGAATTAGGCCCAGGATAGTTGTTCTTCTAGTTCCCTTCTCTACTCTTTGGATGAGAAAGTTGTCAGCTAGGTTAGTTAGGAACCTGTTTGATCTCTCACTTGATGCAGAGTTTGTCTCCCAGTTGATATCAGGATAGTTAAAATCCCCCATTACTACTGTAGTGTGTTTCCTATATACATTTGTTAACTGACTAGGAAAAAGTTTATTTTTTCTGGTTGGTTGGATGACCTGTAGTATACACCTATGGCAATGTCATTCTTTTTTCTTTTTATATTAACCGATATGCATTCTAGGAGGCTTTCATCCTTGTTTTTATGCATTTCTGTAGAGATGTAGTGATCTCTTACATATAATGCAGCTCCATCTCCACTTTTGTTAAGTCTGTTTCTTTTGAACAGTTTATATCAATTTTTCTTCATTCATTCATTTCTAATGGTCCAATTTTCACAGACATATCAAACTGGAAAAACCATGACCTTGATAATACACACTTATGGTGGCAGATTGATGTCTGTGCATTTTAATACGCTGTGATCCATGCAGCATTTCTCCCAAATAACAGAGGTCTTTTTATTTTATAGCTACAGTTACCAGCTCTAAGTATTTTTGTGCTTATAGATAAAGCCTGTAACTTCTTACATGGTTGTCAACATTGGGTTGGCTTTGCCTGTTATCATAGTCATAGTTTTCTCAATGTTGAGCAGCACGTTTGCATGCTGTATTTCATTTTCAAGAAGAGATGCCTTAAATTTTCTTTACATCCAGTCCCGGAAGTGGTAGAATCAGCATATTTGAGGTTATTGAAGTTTCTCCAAGCAATTTCAATATACACTCTCCTAATTCCCGAATCATTTAACTGATCCAGTTTCCCCAGACAGGCCAGGAAATCAGATTCTTAGGACTTTCTGCCCTGTAACCCTCCCTTCTATACATAAACATTATTTTTCTATTGTTTGGGTCCTTCTTCCTTGTAAAGCAGGCACCTAAAAATTGTTACAATAAAACTTCTTCTCATTGATGTGCTCCTTCTTCCGACTTAATCCACAAATAATGAAGCAATGAGTTTGTGAATTTAAATCAGTAAAATGGTAATGTAATTAAATGAAATTAAGATTATGCTTGCAAGGAGATCTTGTGCACTTTTAATACAATGTGATAATTTCATCATTTATTTATATACCTGATATGTTTATATACCGTTTTAATATACCACTTCAGTATCAATCTCAATATTTAAAAAGTTCAGAGTATTAACAATTATATTAACCATGTTTTAACCATGTTGGTATCCTGGGAAGGAATAGGACATTGACAGACAACAGGGAGACAAAACACAGAACTTTGAGGATCTAAAGAAAGGACTTTAAAGTGAGGATTAAAAATAAATGAAAATGCTACAGAATCTGACTGGAACATTTTAACACAGGAGATTCTTTTAATAAGGAGTAACCAACAAAAATCAATGGCAGTCTGGGGTGTTTATATTTATTAGCATTTCCTTTTTATTTATTAACTAAGTGAACTGGCTTCTCAGGGCAGCATATTTCCCCACTCCATAAATCTACAGTTTCCCAAAAGATTATGTTAACATTTTTTAAAAAATCTATTTGACTTTTTTTCAGACTATGTTTCTTGCTTGACTTTATATTTTTATAAATTTATAAATAAATAAATTTATAAATAAATTTTATATTTTGTTTCAGATGGTCTGCCATTGTCATTCCTATATATAACTGATCAAGCATAAATAGTGATTTATTTACATGACCAACATAAATAGTGATTTCTGTAGACACACTATATTTATTTCTGGTATTTGATTTCTATTATTCATCAACAATTCTAGCTTTATATGAAAACATCCAAAAAGTGAAGCACCTAAAGCAGTGGTGAAATCCAAATTTTTTTTACTACCGGTTCTGTGGGCGTGGCTTGGTGGGTGTGGCAGGAGAAGGATACTGCAAAATCTCCATTCCCACCCCACTCTTCTGGGGCCAGCCAGAGGTGGCATTTGCCAGTTCTCTGAACTACTCAAAATTTCTGGTACCGGTTCTCCAGAACCTGTCAGAACCTGCTGCATTTCACCCCTGACCTAAAGGATTTAGGCCTGATACTGGAGATAGCATGTGAATTCCAAATACTTCCTTTTTAATCTTTTTGAGTTCTATATAAGTTATATATATATATGGCAAAAATGTTGCAGTTCCCAGTGCCCACGTTTATCATTCTTAAAAATACTGTAATTATACGCTGTAATATTTGAATTGGTGTTATTATAGTACTTTGTAGTTACCAACAAATTGAAAATGTTGTTATGATTTTATCTTCTGCGTAATACATTTATTGAATCGCACCATCTGCTTTTATAAGGATTTGTGGTTAATTGCATCACACTTGTTATTTTTTTGGAATCTGACCCAGGATACAGGAAGACAGACTGCTAACATGTACTTTCTCAGATATTTCTGTGGACATATTTTTCTTGAGATTTAACACACAGAACTAAGAGGATATTAGGGTTTTAAAGCAAACTATGGGAGAATCCAAAATTCAAAGTACCAATGTTCAACAAATTATCTTTTATGCTTTCCCTTCTCCCATGATATCATATATAGTATCATGTATAGTCCATGATCTATGAATACTTACGTGGGCTAATCCCTCCTTACTTTCTTACTTCTCCAGCCATCATAACTGGAACAAAACAGTCATGAGCTTCTAAGATTCTAAGCCATCTGAAACAAGCTGCCATTGTACAGGTAGTCCTTAACTTACAACAGTTCATTTAGTAATTGTTCAAAGTTACAACAGCACTGAAAAAAGTGACTTATGACCATTTTCACACATACGACCTTTGTAGCATCCCCATGATCACGTGATCAAAATTAAAATGTTTGGCAACTGGTTCATACTTATGACCGTTGCTGTTTCCCAAAGTCACATGATCATCTTTTGCAACCTTTTGACAAGCAAATTAAACGGGGAAGCCAGATTCACATAACAACCATGTTGCTAACTTATCAACTGCAGTGATTCACTTAACAACTCTGGCAAGAAATGTCATAAAATGGGGCAAAATTAACTTAACATAAATCTCACTTAACAACATAAATTTTGGGCTCAATTGTGGTCATAAGTCTAGGATTACCTGTATAAAAATTTCCAGTGCAATTCTCTGGAGAGAAGAAAATATATGGTCCCAGTCTTTATGAACTTCAACAGAGAATATGCAAGCTGAAGAGCATACACTTATCAAAAACTGTCATTCATTCACAAGCTGCAATTATTAAAGACAAAAGAATGCAAACTCACGCCATGTTCTCAAGGATTCTAGGATGCTAGGCAATGTGATGTAAGAGTGATAAGAGTGATGTAATTTTCTAATTTCCTTTCCATGCCAGGGATTCATAGGAATAAAAAAACTGCATGGATTTAAGTCAGCCTAAACTGTCTTCTGGCACAGTAGAAATGTAAGACTGCCTGGCTCTTTATTCTTCACGAGACATAAATCATATACCACTTTAGTCAGCCCTTAATGAAAAGTAATTAATTAATTGAGGGCGTTCCTTAGAGGTAGTCTAACCCAGTGGGGTTTTTTTTTTAAATCATAGAAGGGGAATCTGGTCATCCAGATTCAATCACAGAAAGAAAAAGAAAACTCATCTTCTTGAGTCAATTCTTCAAGCAGGTGCTTCAGTTGTCTGAGGAATTTGTTTTTGATGGCCCTCTCTAATGTTTCCTGGGTGGTCGTCTTCTTTTTCATCTCTTCTACGTGTTATTTAAAATTTAATAACCAAATGCAGAACTTGTTAAGCCCAGCGCCTTATTCCTGTGCAAAAGAATTCCATTATGAATTCTTACAATTCATGAATGTCATCCACGTGTTTACAATTCAATAGGTGGAATGTTCATCATGGAATATTTCCCTATCTTGCCATGAAAATCTCTACATATAGTCATTGGTCCTCACAGGAAATTTTTAAAAAAAAAACCCAACTGTATATTATGCATGCACTATAGCTTTTGACTACAATCCTAACTATGTCAAAGTGCAGAATAAATGGGCATGAGCCTCATCTTTCTATTTTTACAGCTGGAGCTGAGTATATGCAATATCAATATGCTTCTTTTAACCGTAAGGAATAAGAAGTTGAACAAATATAAATAGATGCAGCTATGCAGTATGTTTTCTTGTGTCGCAAACTCCGTTAAATATTCTACACCCTTTGGGCTAATGTATTTATACAACTCTACTTTTAAACAAAAACGATTCTTCTTGTTGAAGTACCCCCATGAAGTAGGTATCCAGCACATTGCAACAAATTATTTCAAGCCCTTGCTTGGAATGACTCTCAACACATTCCAGGAACCCCATAAACAAAGCCAACATGTGCAGCATTAACTTTCCCTTTTATGCTGACAGCTTCCCCCGCCCCATTCGGCATAATGACCTTCCTGCACAGTGTGTGTTGCCATAAAAAGAAACAGAGCTTTGTAAAATTAGAGGAACTGTTTAATATCAAATCGTTTTATCTAAGGAAGACAGTTACTCCAGGGTAAACACCAAAGAAAAAGTAGAAGAATTAGAAATATTTGTTTTTGCTGCTGATTCTTTGACTTTACATTGTTCAAATAAACTTGCTCAGAATTTTTTTTTTTTAAAAAAAATCTAAATGCCAGCAATAGCTCCATAGACTAAAAAAAGGTTAGGACACAAAATGTACGAAAGTTGGGCCGGAAATGCAGGATGCTCCTAATATTCTTTCGTATTACAAAAACAAAAAAGGGAAAAAAACAATTGTATTACAAAAAAGGGAGGAGAGTGTTTCAGATACTTTTGCCTGGTAACTATGAGAATTAAGACAAAGCCAGAGGAGCTTTGGAAATCAAAACAGAAAATGATCGAACCCAATTTATTACTAAACAGATGGCAAAAGTAATTGTGCCAAAAAAAGAGTACATTTTGCAGATATTAAAAGTTAGGCTGGAAACATAATTGAGCTTTTCATTGTACTGTCACAAATGTATAATAAATAGGAAATCCTCTTAGCTTACTGAAAATAAAGCCTCTGATGCCTAGTTTATATGGTTTTGTCAACACTTACTAATGGCTGAATTTACATGTTCTATATCAAACCAGAAGCTTCCCCTGTAAAATATACAATGTAGGGTTCAGAATATCACTAGCCATATTCAATATAGAATTCTACCGTAGTAGTATTTGCCCTTCAACATCTAACTTAATTCCACATTAAAAGATTCAGGTACTGATAAACTAGTACCTAATCCATTATACCAGGGCTGTCAAACTCCCGACCTATGGGCCGGATGCGTTACGTGCTGGCCACGCCCCCACCACGCCCCCGCCAGCTTTAGTGAAGTTTGAATTACATCACATGAAGCTACCTTGACATGAGTTTGACACCCCTGCATTATACTAAGGAGGAACACTGGTGATATTTATGCATCCATGTGTGCTTGAGTAGGAAAAAGAGAATTCACAGACATGAATGAAGATTCATCTGACCCATTTTTCCCCTAAGTTTATGATCATACTGGTAATGAACCATACACACATTCTGATGATCATGGGAGCTGTAATATTCTTAATCTGGAAGACACCTAATAATTTAAGTAACCCAATAAATCATCATCAGATGTTTCCTGATGGCCTTTTATTTTTGAATGCTTTTAAAGCAGCTGTAAAATTAATGACCTATTTTAAGTCCAGTAATACAGTTTTGGGTTCTAGCATACACAGGCACTAAACAACATTGTTCACTAGGAACAATATACCTATGAAAAATCACAGTACTAAAAAAATTACCTCTGTGATACATTGCTCATGGTTGGCATTTTTAGTAAAATGTTCACCATCTATATCAGCTAAGCTGGTAGGGACCATTTAAAACACTATTAAATAAGTAGAAGATGGAAGAAAAGGAAGCATTTCCAAAAGAAAAGAATCTGAAATTATATGTTTTAAATAATATAAAAAATTTAACCAAAAAGAACCTGTGTTTTAAGGTTTAATTTCTCATAAGTATTACCAAAGTCTGCACATGAATAGTAGGTCAACAAATAGGGCACTTTTCACCCCACAATTAAATCTATTTGTATTAACATATTTAATAAACCAAAGCCCGTTTAAAATCAATAGATGCTTCTTTGTTGGTGTTGTGAGGTGTATTTCTTACTCAGCATGTAATACTCAGTAGAGTATTACATATTCTACTGAACTATATTTCATTTCTTTATTTAATTTGTTTGCTGCCCATCTTGCTGCAAGGTGACTCTGGATGGGTTACAACATCAAAATAAAACCATATATATATATATATATATATATATATACACACACACATGTGTGTGTGTGTGTGTAAAATCACAATAAAATCATAAGAAAATACAAATTATTTCATTTCATTTTCATTTCATTTCATTTTTTTCATTTTATTTAATTTGTATACCGCCCTACTCCCGAAGGACTCAGGGCGGTGAACAGGCACAGAATAAAACATATAGAATACAAAAATTAAGAGCAAAAGTAAAATCGAATTAAATCAATTTAGCCCAAGACAAATTTAAAACCCCAGGTTAAGAACAAATTAAAATTTACATTAAAATTTACATTAAAAAAAGAATGGGAAAGGTTAGGCCAGACCAGCCTGGTGAAATAAAAAGGTCTTAAGAGCGCGGCGGGATCCTCCGTATCTCCTGGGGGAGCTCGTTCCAGATAGTAGGTGCCCCCACAGAGAAGGCTCTCCCCCTGGGGGCCGCCAGCCAACATTGTTTGGCCGACGGCACCCGGAGGAGTCCCTCTCTGTGAGAGCGTACCGGCCGGTGGGAGGCCGTTTGTGGCAGCAGGGGGTCCTGTAAATAACCAGGCCCTAAGCCATGGAGCGCTCTAAAGGTGGTAACCAAAACCTTGAAGCGCACCCGGAAGACCACCGGGAGCCAGTGCAGCTCGCGCAGGAGAGGTGTTACATGGGAGCGCCACATTGCTCCCATAACCACCCGTTTGCCGCACTCTGCGCCAGTTGGAGCCTCCGGGTGCTCCTCAAGGGGAGCCCCATGTAGAGAGCATTACAGTAGTCCAGGCGGGAAGTGACGAGGGCATGAGTGTCCGTGTTTAAGGAGTCCCGATCCAGAAAGGGACGCAACTGGTGAATCAGGCAAACCTGATGGAAAATCCTCCCAGTCACGGCCATCAAGTGCTCTTCTAAAGACAGCTGTGAATCCAGGAGGATGCCCAAGTTGCAAGCCTTCTCTATGGGGGACAGCGATCCACCCCCGATAGTCAGCGATGGCGTCAATTGACTATATCAGGACGTCGGAAACCACAGCCACTCAATCTTGGACGGGTTGAGCCTGAGTCTGTTCCTTCCCATCCAGATCCGCATGGCCTCCAGGCACCGGGACATCACTTCAAGGGCATCGTTGGGGTGGTCCGGGGTGGAGATGTACAGCTGAGTATCATCAGCGTATTGATGGTACTTCACCCCGAAACCACGGATGATCTCACCCAGCGGCTTTACATAAATGTTGAACAGAAGGGGCGAGAGAACCAACCCTTGTGGCACCCCACATATGAGGCGCCTCGGGGTCGACCTCTGCCCCCCTGCCAACACAGACTGCTACCAGTCAGAGAGAAAGGAGTAGAACCACCGCAACATGGTGCCTCCCACCCCCAACTCTTCCAACCGGTGCAGCATGATACCATGGTCGATGGTATCAAAAGCCACTGAGAGATCTAATAGGACCAGGACAGAGGAGCAACCCCTGTCCCGAGCCCTCCAGAGATCATCCACCAATGCGACCAATGCCATTTCCGTGCTGTACCCAGGCCTGAAGCCCGACTGGAACGGATCCAGATACGCCGTTTCATCCAGGTGCTGGGGGAGCTGTCGCGCAACCACACTCTCAACAACCTTCGCAACAAAGCGAAGGTTGGAGACCGGACGATAATTCGACAACAGTGCCGGGTCCAGGGAAGGCTTCTTGAGGAGAGGCCTCACCACCGCCTCTTTCAAGGCGGCGGGGAAGTCACCCTCACTCAATGAAGCATTTATAATCCCCTGGAGCCAGCCTCACGTCATCTCCCGGGAAGCCAGCACTAACCAGGAGGGACACGGGTCCAACAAACATGTGGTCGCATTCAGTCTCCTCAGAATCCTGTCCACGTCATCAGGAGTCACAGGATCAAACTCATCTCAGATAACATTCTCAAGACCTGCCCCAGTCATCCCCCCCTGAACCTACCCAGTCAGAGTCCAGATCTTCCCGAATCTGGAGTGGTTTTGTCATGCAGATACTGTACAAAATCCTCAGCTCTACCCTCCAAGGGGTCCTCCCGTGCTCCCTGGTGGAGTAAGGAGCGGGTCAGCCTAAACAGGGCGGCCGGGAGATTATCTGATGATGCAATAAGAGCAGCAAAATAATTACATTTCGCTGCTTTTATCACCACTAGGTAATTCCTAATATGAGATCTTACCAGTGTCCGGTCGGATTCGGAAAGGCTGGCCCTCCAACTGCTCTCTAGGCGTCTTTTCCAGCGCTTCATCCCCCTCAGCTCTTCAGTGAACCAGGGAGCCAGGTGAGATCGGCGGCGGGTCAGAGGCCGCAAAGGCACGACCCGATCCAGAGCTCCAGCAGCCGACCTATCCCAGGCAGCCACTAGTTCTCCAGTCGAGGCGTGTGCCAGAGCCTCAGGAAATGGCCCAAGCTCCATCTGGAACCTATCAGGTTCCATCAGGCATCTGGGGCAGAACCATCTTACTGGCTCCGCCTCTCTGCGGCAGGGTGCAGCAGTTCGAAGGTCAAGGCGAAGGAGAGAGTGATCTGACCATGACAAGGGCTCGGTGACTATATCCCCTATCTCAAGATCACTCAACCACTGTTCAGAGACAAAAACTAAGTCCAGCATGTTTCCCCCCATGTGGGTAGGGCCATGAATTAGCTGGGTCAGGTCCATAGCTGTCATGGAAGCCATGAACTCCCCAGCCACCTCAGACATCTCACCCATGGACGGCAGGTTGAAATCCCCCATGACCATAAGTCTAGGGGTATCAACTGCCACCACGGTGATGACGTTGAGTAGCTCAGGCAGGGCTGCTGCCACGTGGCAGGGAGCCAGGTACGTGATCAGCACACCCATCTGAACCCCATGACCCCACTTCACAAGGAGGGACTCACAGTCGGCCGTCTGAGGGACAGTGGCCTCCCTTGGTCTAAGACCTTCTTTAATGATAACCGCTACCTCCCCGCCCCTCCCCTGTGGCCTCGGCTGATGAAATGCATGGAAACCTGGTGGGCACATTTCTACGAGGGGGACCCCCCCTCTGGGCCCAACCAGGTCTCTGTAATACCTGCCAGGTCCGCTCCCCACTCCTGCATGAGATCACAGATGAGGGGGGCCTTATTTACTACAGACCTGGCACTGCACAGCATCAGCCGAAGGCCTGGGCCCTAAGGAACTGAGCAACCTGGGGAATGGGTAGAGCCTTGGGGGCCAGAGCCCACTACCGCTTGTAAACAGCGAACACACGCTACCCTAACACGATATGGCACCCTGCTCCTGCCGTATCTGCCCCTCCCATTCACAGAATTGATGTTAAAAACACTATCTGGGTAAGCTCTGACCCCCCCTCGACCCCAGGCCCCCCACCTCCCATACCACGCTTCATAGCCAGACCCGACCCTCCCCTTAGTGGGTTTTCCCCCATACCCACAACCCAATTTCTAATCCAACCCTCCCCCCTCCCAGACCCCCTTAAAAGAGTAACTAAAAATTTAGATAAAAAACCCCTCAACCCCCTCTTTGCGGCATGCCACCTCTCTGGGTTCCAAAACCCGTCATCAAGGTAGGCCCTTGATAACATGGAGGGCCAGGCCTGCGAGAGGGGGGAGTCTCCCAGAGCAAGAAGTTCAGCGGTCAAGTACATTCACAAACGGGAGAGGTGAGGATGATCTCTGGCAGGGTTCATAGTGTCTAAAAGTCCTGAGGACAGAAGGCAGCAAAACTTAAAGATGTGGAAAACTAGACTCCACTGTCCTCCCACGACAGTGGAGAGAGTCTTATGCCATTACTGCATATCCAGGGGGTGTTCCTTCCAGGCATCCTCTCACGAATTAAAACTAAAGATGGGGAGGAAAAGAGCAGAATTGTTTGAGGGGGAGGTGGGAGCTGCTATTAGTCAATCACCCACCTCCACTGTGAAATTTCCCCATTGGGGCCCCATGCCAACTGGCAGAGCCAAGACTTCAGGCTCTTGTGAAAAGTAAAGAAGGTGAGAACCAATCTCACCTCGGGGCAAGATATTCCAAAGGGCTGAGGCCTCAGCAGGCTCTTCTCCTGGATCCCGTCAACCAAAATTCCTTGACTAATGGGATCCACAGCATGCCTCTTCTGCCTATTCCATTGGGGTGAGACCGTTCCTCAAGTAACCTGGATCCATACTGTGCAGGGCATTGTAGGTAATAAACAACACCTTGAATTGACCTGTAAACAAACTGGCAGCCAGTGCAGTTTATGGAACAGTGGTATAACATGGGTCACTCTAGGGACCCAAAGACTTCCCACACCATCGTCCTCTGCATCAGTTGAAGCTTCTGAATGATCTTCAAGGGTAGCCCAATGCAGAGCACATTGCAGTAGCTCAAGTGTGAGATGACCCAGGCTTCAATGACTGAGGGCAGGGACTTATAATCAGTATTCTTACAAAATTCTAAGTTAAAGCAAGAACACAGGGGGGGGGGACTTATACTAATTTGTTACATCAGAAAACTAACCAGGAACGATGCCATCCAGCCTTTCTGTGTTTTCCTGATCACATGCCAAGGTAGGACAAATAATGCATTGGCTTTTCCATTGCCTGTTTCCTCAATTAACAAGGCTGCCAGGTTTGAGAAAGGAAACAGCAGCAAATCCATTAAGCCTAAATGTAGAAAATCATACCATACTGTATTGAAATAAGGTAACTCTATAGGATGTTTTACAGAAGAACGTGGACAAATATGTCAAATGTTTCTCCAAGCTATGTTTTTGTCTGTTCACTGCCAAAGGGCCAAAGAAATCAACTGGTGATCACTGCACTACGGAGACACTGGTGCTCTTATCAGTTCACATTCTAGAATGGTTTAAGAAAGTGGTTTCCTCTCTTTTGTACACATTTTAAATTACTATTCCTAGTTTACTGCATACAAATGCCAACATGTCACATAGAATGTGGCTGTTATGGCATGCCTCAGTGAATCGAAAAAAACAGTTAATCAAAGGTTAAGGCTACAAATATTTTCAGAACTGTATTTACATAATTTTATTTTTCTTCTGAAGTATTTACTATTTGTTTATATGATTTATATAGCTGCCTATCTCAACAAGTGGCAGTTACAAGGATTAAAACAGAGAAAACTTGCCACATACAACTCATAAGCATCCAAGGATAACCAATAACCCAATTCACTACTCTTTTTCTCATCCTCTCACTAGATATCATTTAAAGGTAATTGCTAGAAAGTTATTGTCCTGCTAAAAGTTTGAATATTTATTTCTTTATGCACTAACTTATTAATTGTATTAAAGCACACTTTTGTTCACCATCTTTCTTATTATTGAATTTCTTTGCTGCATTTTCATTAGTTCCTTACTTAGCCCCCTTCCACTCAAATAATCAAGCACAGAGTAAGAGAAACAGGAAGGACACTGTACAAATCTATTACTCATACTGCAATCTGTTGTGTTAATCTTTGCTAAATTAGGAGAGGGACTACATGCATATGATATCCTACGCTAATCAAGACCTAACAAAATTTTCTGCTTTTAAAATTTCTTTTGGAAAACTTTATAAGCATTTATTGACAGACATAACTTGGAAGCATAAATTGTAATCTATTATTTTAAGTATTTTGGTCCAGCTTTGCCCAAGAGTAAGTACAACTTTTGCTAAAGCCTTTTTTGGGATCATAAAAGATACCAGGATGTAAGTATCATAAAGACAGATTTTCATGTAGTTGTATAAAAGGTCTCACATGGATTCCTGTAAAATGTAGCAATTCATTGAGTAAATACTAGTTCAAACTAAAAAAGCTTATGTAAAGATCTGGAAGAACAATGAAAATTTAGCTTCTAATCCATGCTCTAATCAGTTCTTCTAATCCAAACAAAACACTTTTATAAAGTCACACCTTAGGTTTGGATGACATTGATACTTACAGCACGATAAAGTTAAAATTAGTATGGATATTAAAATAATTTTATTAAATGTGCCATATTGAGAATATGGAATCGATATAAACCCAAGTTGTGCCCCAAAACAATCTCTGCACAAGAATTCCATAGAAGAGAAACAGGAAGCAAAGACAAATGGTTGATATATCAGGAATTATTGGAAAATCACCAAGGTGAATATAAGATTAAACCACGAGAGCAGCTAATAACAGACGGATATAGTTGTCAATGGTTTTCCCATTTATAATTATCAGGAAAATTCAAAATAGATAAAAAGAATTATGATATGGAGCAAAATCAGAATTTGAAGTACAATTGTATTCTGATAATGAGCATGCAATTACAAAAATGTACAAACGTTGAAATTTGAAACAGAGGAAGAACAAGTTAAACAGTATATGATAAAGAGGGCTAAAAAAAATTGTTATAATATACTGATTGATCAATGAGAAAATCTTGGTTTAAAAAATTGCACTATGTTATGATCTTTCAGATATTTTTTAATAAAATGTATTGTTGGCATATGATGTCATATAAACACAATGTATAAAATCATTTAAAATTAATGTTGGAAATGTGAACAACATGAAGGGACATTTTATCATGCTTAGTGAACATGTTAGAAAACTTAAAAAATGGATTCAAGTCAGTGGTGGGTTGCCCCCGGTTCGCACCAGTTCTATAGAACCAGTAGTAAAACCGGTGGGAGCCTCCACCCACCGACCCCAACATCATCAAAACGCTTCTGCACATACGCAGAAGCTTCTGTGCGCGCGCGGCCCCGCTATAAACCAGTAGTAAAGGTAAGTAGAAACCACCCCTGATTCAAGTACATATGTTGATATAGTGAATTTTAAAGATTAATATTCAGAATTTATCCTTTTAGGTGTGATGACTAAAGGGTTAGAAAAAAATCCATGGAGGATTATTTCAATGTATTATTGCAGTAAGATTACTATATGCCCTAATATGGAAATACTTGGCACTAACCTCTATAGAGAAATGGTTGATGAAATTCACAGAACTTGTTGAAATGGACAAATTAACTTCTCTGATTACAGAAAGAATAATAACTACATGTATTGGTGACTGGAAACCCTTTATGGGGTTTAGCATAAAAATGAATTTATGATTTATGATTTTGATGATTAGTCTGGTTGGATTACAGAAAGAAGAGTCATGATGTAATTTTAGAGATGGAGCATAATATATATAAAAGCCCACTCACTCATCACGAAATCTCCAGAATAGTAAAAGGATTTTTCGAAATGACCATCAGATCATTAATATTTCATATACAGTATTATATTCACATGCTGTGATGCTAAGAAGCTAGACATTCTAGTTCCCCTCTACACCAGAAAAGAACTCTGTTCCAACTGCCAGTTGCCTTATATTAACCCCTCCTCACCTGAAAAGATCTCTGTTCCAACTGCCAGTTGCATCACATTCCATTACCTCAGTTCAAACTGGCAGACATTCCACTCCTTCACTCAGGAGTGGTCTGGGGCTCCTTACAGTACTAAACATTGCTACCTGACCAAAATGTCTATGCCTTCCACCTATGGAACTGCTTCTAGACTCAAGGCGATGGGAGAGAAATTCCCTTATGAGTTTCAATCACCGACCACTATTGAGCCAACAGTTTGTGAACCGAATTTCTCCTGCATAGTGTTCCAGCCCCAAATCACTTCTTACACTGACCTCCTCAGTTCTGACGAATCTGTTCCTTCTACTGTAACACCAGTTAAAGGGAAAACAGGGAAAATACGCAGGAAAAGATTTACAGATGCAATTAGGAAAACACAAGTAAGGGAAGCTGCAAAAAAAGTACCATGGAGAACAGGCACCTACTCGATGTGGTAGTCTGATGGGATCAGAGGAATTCGGGGTATGAAAACAGTTTCTCCCTGATTGATCCTTATGTGTTTTACTGAAGCCTGGTGCCATTGCACAGTTTGGGGGGTGGGTGGATTAGATTGTGTAACAGCATGATTGCAGCGCCAACCTTGAGATAGAGGACATGAGGTGGTAATCATGATGGGTTGAGTGTGCAAGAACTCCACAAGGTACTGTACGGCATCCTCGACCTACATTACCGAGTCCACAGAGTCATACTTCATATGCTCAGTGGACAACTTCTCCAGCAGAAAGTTGTTGATGCTGTTGGCAGAGTCGTTTGTTGGAGTGAGAATAGCTCTTTCCCTCCACCAAGAAGCGCAATCCAGCCTGATGGATGTTGGGGTATATTCTGTCAGTCAAACTGATCAGATCTCTCACAACATCGTTAACTGTTACTTGGAATAGTTATTCTTCCCTCCTCTTCCAAAAGCTTGCCATCACCAACATCAAGTAATAAATTAGAAAACTCTTCTGCTCTCAAATACATTGAAGGTGGACATGTATGTTAACTCTCAAGGACAGGACTTTGACATTAGGCCGTAACATAGATGACTTGAGACAGACCTTGACTTCATCTGCACATGTTCCTTGTGGCACAACGGGCAACATCTGTCTGACGTCACCAGGCAAAAGCACCATAACTCCATCCATAAGGCAGTTGCTCCCCCTAATGTCCTGGAGCATCCTGTTTAGAGACTCAATACCTCCTTCATGAGTCATGGTGCACTCATACCACACAATAACTTTGGCTTCTTGAAGCACCTGAGCCATGTCATTCTGCTTAGAGATGTTACAGTGCAGACTCAGAATGATTCAGGTTGAGAGGTAACTTGAAGGCAGAGTGAGCCGTCTTGCCTCCGTTGATCAAGGTAGCTGCAATTCCTGAGGAAGCAATGGCAAAGGTGATATTCCTTCCACCCCTAATTTTGGCCAGCAACAGATTGATCAAGAACATTTTGCCAGTGCCACCAGAAGCGTCAAAAAAGAACAACTGCCCAGAATCAGAAGCAATATTGTGCATGATTTCATCATAGGCTTTCCTCTGTTCTTGATTTAATTTTGAAACATTCACAGCAACTGCTTCTGTCAGCTGAACGATATTATAAGACAGTTCACTCAGGTATTGATGGTTGTTGACAACAGTTCCTTGCTCTCGTGAAGGTGATGGAAATCCGAAGTGTAGGAGTGTTTTACCCAACATGGATATGACAATATCCTCAAGAAAGATAAGGCATTGGTTGTAAACAATTTGGAGGACCAGTTGGGCATATCCACAATCTCTCTCCATTAGCCGTCTAACATCTTCCGCAAGACTGTCTCTGCATTTCTCCCACAAGCTTTAAGTGTCAATTTATCAAGCCCGATCACATAGTTTTGTAGCGAAGCAGGGGTATCCAGCTAGTATAATTATATTTATAACTGCTGTGACAAATATAGCAAGCTACATTTTTATACTTTTATATGTTTCTTTTTCTCCTTTTTTCTCCTTCTATATTTCCTTGTCTTATTTGCTCTTAAAACTTTTAATAAAAATTGCACAGCTAGTCCTCAAAATACGACCGTAATGGAGGCTGCCCGTTACGATTGTATGAAATAGCAGTCATGTGACCAATCTGATTTTGCAACCTTTTTGTTATGGTTGTAAAACAAAAATAACACTTGTTAAGCAAGCTACTCGGTTTCATGATTCTCTCTTTGTCTATGGAGAGAGTCAAAGACAATTGCAATTGTTATAAGGCCTATTACAGCAAATGCAGAATTCCCCTTTTAGAACTAAGATTCCCTGTTCATGCAAACATCAAATTTGAAAAAGAGAAGTGTCATGTTCTCCCTAGCAAGGAGAATCAGGAAAACCACTTGGTTTCATGATTTGCTCTTTGCCCCATAGTGGCATAAAATAAGTGAAATAAAGCACACATACACACACAAAAAATACACTGAAAATAGCAAATTAATAATCTAGGCTGTAAAATGGCCTTCTGTTAAATAAGTTATTCACTAGTACCATAAATAGGTTAGATGAAATTACCTGAATTAGAATTTAAGATATAAAAGTTCAGTGTGATAAAGGTTGCTAAACATAAATGTGTAAATAGTACCATATGAATAGTACTTATTAGTAAAATTAAAGAGCATAAAGGCCAAAAACAGACCAGAATTGTCCACAAACCCTGTAACAAAAATATCAAAACAAATCAATCATCATCAGTGGCTTCTAACAATTTATCTATACTGAAAACCAATGAAACTTTTAAGTATTCTAACATATGTACCTTAAAACATCTGCTTTGCAGGGCTAGTTACTTTTATTCCCTATATTTAATAAAAATAGGAAAATGTGTGGTACAAACAGAGACTTTGTGTATAATTTTCCATGATCTCAGATAACAAAACGTAGCACAAGCTTCATCTCTTGCTAATTAAACGAATCAATTAAGGGACTATTGTTGCAACTGTGTAACTGCTGTTCTATAGTGCCAATAACAACCCCACAGGGAGGTCTTTTACTACATTAAAATGCTGTCCTCCACAACTCCATCTGATATTATTAGAAACAGTTATTTGCGTCTTGCTGTCATATTAGTAGCAGCAGCAAATTATGGAAATATGCAGACCAGAATGGTCCCAGTATGAGTTCAGGTTTGGTTTCCAGCCTCCAAGGGAACAAATGCTGAAAATTCCAAAGTTCCCCAAAGTTCATTAATGGAACTGATAAATTTACCAGCACAGCAGCTATTTACATGCTAGGTAAGGGTCACATATTTGCATATTTTCCTGCTAAGATGATACAATTCAACTAGATAAATTATCATATTAAGTTTGCCCTCCTGAGTTAAACTGATGGAGTTCAAAATTGTTTCCAATGGTTGTCATTAATCGCTGTTACATCTGAAATGCTTCCTTTGAAATCTAATTGCGATGTGGTGTCAAGGATCATATTAATAGCATTCAAGATGTTAAAATATTGTAAAAACCTGGTTATTTTACTTGTATATTGAAGCGCTACAGAGTAATGAGAAATAAAATTCATCTTTTTATTTTTTTAAAAAATCTTGTCAATAAAAAGAAAATTTAATTTAAAATATGAGATTTAAATTACGTTTAACCTCATTTGATTTTGTATCACTGAGATTCATAGTAGAACTGTATAAAAATAAAAGGGAATCCATCAGTTACATTCCAAATATGCCATTTATTTCACCATCCCCAACAACAGAACTTGAAATTCAAATATACTCTTAAACATAGTATTACATATATATTATATAATAATATACATAATCGAATCATGTATATATTCAACATGCACACAACCAGTCAATCCGTCTTATTATCTATATGACAAACAAGTAAATGTGACAATACCTGATTATCACTTCTAGATTAACTGGATGCAGAATACAGGAGCAAAAAGCAACCAGACATTTCCCTGTTTTCTTCCTGAAATTCTTCCAAACTATTTATTCTCAGCCTGTTTTCAGAGGCACCCTATAAAAAGCCTTCTACCTCTTTTCAAGAAAATTTCAGAGAAAAAGTGGCAAATGAGAAAATGAGAATATCAGGAATTCACAACTGAAGGTTGTAGCTCCCTAGCTGAAACCAGAATTCTGAGTATTGCTAAACTGATGAATTCATTTTTCCATCTGCTTCTTGTTCCTGGCAAAGACATAACAGTTCTATGAACAAGCAACTATCTCATATTCTTTAAATTATTATATATGTTACAGACTGTTGTTTTGAAACATACTAGCTAAGTTCATCTAAATTTATCTGCTATTTTAATAATGCTTAACATTTTATAACATTTGATATATATTGAGCCAGTGATTTGCAAGTACATGTTATTGCCAATGATATAGTTATTGGTGGATAGAACGATATACAGTGTGTTGGCAGAGAGTGCTGTTTGGTCAGAAGCAACGGCTTTAGGTCTATGTTTGTGGGGTATATTGAGATTTAGTGCTTTCAATATCCATAATGGATAAAATGTTAAGGAGATTACAAGTTTTCTTAGCAGGTTACGGTAAGTGACATAAGTTTTGAGGACAGTCCATGAAAACTGATACTCCAATTGTTACAATGATTAAGACAAAGAAACAGCCCAGTTTAGGAATTTCTGAGAAAGTATAGAAGAGATCAACCCTGACTGCTCCTTAGAAGGCCAGATCCTGAAGATGAACCTCAAATACTTTGGCCACCTAATGAGAAGGAAGGACTCACTGGAGAAGAGCCTAATGCTGGGAAAGATTGAGGGCAAAAGGGGAGGGACGACAGAGAACGAGGTGGCTGGATGGAGTCATTGAAGCAGTCAGCAAGAGTTTAAATGGACTCGAGGATGGTAGGGGACAGGAAGGCCTGGAGGAACATTGTCCATGGGGTTGCGATGGGTCAGACATGACTTCGCAACTAACAACAAGCCTAGCCTTAGGACTAGCACTGCTGGTGTTAGTTTGGGTAATGAAACATGTGCAAGAAAACAACCAAGTCATAGAGCACCAAGGACCCATCAGCTACAAATAGTTTCCTTTATTGGCAACATCATCTTTGGCTGTAGTCAGTACAATAGGTAAATTGTACAGGATTCTTCATCATCTTTAGAAATGATGTCATAGTTTTTCATTTAATTTAGAATTATGTCTGTATGTGGACCAGTTCTTTAGTGGGTATCCACTCCATCCAGTGGAGGAGGAGGAGGAGGAGGAGGAGGACTGTATTATTATGCACGACAATCTGTTCTTGCAGATATTAGCAAAATTGTATGTTATTGGACTTAAAAGTCTTGAAATTTGTTCTGTCACATCTTTGATCCTTGTTTCTGGCAGACAGCCACTTCACAAGCTGACATGGCTAGACAGCATACATTTGTCTGAATTTCTCATAGTAGTGAGTCAACAATTATCACGACTCTATTCTTTCTCTTCTTAGAGGGCAAAGATGCATCCTGTCTTCTCTTGAAGGGTCTATTACTGTTTTGTTTCTGTTCTGCAGTGTCTCTTTTCTTTCTTTGAATGATCACAGCCCATTTTATCTACAAGGCCTCAAATCTATTTATTATTTCTAGCAGAATCTTATATGTCTCTTGCTTTTGATTGTTGATCTTATTCCTGTATTTGTCTTCCTCATAAAAAGTTGCTTCCACTGCTAGTTTCTGTTGTTTCTGTCCTGTCTTTGAGCTGATAAAATGTCTTTTCTCGTCATCTGAAATGTGGCCATACACTACTCCAATTCTTTCACTTTTTTTTTAAGGACAGCTATGAGGTTTGCATTTGGTATAAGTATATGCTGTTGTTTTCAATCACAAAGACAAACTTACTGCATAGCTATGTACTGAAGGTACAGATGCATATCTGTTCTTCACTTTTTCTTCTCAGAGACTACCAGTAGAAAAGGGTTTTATTTCTTCTTGTTCCTTTCTCAGTTCTCAGGATCCTTTAAACTCTCTAACCCTTTAAAACCTGCCTTCCTTATATAAGCCTAACAACTCTGAATACTCAGCAGAAAGCAGTTAGACAACCACCAAAAACTATTTCAATCTGGAGCTATTCAGAAGATTATCCTTTCATCCCATGCACTTTGATAAATAATTCCTCAAAACACACAGCTTGTCATTTTTTTCACTTCCTGTTTACTCTTCTACTTTCAATTGATCTTACGTTTTTGTTCTTAGTATCATTTTCTTTCTGAGTTTCAATTTTTCCTGATACTATTGTAACAAATTGGTACTAACTAGAAATGTTTGTGATGGTTCTTTTTATCATCTGCTGTGATCCATTTTGGAATTTTCACTATTAGTTTGTTGTATCAAAAAATCCTATTTATCACTTTTCTGGGTTTAAAACTTTATTATAATCCAAGATGAGCATCTGACTAAACTCAGATTTAATTTTTGTTAGTATTTAGATTGTAGCTTTATGTAGCAACTTTTTTCTAGATTTCCCACTTTTACTTTTCCCATGACAATGGCAAATAGAAAATCATTTCATATATATCACACACATAGAGGGAGGGAGGGAAAGAACAAAGGCATGCAGAAAAAAGTTTACTGTTTGATTGTGATTCTGTTGGAAAATAGGAATGTGCTTCTTCTCAGCTGAGAATTCAAGCCAGACAAAGGGCAGTCGAAATTCAGAATAATGGAAGGGACACTGGAGGTTCTAATCCAATCCTTTTGTTCTGTCCCCCGTCCTCACATAGACAAATGCAATATCAAACACGCCTGCCAATAATTTATTGTATAAACAGACCAGAATTCCTGGCAGACGAGAGTTCTGGCAGCTAACTGTAAAATGCCTGCCAAGTCCAATTAGTACTCCCAAAAAGCAGGAAAGGTCTTATCTGCAGTCCGTTTCCAAAGCGACAAATTATCCACAAGAGTTTAGTCCAAAAGATATCTGAGCCGAAGTGCAGGATTCACGATGTGACTCTTTAGAGTTTAAACTTTTGTCTGTCACAGAGCCTGCCGAGCAATCACGCCCCCTTTTATCCCTTGTGGGGCGTGGCTCAGTGACTCAGCTAAATCCCTGGCCCTCCCACGCCTCTTCCTTTGCTGCGCACACTTCTCCCTCCGACGCTGCCTGGGATCAAGCCAGGATTCATCATTATCACTCTCTATCAATGGGTGCTCCGAAATGCCTTCCTCCTGGCCTTCGGATGGAACCTGAGGCATTGCCAGAGAGGAGGGTCCTGGAAAGGGAGGCCTTGTCAGTTCCTCCCCCTCACCTTCTGAGTCCTCTTCCTCCATGAGGACAGGCTCGGGAGTCAGAGTCACAACACCTTTGCTCAAGCAGGAGAACCTATACCATTTCAAACAATTGGCTTTCCAATCTCTTCTTCAAAACCTCCAGTGATACAGTTTTTAAAGTTATCCAGTGATAACTTCTGGAGGCAAGCTGTTCCACTGATTAATTGTCCTAGCTGTCAGGAAATTTCTTCTTATTTCTAAACAATAAATGCTCAAAATATGGAGGGAAAGTTTTTCTTCCTTTTAATCAAAATACAAGTATTCATACATAACTAAATAATACAGAAATGTGAAATGAACACCGTATGTTAAATGTATATAAAATGTGAAATGAAAACTGTACGTTATTTTTTTTTTATAAAATGTCTATAAATACCTGGTAAAGTTTAACATTACTCACCACTGTTCCAAGAAACTGAATGCTAAGATTTCCACCAGCATCTCGAGAAAGGCACTGGAAGGAACAGAATAACAATTAGAGTGTAGTCTTATCAACAAGAAATTTTCTCCCTAAGAATTCTGACAAATTGCTTATGAAACCGGAGATATTATACACATGTCACTTTCAATGAAACTCATGGTTAAAGCAAAAATGCATGTGATACAAGAAAATAAGAGTTATATTAATGTTTTATAGTATTTAGTTTTCACAGCTGAATGGAATGGGCACTGGATTCAGTACCTTTCAAAAATGGTCTATAATCAGTCAAACAATCAAAATTGACTATAATCAATTCTCTTTCCATCATTCACTGATCAAATAAGATAGAAATCTTAAATATCCACATATATTGTCAGAGACTCCTACTAATTTTTTTTCTGTTTGTCTTGCATTTTTGTAAATCTTATCTATTTGTCTTGTTTCCACTTATACAGAGCTCGGCAACAAATTTATTTTGAGCTCAATACAGTGGGTTAATTTTTGGCCTATGCGATAGATCTTAATCTCCATTCAACCATAAAATGTACTTAATGATTTGGGACACTGTATGAGAAGAGCCATGTTATTCTTTGGTGATAAAAAAAATCAGAAGGCATCTGGTAGCATCTTTTCCAACTCCCAAATTTAATTAAAAGGCATATGTTTTGGAGAGCTGCAGCTTGCCTCAGCAGATGCACAAATTTGGGGTAAGTGACCGTTAGGCCACTTCTACCATTTTTATCCCCAAGACTCTCACAAGCCATTTGATAGTGATTCAGTACTGTCTTTGCTTATGTTTGTGTGAAATGCTACAACTCTTACAGGATCAAATACTGCTTCAAGTCCAATAGATACACATAGCTCAGGGTTGAACTGTAGCGTCCTTGGAGCTCTCTGAGCTTGGATTTTTGTTTGCAGACATTTCATTACTCAACTAAGTAACATCATCAGTATAAGTAAGCGTGGGGTTTGCATAACTTCTCCTGCCAATATTAATGTGGGAGTGTGTTTTCTCCTCAGTAGTTCCTTGATTAGGATATTGTTTTCTGATTAATTGCTTGCTAATCTAGGTATTGGCTATTGGACATTGTTCTGGTCTTTCTTTCCTTCTTAGTTTTCTTATTGTCTCATTTGAGTAGCATCTAAATGTGGTTTATCTCTATGTGTCTTGATTGCTGATTTGTCTGAATGCCAAGCTTCTAAGAATTCCTTAGCATTTTTTATTTGATGTTAGCAGTTATGAGGTTTCGTTTGTCCATATGTTGTGAGATTAAAGAGTTTTCATCATATCTTCTGACTGCTAGTTGATGTTCATGGAAGCACTCTGCTCGTCTTCTGCCTGTCTGTTGTATATAGTAACTGTTACCATCTTTACATTATACGTTGTAGATGAATCCTGTTTTTTTCTTCTTGGACTAAGGAGTCTTATAGATCAGGGGTCTCCAACCTTGGCAACCTTTACAACTTGTAGACTTCAACTCCCAGTATTCCTCAGCTAACATGCATTGGCTGAGGAATTCTGGGAGTTGAAGTCCACAAATCATAAAGTTGCCACGGATGGAGACCTCTGTTATAGAGGACTCCTTAGTCTTGGGCTAAGTAGCCTTATAAATGACTTCTGTTTTTCTTTTCATGCTTAAGAAGAGTAATTTACAACATACAATGACAAAGAATCAGGTAGAAAACAATACCCTAATGAAAGAACTACCAAGGAGAAGATTAAAATTGGGAAACCAAATTAAAATCAGGAAACCATGAGTTCTAGTTCTGCCTTAGGCACAAAAGCCAGGTGGGCACCTTGGGCCACCACCTTTTCTCAGCCCTAGGAAGAAGGCAAAGGCAAACCACTTCCACAAATCTTGCTAAGAAAACTATAAGGTCTTGTTCAAGCACTTGCCAAGAATCAACTGCCACCAACTTGAAGGCACAACAAATAAACAAACAAGCAAACAAATCAGGTTTACCCTTCGTCTTTGCTTAGTTTGGTCAAAATGTCTATTTTACATTCAGTGGAATAAGGGATACAGAAGGAATAGCAGGATAACATAGGTATTTAGTAAGAACACATACACACTCATAGAAATACATATACTATATATTTTAAGATAGCTTTGTCATATTACCTAATTTTTAAAAGCTTCATGAAAGGAATAATTATTGGAAGGATTTCCCTTCGAAACAATTATGGCTGCATTTTAAATAAAAACAGCAATATTGCCTTTTCTTATTTCTTTCCCTTCAATTAATACATCATGTTTTAGCCCTCCAGTCTGTTCGTAGGAAAACAAAGCAGAATGAAACAAGTCTGGACATATTTCAACAAAAATGATTAACAAAATGGAAAATATGGGAAAAATCATACAAAAAACCTGACATTTACATTTGTAAAGGAAACAGGAATATACAGTTTTCCCAACTGCTGGAGGAAACACAATCACACTTCGGAAACTGTAAAGAAGAACAAAGTACCAGGGCCTACAATGAAGAATTTATGTGCCAAAACAAATAGATACAAATTAATCAGGAGGTTGTCAAAACTAGTTAAGTGAAGAATATTCTTTATTTTTTTTTAAAAAAATTGAGCGCTCTTCATCTTTATATCTTTAATATTGGAGAACAACAAATTTCATTATCTGGGGAAAAAATCCAGTACATGAATGGTTGATATGGGAACAAAGGTGAAAGACAGGTGTTTTATTTATCAATATGTAAGAAAAAAGGACAGAACCTGAATATTGTACGTAAGTACTGTAGTGTGATATTTTCTGACTCAGATTCCATCAAGGTGTGTGTATGAGGCTCCCAGATTCCAAACTTTTTAATTTAAAAGGATGAATCTTACCTATTTTTAATTAAGACCAATCTTTATTATTTTTACTCAGAAGAAATAATATACATGATATAGTGTGACATAGATTTCAAAAGTTTTTGGGAAGAATATTCTGAAAGTGTCTTACACCTTCTCAATGGATTTTTGAAAGTGCATTTTCAAGAACTTCAGAAAAGCATCCTTTTCCACAAGTTTCATATCACACCAAATGTTTTAAAAAGTGCCAGCACTCATTGTGTTGTTAACTGTTATCTTGTTCATTGTGCAGGTTGTTAGAACATAGAACAACTAAACATTAAGACAAAAATGAGATAAGGCAGTTATTACTTTACTTTAGACACTGACGCAAAGAGAGAGAGGAACAGATTGTGAATTATCATATTCAGTTCTGCAGCTACACCATCTTAGAACTTTTATCCAAGTGGGCAGTATTTGCCGAACAGCTAAAAAGCATATTTGGATGTTAAATAATTATTCCATTGAGCAGGTTAAATCATTTAAATCCCCAGGTATAGTCTTTTCATGTGAAATGCCCAGGGAATATGTAGCACAAAAGCCCAGAGAGCTGCTGTAGCACTGCAATCATCCTAAACTAAAGGGGCCTTATTTATCTCTGCTGCACGCCAACCATACTTAGCCAAAGTTAGAGCAGAGCTGTTATTCAGAGTCCAGTTTGCCTATATAGCTTTTTCTTGTTCAGACAAAATCTCTTACTCCACGTACTCCAAGCTCTTACTTACATACTCCAAGCTTCTTGCTGTGTCTCAAACATGATACTTCACTGTGAAGTAAAATTCTGACCAATATTTGGTTGCACATTTTTATATGCGGAGCTACTATATATCTTAACCCTGTATGACTGACACCTCAAATCCTTTATGATAATGTTGTTTTATTCTGATCTAAAGGAATAGATTAAAAATTGGAGATCCTCTGATATTCTTTAATTCAGCTCTGTACAGTTGAACATGAGCACTACTCAAGCAGCTTTAAAGCAATGTCTTAAAGATATTCAATTGGATTTCTTCTTCTCAAGAATACAATTTCCAACTAGCTCCTTCACTCTATATGGACCTGCCATATGTCTAGGCAATCTCAAACCCTAAATATACAGTTGGGAGGACATTCTCCTTGGCCCGATTCAAAGCGAGAAGAAGTATGGTACTTGGGTAAAACTACCCATATTTAACTACTCTATAGCTTAACTCACAAAAAGAAAAAAAAACAGCATTAAAATGGAGATGATTAAAACTAAAAAAAAATTAAAATTTTACTTTTATGCTTTCATTTAGGAAGAAAGAGCGCTACTCGTTTTTCCTTGTTTTATTCATGGCCATTTGATGAAGTAAGCTGCAGCTCACAAAACATATACTTTTTTAAAAAAAAATTATTAGAAGCACCTTCTGAGTCTCTGTCACAATAGACCAACGCAGTTTTCCTCCTACAATGCCTAATCACATATGTACATTTGTTTAAAACCTTTTCTGTTGCTAAGTACTCACACCTCAAGAAATCTTGCAAATCATTGTTTCTCGCATTGTCTCTGATTGCCTTGACTGGCAAAATCTCATCGGAATGTTTCTTTTGCCATTGTTTCTTAGATTTCCTAAAGTTTATCTTTGTACAAGAATTGTATAAAAAGCTCTATCAGTGTACAGGAGAGTGGATAAAGGTAACAAGATAAAGAGAGATTTACTTATGCTACACTTTCTCCAATTCTGAATTTTAAAATAAATTATTAATTTCATCTTGTTTCAATACTGGACATTGTATTGGGACAGCCTTGATCACGTTTGTTGATGATCTATGATACATCCAGGATGGGGAAGTACATCTGTCACTGAACTACTTGATTTCTTGGTAACCTTCAATACCACTGATTGTGGCAGCATGTTGGATATCCTCCTGAAGCATGTCAGGGAATTATGAGCCGGGTTTACAGTAGTTTTGCCCTTCCTTCAGAGACATTTTCAGCTGGTGTTCATGGAAGTAAAGATCTAAATCTAAGTGTAAGCTCTGTAGAGGACCTCAGGATTTGACTCTCTCCTCATTCTTATTTAATATCTACATGAAGCCATTTTCATGAAGTCATCCATCAGAATGTGGTTAACGTACATTAATGATACCAGTTACATATCTCAATTTTAGACAAACTAAGCAATGTCACTTAAGTTTAATCTTTAGAGACTAACAGGCTAAGGCTCAACCTCTAGCAAGACTGAGGCCCCATTCATGGTTACTCATGCATTAGCCATCTCATATGTGAACTATTACAATGTGCTCTACATCGAGTTGCTCTTTAAGATGACTCAATTGTTATAACTACAAGTTGTCCTTGAATGGTCATTTAATGACCATTTGAAGGTATGAAGGCCTTGGAAAGGGTGCTTTACAGCTTTGTATTCCTTCATTGCCTGGTACAAATTAAGCATGTGCAGTTATAATTCCCAGATTTAAAATGGTGTAGAAATTTTAAAAAGCAATAGCAACAAAATATTTTACCTGGACAGTTCTATGAACATCATCCACTTGAAGAGATAACACAGCTGAAGCCAAATTCCATTCACCGGTCACACAAAGTTTTCTTCCATTGACTTCCACCTGTTGTGACATAAGGATATTATTACCATAAACCCAGACAAGAAGCAAAACTCAAGTTCACCACTGTATACAAAAGAGGAAGCACCACAGTTTCTGCCACAAAAGGTAGGGTTTGTCAACAGTCGTTTTAGCACTGCTGAGTAAAAATGAAACACATTTACAGAAGCTACCTGTGGAAAGTGTTAAATAATTTGTACAAAATGTTATGGAATTGGACTCCTCAGAGTCAGAGTCAGAGACTGAACCTGAGCAACCTAATTCAGCAGGCCACCAGCCTCATGAGTTAGCAGAAAATTGCCCCTTGGGATGGACTCAGCATGTACAGGAGGAGTCAGGCAATTACGGATCTACCAGAGCACCTAGTTCCAGGATGCGTCGACAGCTTCAGAGAGCCAAGCAAAAGCACTCTGCTCATTTATTTATTTATTTTATTTTATTAAAATTTACATGCCGCCTTTCTCCCGAAGGACTTGGGGCAGCTCACAAGTATAAAATGACAATAAAAACAATATCACTAAATAGCATTAAAAGTCCAATTTAAAATCCCACAGTTAACTAAAAAACCCAACCAGATCAGGTGATTTGAATAAAAAGCCAGGTCTTAAGATCTTTGCAGAAGGAACAGAGATCAGGAGCTGTCCGGAGCTCGGTGGGTAATTCATTCCAGAGGGTCGGTGCGGCCACCGAGAACGCCCTCAATCTGGGGGCCACCAGCCGACATTGTCTGGCCGAAGGCATCCAGAGGAGGGCAGCCCTATGTGACCACACTGGGCGGTGGGAGGCTGGTAGGAGGTGGTCCCGCAAGTACCCCGGGCCCGTGCCATGTAGGCTTTATAGACGAGAGCCAGCACCTTGAAGCGGATCCGAAAGGCCACCGGCAGCCAGTGCAGCTTGCGCAGGAGAGGTGTTACACGGGAGTAATGAGATGCTCCCGTAACAATCCACGCGGCCGCATTCTGGACCAGCTGGAGCCTCTGAATGCACCCCAAGGGCAGCCCCGTGTAGAGGGCATTACAGTAATCCAAACGAGAGATAATGAGACCTTGAGTGACTGTACAGAGGGCATCCCTGTCTAGGAAAGGGCACAACTGGCGCACCAGGCGAACCTGTGCAAAAGCCCCCCTTGTCACGGCCGTCAGACGATCTACCAAGGACAGTTGGGAATCAAGGAGGACGCCAAGATTGCGAACCCTTTCAGAGGGAGTCAGCAACTCCCCTCCCATCTGCAGAGATGGGGATACTAGATCAGGGGATGCTGACATCCACAGCCACTCAGTCTTGGAGGGGTTGAGTCTGAGCCTGTTCTGACCCATTCAGATCCGTACTGCCTCCAGGCACTGGGACATCATGGAAAGGGCATCCCTGGATTGGTTCAGGGTGGAGATGTAAAGCTGAGTATCATCAGCGTACTGATGATATCCCATCCCGAAACTCTGAATGATCTCACCCAGCGGCTTCATATACAGTTGCAAGAAAAAGTATGTGAACCCCTTGGGATTACGCGGAGTTTTGCATGAATTGGTCATAAAATGTGCTCTGAACTTCATCTAAATCACAACAATAGAAAAACATAGTCTGCCTAAAATAATACTACACAAACATTAGATGTTGCCATGGTTTAATTGACCATAACATGTAAACATTCACGGTGCAGGGAAGAAAACGTATGTGAGCCCCTAGCCTAATGACTTCTCCAAGAGCTAATTGGAGCCAGGAGTGAGCCAACCTTGACACCAATCAGTGTGATGATATTGGATGTGTTGCTGACAGCTGTCCTGCCCTTTAAAAACACAACCCCTGTTTTGGGGTTACTGGTTTCAAGAAGCACTGTCTGATGTGAACCATGCCTCGCAGAAAAGAGCTCTCAGAAGACCTACGATCAAGAATTGTTGACTTGCATGAAGCTGGAAAGGGTTACAAAAGTATCTCCAAAAGCCTTGATGTTCATGTATCTACGGTAAGACAGACTGTCTACAAATGGAGAAAGTTTAGCACTGTTGCTACTCTCCCTAGGCATGGTCGTCCTGTAAAAATGACTGCAAGAGCACAGCGCAGAATGCTTCATGAGGTAAAGAAGAATCCTAGAGTGTCAGCTAAAGACCTACAGAAATCTCTGGCACATGCTAACATTTTTGTTGACACATCTACAATAAGGAAAACATTAAACAAGAATGGAGTACATGGGAGGACACCACGGAGGAAGCCACTGCTGTCCAAAAAAAAATACTGCAGCACGTTTGAAGTTTGTAAAAGAGCACCTGGATGTTCCACAGCACTACTGGCAAAATATACTGTGGACAGATGAAACCAAAATTGAGTTGTTTGGGAAGAACACACAACACTATTTGTGGAGAAAAAAAGGCACAGCACACCAACATCAAAACCTCATCCCCACTGTAAAACATGGCGGAGGGAGCCTCATGCTTTGGGGCTGCTTTGCTGTCTCAGGGCCTGGACGGATTGTTGTCATTGATGGGAAAATGAATTCCAGAGTTTATCAAGACATTTTGCAGGAAAATGTACGACCATCTGTCCGCCAACTGAAGCTCCGCAGAGGATGGGTGATGCAACAGGACAATGACCCAAAGCATACAAGTAATTCAACAAAAAAATGGCTTCAACAGCACAGAATACGCCTTCTGGAGTGGCCCAGTCAGAGTCCTGACCTTAACCCAATTGAAATGCTGTGGCATGACCTTAAGAGAGCGATTCATACCAGACATCCCAAGAATATTGCTACACTGAAACAGTTTTGTGAAGAGGAGTGGTCCAAAATTACTCCAGATCGTTGTGCAGGTCTGATCTGCAACTACAGGAAACGTTTTGTTGAGGTTATTGCTGCCAAAGGAGGGTCAACCAGTTATTAAGTCCAAAAGTTCACATACTTTTTCCTCCCTGCACTGTGAATGTTTACATGTTATGTTCAATTAAACCATGGCAACATCTAATGTTTGTGTAGTATTATTTTAAGCAGACTGTGTTTTTCTATTGTTGTGACTTAGATGAAGTTCAGAGCACATTTTATGACCAATTCATGCAAAACTCCACGTAATCCCAAGGGGTTCACATACTTTTCTTGCAACTGTAGATGTTAAAGAGCAGGGGGAAGAGAACTGACCCCTGCGGCACCCCACAAGTGAGGGGTCTCGGAGAGGATCTCTGCCCCCCCACCCAAACAAACTGCGTACGGCCCGAGAGGTAGGAGGAGAACCACTGTAAGACAGTGCCTCCCACCCCCAACCCCCGAAACCAATGCAGTAGGATACCATGGTCGATGGTATCAAAAACCGCTGAGAGGTCAAGTAGCACCAGGATGGAGGAATAACCAACATCCCCGGCCCGCCAGAGATCATTCACCAGGGCGACCAATGCCATTTCCGTGCTGTGTCCATGCCTGAAACCTGACTGGTACGGGTCCAGGTAATCCGCTTCCTCCAGGAATTGTGGAAGCTGATAGGCCACCACAGACTCAACAACTTTCGCTATAAAGCAAAGGTTGGAGACGGGACGAAAGTTGTTCAGGGAGGCTGGATCCAGGACAGGCTTCTTGAGGAGGGGATGAACCACCACCTCCTTAAGTACGGCGGAGAAGGCCCCATCCCTCAAAGAAGCATTGATAATCTCCTGGATCCAGTCTCTGGTCACCTCCCTGGTTGCCGTAACAATCCAGGAGGGACACGGGTCCAATAAACATGTGGACATGTGCTCATGTCCTGTCCTCATTCTTATCTAATATCTTCATAAAGCCATTTGCATCAAGTCATCCATCAGAATGTAGTTAGTTATTATACCTAACAAAGCAGTGGTGAAATCCAAATTTTTTTACTGTGGGCGTGGCTTGGTGGCGTGGTGTGGCTTGGTGGGCGTGACAGGAAGGATACTGCAAAATCTCCATTCCCACTCCACTCCAGAGAAAGGATACTGCAAAATTCCCATTCTATCCCCACTCCTGGGGCAAGGATATTGCAAAATCTCCATTCCCACTCCACTCTGGGGCCAGCCAGAGGTGGTATCTGCCACTTCTCCGAACTACTCAAAATTTCCGCTACCGGTTCTCCGAACTGCTCAAAATTTCTGCTACCGGTTCTCCAGAAACTGTCAGAACTTGCTGGATTTCACCCCTGTAACAAAGATTCCAACACCCAAAACTCAGCCATATCTCTACCTGTTCTACTTAAAAGCAGCTGGCAGTGGTCTATCCTTCATTGAAAACCACATGCCAATCTATAATCTCCATTTCTATGCGTTTCCTTCCTGCTGTTCCTTGACTCTTGGTGTTTCAATTTGAACCAGTTGAGTAACCCAGGTATTCAACTCTTGGATTGTTGTGGATTATTTTGTTTTGTTTTTAATGCATGATCCATTTGATTCTGGGCTAAAATCTTTTAACCATTCAGTTGCCAGGAAAGGCTTCATTCTCCCTATTATTTAGAAAAAAATATGCATTTTTCTACTTAAAACATTAATTATTGATCTTAAAAGCTGCAAAAGCAAGTAAGTTGTTTGTATGATGTAGTTTAAAAACAAAATAACAAAAAGTCTGTAGAATTTGCAAAAATAAGCACAGGAAGCAACTGGCAAGCTACTGTATTGTAGTTCTTGGAAACTGTCTGCTACTGAGGTGGGTACATGTTGTAGAATATTTATTAACCAACCATGATATGAGACCATCTACTAGGATGGCAAGGGAACCAGTTCAGGAGAAGAAATTGCCAAGTGAGAGAAAATAGGAAGCCAATCAGATGAAGACAGAATCAACAGCCTGAATACATCCATTGAAAACACTCCATAACAAATGAGCAGGATATGTATTAGGTCATTCCAGAAGTTAGACTGAGCAAATAAGAATGCAAATACTGGAAATCTATTTGTGGTCTTAATATAGTTGATATAGTTTTATTAAATAGAAATAATAAAGAAACTGCATTTAACTATTTTAGAACAATATATCATGAACACCTACTTTTGTACATTTCTGACTGGGACTCAGATAATATCAACTTGCAGAATTCAAATTCTTCCCGTAGCATACTCTCTGTGTAGTGTGTAGTGATTTATCAGGCAATCTTATTATTAACATTTAAATGCAATTAAAATTAAAAAGCATTAATACTTCTCTTCAATAATTATTTTTCTGTTACATTCGAGGCCTGTTAAAATGGCCTTGGGAAGGCACTTGACACTGAATAATAGTCCTTGCACTTTCCCTAGCAAATGCTACCCATCCTTGCTGTTTAGCATACATTTGCTTCAATTTGGATTTGCTATCTTACTTCAAAGTATCAAACATAAATATGTTGGAGTTGAATCTCTGAAAGAAAGAACACTTCAGTGAAACAACACTAAAAACATTACTTTTTATGGAAAAACCCATTATTCAATTAAATATTCCAATTCATACACAGGATACCAAGCTTAATAAGTATTCTCATCAGAAAAAAAAAGTTAAGCTAAAATATGTTTTAAAAGGACTTTATGTCAAGGGCAGCCTTGTAAAAAGTAAAACCACAGTCATATCAAGGTTAACCCAATTAGTAATTTTTTAAAGGTAAAGGAAGTAGGTAATCCTAATCTGGTGCCAAATTCTTCCAGGGTGTGCACACCTTTTCCTCTGTACTTACGTAAATTGGAAAACTGAATGTTCCAAATAGTTTATGGAAATGTTTTCACACTAGCTTTTTATCAATTCAATACACGAAAAGTAAAACACATCAAAGTACCTACCATGAAACAATGAGGGAACAATACTTTATAAAATTAAGAGTTGCTGACTTGTTTTATCTGATACGAAAAGGAAAAATACTTATGACAAATGACTTAAATATGGTTAATCTTCCATTGTCAAAAACATGAAAGTAGAGGGCTGAAGGTTATTTACTCATTCAAAACACTCCCAATTGTTCACACTACATTATTCTGAGAAATAGAAAGAAACTTTTTATTACATACAGAGAACAGATTCTATCCTGAACTACTAAAACAAACTGGCAATTGGTGATGTTACTGGTACGAATTTTAAGTGTTCTATAGGAAATGTTTCTTTCTGCTCCTACAAATTATATCCTGGGGCAACCAGGAGAACCTTCCAAATAGAAACATCAACTAGTGGCAAAAGCCACATGCCGGTGGCTTCAAGCTGCCACAGCAGTGCCATACCAGGCTGCATTTGTTGCCAGTTTGTGTCTTAGGTACTAGCTCTGTTCTGATCACAGCAAAGTTATCAATAAATTATCAGAAAACTAATATTTTAATTTCTGACCAGCATTGCTGTAAAATTCACAAATGGGAAGTAAATTGGACTCGTATTGAGCAGGTGTGCACCTACAAATATCTTGTTTCCTTATCACTCCATGCTTCCTTATCACAGAATGCTCATACGGCATGTATCTAAAGCTATCATAGGATTTTACCACCCAAAAGGAGCACATTATTTTCCAGTAAAAGAAGCTAGATACAGAAGTTTTACTTCCTAAAAAATTATACTGAAACACATTAGTATTTTGTTATCACACTAAAGTATGCTATTGTAGAAGTAGTACCATCAATAAAAATTAATGCCAAACATTTAATATGGCCCTTAAATAGGCATTGTTTTAATTATGAACTCACACCCTGCAATTTGTGTAATTTATATTCCTAACTGTATTCAAATGAGCATAAAACTATTACATTTATGTTAATCATCCACTCAATATTTACTCTATAATTTGACCCTTTTGCTCTCATCACATGTGCTAATTACTCACACTTCTTTTGAACTAGCCTATTTGTTATTTTTCTTTTCAAATACCCTTGATACAGAACTATCATTTCCATGCTTATTGCTAACACTTCAGGACAGTATCTAATGAAGTCTCTTTCTCTTTGTTTCTATAGCACAGGTAGTTCTCAACATACGACCACAATTGAGCCCAAAATTTCTGTCGATAAGTGAGACATTTGTTAAATAAGTTTTATTTCATTTTACGACTTTTCTTGCCACGGTTAAGTGAATCACTGTAGATGCTTAGTTAGTAAGACAGTTAAATGAATCTCACTTCCTCATTGACTTTGCTTGTCAGAACGTTGTAAAAGGGGATTACATGATGCCAGGACATTATAACCATAAATATGAGTCAGTTGCCAAGTGTCTGAATTTTGATCACATGACCATGGGGATGCTGAAATGGTTGTATGAAAAATGATCATAAGTCACTTTTCTCACTGCTGTTTTAACTTTGAACGGTCACTAAATGAACTATTGTAAATTGAGGACTATCTGTAATTATGATCACCAAAGATACCTTACAGAGTGATGTTTCTTTAATGCTTGTTGTGTTTATTACAACTACGTAACTGAATCTTCTTTAAAATGCTTTATACACATATTTCCTAGTTAATATTTGACCAAAATTGAATACAGGTAGTCCTTGCTTACTGACTGCCTCATTCAACAATTGATCAAAGCATTTAAAAAAAGCAGAGTTATGACCAGTCCTCAGAGGTGCAGTGGTTGCAGCATTCCTACGGTCATATGAGTGCAATTTGGGTGCTTGGAAAGCAGGATACATTTTTGATGGTCATAGCATCCCAGAGTCATATGATCACCATTTACAATCTTCCTAACCAACAAAACTTCCAACCAACAAAATCAGTGGAGAAGCTGGCAGGAAGTCACAAGTCATGGTCACATGATATTACACTTAATGACAGAGTTAGACAGTCCCTATTACAGTCGGTAAGTGAGATGCAATTATTTTTGTTTACAAAAGCAAGGCTCTCCAGTAAGTAAAGAGTATGTTATTTTCACTGAATAAAAACAATTGGAAAAATCTAAGACAATACAGTATGTTGGTGATTTGTATTGTACTGTTTTTGGGATTTGTTAAAAAAAAAAAGGAAAAGGAAAAGGAAGAAATTAACCATTTAACATAAAAAGATTATTTTGCTACTTGCTAAATGTCATAATAAAACAGATGGAAGACCTGAAATTTATTCTGCCATACAAGTTAAACTCTTTTATGCATGGTTAGACATTATAATAAATAAACTGTGATCAATTTTGTGAACCTGCACAAAATGCAGTCAACTATAACTACATTTAATGAATTATGCCAGCAATCTGATAATGGTTTGGTTTTCAATCTTCCAAACTTTATTTCCTGAAGAGGAAAAAAAAGGGACACACTGAGCAAAAAGTTACAGACATCATTTTAAAAGAAGCTGCTAGGCTGCAATGTAATCTTGATATGATTAGTTTCTACTGCAAACAGTACTTATACTTTGGATGCTGTATTTAACTGTTTTGGTCTATGACTATACCTAAATTATTTTAAGGATGCAACACTAATTTGGTTAAGTATGTTGTTAAAAATTAGGCAGTACCTCTGTTTTAGAGAGGCCATTTAAATTAAGCATATCAACTGTTTTTTGTTTTTCTTCTTTGAACAAATTTGAAAAGATTGAAAAGAATCCATTTGAAAATTAATGAAATAGGCCACAGATTTAGGGAAAAACAAAAGTACTTCATCATTCACCACCCCGAGTCCTTCGGGAGAAGGGCGGTATATAAATATAAACAATAAATAAAATATAAAACGTAACAATTGATACTGTTCATGATCCAGAGATGACCACTTTCTTAAATGGCTTGGCTGTAAGGAAGAAAGTTAATTAAAATAATATAAAATTAATTTATGCATCATTATCACAATGCACTCTTGTGGTCCCAGATCATTAAAAAAAGCACTGCATGTAAAAGATCTATTGATGACAATTAGTCATAGTAGTTAAGTATTCTTTTAACTTCAAACATAATATTCTGAATACTGATATCTGGTAATGAATCAGAGAACAAGGTATTATTTATTATAAGCTGATAATTTATTTCTATTAAAAAAAACTTTCTGGCAGGCCAATTTGAAAGACTAGATGCAAAATTAGATGATCTAATCTGATCAGTATGGCTTTTCTCACATCACTTTACATAATGCTTTATTTACAGAATGAAGAAAATATAAGAATGCTTCTACTAAATGAAACTGTTGGGTACTAAAAGCTATTTTTTAAAAAGTGATATCTGACCTTTTTGTAATTTCACAGATCTTTGTTAAAAAGAAAAATTTACACTCATAAAATAGATACTGTTCTAAGAGAATGAGCTTTGATGACTAAGAAAAGTGAGATTTCTGGCTTCGAAACTAATAAGAGTGAATTTCAATCATCACAGTGTCCTCTTTTTTTTATAATGTGATAATAAATCACAAAAAGGATGTTTTATGAAAATTGTCTCATAAATGTCAGATTTATCATGGTCAGCACACACTTATGCACTATTTTTTTTAGAAAAATGAAGTACAAACTCCTTTCATCTTCTTGTGTCCTTTTGCAAGCTTTAGGTTCAAGATGCTCAGGTGTTGCTGAGAAATAGAGGCAACCTTGGGTAAAGGTCTACCTGGGATATGAGCCTTGATATTTTGATTTAGATTACAAGATGAAAACCAATCAGAAATTTAAATATTAATAGATCTCATTCCCACATAAATTAGTGTGCATGGAGCAATTGGAAGAACCTAAGATGAAGAGCTGATCTTTTTCCTCCTTCAGTATTTACTTTTATTTATATGGCCACCCCTCTTGCCAAATCAACTCTACAGCAGCAATTTTCCACTCTCACCAAAGCAATTGCTATAGCAGTAATTCCTCCTACTCCGAACTAGGTTCAATCTGATGATATAAAAAAAAAAGGGAGTAAAAAACCTGAGAAGAATCTTCAAGCTAGATTCTGCTTCATTTTTTTTTTTATTCATGAGGGGGCAGATTCTTAAGATTTCAAGTCAAAGTTACATTACAAGCACACACATTCATTAAAAAGATCCTAAAAGCAAACTCCAATATCTTTAGTTCAAGTGTGACCAGAGTGGGAAAGACCATTGTGAGAGATTAGAGCAGTATTTCTCAATCTTGGCAACTTTTAAGATATGTGGACTTCAATTCCCGGAATTCCCCCAGCCAGCCATGAAAAAGAATGGATTAGAGGCTGGCAACAGTCATAACAGAGATAAATGACTGACTAGATGTGTGTTATTTGCATTCCGCTACTCATAAGACGGTCTTCATTTCTAATAAATGAGCCTACTGTGTGAGAAACATGTAACTGATCTTCCCTACCTAGTATATCAACATCTTCTACTTTTACCAACGGTCAGATACTGATGAGTTCTTCAACAAAGCTGGGCTTTCTTAATAACAACAGTTGTACAAACATAAGGTTCTCTTTGTTAAAGAGAAACAGACATCAAAAAGCAGTAAAACATGGAGCCTTAAACCCCTTTTTGTTTGAAAAAAAAATGTGTTTGAACCGAGGTGTTTCTAGTTATGGGTGAACGCAATGAGAATTCAGCTGCAACAAATAGGCAGCCATTCCCTAGGAAGGACTAATTAGATCCATCTGAGAAACTATGTCTACGCTGCTTTACACGTTTCAAAAAAGAAAGCTCTGCTCTAGTCTTTTGAAAAGGCTACATCAAAACAGTTAGTCACAGCTGATGCACATCTAGTCAGTACAGTAGTGTTATTTTCTTTTCATGCTATAAAGCCTTAAGAACCACATTAAAGTCATGGTAATAAGCCTGTCTTGCCCTGAGAAAGGCAATGAAATTTAGAGCAAAGAAAGCAAGCTTTGGCAGCATCATTCTGAGAAATCTCCCCACTGGGCATGAATTTCAGAGTCCTGTATCAAGATGAAATAGCTTGCACATCAGACATGTTCCATCAATGAAACAGTTAAAAATGAAGAGCTAATATTCAGGATACAGAGAGTTAACTATTTCTTTGGCAGATTTATATCTGGTACTTCAACTTTATCGTGAAAATGCTAATAGATATAATTGAGTATGGGCAAACCAGCAGCAGGAGTTCACGGTTATAAGCTATGACTTCAAAGCAGATGGTCACAGTCTACCTACTGTGCAATTATGTGTGTCTCATTTATTTCAGTGATGCCAAACATTAGGATTGGCATAGCCAGTGTGGGCTTACAGCAGAGTTCAGATGTTTGCTAACACTGGGACCCGAAACCAAGGACCTAGCAATAAAAACAGTGACTACCAAATAACTTCTTTCAAAAAGATTCAAAATGCATTAGGAATAACCATTTGAAGCTATTTGCTTCTACTGCTAAAAGCTTTTCCTAAAAAATGCATCTATGGCCATAAGCCAGGAATGGCATGGAGTGGAACTCATTCTGGTTCCTCTAATGAGAAAAATAAACATTACTAACCCCAAAAGGCATAAAACAGAAAGAGTAACAAAAGAACTTTTAAATTAAATTTTGCAACAGATTATTTTCATTGTATGAACTCTGGTTAATTAGGAGGTCTACCCTTCATGATGATCCTGCAGCAGAAGTAAAAGAAAGAGCTAGAGCCATGTCCTTTGGCCATATGAACTAGAAAGGAAGGAACCAAACACTCATTAGTTCTAGAATGTTCTAACTGAAGCTCCACAGTAGAATCCAGAAATGTACAGAAGTTAAAAAAAAGAATTTCCTTTTAAAAGTTGAATACTATATCCCATATTTTCATTGAATGACCCAGAATTCCAGTATTTTAAAACCATATTTTAGAAGTAATACCAAATCATCTAAAATTATGCCAATATATATCCATAAGAACAACTGATAAGAAAAATAAACAGAAAAAAAATATCTTGGGGCAACAATTAAAAAAGAGATTATTGATATAATAGAAAATAGACCTGGTTAGGATAAATGAAATAAGAAAAACAATTTTCCTTAATTGCCTTTCCAGACACTTGAGGAGACAGTATATATATGTATTATATAATCTTCTGTCCATTAGATGGAAGCAAATAACAGATTTGACACAATTGATTTCACTGTGTTGTCTTTTGACTTGGACCTGATATCAATGTTGCCCAACTAAAACTATAATCTTCTAACCTACCATCAGTGGTGAGTTCCTCCTGGTTCCGCCGAGCCGGTAGCAGTGACAATATGACATCACCGAACTGGTTCTGCCCCCCCCACGCCCCACCACTATTTGGCCCCATCCCCAATCTATTGCTGCCTCCTGAGTCCCAGCTGATGGGCTATAAGGAAAAAAAGCCGTGGGGTTCAAAGGGCCGCCCTACAGCTGATCAGTGGTAAAAGGCAGTTTAATGGTTGACCGGTGCCTCCAAAAACAAATGAGTAGACCAGTGCCTGAAAAAATAAGTGGGTAGACCAGTGCCTGCAAAAAATATATGAGTAGACCGATGCCTTCAAAAATACATGAGTAGACCGGTGCCTGCATAAAAATACATGAGTAGACCGATACAGCTCTGCAAGCAGTTAAAAGCCTGGTAGACCAGTACCTCTGCTAAATCCTAAAGAATTGTCACATGACCATCAAGCCACGCCCACAAAATAAGCCACGCCCACAGAACCGGTAGTAAAAAAAATTTAGAACCCACTCCTGCCTACCATATATATATCCTGATAGATTCAGGATAATGATTCTGAATATATAACTTCCGTGTGAGTAAGATTGGCTGTATGTAGTGTACTTTCAATATTTATTACCTCATACCCATTTACTCCCTCTAATGTAAACAGGAGGCCCTATAAAAGGTTGGACTAAGATCCATATTTAAAAACAGCAGTTGAGAAAGATGAGGGGGAAAAAATAACAATTATGGTTAGAAGATGTATTTAATCAACAAGGTCATTAAAGCAATACAAGTGGATGTAAGATTTCAAAATAAAATGGTAAGTGTGAATAATTAGAAACAAAATGTGCTTCAAAAGAAAATATTTCAACATAGTATACATATCTATATGGAAGAAACATGCTAAATATTGCTGGAGAAAATACAAATGCAACTAATCAAAATGCATTATCTGAACCAAAACATCACAATAAAACTATTTCAAGCTAAAACTAACAACTTTAATTTTTTTTTCATGCTGGTGCTTTCATAAAAGCAGTGAATTATTTCCTGATATGGGAAAGATGGCATATGAAACTTTTCCCTAGAAAATCTGCAAATGTAACTGTTCCTTGTTTTGGTTTCCAGCTACAAAGCAAGATAAAGTCTGTTGGAAGTAAACTCACTGAAGAAATGGTTCCCCTGCATTCCATATCAGAACATACCAGGTGTGATTGCAGGGACAGTAAAAAGACAAAAGCACAAAGCAAAAACTACTCTGAATTCTAAGGTAAAATATTTGATATTTAAACAGTTGGAAGTATGATACTTCCAGAGCTAAAAATCTCAATTTATTCCCAAGATATTTAATATCAGGAGGGAATCAAAATGAGCATGTTTCCTGTTTTCCAATTGAGAGATATACACAGCCGAGAGGAAATAAACCAAATAAATATTGAGAGAGCAGGACTGAGTTGGGAGGGGCTCACTCCATTTTGACGAAGGGCATACATTATACAGGTAGTCCTTGACTTAATACAGCAATTGGGACTGGAATTACTAAATACCTAGCTGCCCCTGCCATCTCCCCACAACCAAGTCAGTGGGGAAGACAGCAGGAAGTTGCAAGTCCCAGATGCTCACAAGCAAGCAAGTAGGTTCTGCCAGATGGGGAAGGGCAGAAGGGGGCATACAAGGGTGCAAGGGAGATGTGGCAAGGATTGGGGAGGGTCCATGAGATTATGAGTTACTACATGTGAATCCATGTGCATTCTGAAACACCTTTTTCTATTTGAAGTTGAAGTCATGTACTGTTAAGAGAGCATATGTCCCAGTTGAGAGAAGAGCTCAAATGGGGAATTAGGATGGACTTTGATTAAACACAAGAGGGCAAGGACTGATTGTCCTCCCCTTTGAATGCCTTTGAGCCTTATCTAGTCTTTCCCAGGGAAATCTGCTAGTCTGGGAAGTAGGCATAGAACAATAAAGTAGCTAGTTTGAATTCTATACAGGTAGTCCTTGACTTACGACAATAATTTAGCCCAAAATTTCTGTTGCTAAGCAAGACATTTATTAAGTTTTGCCCCCATTTTACAAGCTTTCTTGCTACAGTTTATTGTATTATATTATATTATATTATATTATATTATATTATATTATATTATATTATATTATATTATATTATATTATATTATATTATATAAAATTATATAAAATTATATAAAATTATATTATATTAGGTTCGTAACAATGCTGTTTAGTGAATCTGGCTATGCTTGTCAGAACGTGGAATACTGCAACCATCATAAATATGAGTCAGTTGTCAAGCATCAGAATTTTGATCATGTGATCATGGGGATGCTGGAACAGTTGTGTGAAAAATTATGTCGCTTTTTTCAGTGCTGTTGTAACTTTGATTGGTCACTAAATGAATGGTTGTAAGTCAAGGACTACCTGTACATTTGGGTCTGTTTGTTCAAGCTTGACATGTACATTTATTCTGACATAAGTTTTTTATGATTACATTACATAATATGCTTTGGATGAAATTGATCTAGTCCACAACATATTAAATCAAAATAGACTTGATAGACTTTAAGGTACAACAAGATTTGTAACTGATTTCCTAAAAGCAGATCAACAGAAATATCCCTTTCAGGAAACTATTCAGGTGCTTTATTTAGTCTAAGTCATGGAATCTTAATCAAACATACCACACAATTACAAAATGTTATTTATTACAATAGTGAGAATACTTACGAAGTAAGTGGATCCTTGACGAGAAGCTACAACTGAATGAGTTGTGTCTCCAAGCTGGACATATAATTCCCAGGTTTTTTTATCAGGTTGAGCAAGGGAAATCCTAAAAAAAACCCAAGGCAATACATTACAAATAGCTTCAGTTTAGTTAATTAAACTGGCTAAGAGGGTGCTTTTAATTGTAAAGAAAAAAGTGATGAATCTGTTTCTTCAAACGCCACTCAACTCATGCTACTTGGGGGTGAGGGACAAGTATGTTACAGTCTTTGGTCTTATGGGATTATGAGGGAGGCTTACACTCAGTCTTGAAACAAGACCCTAAACACTTTTGTCTGACATGACATAATGGTAGCTTCGAGGCAGATGTATCTACATTCTAATTCTCCTCTGAGAGTTAGGGCTGCTCTTTAAATAAGCAATGTCAGAAATATTGTGCTCCTACTTTATCTTAAAACATAAACAAGCTGAAATATTTTCTTATTAATAAGAACAGCAACAAAACTGCAGTATGGGATCCCAGTGTTAAATACATAGAAATATACATATTTCCAATATAGTCCTTACTGTAAATTCATCGAGTCTTAGAAAACAGATCAAATTACACATTTTAAGAGAAAGGAGCAATATTTGAATATGTTTTTGGAAAGAAACACTTCAAAGAAAAAGAAGCATATAAATGAGTTTAGACCAGTATACTAATCAGTAATATACAAGATTTCTAAAATGAAAATTTCAGGGAATTACTAGTCTCCCAGTGCAAACTTTGTATCTTTGAATAACTGCCTTTCCAATCATACCAAGGAGTTTGTCCTTTCATACTGTCCTTAAACTGCCTTCAGCTGTGATGTTCTAGACATCTGACAATGTTTAGGCTATGCCAGCTGCTTACCATGCTAATCATAATTTCACATTGTTACCCTATGCTCTCTTCCATCCTTTTCATTTGGCTACCTGTTCATTATCATAATTGGCCCACTTTTCTCCTTGAGTTCCTCTCCTGTGATTGTATGCCCTTGTTATAACTCAACATATGTTTAGTGATTTCATTACACCAGAAGCCTCTTTTCAGTTCTGTACAAATACTACAAATAATCCTATACCAGGCTATTTTTCTTAATTACATCTATAGAAAAGGAAGCCTAGAGAACTTAATCCCATTTAGGAAGATATATTATCTCATCAAGAAACTTCCTGACAACCAGAAACTCAGACGACAAACAAGTATTAATAATGGAACTGAATTCTCGATGTACACTACAATATGTAAATTAAAACTATAATCTGTATATAAAGCAATCTTAAACTATAACAGCAAATTCATAGATTTAAAAGATTCAGTATCCTAGATAAACCAAGTTTTATTGAATTTATTATAGAAGGTTAATTGTTCAATACAGTAATTTATGACATATCTGAGGTGCAATTCCTTATATCTTCAGTTTAAAACACATAGAAGTAGTCCTCAATTTACGACAGTTTGTGCAGTGATTTACCTATGGGGCAGAAATATGGGAGTCAGTTAAACTGCCTGGGCTGGAAACCCCTCAAAATAAGTTCCTGAGGAGAATTTTGGCAGTGTCCCCCGGAACCCTAGCATGTGTAGTAAGGGCAGAAACAGGAGTCCATGCGACTGGCACTAGGGCCTTATTGAAGACTGTTTATTATTGGTTGAGAATAATCGAGATGAAGGAAGGGAGGTTACCAAAATTAGCGCTAATGGAGCAGATTATCTCAAGTAATAAAAATAACTGGTTATCAAGAGTTCTGAAGCAGGTATCTAGCTCTGGTATCCCTTTAAATTGGCAGCAGTACGACTATCGGCAGATCGGAAATTGGATTGCACAGAGATTTAAGGACATAAGTGCCCAATCGGATATTGCACAGGTGACAGCAGTAAAAGTTTGCCCCTGGTTATCAGCCAATAAACAAATTTTCAAAATAGAAAAATATTTAGCTGGGCCTTTGTTTCCCGTCCTGAGAAGATTCTTTACAAAATTGAGGTTGGACCAACTTGAAACAAATATGCTCTGGGGTAGATATAAGGGTATTCCTGTATGGGAAAGGGTCCGTCTATGTGGGACGGGGGAAGTCGAAACAACGTCCCACGTAATTTTTGATTGCCCCCTATATTCAAACCTGAGGGAACATCAACTGGGCAGGATCTTTTATGCCAGCACCCCTAAGTCTAAAGAGCGCTTTTTGCGATATTGTTTGTTAGGTTCCAACTTGCAGTTGGTAAAATGGATTGCTAAATTTGTGGTAAAGTTGATGGAAAGGAGGACAAAGTTGGTGCAGCAAAATGCGGTAGATTGTAAGAATGACCACTTGATCTAACAATGTAATTTTAATAGCAGTTAACACTGATTGGGTAGATGCAGGGGCGACATTATAATATAATTTTAATTATATTTAAATGGTACTTTAAATTATTGTATTTTATCCCGATTTTATTTTAGATCGTATTTTATTCTAATTGTATTTTAATTGCGAGTTATTCCAATCTTACTTAATTTGTTTTACCAAACCTTTGTAATTATTTGTCTTTGTAATTCTGCACTTGATATGGCCCAAAGGGCTAATCAATAAATAAAATTGAATTGTGCAGTGACATTTCAAAGTTACAATAGCACTGAAAAAGTGACTTACAAACATTTTTCACACAACTGTTGCAGCATCCCCATGGTCACATGCTCAAAATTTAGCTGCTTAGCAAGTGGTTCATATTTATGACCATTGCTGTGTCCTGGGGGTCATGTGATTATCTTTTGCGATTTTCTGACAAGCAAAGTCAATGGGGAATCCAGATTCACTTAACAACCTTGTTACTAACTTAAAAAATACAATGATTCATTTAACAACTGCAGCAAGAAAAGTCATAAAATGGGGCAAACTCACTTAGCAACATAAATTTTGGGCTCAATTGCAGTAGGTAGGTAGTCCTCAACTTACTATAACGGAGCTTGTTATTATGGTCACAAATCATGACAGCTGTTAAGTGGGTTACCCATGTGAGCAATCCGATTTGTGGTAACCGTTTAAGTAAACTTGGCACCTCAAGCCAATGGTTCATTATGGGCCAGTTTTACTGAAAACTGGAAGCAAAGTTCATTTTTTGGCAAAACTATCATAAAACACAGTCACACAATTGCAGGATGCTGCAAATGGCCATAAATGCAGGCCAGTTACCAAATGTCCAACATGTAATCACTGTGGAAGGGTGGGGGTTGGAAGTTCAGAACAGTTAAAACTGTTTAACTGTCAGTTCCAACTGGAGAACCCAGTTGGATTTTTTTAAAAAGCAGCAATGGTAAGGATAGTATGTTACTAGGAGAAATCAAAAACAGTTTCTGCAAGCAAAAATACTCCACTTAGATCCGCTTGGTTTTATCGCAAGTATTCAGGTAATTGTTACTGCTACATTGGAATAAATGGAAGCAAAGAATGTTCTTTTTATTTAAATGGTATTTCAGAAATATAGCCAGACCAATGTTTGTGCAACTTCATTTCCTCAAGTTTTGTTACCATTCAGCAATACAGGTAGTCCTCGACTTACAACAATTCATTTAGTGACCATTCAGAGTTATAATGGCACTGAAAAAGGTGACTTATGACTGTTTTTCATAGTTACGACCTTTCCAGCATCCCCATGATCATGTGATCAAAACTCAGATGCTTGGCAACTGATTTGTATTTATGACCGTTGCTGTGTCCCAAGGTCATGTAATCCCTTTTTGTGACCTTCTGACAAGCAAAGTCAATGGGGAAGCCAGATTCACTTAACAACTGGGTTACTAACTTATCAACTGCAGTGATTCACTTAACAACTGTGGCAAGAAAGGTCATAAAATGGGGCAAAATTCATTTAACAAATGTCTCACTTAACAACAAATTTTGGGCTCAATTTTGTTCATAGGTCAAGGACTAGCTGTAGTATCTTATTATTGACATTAAAATACTAATTGGCAGCCTTGTTTTTTTTTCAGGCTTTGCATCTGCAAAGATATACAACTTTTTTATTGACTTGCCATCACCCTATTGTCTGTAAACTATTCAACTACTCAAGTATTAATTTAGTAGGTTCTACTCAATGAGTCTATTATTAGTAAAATATCATCACAAAGCATAGCCATAAAATGACTATATTAATATGACACATAAAAATTGGGCCGTCCTTTCTGAAGCTGTCAGTCTCAGATCAGCACCTTGATCTCAGAGGGAAAAGGCCTTCTGAAGAGAAAGAGTTTGCAATTTCTACTCTATTTGGAATCCCAATGCTTGATTGTAAGGCTAGAAGCTGCTGCAAATAGATGAATCAAGAAATTTCCATATCATATTACCTTCCCTGCACAACATATCCATGCTCAGGCTCTATTCCCAAGATTTAAATCCATACAGTTGAACCATCCTGCTATGGAACAGTGAGTCTCCCTCTCGTATTTGATTGAACCGGTAATCACAAAGTTCAGCTTCTGAACTTCATGAGAGTGTAAGAAGTAATGCCGTTATCAACCATCTGGAGCCATGGACAAGCTGAAAGAAAAGGCTGTATAGTCACAGCCAATTCATTAGTGGACATGTTGGAGAAGGCTTCTATAATAGTTTCAACAAATCAAGCTACTGCATGTTGCATATAAAACTTTTCTCTTGACTAATTTGCTGGCTTCAGATCTAGAACAGCTCTTCATTTGCTGTTCTTTTTAGGCATAATGTAGCTCAGACAGCAGATCAAGAAGATCAGAAATTCTCGGTGGATGTCACTGGTTTAATTTCTCTGAAATTAGCCAATATTTCTCTTCCTGAACCTGTCTGGATGATAGGACAAAGTGATGCTCAGAGGTTTTTAGTGAAACCTACAACTCTGGGACGTGTTTTATAAAAATCGTATGTTGGTTGTTATTTAGTTTCAGAGGTTCGTGATTTAACAATTACCTGAGGGTTGTGATTATAATTGCTGTATGGGCCTCCTCCCCACTTTTTTGTTTTTTGAATATTAGGAAAGGTAGATCTTTTTGAAGATTGGACAGTTGTTGTTTTGGTTTCAGCTAGGATTTTCTCTCAGAGGTGCAAGTTACCTTGAGTTCTTGGTTTCTACTCTTATAGCAATAAGATGGAAAGGGAGAAGGTGTATAATTGGGCTATGTTCCCCTACCCCTGAGCTTCCCGTTCTTCTGCAAAAGAATTAGAGCTAGCATCAATAGAAGACAGCCCAATAGTAAGAAAGACACATCTTCATTTTATTAGATATAGATATAGATAAATAGAATGTTCTATTTAAATAGGCTTAGTATCTGAGAATTTGTTCAGTATCAACTGTACATCACTGTCTTTGTGTGCCAGGAGCAGAGTTATCTGCATATCAAACTAAAAGAAGCAATTCCAAAAGAATAAAGCTACTGGCAGGAGAAATAAGCATTTATACAATCAGCAATGCGCAGAAGCGCATGCACTCACGGCCCCATTACAAACTGGTAGTAAAGGTAAGTAGAACCCACCCGTGTTCAAGTGGTGAAGGTCAAAGGGAGATTTGTCCAATTGGTACTTGATTTTACACTCTCTCTTTCAGACAAGACGTGACAACATGCAAGTGAAGAAAAGATTGAAGAGGTCTGAAGCTGGCACACATCCCTGCTTCACCTCAGTGGACGCAGCAAATGTAAGTGATTTATCACAACTGTAAAGAACCTATCCTTCATTCCATCACAAAGCAACTGATCAACTTCACAAATCTTTCCCAGTATCCATAACATGACAATCCTGAATACAATGACAAATGTCTTTGTCATGTCAATGACGACAGAGTAAAGAAGCTTGTTCTGCTTGCTACATTTCTCCTGGACTTGCCTCATGGCTACTGTACTCCATTCTGGCCGAAAGCCACACTCTTGAGAAGTTCTTTTCTGGCAAGTCTGTTCAGGAGAATGTGGGGGGAAATCTGGTCAACAATGGACAGCAGTGAAATATTCTTGTAATTTCTGCAGTCTGTGATTCCCTTATTTTTATATTCCCTTATTTTTATAGAGAGACACATCTATTCCAGGAGGGCATCATGGAATCAGATATCTCCTCTGTGAACCAAGTATTTTCCAAGATCACTTGAAATACCTGTAAGGTTTTTAGGCCTAGTGCTTTGCAGATCTCAGCAGGAATGCCATTCTGTCCTGTTGCTTTATTTGAATTCATCTGTGAGATCCCTTTCTTGATTTCTTCAGTAGAGAGAGGCAGGTCTAGGGCATTCAAGACTGATTGCTGAGGAATTGTTGTAAGACATTAGGATCAACTATGGATGGCCTATTGAGTAGGCTGGAAAAGTGTTCAGTCCAGTGTTTTTCAGTCCTTTCTGGTCTTTATCAGGCTTAATCCATTAGATACCAGCAAGAGGTAGCATCCTGATTTAGAAGTTGACTATATTGCACTGAGGAACTCTCTGGTGGCATGAGTACATAGCAATCCACCTGCTTAGCCTTTCTTTGCATTTCTTGCAATTCCACCTGTAGTTTGGATTGTCTTTCTTTGATACAAATGCTGAGTGATTCTGCCAAACAGTATAGACTTGGTTCTTAGCCTGGAGGGCTACTTAAATGATCTCATGGTTTTCATCAAACTAGTTTTGATGCACCCAAATTTTCAGTCCGAGTAAAGTTGTTGCAGTCTGCATGATCACATCTTTAAACGGCATCCACATTTTAGAACAGATTTTCACAAATGGTAAACTGTTGGAGAATTTGTCATTAAATATATCTGGAAACCGTTGGGCTTGACCTAAATATTAAAATCTGCTGATGCTAAAGTACATACTGACAGTTCTTGGTTGTGTACAATGTAAAAGATCTATATGTAGGTTGACAATAGACTGAACCAGCCTGTGATCTATCCAGAACTCGGTAACATACATGGTTGGGTGATGTTTTTAAGGTCATGCTGGAGGACTATGACATAATCAAGTAGGTGCCAATATTTGAACCTGAGATGTATCCAGACTGTTTGTACTCGTTTGCAAGTCTTAACATTGTGTTGGTAATGCACAGGTTGTGCTCAAAAGCAGTAGGCCATTACTGCTTAGTGTTCATCTTTCCCAAGGACTCCATCCCAATTGTCCCTCTCTGACCCCACCCTAAAATACCTAAAATTCCAAATTGCCTAGAATGACAAATTGGTCACTAGCAGGGATTTTCCAATTAATCTGATCTGCATCCTTATAGAAACTCCCATCCATTCACTGCCTTCTATAAAGAACTCTCATCTGCAAGCCTGGTCAAACTAAGTGCAATGGTATAAATGAAATATCAGCAAAGTTTGGCCATTATGAACACTATTTGTCTTTCAGTCCTTGACACCTTGTCTATCTAGCAAGATGTGGATGTTCCAAGCTCTGAAGATGGATTTTCTATTTAATTTTCTTGATACATTTCAACCGCAAAGGAGCAGTAATAACTAGCCAGATGTTGTGAGACATGCAGTGTTAGGGTATCTTTTCTAATCCCTTCCCTCATATGACGACAAACAGTGCTATCCTAAAAGGGCTACACAGTCAATCTAGATGCTGCCAGACATTTCTGTTGCCCCAGGCAGAGAGACAAATGACCACTGATCCCAAGGCTACCTACATGCAGATCCTGGACACAAACTGTTTCAAGTTCTTCCCTCAAGACCTATATATGTCCCTATAGGGTATTGCATGCCAAAACAACCAGACATAAAGACAGTTTCCCCCACCCACTCCCATGCCATCACTCTGCTAAACAACTAATTCCCACAACAATTCTTATGCCCTGGGATGTCAAACTACCTACCAGTAGTAAGGCTGTATTACTATTACTATTGCTTTTTTTCCTAATGCCATCACTCTGCTTAATAACTAATTCCCACAACACTGTCAAATAATTTACTAAGACTGTATTATATTATTCTTCTCTTCCTTACTAGTATCTATCTTTTCTCACTTATTATTATAACCATATCGTTTGTATCTTTAAATTTATATTGTTTTTATTTCTTTCCTAGTACGATTTGATAGCTTATTATTAACCTTGACTATCACTAAATGTTGTATCTTTTTATACTTGATGAATGTATTTTATTCTCCTTATGTATACTGAGAGCATATACACCAAAGACAAATTCCTTGTGTGTCCAATCACACTTGGCCAATAAAGAATTCTATTCTATGCAAAGACTAAATTATTAGAGTCTAAAATGAAGGAAATGGAGGAGAATTTGGATGACAAGATTCAAAAAATTAAAAAGGACTTGGTAAATATTCAGGATAATTGTCCAGAAGACAAATCTAAAATGGAGGCTGACCAAAAGACTGGTAATGGAGAAAATGTGCAACAGAGGATTGAAAGAGAAGTTTTAATGATTCAATATAATTTTACAGAATACGCAATTAGACTGAGAGGCCTGCAGGAAAATAATAGAGATGACTTAAGGAAAATATCTTCTGAAATTCTGGCTGGGATTTTAAAGGTTCAACCTGATGAAGTGTTTTGCAGGATTGATAGAATTTACAGAATTAACTCCTGGTTGGCAAAGCAAAGGCAATTGCCTAGAGATGTGGTGATCTATTTTACAGATAAAGAAATTAGGAATAATATTGTGCAGAACTCTTTTAATTCTACTTTGCAATTTCATGGAAGAAAGATTTTGGATTTTTAAGGAGCTCCCGACTAAAATGCTAATGGAGAGGAAGAAATTTGGCTTTCTATGACTGAGTTAAAAAAAAAAAATATCCTATTCAGGTGGGACACGCCAGTTGGTTTAATACTGAGATATCAAGGAGTAAGATATCAATTGAACACTGTTGAAAAAGCGGAAGATTTTTATCAAAAAATTTTAAAAATGAATTTAACACCTTTAGGCATAATACAGGATAAGCAAAAGGAGTTGGAAACAAAAGGAAAATACCAAAATATAGAGGCTGTGGCAGATAAATTGTCTTTGGATTCCCTGGATACCCCAGCTGGTCTGTCTATAAATAAGAGAGTAGTGTCATCCGACACCAAGCTGATGAACCATCAAGTCACAGACAAGTGCGCAAATCAACCAGTTGATATACAAGTGACGGAGAAGAAAGATGAGATAATAAAACTAACCCAACAAGAACAACCCATAAAGCAGAATGAAAATCGACCAGCCGATACACAATCGGTAGGCAAGAAACGAGGATGGAAATTCAACCCGCAAAAGAAAAAGAAAAGAAATAGATCTCATAGAAATAGCAGTTTCTAAACCATGCAACATTGAAGCCAGGGACTTTAAAAAATGAATGAATATTTGAAAAGATAGTGGAGGCGAACAATTGTTTAATACTATCCTGAGGATTGTGGCAGATCTCTGCAATGCCGTGATTTTGGGATGTGAAAAGAGCCTCACCTTGTTGGATTTGAATCATCTACTTTGGATTTTTTTTTTTTTTTTTTTTTTGGTAAATATATTATAATTATTTTGAGTTATAAGGCAGGAGAGTTACGCCGGGGCATGCAGAAGATCTGGATGTTACTCATTAGGATGATGGGAATTAATAATCCTGATGAATACCACAACTATAACCATATGGATATAATTATAATGTCACTCGGGTGGTTGTTTTTACTTTTATATAGATGCGAGGATATCTACTACTGATGGGGGCAGAAGATGACTGAAGATTTTGAACAAACTGTTGCACCAGCATGTTATTTTACCCTATTATGGGTGATGGATTTAACAATCCAGTGGAAAGACACCAAAGAAGATATTATATGGATTATAAATTTAAAGTTATTGTCTTTTTTCTTTTTACAAAATGGAATGCATATATAGATATGTGTATATTTTAGTATAGTGGGCAGTGGATTATAATTATAATTAGAATTGTATTGCATGATCTTGCAGGAATTGAAGGGTTGAAATAGGTTAGTTTGGGGAGTGGAGGAATTGGAGGAATAGATAGAACTGAATAAATGTTAAATTTGGATGTAGGGAGAAGGCCGCCTTAAAATGTTATATTATTAATATATATAAAAGATTAAATGTTAAACTGTAATAATATACTATAAATTTAGGGGAGGAGAAAAAGGGCAGATTATTGTAAAGATTCAACGATCCAGTGGAAAGACATCAAAGAAGATATTATATGGACTATAAATTTAAAGTTATTGTCCTTTTTTTTTTTTTTTTATAAAATGGAATGCATATATAGATATGTGTATATTTTAGTAAAGTGGGCAGTGGGTTATATTTAGAATTGTATTGCATGATTTTGTAGGAATTGAAGGGTTGAAATAGGTTAGTTTACTGATTGATTAGTCTAAGAAAAAGGATCCTTAAGTCATATATTTAGGAGAGTGGAGGAATTGGATAGAACTGAATAAACGTTAAATTTGGATGTAGGGAGAAGGCTGCTTTAAAATGTTATATTAATATATATAAAAGATTAAATGTTAAATTGTAATAATACACTATAAGTTTAGGGGAGGAGAAAAAGGGCAGATTATCGTAAAAATGGGAGTTATAAGAATAATATGCTAAGGGTCAGTATTCTGAGGAGGGAGTAAGGGAAAGGGAAGATGTTATGTATGAAATTAGTTATGAAATAGCCTATTGTTGTGAAGAAGTCACGGGGGGATGGGTGGTGAGGGAGGGTTAGGGAAGAGGGGGGGAGAAAAGGGGGAAAACTTGTATTTGAAAACTTTTTCAATAAAAAAAAGAATTCTATTCTATTCTATTGTCCTTCTCATCTTTCCTATTACCCAGTTCCTTAGCTTCTTATGACTATAACTTTGTTGTCTGTATCTCATGGTTTATGTTGATTACTTTTATTAGTATCCTATTGATTTATGTTGATTATTTAGTATCCTATGACTACCACTGAGTGTTGTATTTTATGATATATGATTATTGTATTTTATGATTATGATCATGATTTATCACTTGTTGCTTGTATGTACGCTGAGAGCTTATGCACCAGAGACAAATTCCTTGGGTGTCCAATCACACTTGGCCAATATAGAATTCCATTCCATTCTCTATTCCATGCCATGCCATGCCATGCCATGCCATTCCTTCACACTCCCCAAGGCCACAGGACTTAATGAATTATGTTTGAACTTAACTGAATTGCACAATAGAAACTTGTGCGTAATGGACTTTTAAGTGAAAAGCCATGGCACAGGAGCAATCCCACTTTCTTGGCAGAAGATACTATAATAATAATAATAATAATAATAATAATAATAATAATAATAATAATAATAATAATAATAATAATAATAATAATAATAATAATAATTTTATTTCTATACCGTCCTTCTCCCGAAGGACTCAGGGCGGTGTACAGCCTATTTAAAAACACAGAAACAAAACAGCAATTTAAAATTTAAAATCATTAAATAATTAGGCTCCAATTAAAATCCCAGAAATTTAAAATACCCCCAATTTAAAACGTTATGTTAATAGCCCTGTCTGGCGGAACAACAGGGTCTTCAGAGCGCAGCGAAACACCCGGAGGTCGGAGATCCTACGTATTTCGGGGGGCAGTTCATTCCACAGGGCTGGGGCTCCCACAGAGAAGGCCCTCCCCCTGGGTGTCGCCAGCCGACATAACTTGGCCGATGACACCCTGAGGAGACCCTCTCTGTGGGAGCGGACTATAATGCAGTGGCATGGATACCCATTACAGGTGGGGACTTCACCTGCTGCAGTGCATGACCAAGATGTCTAAATGTCTTCTTGTGTTCTTAGCATTCCATAACACATGCTGGGCCTGCATTCTTGACCACTGGACTATTGATTGGTCTCCCCCACTCAGTCTGCCAGGGCCAGATTTCTTATGCTAGGATAGACAAATCCCCTGCCCCACAAAGGGTTGGAGATCCGTCAGCAACTCTCACCTGGTTTGACCCATTAGCCAAGAGAGTTTACCAGGGTATGGCCACTCTCTGTGTAACAGCTACAAGGAGCCATCAGTGAGAACTGAATGGCAGGTGGGGATCAAGGTGAACAAGCAGCTCTAAAAAGGACTTGCCAGGCCTCTTCACTCCACTTTCCCACCCTGGACACTCCAGACACAACTGATCAAGTTACTAATGCAGGTTATCAAAAGAAAGAAAGGAAAATATTACATATAGTTCATTAACACACACAGACAATTACAGTATTCCATTTCTTCCATATTTGCTTCCTCACCAAATGCTTTAGAGTACAAACATCAGTGTTCTACATGTGAAATGTGAGTTTTATTTATCTACTGTCTCAATCCAACATATTTAAATTACTTAAATACTTAAAAAAACACATTGCCAAACAATAAATATAATACAATAATACAAAACCCAACATTATTGCTAAACTGTATAACAGTCCAAACAATGCAAACTCCATTCACTATCGTGGTAAGTATCTATTCTATTTAAGCTTCGATAGTCAGCAATCAACTTCCATATGAAGTGAATTATTTGGTTCGCAGAAAAAAATGATGAATTTTCCCATCTAAATTTGCAATCGCTCTAGATGATACTTAAAAGATGTTAAGAGTTATGAGATTATGTCTCATTAAATTTTGAAGTATTAGTTGACAAAGAAAGTAAAACTACATTAATGTCTTTTTTACATTCACAGGGAAGATCAAATCAACCCCAGCATTGAAAAACAATTTTGCGTGACTCACCTAAACTAAGAAGCTATTTTTTTCCTGTTGCACAATTACCTAAATAAAAATGATACACTGATTTTAAACAATATCAATGGTCAAAGAATAATTAAGAAATGCTTCATCATAACTTTCACAGTTGGAGGCTTGTAAATGATCAAGAATAAATGTTATATTTCTTAGCCACCAAGGACAATTTCTAAATACAAATCTTTACAACTGAAAGGGGGGAAGGGGTTTAGGCGGGGGGACTTCAGAAAGTGGGCCATTCATCTGAATCAAGTTCAGAGAATTTCCAGGACTGTGAAAAGAAATGTTATGCAAGCACATCAATGTATTCTGTGGGGGTAGACTGAACCAGCTACATGGAGACTACAAAGGAGCCCTCCCATGGCTCATGAATAAGTTGAGGAAATGATCAGAAAAAAAAAATAGAGAGATGTTTAGACAGATGGCCCACTTAAAATGCCTGGGACAGGGCATAAGCAATTTTAATGAAACTTTAGATCTAGCGTAAAAATTGTGGTTTTCTTTTAAAGGGAAGGGCAAGGGGAATAAAGGCAAATACATTTTTAACAGTTCGCATACCACCTATTTTATGGCAGAAAAGGCAAAGCAATTTCAGCGTTATTTGTTTAAAAGTTCAAATCCAGAAACATCTTTTACAGTGTCTTTAGCTACACAGAATACAGAATTTTTGATATAAAGATGAAAAGAATTTTAAACAGGAGCTGATTGCCAAACAAAGGAAAAATGCTCTCCTATTTAAATGCTATCAGTGTTTTCACACAAAACAGTTTAAAACATTGTAAAAAGATTAAAAGCAGAACTTTTTGTTTCTATTTTTCTAGCATTTTGTCTTCTCTACAAAACTGACTCTCATTTTCCTATGCTCTGAAGCTCAAAGACAAAAAGAACATTACAGAGTGCAGAAAAGGAAGAAGCACATAACCAAATTGTGCTGTAGAGTTTAGCTTTATATATATATATATATATATATTTTCTCTAAAATATGCAAATCTATGAACATATGTTTTCTGTTGACAGAGCAATTTTCTTTACAACATTCACAGAACTCTGAACTTGTATCAAAATAGATTTAATTTTTAATGCCAATGCTGCATAAACTCTTATATCATCATCTGTAAAAAGACTATCAAATTAGGATATCAAGCAATAGTTTGAAACTAGTTCAATAACAATGATTTGCCCTTGATATCTGAATTGAAAACTATTTTAGCACCTCACATAAATATTATATGAAGTATTCAGGGCACAGAAAACAAATGCAGAACTGTGGTGACCATCATTGTATATTTGGGAGCTCTAATTATGGCATGGAATGCTTAACTTTGATGAATAGAACACAGAACATAGAAAAATAGAGTTGGAAGAGATCTTGGACATCTTCTAATCCAACCCCCTGCTCAAGCACCCTTCTCATTACAGAGAAGGGAACTGAGGATTCATTTTGAAATAAGAGCTCTCTATACTGCAGGCAAATCTAACTTTTTAAATGATTAGGGGCCTCCAGTCTCTGTTCTCTGCACTCTTTCCAGAGTCGCAACATTTTTTTTATATTGTGGTGACTAGAACTTGATATAGTATTCCAAGGGTGGTCTGACTAAGGCTTTGTAAAGTGCTACTAGAACTTCACATGATTTGGATTCTATCCCTTTATTAATGCAGCAATCCCTTTATTAATGCAGGATTGCATTGCTTTTTTGGCTGTGGCTGCTGCACTGTTGGCTCATATTTAAGTAATTGTCCATAAGGACTCCAAGATCCCTCTCACAGTTACTGGCATTAAGCCAGTATCTGTATCTATATCTATACAGTTGGTTTTTCTTGCCTAGGTGTAAAAAGTTACTTTTATCTAACCTGAATTTCATTTTTTAGATAGAGCCCACTGTTCAAGTCTGTCAAGATCTTTTTGAGTCTTGAGCTTTTCATTTGGGATATTAGCTATTCCTGCCAACTTAGTGTTATTTGCAAATTTGATGAATTCCCCTTCTGTTCCCTCGTCTAGATCAGACATACATACATACATACACACATACACATAGATACATAAATACAAGCATTGCTTGCTATAAAATTTTCAATATTATGTGGTTTCTCAAAAGGTGAATGAGAACAAAGGGCAAAAGTAAATATAGTATTTGAACAATGCAGAAAGTAATTCTAAAATATCTGTCAGCCATCTCAGTAAATCTGATAGGAAAAATGTCAAAATGAACCAATTCTACTTTATTGTAAACCACTTTAACAGAATCTGGTAAATTTGAAGGCACAAATGTCCAACCTCCACTTTTAACTGCTTGATCCTTTAAGGTGGCTCTTACTTAACTTTCTTGCTCTGATATTACAGCATTCTTGTCAAATTGTTTCCTAGGCAGCATCTCTTCCCCTCTTTCCCCAGGATCATTCATACATTCCTTTTAGAAACAAACTAAAATCTCACTACATTTGTAGGTATTACTCTTTGATAATCATTCAGTTTCAGAATAACAGATGGAACTAGACAACCCAGCCTCTTTGGGTCATCATTTCAGATCCCATGACTCAGTTGCTAAGGCATCTCTACTCCGTTAGCCTTAATGCACCATGCCACCATTCCACAGTTTCACAGAACATTTAAAGTTTAGAGCAGCGGTTCTCAACCTGGGGGTCGCGACCCCTTTGGGGGTCGAACGGCCATTTCACAGGGGTCGCCAAAGCCCTCTCTCCCCCCCCGTGCCTTCACTCACCCTCACTCTCTGCTCTGTTGGATCGCCGGCCGTTCGCTTACCCCGCCCACTCCCAATCTATTGCTGCCTCCGATGGCTAGAGGAAAAAAAACGGTTTAAATTCTTGCCGCGGGGCTTCAAAGGGCCGCCCTATAGCTAGTGGTGCAGCCCAACTGTTTGTTAAATTGCTGGCTTGCCCCGCCCTTCCGCAACACTATTTATTGTCAATAAATAGTGGTGGGCGAGGGGCGGGGAAGCCAGCAATTTAACAAAGGGTTCGGTGTTTTTTTGTAATTTTATTGGCCCGCGGAGCTTCAGCATAGGCTAATTAGCCCTTGCTTAGATCGGCTCCCGACACCCAGCTGATTTGCTCTCAGCTGTTTTGCTCAGTGCTCTGTTGCTTGCTTGCAAAGAGTGCTGATTTTTTTCCCCCTAGCTATACTGAAAAACGAAAGAGAAAGTAAAGCAGGCTGTTGGTTTTGCACGTTGGAAAATTAGGCAGGCAGATTTCTTTTTCCTCACCAAAAAAGGAAGGTGCAAACAACGGGAAATTTAGGGAAAAAGAGGAGATTTTAAAACACAAAAGAAAAAAAGCTCTATTTAACTAGGGAATTGTAATAATTGAGATACTATTAATTGTATATTGTGTTGAAAGCAGAAATGGTTAAGTTGTGGTTTGGAGGAATATATGGGGGAAATTATTTGGTTTATTATTATTGGTAAATATAATTAATTGATTTGTAAGAAATTGGATTGCATGGAAATAATTGGAATATTCATGTTCATATTGATTAATATACAAAAAAGGTAGTTATATAACTAATTGATTTATATTAAAATGTTGAATTCATATTAAACAACTGTAATATTACATAATTAACCAATGTGAGGATGGATATAAAAACAGATGACAATGGGAAGGGGTATAATATAGAATAGAAGGGAAGAATTGAATTTGATTAAGATTAGAGATGAGGATGAAGGGTAATATTAGTTTTTTACAAAAATAGATGAGGAATAAATATGGCAAAAAGGAAATATAGAAATTGTAAATTTAATTGAAATGACTAAACATTTCAATTGTTTAAATTTAAATTTAAATTTATGTTTAAATTTATGAACCGGCCAAATACTCTGTTCAAAGAAAATACATTGTATGTTTGTATGTGTGTTTCTAATTATGGTTATTTATTCATATTTGTTCTCTTTTATTCTTTAAAGTTTAACAATTCATTCTTTATCTTAATATCTTTATATTTGTTTGGGGTTGGCTTTCTTCCCTTTCATCTTTTTTATTGTACAGCAATCTTTCTCCTCAAACCTACCACCTCTCTCTTTTCTTTCCTTCTTACTTTCTCTTCCTCACCATCTTCTTCTCCTCCCTACTTCCTCTTCCTTTCTCCTTCTCCTCCTCTCTTCCTCCCTCTCTTACCCTCACTCCTACTCTAATTTCCCTTCCCTTCCTTCATCCCTCTCTATTGCTGTATCCTTTTATGCATATGGACTATTCAGAGGGCTGAAAAAGTTATTTCTGACTGGTCCTCGCACTTTTGACCAGTCTTCGAACTTACGACTGTCCTCACATTTTACGTTTTTGCCCTATCTTGTCACCATAGTGAAGAGAAGCAGTTGTGAAGTGAGTGACACACTGTTAAGAATGCTACAATGGGCATAAATGATGACCAGTCATAAGTGCGAAGACGGGTCAAAAGTGCGAGGACCTGTCAGAAATGACTTTTTTCAGCCCTCTGAGTAGTCCCTATACACATAGCCATGGCCACCCGGTCACATGACCAGCTAGCCACACCCACCCAGTCACATAACCTCCAAGCCATGCCCACAAAATAAGCCACACCCACAGAACCGGTAGTAAAAAAATTTAGAACCCACCCCTGGTTGGGGGTCACCACAACATGAGGAACTGTATTAAAGGGTCGCGGCATTAGGAAGGTTGAGAACCACTGGTTTAGAGTGTGTACAGCTTTGCAAATTTGATGAGTTTCCCTTCTGTTCCCTCATCTAGATCATACATACATACATACATACACACATACATACATACATACATACATAAACATACATACATACATACATACATACAACCATTGCTTGCTATAAAATTTTCAATATTATATAATATTGTATTTACAATATTGTAATATTGTAAGAATCAGCCATTTTTCATAAGAAATCATTCCAAAAACAAATGCAAGGTGAGCTAAAAACTAATGGAGGTGGGGAAGAAGGTGACATTGGCTGGAGAGTTTTAAATTTTAGCTTTTTTATTTATCAGCTAGTAACTGCCATGTTCAAATTAAGAAATTGAAGCATGAGGTTGTAAGAACAATAGAAAGAAAATGTGAGGGTTTCTGTAATGATAACAATTGTCTGCTATCAAATACATTTTGTGGTTGAATGCCCGCATTCTAAGGGTTCCCTGTATAGCTATGTCTAGTTCATATGGAGAATCAACAATGATTCAATTCACAAAATGGAAGTTGCAATTAGATTCTTACAAACATTTTAAAATCACCTGCAAAGTCTTTTTCAGAGTCATCTCCAGCAATCTGCCACTGGGTCAGTTCTTCACCTGGTCTTGCACAGGACTTGTGGGACTGACTTTGAGGAATTTCTGGCTTCGGAGTCTTCTTTCGTTGGGGGTGTTACTTGGAACCCTGACACTTTATTTCTTGTCTAGACTGCAACCCATCCCAAAGTAATCTACTTCAAGATGTCTTTGGGGCCAGAATTACAACTGAGTATCTAAGAACTGGATTTTGATTCCTGTCAGAAGAGAAATTTATCTCATTTGCAACAATGGAATAATTTAAAGTCTATCAATTCAAAATAAGGAAGAGTTAGGTTTGTTAGGGAACATTCTGAACTTGTTTATAAAGCTATGTCACTGTGCCTACTTATGCCCCAGAGTTTTCTGTAATATATTTTATGGCAGTATTTATTATATAAATTATGTGCATTCCTCATAGACATGATGTACTGCTGCTAAAGACAAAGGGTAATTAAAGAAAACTTCTATAGAGCAAATACTGATGAAGGATGTGAGATAACATTAATACAAAATAAAAAGAGGAAAATGTCACTCCTGCTTTTTTCAGAGAAAGCAAAGATTCATAAATGAGTAATTGCTGGAATCACTGGAATTTGGTATCTGTAAGTGTACTTTATATTTTTCAGGAGTTAAAAATTTTAAAATGATTTTTCAACATGAGACTGATATGATTTAATTCGTTCAAACTGATACAAATAACCCCCATTCAAAAGTTGATTTTAACTGCTTTTAAAATTGCTACCTTTTTTTGTAACTTTGAGACCTATTCAGTTTTCATGATTGGACAAGAAGTATAAAAAGAAAGGCTTAGCTGACAGGGGAAAAAAAGATTAATTTGGGGGAAAAAAGGTAATCAACAAAGATAAAAAGAAAGTGTGAAAAATGAATTAATACTGAGATACTAATGTTAAGGACATTTTAAATAAACTTTCTATCTGTACTAACAATCTTAATGAAGAAGAACTGGGTCATTTGCTGCGATTTACACTGTTTCTTTAAACAATTTTCTAAATACCAGTAGCTACACATTCATTAAAAAGGGGTGGGCGGGTTGAGATGGCTTTGGAGATACAGGACGACTGAACAACAGCAAGGAAGAGCTGGCTCCAATCAGTGCAAATATTTGTTAGCAACTCATCATTTTGTCACACTGCTCTCCATCTCTCCACTTGTTTTGTGCTTCTTGGCACAATATACGTAATGTATCTTTTTCCAATATACGTAAGTCCTTGTTACTAACAAAATTCTAACCAAGCTGAAAAGCAGCACGAGTGCAAACCACATGTGCATCATATGAGCATGCCTGGGTACGGTATAAAAGAGGGAGAGAGAAAAATGCAAATAATCACTAATGAAATGAAGACAGATCGAAGAGCTCACGTTTATTAAAGATGTGGACCTGTGATTGTGTCCATTTATGCAGAGCGCCCACACATACATAAACACAGATATACAGAGAGGTGTGATTTACAGCTTCCTGTAAGATTGTGTGCTTAAAGCTGTAGTAATAATTAAAAAATAATGATTTGAATTTATGGACGCTCCTAGTCATCTGATAACAGATTGGGATTGTTTGAGTTCAATCATATTATTTCTTTGATTAATATGGTTGACTGTGATGGACATAAGCTTCATTTAAAAACCTACTTCTATCTTAAATATCATATTGCAAATCATTTTTTTTTCCTGTAAGAACAGCTCTGTCATGAGGGTAAAGCTACCAGTAAATTAACTGCTACATATGTTAGTTTTTTTTGGCTAAATTCTGTCACAAACCTTGCCAAACCACTTTTTGGCACACATGATAACAAAGTAGCTTTCTCTCTAATTTAAACAAGGAACTAGAATAAAAGCTTATAAAATTAGCCCAAGAAATTGTTTTTATAAGCTAACTGAAAAGACCAGAGCAAACAAATATAACAATATCAGCTATATTATTTTTAAGTTACTTTCTAAAAGATATAGCATAAAAACTTTAGAAAATAACAGTATTGATTGTATTGTCCAACATCACAAAAAATCACTTTGTCGCTAGTGTTTTCATTTCATGCACTTCTATCTAAGCATAATAAAAGATCTACTTGTTTATGTTTGAAGTTAGAGGCAGAGAAAACAATGGAGATTGCAACTTTTGTCTATGAGACATAAAAACTGATTTAATGTTACTCTTAGAAGTAGCCAAAGAGAGTTTCATAAATTCATGTAAGAAATGCAAAATAGGATGAGAGCAAATGTGGGGAAAAGAAATAAGTCAATCATTTCATACCAGGATCACAAAAATGTGCTTTTCATAAATATAATAAATACAAAAAAAAGTATTTTTAACATTCAACCTTATTGTGGTGATGTGTAAACATTTTTATTTCCAATTATAAATGCTAGAAAGGTAATGTGCATTACAAGCTATATGAATAATTATGTTGCGTAACATTACATTTCTGTCTATCTGTTGGGGAGATTATTACTTATGTAGAGAAGATCTTCTTTATATTCTATTTCACTCTTTCAGATTTTTACCAATCATCTCTGACATTTTAAGAGTGTTTGGAGGAGACATCACATTAGTTCTTCATGAGATTGAGTTTAGATTATTTAAGAAGGTTAAACAAAAATGCAAGCACTTAATGCAACATTAAGCATGCAAAATATAAAGTTGATTGCCTAGAAGGAAGCATGCTCTACTGTTACCCTAGTGACAAGTTAAAAAGACAAAAAGGAAACGGGTGAAAGCTGAATGGCTTTATGATATGAAATTAAAATGTTTCACACTGAACAATCCAAAATGAATTGGGAAAGGTTAGAGCAGAGGAGGGAGAAATCAATTCTCCAACAGCAGTGGTGAATAGAAAAGAAGTATGAATAGGATTTGCCAGTGGGGTGCAACAGCTGCCAAGTATCCTGCAGCCAAAGAACTACAATAATACCAGTGAACTGTGCAAGAGCTTTTGGAATCATCACAGGGAACAGAGGAGTATACTAACAATAATTATGCCATTTGGTCTTACCCATCTTTTGCAGCAGGAGAATCAAAGGGAAGATTCATCTTCGAATCAAAAATCCTGACTCACAAATATATGTATGAACATATACATTCACTTTCCTATCAGGCATCAAAATACCACCAAACTAGTTCCACAAGCAGTAGAGTCCTTTAAATGTCTTTTTCTTCCAACTTGTTTCTTTTTTCTCTCATGGCCAACTGCTTTGGAAAATTCCAAATGCACTTAAAATCACATGGGATCAACTGTGCTGACCGAGAGTTCGTTACATATGGTTTGCATTCTTGACAAAATCAAATATCTCCAGAAAATCGTGGGAAGTAGACCCACTCATACTGTGTGTCTGAAATTATATATACGTGCATAATGCATGCATTATTATGTGATATGGTGTGTATGCGTAGCCACAGATTTTACATGCAGACCACTGCGTGTTATAAGAATTCTACATGTATAGTTATAGCTACCAGAAAATAGCTCATTTAGGTGATAGATTATTCCCAGATAACTAGTTTCTCCATTAAGCAAGACAATCAAGATAATGAGTTTTATATTCAATAACTCAAAATTGTCAGCAACTAGCCCTGCCATATTTAGTGCCATATTTCTGTTATTAATTTCACATGTATCTGAGATAAATTATCAGAATTCTAGGTGCTTCTTGTAAACAGATACTTGACACTTTGTTTATTCACAACTTTAGGAAGCAAGAGTAGAAACTGTTCAAAATTAACCTCTTTGATTACAGAAAGTCACAGACATGGAAAAGTAAGATAGGATAAAATCTTTAAAGATAGTGTTTTTAAATAATTTTATTAAGCTTATAAAAATATAAAATACCAATGAAAATTGTGAGAAAACAGGGGAAGGAAAAGGGGAGAGAAAGCAAAGGGAACAAAGAAAGCAAAAGCATTACTTCCACTCTTTTTAATACAGTTGAATAAAATAATATTATATCCAAAACATTTTACTTTTACATACTTAATATCACCTCAAGTCATTTTCAGGACTCCTTCGCTATCTTATACCACCAAGTACCTGGTGGCCCAAGGTATTCCAGAGAACTACAGCAGGTTCCTTCTTGAAATAAAAAATGCTGCACAATTCACAAGAGGAGTTGGACTCCAAATAGCTTTACTTCTTTGAAATAACAATGTAAATGTAACAATGTACAGTATGTACTTATATTTTCATTTCTAACATGTCTCCATTAAACCCTGAAATCCTTACATCTTCCAACAATCCGTTGCCTCCATTTCATTATCCCAAAAAGGAAAGTCTGATTTGAATGAAACATAACAATAGCCCAACAAAAGGAAAGAAGAATGGGATCAATCTACCTAGACAAGGTTTTCAAATGGCTGCTTCTGTTGTCATCTGATATCCAACAATTGTATTGATTTCAACTTCTATAATTTCCAGCCACTATAATCAAAAGCAAGTGCATCCAGAGAACACTAAGTTGCAAGAAAGGTATCCTACTACCTTCAACTTTAAACAAATAATCTGTTGGTGGTTTTTTTTAAAAAAAAATTGTCACATTTTAAGTACAATGTGCCATTGTTGGTAATACAGTGGTTTTTTCCATGTTATGGGACGCCAAAACTAACAGTGATAATAGGAAAATATTAGTAGCCAATACAAGCAACACATAGGAAGTGCAGTAGGTGTTTTGAGTTTAGAAATACAAACATTACACTGATGGACCCATAAAATATGCCACCTAGAGCATTTATTCACCTAATCACTTTTATAAATTAGAACTCCAGCCAAATATAGGAGATGAACAACACTTTAAGTTTGGGTGGGGGGGAGGGTATCCAAGCAATCTACTTTCATTTAAGTTAAAGGTTTTCCACTTGAAACAGTATTCTTAACATGACAATTGCAAGATTTTTGTTTCACTGCATAATATAAGCTTGATCTTTACCAAAAAGTGGTACCCGTTAGATAATAAATCAGGGTATTAAGTAAACCAATTAAAACCTATGCAAAGTATACCAAGCCAGAGGTGGGTTTCAGCAGGTTCTGACCAGTTCTGGAGAACCAGTAGCGGAAATTTTGTGTAGTTCCGAGAACCAGTAGTAAAAATTCTGACTGGCCCCGCCCCCATCTATTCTCTGCCTCTCAGCTGATCGGGAGGAAATGGGGATTTTGCAGTAACCTTCCCCTGGATTGGGGACGGAATGGAGATTTTTACAGTATCCTTCCCCTGCCACGCCCACCAAGCCACACCCACCAAGCCACACCCACAGAACCGGTAGTATAAATTTGAAACCCACCACTGTACCAAGCACTTAAACACATTCACTGTTCGTAACTCCTTTGCATGAAAATGGCTAGCTCTATTATCTGAATATCATCTGCCAACTAGATTTCTATAATATCGAACGTTTTGATAACTAGTTTGAAGAAATAATTCTGTGACATTGCCCTTAGGGGAAAAATAATTGAATGAACAGTAAGTTTTAAAATTCCAAGCTAAAAAGTGGAAAATGCAAACTCATGGTAGGAATATATTTAGTTATGTGGGGATGGGATGGGGCGGTACACTGTCAGATATAACACATCTCATTTCATCACATCTCATACCTGCAAAGGGAATCTGGGAATCCTTGTAAACCACAAGCTAAACATGAGATAGATTAAAATGCTAACTTGCAGTAGTACTTTAATAAGAGAATCCACTCAATCATGGATGGTTATTGTTGCAGTCTATGTTGTCTTGCTCACACCCATTTGGAGTTCCAGTTCTGCAGGACACTATTCAGAAACAGCAGTGAGAAACACATTCAGAGGAGGCTCACCGAGATAATGAGGGATATGGAAATCAACCATAGTACCAAGGATTACAAACACAAACACACTGTAGCCATTTGCTGTCAGAATGATCATTTAGAGCAGGGGTCTCCAACCTTGGCAACTTTAAGACTTGAGAATTCTGGGAGTTGAAGTCCACAAGTCTTAAAGTTGCCAAGCTTGGAGATCCTGATTTAGAGATCAACCACTGAATATAATAATATCACCCCAAAAGATAATATCATGAGCACACCACTGATGATCTTAGAGAAACCTGAGTTTCCACATATGATAATAGTTCATGCTACTTTTCCATCACAAAAATTATCCTAACACAGAGATATGTCTCAGATCAGCAAAAAGCAAGATGTAACCTTCCAAATATTGTATAGGTAGTCCTCAATCTATGACCACTATTGAGCCCAAAGTTTCTGTTGTTAAGTGAGACATTTGTTAAATGAGTTTTGCCCCCATTTTATTACCTTTCTTGCCTCAGTTAAGTGAATCACTGCAGTTGTAAACCAGTTGTTAAGTGAATTGCCTTCCCCATTGACTCTGCTTGTCAGAAGGTCACAAATTAACCAGTTGCCAAGCATCTGAATTTTGATCACATAATCATGGGATGCTGTAACGGTCATTAACTGTGAAAAATGGTCATAAGTCACTTTTTTCAGTGCCGTTGTAACGTTGAACAGTCACTAAATAAACTGTTGTAAATTGAGGACCATCTGTGCTATTCTAATTCCCATAAATGCTAGCTAATATGGCCAACTGTGAAGGTTCATGAGAATTTCTTTGACAGCAGGACATTCAATAGATGCATTTAAGACAACAATTAATATAGATTTGGAATATGAACTAGCACAATAAATCCATGAAATTTTGAGAATTTAGGTGTCAAATTGTTGCATTTTACATTTCTAAAAACAATGCTGCATCTATAACTTTACATTTTAGAGTATTTATTCCTTAAAAGGAACTAAGAAATCACTATGTTATTTCAATTAGAGCAAATTCGGCAAGCACAGAGGATACAGAGAGGAAGAGCAGAAGGGAACTTCCCATTGTGTGAGCAGATGTCTACTTAAAAAGGCTACCCTCTGTATAAAAAGTAGCTCAATGAAAACAATTTTAATGAACAAATATGATTTAAAGCACCCAAAAATGAAATGTCCAGCCATAACTAGCATACATATGCCTAAACTACAAAAATAGGTTTACAGTGATAGTACCAGGAGACAGAAAATTCAGGCAACATATTGAGTATTAACTATTAATTTCATGCAGATTTCTATCACATAATTATAACTTAAATATATTGAATGTATATTCCTAAATTTATGGATGAAAGCAATGGAGCAGATATTTCTATTTAGAGGAAAATGAACATATTGAATATTAACTATTAATTTCATGCAGATTTCTATCACATAATTATAACTTAAATATATTGAATGTATATTCCTAAATATATGGATGAAAGCAATGGAGCAGATATTTCTATTTAGAGGAAAATGGCATATGACTGAATGCTTTTATTCATAAAATTTAAAATTAGTAACCTAACCTGTACTGCTATGGTGATTTATATAAAACTTAGTATTTCTCCCAAAACTTAAGACATTCTATGTTCATACAATAGAGGATTTTCATACTGGAGGTGGTTGACTAACTAAAACTTAATCTCACCTCCACACCCCCACCCAGTATGTCTGAGTCCCTTCTTTCCCATCTGGTGTTAATGGTTTGTATTTATTAATGATTTTATCCATTGTGTTCTATTATTGTTGATTTTAATGTTTTTAATGCTTTAAAGTTTTCATGCTCATTGGATACGAGATAGGCAGCAAATAAATATCATAACAACATACATACATACATACATACATACACACATACATACATACACATGCATACATATGTACATATCAACATACATACAGTTATCACAGCTTCCATATTTCTAAATTTCAGCATGTTGTTTGGAACAGAAGATTGCTACCTGAGCAGCACAGTCTGTTTGACAAAGATAATTTCTTTCTCTTTCTCTTTCTCTTTCTCTTTCTTTCTTTCTTTCTTTTTCTTTCTTTCTTTTTCTCTTTCTTATTCATTCATTCATTTATACATAGTATACTGTGACTCACCTAGCCACAATCCAAAAATTAGATAGCAGCCAGCACAAAAATAAATTCATTTTATTTCAAATGAAATTAAATTATTACAGTTAATAAGATATTTATTAATTTTCTTTTTTTTAAATATACTTTATTAAATTTTGTCATAAAAGAAAATATACAATCTCTATGTCCTTCAGAGGTACAGTGTTTATACAATTTACGGAATCATGCGTTAAATAAACTTCATCTTTATCTATTCAATATTCTATACAATATAGCTCGAATTTCGAGTGCATAACAAGTCATATCCTGAAATCATGCTTTTGTCTTATTCTTCAACCAATTGTACCAATTTCCCCATACTTCATAATATTTAGATTTCTCCTCATTATTTATCTCACTCGTCAATTTTGCCATTTCTGCGCACTCTAGGATTTTGTTTATTAGTATTTCTTCTGAGGGTATGGATTTATTTTTCTAGTATTTTGCAAAAGCTAATCTAGCCGCAGTTGTAATCTGGATTATGAGTTGAGTTTTGTTGTTGTTAAAGCCGTCTCAGGTTATACCCAGGAGGAAGATTTCTGGAGATAGAACTATCTCCTGTCCCATTATTTCACAAAGCCAATATCGAATTTTTGACCAGAACCTTTTGGTCTCTGGACAGGTCCACCATAGATGATAGAAGGTGCCGACCGTTTTTCCACATTTCCAACACGTAGCTGAGAGATTGGGAAACATTTTCGCTAACCTAGCTGGTGCTATATACCACCTGTGTAACATTTTATAATGGTTTTCTCTAAATGTTGCCGATTTCGTCATTTTATAGTTCCTATTCCAGGCCATCTCCCAGTCATTAAAATTTAGTCTATATCCCAGGTTTTTTCCCCAAATATTTAGCTGGTTTTTTGCTATGGTCTCTGCCCTATCCTCATCTAATAAAAAGTTATATATTTTTGCTAACATTTTCTTGTCTATTCCCCAAATAATTTTATCAAAATTTCCATATTTAGCTTCTATACCAAATTTGTCTCTATCTTTTTGGAATCTTGAATTAATCTGCAGATAATTCCACCAATCCAAGTTGAAACCCTGATGACCTTTAATAGGTAATGTGAAAAAGAACCTACATTCATATACAAAATGTTTAAAGGGAACAAATAATAATCTTGTCAGTTCTCAACAGCTCTCTATGACACCATTAACTAACAAAATGTTCTAGAATCAGACTTACCTTGGAGTTCCCAGAAATCTCTGTGATCTAAGTTGTTCAGCCATATATAAAGACACTGCTATTACTAGTAGCTCCATTTTTTCAGAGTCTTTCAATCTGTGCCCTAGATTTCAAAATCAAATTTCAAATGTATTATATGTATCACCATCTTATTTATATTTCATAATTCATTTTAGTTAAAACAGGAATTGCTCTGTGTTTGTGGTCAATGGGCACATAAGAAATTTTAAAGCATGTCGCAACATTTATCATAACTTCTTGCCAGAAGATTTCCCAATTGCAAAAAGAGGCTTCTTCAAATAAGGTACACACTGAATAGAAGGCAGAAGAAAGATGATCCCTCATCCAACTCTAGTCTCACAAGATGATGACTACCATTCCAGGTTACCTTATCTCTTCTTTGGGCATGGTGCACAATTCTAAATATCTCACTTGTAGCCATTTACTGTTTTGTTTTCTAGGAGTGCCTAGGACAGTGGTGGTGAACCTATGGCCCGCGTGCCAGAGGGGGCACTCAGAGCTCTCTCTGTGGGCATGTGCACCGTCGCCCCAGCACAGAATTCATCAGAGTTCGCCGATTGGGGCAGCCCCGGTGTATTGGGGCAGCCCCGGCATCTCGCGGGGCAGCCTAGGAGGTGAGATTCTCTTCCTGGCAGAAAGTTCTTGCCATTCTGCATAATGCCAAGGCATTATATATATAAATTATTATGGTTAATCTTTGGTGAGATTCACAGCCTTTGAGGCTGGTTAATAGCTTAGCAGCTCAAGTCCTAACCAAGGACCTAGGAACTGTTAAGGTATCGTCGAAGGATCTAAGCTGTTCTGAGTAGGGTATTAATAATTTAATAAATTATTATTATTATTATTATCATCATCATCATCATCTACATATACATACACACATCCATAATACACATATATTACATACCATATATATATATATATATATATGTATGTATGTATGTATATATATATGTGTATGTATGTATGTATGTATGTATGTATGTATGTATATATATATATATATATATATATATATATATATATATATATATATATATAAATATATAAATATATAAATAATATTATCTATAATGCCTAGGAAGAGTATGTAGCATAGTCAAATAACACAGACATTTCATACTTTGCCTAAAAAGTCATACATTCTATAGATTTTCTAGGCATTTTATACAATGCCAGTTTTTCATATACCTTGCCAGTAATATATATACCACCAAGTAACAAAACCTCTCAGTTTTTTCCTCTATAAAGGTTAAAATAAAAAAACTAGATGGGACAGTTAATATTTTAAGAAATAAAATAAAATTCATAAGATGGAATATCAGCTGAAAGTAACAAAATAAAATGTAATGAAGACGTGAAATGTTCTTCACTCGGGGAAGAAAAGATCAAATTATTTATAAAATGGGGAACTTATTGTATGAAAATAGAACCTGAAATAGATGTTAGAACAGCAGTTGATTGAAAATGGAATAGAAATTAGCAGTATGATATGGCTGTAAAGAAAGCTCGTACAATTTTTGGGCTATATCAATGAATTTAATTTCCAAGTCACTGGGAAAAAATATTCCATTCTTTTCTGCTTTGATCAGATCAGATCCCACTTAAAATATTATCTCTATTTCTGAGCATCACAATTTAAAGAGTTAGAATTAGATTCAAAAAGAATTCAAAGAAATTAAAACAGGTTTAAAAATGAGCATTCCAATAAAGGAAATGAGTATGTTTAGATTGAGGACAGGTAACTGAGAGGTTAGGGTTAGGTTTAGGGTATGCGTTAGAGCATATGGAAAACTATCACATAGAAATAAAACCAACACAGGTATCTTTTCCTTCCAAAGTAGAGATTGTGGACTAATAAATTTATTAGTAGAGAGGAGGGACGATGGGAATAACTTCCTAACAGTAATATCAATTCAAAAGTAGTTAATCAGAGGGGTCAAGGGCTCTATTCTACTGGTTTCGTTTCATTTATTTGTTTGTTTATTGAATCTGCTTTTAGCAGCACGTGTTTCAATTTTTATTTCCTGACTAAGAGTGATATTTCTGATATTAATCCTGAAGCAATGTGTGACAATTAGGTTCTATGCAGGTGCATATAAAATAAAGCATGGGGTAACTAATCTGGTCAAGCGTGGTCAGATGGATATGGTTTATTCCCAGTACTCTGCATAAAACTGATTTTTTTTTCTATTTGTCTCATATTCTTGCTGGTTTGTCAGGTGTTTAAATTCTTTTCAGTTGGTTTTACTGTTTCTATTTGGTAGCATCCATTTCAATGTTACTTGAAATGTTACTTGAAATGTTACATTTGAAATTTTTACAATCTTAATAATTTTTTAATTACTTTCTTTTAGCTAAAATTTTCTTGAACATAATTTTATTTATTTTAATACTACCAGTCTACCCTATAGATGTATGTTAAATGAGCTTCCTCATTTTCTCTGTACAGGTTAATGATGGAGGAGGAGGAGGAGGAGGAGGAGGAGGAGGAGGAGGAGGCGACAAAAATTTTTGATTATGCATATATGCTTTGTTGCTCATGGGCTTTGACTTGATATGCATAGATGTTCCAAGTCATAAATAGTATCCAAGACTCTCTTGTGCAACATAATCTCTGTGAAAAGTCATTTTTCAAAAGGTATTGCTCAACTAATACATTTGAGAATTTTATAAATTAATCCCAGTAACCTATGTTACTGGGATTTATTTTATTATTTTATTTATTAAATTTATACGGTGCCCATCTCACTATCCATAGATAGTAAGAATGACAAGGGAATATGATGTTGCCTTTATGCTACCACTGGATCATATGAGTCCCATTCAGATCTTCATTTCCTATTATAGTAATGTACCAACCTAGGTGTCAAGGGTTGACCATTGTAATGTCAAAACGATGGCACCTGTGTCACAGTATATTTGGGCAAATGAGATGATTATGTAATGTTTCATGGCATCTGATGCAAGAACACAGTTGCATCATTAGGATGATGACAAGACTCATTTGTTTCCTGCTTGTCTCCCCTATAGAGGGTTGCCTATCAGCTCTTGTACAAATAGTTTATCAATCTCAGGGGTGTCAAACTTGATTTCATTGAGGGCGGCATCAGGATTGTGTTTGATTTTGGGTGACCAGGGGGGCCGTGACCAGGGTGGCAGGGGGGCTGTGGCCAGTTCGATGTCACTCATGTTGGGGATGCCTGTGGTGGCCCGAGCGCTCTGCCAGCGAAAACGGGCTCCCGAGCTACATTTCGGTTGTGACAGCCTCCTGCAACCCTCTGCCAGTGAAAACAGAGCTTGAGAGGATCGCCCGCAGCCCTCACAAGCTCCGTTTTTGGCTGCAACAGCTTCCTATAACCCTCTGCCAGCAGAAATAGAGCTTGAGAGGGTTGCACGCAGCCTTCCTGAGCTCCATTTTTGCTGGCTGAGGGACTGCAGGCTGGTCCTTCACTGTTTCCAGGGCAGCTCCACGGGCCAGATCTAAGCACCCCAAGGGCTGGATCCAGCCTCCGGGCCTTGAGTTTGACACCCCTGATCTATCTTCTTGGCAGCATTCAAGTAAAACTATTTTACTATTTTTAAAAACTATTATTAGTTTTGACACATTCTGACAATGCTTATTACAAACCAGGGCAATTCTAAGAATCAGAACATCTATTGGTCATATAGCAAGGTAAAATAAAGGTAAAGGTTTCCCCTCTTGTCATGTCTGACTCTAAGGTGCGGTGATCAACTCTGTTTCTTAGGCAAGGGAGACAGTGCTGTCCGAAGACATTTTACATGGTCATGTGACTAGCATGACTATATGCCAAGTAGCATGGAATGCTGTTACCTTCCCACCAAAGTGGTATCTATTTATCTATTTGCATTTGCATGTTTTTGAATTGCTAGGTAAGCAGGAGCTGGGGCAGGTAATGGGAGTTCACTCCATTGCACAGCACTTGGTTCTCGAACCTAGGCTGTCAGCTTTCCAGCTGACAAGCTCAGCGTCTTTAACCACTGAGCCATCGCGCCCCCTTTATAATAATTATGAAAAAATTCATAGGATTTCAGGAGTTTGATTTTATCCTCAACATGTTAGTATTAATTTGCTGATCAAAGTTTATCTCATACAACAATAGGGAAACGCAAGTACACATGCAAGTATACACATGCAAGTAGCTTAAATGGTTCAAATGCTTTGTTTTCACTGGACTGTTTTCCATTTATTTTATAAGTCAAAAAAATAGTTGAAAAAGATAGCAGTAGAGATATAGAATATTAAAAGATTTTTAAAAAGAATATGAAAAATGAAACCTAATTAAGTGATTTTGAAAAAAATTACAGGAAGTCCTTGAATCACCATGGTTAGAGTGATTAACTTTATATCTTTATAACTGAAAATTTCAGTTTCTAATAAAATTAACTAATTGAAAAAATTCAAAATAATTTTCAAATTTGGCATGCTGAGACATCCTTCATGTTTATGTTGTATAGTTTGTCTGATTAGAGGTTTTTTTATAATTACCGAGAAGTGAAGAAAAAATGTTTCCTATACAAAACAAACAATAAGCAATTGAAATAAAGATATTAAAACAAAAGCAGCCTTTTTGGCAAAACAGGCATTTTAACTTCTGTTATTATGCCAAGCAGTAATGTAAAATATTGGTTGCCATTGTTCCTTTTTCTTATGAGTGGAAGAGAATCATGGTTTTATTTTGTAATTGGTTCTGTTCCTTTGTAATCATTACTTCTTAATTTACATGGACTAATATAAAATCTAGTCATATTTCTTTGACAATATTAATGTAAATAGCACTTTATTTTCAAAGTTAATTTGTTAGCCGACCAATGCATAAAATATATTTAAATCAAACTACAGTTGAGCTATGTCTCTATATGGATTGGTTTAAGTACATTGCTGCCAATAGATTAAAGAGAGAATATTATTTTTATATTGGAATCATGACTATTCTTATATTCTCTTTACTATTACTTCAAGAATGAGACTTTTAAATATATATACACACACACACACACACACACACACCTGGTTCTCCTATTCCCCTGATCCTGATTCTATCTGATTCCTCCTATCCCACCCCCCATATCTAATCCACTGATGCTTTTGCCATTGAAGATAATTGATTGTTTAATCAATCCTGTTTTGAAACTTATTAAATATTCTAAATGCAACAAGGTCTTCATGATCAGTGCCACATAGAAGACTCCTTCTTAAATATTAAGTATAAAAAACTTCAGCTGATGTAAATTTGGTTGTAAGCCATTTTATGTACTACTTACTACATATGACACTAAGTGATACTGAATAAAAAATGGCAAAATGGTTTCATTCAGTGTTATGGCACTGTTTAGTCCAATTTCTAGCTTACAAAGTATACATATAACATATTTTATATGTATAATTTTTGGTTCCTTAATACACTGTTTCCCCTAAAATAAGACATCTCCTGATAATAAGCCCAATCGGGCTTTTGAGCGCATGCACTAAAATACCCCCCCCCCGGAAAATAAGTCCTCCCCGAAAATATTTAAATGCATGAGCAGCCGGTCCCTGCCATTTCCTCTGGTTTCCTCCATGCACCCCAAAATAATAAGACCTCCCCGAAAATAAGGCCAAGCGCTTATTTCAGGGTTCAAAAAAATATAAGACAGGGTCTTATTTTCAGGGAAACACGGTAGCTGTTATATTATGTCAAATGTTTATTACAAAGACCAGCACAATTAAAAATATTCAAGGAGTATCTAGTTAAAATTTCTAAAATAAAATAATAACAAATAACAAATAAAATCTATGTTAAACCCTAATTTAGCATCCTGTCTGTCAGTTGCACATAAAGAACACAGCCTAAGCTATAATATAATATTAGTCCTTAAATTGTGAAGGCCTGTAGTCATTATCATTAGATACTAAAATGCAATAAGGTGATAATACCAAAAGACTTGGTACACTAATTGTGTAAAATAGCTATAATGGATTATTCATCAGGTTCTGACAAATCTTTAGTGCTGCTGCGCAGAATCTAGCTACCTGTGCTGTGACTACAATCCATCCATCTTTAACAGCCACTGAAGATAAACGGTGTCTGAACGGACAGGATACCTATTAATCAGGAAGATAAATTTTGTTTGAATGTCTCTACAAAAAGAACAGCAAGAAGGATATGCCCAGAGTTTTCCACCTCTCCAGAATCACAGAGCCAGGCCATTTCAACCAGGATAGCCGATGGAAACGCAAGTGAGAAGGCTTTCCAACGATTCACTGTCTCTAACTGGCTAAGATAATGGGCGGGGTGACAGTATATCTGATAGAATCTGGAAGCAGAACTCAAAGTCTGCTTCCCTCTCTCTACCTTCGGGTTTGTTTTGCCTGAAAATTTTGAGTATTGAGGATGGAGAAAAGCCTGATTTAACAAAGTTGGACTCAACAGCCTTAATCCATGAAGATATTTTTTTTTAAGCCAGCATATTTTGAAATAAATATACTGATATCATCATCATCATCATTTTAGCCATTACTGCATCTACTGCAGGATGAAGGCCTCTTCCACATATTTATTCCAAAATATGATGGCTTACAAAAAGTACCTCCTTATCAATACTAGTACAATATTTTGGATTAGTTGGACATTTCAGAAAAGGAAAAAGAAAGATAAGGTCTTCATTTGCTTCAAATACATGGAATTTTAATGCTTATAGGTAAGAAATTCTATAGCTATAGAAAACTGTCTCTCATTCTTAGATGGTTAACAAGTAAATAATTCTACTCTCTCCCTTTCTCTATGTAAGTGTTTTATACTGATAAAAAGGAACATGTTTACTTGAAAATTAGCCTGAATATGTGTCAAGTATTTCACTCCAAGTAAAAAATTTAATTAAAAATTGCCAGCAGAGGTTAATAGGAAAGCTGTCAAGATATTTCATGGAATTAAAATACATTGTTAAAAAACAATGTTTATTTCATTGAACCTTGAATTGCAAAAATCTTATTTCCCACCCAACACATGTGTACTTTGTATTATCCAAGCTTAACTAACATAAGCAGAAATTGTATTTCAAGCATAAAAGGAATAGTTGACTTCAAAGTTCTTGTTAAAAAAGCAAAGGATTATAAAATTATTTCTTAAATTGACAATTCAGTTTGTGTAAATGGGAAACTGGATCTTACATGCTCAAAACTGAATGCAAGTACTGTATGGTTTCTCATATTCCTTTATTCCCAGGGTTAATGGAAGAATTAAATGGAATCACATTAAATGCTCACTAGACATAAAAGGCTGTATTATTTGAAAATTCAATGATGCAAATTTTATTTTTCACAATCAATTTTTTTAACTCATAAATCATAGCATGAATCCATTTCAAGCAGTAGTATGCCACTTAAATTGTTTGTTAAAAGGAGTAAAATAAAGTAAGAATTTTCTTCCTGCCTCTTAGTACTTCTTTACTGACTAAACAAACACCCAGATTTGGTTAGCAAAAATCAGGCCTTTCTCCAGGCCTTTTATTGTATTATTTATTTATTTGTTATTTATTTCAATTTGTATACCACCCTTCTCCTAGTGGACTCAGGACGGTGAACAGCCAGAACTAAAACACATGCCAATACAAAATTTAAAATTTGACATTGTCAAGTAACTAGACTCTTAATATCTATTTGAACCTTCTTGAATGTTAACAAAACTTTAATTTAACCAGATTGAAACTCAAAAATTAGAATTTAGGAAAGAAGAATTTATAAAGTTAGAAACTCTTTTCAGTTAAAAAAGAAAATAAAAGTTAAGGATAGCTATTTCACATATTTATTTCTAAGATAGTGTTTTCCTTCACCTTTGAAGCCTTCTGTATACACCTCAGGCAGAAACTTCGTGCTGATGTCTCCCTGGATAAAGCGTGGATGCTTTATTACCTCACGAAGCAATGCTATATTATGAGTAACACCTGAAAATAAAACATTTATTCCCATTAGATTAGCAGCCAGAGAATATATGCTTAATGATATTTGAATTGACAAAGCATACATACACACACACACACAAAAGCTGTAGATGAGAAATCCCTGAATAAATGAGTTTTAATGTCAAGAATATTTACTATTTAATAGAACAAATTTGGTGTAGTGGGTAAGACATCAGGCTAGAAACCAGGAATGTGAGTTTTACCCGCACCTTAGGTACACCCAAATTGGGTGATCTTGGACCAGTCACTCTCACTCCTAAGTAGAAGACAATGGCAAACCGCTTCTGAAAAACCTTGACAAGAAAACTTCAGGAACCTCTTCAGGCAATTGCCAAGAGTCAAAAAATAACTTGAAAATAACCCCCGCCCCCAAAATTGTGAAACACAGCAATCAATCAGGAATAATCTAAATATTTGAGCAAAGCAATTGGCTTCACGTTTTTTCAACAGGACTATTAATATTATAAAACATTAAAACTGATATTTCATATTTTTTTAACGAAATAGCCATGTACATGGATTTACTTCACACACTAAATAATCTTTAGCATCCTTTGTTTGACCAGTAACAGAAGATCTACATTTAAAAAAAAATATCCAGGTGTCAAGATTTGGAGGGAAATACAAGCTCCATGGAGCAAACAGGCAACAGAGTTGCAAATAATGAAAATTCAAAGCTGAAATGGAGGCAGGCAAGATGGAAAAGAAACTGTTACTGCTTCATTTTTTTTTTTTAAAAAAAAAAAGGGATTCAGTATGAAAAATGTGAATGCCTGCAATGTATACCTTCTCTATTCATGACGGATTATCTTCTAATTGAGGACTCTGGAGAATCAGAAGTGGACAATCATAGATATAGAAGGTTTATTGAAGAGATAATTCACACGTGAAGAGAAATAAGAAGATGGTGGGGCTAGGAAACTGGCTTCTTTTTCCCAGGTAAGTATATTTAGGACTTCCAATCCTGTTTGAAGTCCTAAATATGCTTACTTGGGAATAAGAGCTAATTTACCTAATCAGAATTACTAGAGAGAATTCCAATAAGGTAAACTAGTGTTCCTTATTTTTACAGCCCATAATAAAGTGTATTATCAGCTTATTTTCTTCTTGCACAAAAGAAGAAAAACCAAGCCTGGCACTCCAAGTTTCCATTTCATAATCCCCACTTCAATTTATTTGGAATAAACTGGGCTACAGTAAATGATTCCATCCTCAACATAGCAGGATGTATCGGTACCATGGAAGACTGTTGGGGAGATATGGGTGTGGACATTTTTTTCTTTTTGCAAATGTAATAAATAACTGTGTGGGAAAGGTTTCTTCACCAGCTGAGCTATGTGTGCAAACTCTTCCACACATGCTTGTAAAAAATCACTCAGCAAACCTTATATGATTATCACTCTTTCCTGCAAGCCTCTCAACTATGTTTGTACTTTTCAAAACTAAATGGAGTGCATGAGCTTCCTACTTTAACACTTGCTGAAGGTTGAGAGGCAATGGCTACACATTAGAAGCAGTGTTTCCCATAATATTTGTTTCCCATAAAAGAACTTCTAGCAAAGGGTCTCTTACTAATCAGGTGTTAGCAGACTATATATAGGTGTTGCCTGCGAGAAGTGATATCTTATTTTTATCAGAAGACTACTTATTTGAGTTCCCGCTCCAATTACCCACTATTGTTTCTTGGGGATGTGATGAGATATTCCCCAAGAAGTGTCTGCTAGAACAATACCTCTGGCACAGTGTCCACTGTTTGAGGTTTTGATCAAGTCACTGATCAGATATGCCACTGATAAGATATGGCATGAAGCCATCTCCTAATGTAATTATTTATACTCCTTCTCTCTTAAAGAAGTATTAAAAGGTGGCAAAATCCTTAAAAAAACCTTGAACCTCAGAGTAGATCTACAGCCTCCAGCAAGAAGAAGTGTTCTACAATCCGCTCCAGAAGCATATCCGCTACTATTTTTGGAGTTTCTGGTAGGTAGATAAAATGTGAATAGGTATATATTTCTCTTTAACACTCATAATACTTATCAAGAATGTGCTTGAAGGAATGTCACCCTAGCCCAGCATATCATCTTTAGAATTCCAAACAATCTATTGTCTGCTGGCTGGCCTCCAGGTGGCACTATGTAGTAGTCTTTATTAGAGTCATTAATCAGAACACTGATTTAATAAAATAATTAAACAGTTTAAACAAATAAATTAAAGCAATGCAACGTAAGAACTAAGTCATTGAGGTGATCAGGACATTTCTAGTTTTAAAGAGAGCATAAGAAAATGTATCCACGTTCAAGAATGCAAAATGGTATTGGTCTCATAAAATAAATCAGAATAGTCCACGAATTTTCCTAAGTAGAGCATTATAAAGTAGATTCTTCTTTTAGAAGGCACAACATAACAGGGCGTGAACTATGGCAAGGGTTCCCAACCTCTTAGGAACCGGGCCCTGGAAGCGAGAGAATGGTCCCTGGTGAGGAAAAGCTTGAGACTGCTGATCTATGGATTCAAGGGATCCTTCTCCACAAGAGCACAATCTTAAATTTGTGAGGAAATATTTTATATTTGACCTCAAGAACTTCTGTTGAGAGAACACTGAAATATGCTAATGTTAATGCTTTTTGGAATTTAGGGCAATTACTAGTATACTTAATGGTCACTCGTTCAATGAATGGAATTACAAGACAACTTGCAATAGCAATACAGGTAGTCCTTACAGGTAGACTTATGATCACAATTGAGCCCAAATTTCTATTGCTAACTGAGATATATGTTGTGAGTTTTGCCCCATTTTATGACCTTTTGTGCCCCAGTTGTTAGGTGAGTCACTGCAGTTGATAAGTTAGTAACCCATTTGTTAAAGTGAATTTGGCTTCCCCCTTGATTTTTTTTGTCACAAGATCGCAAAAGGTGATCACATGACCTTGGGACACAGCAATGATTATAAGCATGAACGAGTTGCCAAGCATCTGAAATTTGATCATGTGATCATGGGGAGGCTGCAAAGGTCATAACTGTGAAAAACGGCCATAAATCACTTTTTTCATTGCCCTTGTAACTTTGAACGGTCACTACCTGTATTATAAAAACCCTTCCATAATATAAATTAAATCTCTGAGCATATGTTTTTCTTTTGCTCAAATTTGGATGCTTAACCAACTAAGCAAAGTTAAGAGCTTCAGTTCTCAACCAGAGAGTTTTCATACCCAAGACTTCAGAAATTTCAGTGCATGATTTGCAGTTTAGCTTGACCCCAGTGAGAGTTCACAAGATGTCCCCCATCTGTGTGAATAACTATGAGGCTACAGAAACATGGACCCCTATTGGAGTTCACCCTTGGTTACCTGCTGTTTGAAAAACATCAGCCAGACATTATCCCTACATTCTCAAAGGATCAAGCAAAGGCCAGCCTATATGCACATTGAACTATACATTCATCTTTCAATGATATTTCCTCTGTACTTTTACAAAAAAATAATAAACTTAATAATCCAAGCAACTGAGACTAAAATCACAAAACTCGATAGACAGTCAGACACAAACACAGATAAACAGATATCGATGCAAAAAAAAAAAAGTGTTACCAGTTTTGATTTTGCTCCAAAGTAAAAACATGGTTAGAATTAGCTTAACAAAGTACATCTTTCATTGCCCTTTAAGAATTAAATTTCTCTTTTTAAATACATATTTCTTCATTCTAAAAAATACATTTTAAAAAACACACAGGGCATTTTCATCCATTTTTAGATCAGGCAACATAGTGACCAAGAGTATTTTGGCATTACACTTCCCTTTCTTTGCTCATGTTCATTCCCCAGCTAATTCTAGGCACAATTCCAGTGACATATCAACTGCCTAACAATAGCAAACTCCAAAGTTCTGCATAATTTTCCTCCAGTTATTTCATATTAAACAGGAAAGCCAAGCAACCCTGTAGCACAACGTAAATCAAAGAAAGAAAGGCTAGTAGTATCTCGAGCTGTTCCTCCTTTTGCAATTCTTTTGACAATCCCTCAGCTTAAATTGATAATTGCAATTGTAAGCAACGTTTCTCCTGAAAAAATGCCTCATCACTTTAGGCTTTGTGGCATACAGTAAAATAAAAATGAAAAGCAGAAAATTCAAAAGTCAAAAGTATGAACTCCTTGTCTTCAGCTAAAGAACTACATTTTACTCTTTAAGACAGAATTGGAACAGATCAATTACAATATTTAATAAATTAATTTTTAATAAATTAAAAATTGCAATTTATTATCAGCTTTAAATACTGGAATAAAAATAATTTGAATGGGCATCCCATATGCCATTTATCACCATAGTCTACATAATGGCTTATGTATATTGTACAAAAAGATACAGAAATTGCAAGAACATTATGATCCGAGTCATAGAATTTAATTAGTAAAATTGAGAATAAACTGCCTGTGGCACCTCATCATTCATGGGAAACATTCTTCAATATAAATATTTACTGACACTAAACATATTCTGTGTTGATTAGTCCTTTTTACATTATTAAGCTTCTGTCAACTTGACATTCGCAAAACACAAATTTGCATTTTTCCATGTAAACTTAATTGGTGTCCTATGTCTTGCCATAGATAAACAATTCAATATATTTAACTTGCTGAGAATTTTAATTGAGTTAAATGAAATCGAAAGAACTTCATTCACATAGTTTTTAGTTGTAAAAACATTCAGTTTTCAAAGCAACTTAAACAGTGTAATGATAATTGATGACTGCTACTTTGCAAGACTATCTTAGAAATGCACGTTTAATAGGTATTTAATTTTATTTAAATAGTACTAAAGGGAAAAGGCAGACAATTAAGATCTACTGCATAACATTTCTTGAAAACTACTATGAAAAATACAAAGAAAATATTTATTCCAAACAATATTAAAATACAGTTCTTTCAAACACTGCATGTGTCAACCATCCCAACTTGGTCAGTCAGAAAAGGAAGACTCTTGACTCCATTCCTAGTGAAAGAATACTTTACTAAAGCCAACTGGTTACAGCATAGCAAAGCCGAATCTGATTTTTCATGTCCAAAGCATCTGGTTAACTCTTCCCTTTTCTCCATCTTTCCCCATGGATGTCTCGTCTCCCCTTGTCCAATTACATTCAAACAAATTGTTTTGGTAACAGTCCCTGGCTTGGCAGGCTGGAGGGTGTTGCATTTTATGGTGTGACCTTAGACCAGCCAGAGGCCTACAGGCAATATATACAGAGGGAACCTAATTGTCTTGTTGCATGCTATGTTATGCCACCTTATTATGATCTATCACTACAACAATAAAACTTATTTATACCACTTTTTTTCAATTTCATAGTCCTATAGAAAGAAAAAAATAAAGATGCAAGAAACATGTATATTATCTTCAGCACCTTGTTGGAATAAATGTGTATTATGTGCTAATGCTATTGCTAACAATATATTAAAGTATATAAATATTATAACATGCTCAATTCTTAAACCAGGTTGTTATTGAATTGTATCTAGACAGGCATCTACCATTTTACTTCATTTCATTTTTTTCACATTTTTCTCAGTTTTTCACATAAATACACACTTTTCAATTCTAATTATCCATCTCAACTGCAATACAGTATTTGCAGAACAGCATCTTTGCCACTTAGCAGAAGATTTGACTTAATAACTTCAATGGCTTTTTAACTCTGTTCATCTTTGTAATCTGCTTGTAGATGCATATGGCATTAATAAGCCAGGTTGTGGTAGGATGGAACTGTGATCAATTACTCCCCTAAATCACTTTAAGCAACTGTCACAAGCCAACTTTGGCTTAGCAGGAGATTCCCAACACATTTGGAGAACACAGGAAGGAAAAAGGCTGAAACATTTTGAACCTCTTTCATAAAGGGCTTGAAAAAGGAATGGAAGAATGACAGATTTCAAAGAAATAGTGCTTTAGATGTACAAGTACTTCCCAATTAAAAGTCCTTTTATTTTCTTCCATAAAGTATGAATGCTGGAAAGAACATTTTGCCGGTACAAACAGGGAGGCAGGTGACATACAGGTAACTGCAGCTAAAATATTTAATCAAATATACTGATCCATTCAAATAATTTGTAATAGGGAAAACATGAATTATACAACAAGCCAAACAAGCAAAAAAGTACATATCTATGGAGATTCTCAGTCATCCAGATCATGGTTGTCTCAAAGGTGCTTTTTCAAGAGGCAAGTGGACTTTTTAGGTTTTTTTTTGAAGACATTTCGCTTCTCAACCAAGAAGCTGCTGCCCAACTCACTCTCAGTGACTCCAGACACCTTACAAATATAAAACCCCAGTACTAAAATTAAGAAGTCTTGAGGGACTTCTGAAATGGGATGGACTTGACCCACCATGGAAAATGTTCCATAAATCCAGCGCTCTGCCTGCAAAGGCCCATCTCCTCATGCTTGCCAAATTTAACTCCCTAACAGCAAATCATATGGAGAAAGCATGAGCAAAGAATAAATATGCTCTTTCAAAAGTGTTAGATTCTTTTGCCTTTTTATTCATTTGCCTTTTTATTCCAGGAGAGTAAAAGTTACTATCCATCTCACCTTCATCTACTTAGGATAATGCTCAAGATACTCAAAATTCAGGTCCATTATTTCTAATAGGTTCTATGATGAAGAAATGATTTATTATTCATTTTTTGCATAGATTACATGCAAATTCCCTACAAATTAAGTTGTATCAGGTTTAGGATAAAGCATGAAGACTGATACTACTGCTAAGCATTGTTACATATGTGTAATAATTCCTGTGCCATTTATTCTGATTAAGGATTAAGGCTTTTCCTTAATTGGGGATTTTTCAGAATTAATGTTCAAGCTTGAGTCCTGTAAAAAACAGTCCTAACTAAAATAAAAACATTATTCTTTGTTAGCAGAATCAGTAGTTAGTTTTCTAATAGACTACAATTATATTAATTAATCTATGTCCAAAGCTGCATTCTATACTTTTTTCTTCTGACTACTGAAATAACGAGAAAAGGGGGGATGACATTTTTTCACAATAACAGGCAGCAAGTGGTATTTGCTGCTTATTGAATTTCTAGGCCACCAGGAGTTCTTAGCATATTTATGGTGGAAATAGAAATTCTAAATAAACTTTTAGTCTGTCTTTTTTTTAAAGGACCTAATGGCTAGTTTGCTTCTTGCTTTGGATTCAGGTTGCTTACCAGTTACATCTGATATACAATCTCATCTATGAACAATATGGTAGTGGATAATAGGACGATTGATAGATATTACTGAGAATTGATTGGGTGCGAACAAGGATGTAGATCGTTGGAAATTTTTAAGTCGGAATTTCAGACCCTCCAACAGATATGATCCAAAGTCAGGAATGGAAGTAGCAACAATTGCTGCAGTGATCAGATCTATCACCTCAATTTAGGGATAGTAATATTGTTCCAATGGTGTAACATCTGGCAATAGTTATCAAGGGCTCTTGTGATTTTGTAAAAACCAAGGAAACAGATTGGCTTTTTCTGTAGGATGAACTCTATAAAACCCTATATACCTTAGGAATGAACTCCAAATGGAATCTTCTCTGTGAAAATATGTAAGGAAGGAATGCTTGCAGTCCTGTCTCTGCAAATCAAGGGACCAGAGACACAACAGTAATCTGTCTCCATAACAACTTCTTATCCCTGAAACTTGTTAAGCAGACATTTTGAACATGATTTTTCCTATTTATTTATGTGAAACGATATGTGATACGGGTGTCATTTTTAATACGGGTTGGTTATGGGTGTTAAAGATAGCTGCTCCCTGGGAAATATTTATTACTTAATCTCAGCTTTTCACTTTTTAAAATAGTTTTATTTTAATTTAAATATATATTAAAATAAGAATAACCAAGAAGAAAGAGGAGGGAAAAGAAATAGACAGCTTCACAAGCCATGTAGCTTATAAAATTTTCAAAATAATATTAATTATTATAATAATTTATTTAATAATGTCATCATTTTAGCCATTGTCTATCCACTGCAGGATGGAGACCTCTTCCGCATGTTTCCAACCAATACAGTCCTGAGCTTTCTTTTGCCAATTATTTTGCCAATAATATAATTATTGCCCGCAATAATTATTGATGTCATCGCTCCATCTTGTTTTAGATTTCTTTTTCTTTTTTCAGTTTTAATCAAGTGGAATCCATTCTATGACTGCCTGATGCTAGGTGGACCATCAATTGAACAGCGTTGTTAAATGTGGTTGGCAGGTATTCAGCAAGCTAAGCATAATTTTCAAGAACAACCTCCCACTATGTCTGAAAAGTTAAAAGTTTGATCAGTCTGTGCTACCTGCTCTAACATATGCCTGTGAACCATGGACACTAATCTCACAATCAATACAAAAGCTACGAGTGGCACAAAGAGCTATGGAACGATACATGCTCGGCATCACAAGACAAGAAAGAAAGACCTGCACATCGATTAGAGGATGCCATCAAAAGAGTAAAAGAATTGAAATGGAAATGGGCTGGTCACATAGCAAGAAGAACTGATGGCAGGTCGACCAAGGTAGTCATTTAATAATATATTTAATAATATTGCTATAACTGTTTTTGAAATTAAAAAAGATCAAAAATTAGCAGAAGTACCTAATATAATAATACCCTGTTTCCCTGAAAATAAGACATCCCCTGATAATAAGCCCAATCGGACTTTTGAGCGCATGCACTAAAATAAGCCCTCCTGAAAATAAGCCCTCCCCGAAAATATTTAAACGCATGCGCAGCCAGTCCCCGCCATTTGCTCTGGTTTCTTCCACGTGCCCCAAAATAATAAGAACTCCCTGAAAATAAGGCCAAGCGCTTATTTCGGGGTTCAAAAAATAAGACAGGGTCTTATTTTCAGGGAAACACGGTAATAGAACCTATAAATGGCTCGGTCTTAGAAGCTGATTAATATGTAAACATATGTAAGTTAGGTACAGGTAGTCTTCGACTTATGACAACTGAGCTGAAAATTTCCATTGCTAAGCAATGGATGCTACAATGGCCATAAATGTGAAAAATGGTCATTAGTCATTTTTTTCAGTGCCGTTGTAATGTCAAACAATCACTAAACAAATGTTTGTAAATTGAGGACTACCTGTATATGCATTAAGATATTTCATTCCTAACAAGAATTAATATTATACACAAGATAATTTTCAGGCTACAACTCTAAACCCAAATACTCAACATTTCCTAAAACAAGAATTCTGCAAGTACTAAACAGATAGGGATTTTCTGATTCATATTAACATCAAGCACTAATAGGTTAATTCAGTGGGCGGAGATATCAGAAAGTGATATGAATATACAACTTGGAGTTCTTTAAACATGCCAAAACTCTATAAGTACTATCTAAATGTGTAAAGGTAGCTGTATTTTATATTGTGCTCCATTATATTTCAGCTTTTGTAACCATTTGCCAATGCTGCATCTTTTTCAGATGTGGACCTGAACAGCTAGAAAGAAATGGCCAAATTAAAACTCTAGATTACTGATGATTCTGATGAAAAATTAGCTATGTACAATTACCAAATAAGATCTACAAATAAAAGCACAACATTAAAAAAGCACAATTTCATATACTTTCAAGATTTTTCAGCAGCTGGATCTTTTTTCTTTTTTTTAAGAAGGAAACATGTGCTAAAGCTCTCAAGTTACTAGACTTCTCTTTCTTGGAAGTAAAGGTCACATAAGCAGGGGAAAAATAGGAGGGAAAGCTTTCTACATTTTTTTTTCTTTTAATGCACTGATTTATTGGAGTTCAGCAATGGGGGTTAGGAAGAAAGATGTCAAAACCTTGAAATCCAGCAGTGTTGGAATTACACAGTTATCTCTAATGGGAAAAAAAAGTAAAGTTAAAAGCAGACAACTTATTTGGGGAGATGAAAAAAAATGAAACAGCTCCACTGGAATTCTGTTTCTAAATATCACATCAAATCTTTACCTACTGGTATTCAAATAATAACTGTCCATAAAAAGAACCAGGAGGAAGAAGAAAATGTGTCCTTTTATCATTCTTAATAACACTATCATTATAGGCAAGAGTGAAATTATGTACGCTTGATTAAGTACCTGCAGTTATTACTATTGCTTCTGCGTGTAGTTAGATGCAAAAAGTAAACCATGCAATTTGCTATGTTACCTCTGCATTCTGTAAACATTTTATTAAAAAGGACATATCCCCAAACTTATAATTTTCATCCATGGTAACAATCTAGAACCAAATCTTTTCCAAGAGTGACAAACTGAGGGTTTCCTCACAGCAATCTGACAGCTTCAATTTCAGAAAGGAATGATGTTTTAAGAAAAAATAGCCCAATAAAAATAGCAGTTGAAGGAAGACTTTATACAATGCTAACAAGATATAAAGACTCCATCCAGCTCAAACTAGATGAATGAGGAATATCACCTTTAGGAGTCCTAGCCAAAATTCAGAGATACTAGCATGCACTGTAATTTTTCCTCGATTTGAACCTTCCTCTCAAATATCTAAGCTCTAATTCAATTACTATATAACGATATAATAATATATTTCTTTAGTAAGAAAATCTTGCATTTCATTTCTTGTTCTAAGTTTATAATATTGAAATGGAAAATAGTAAATCTCATTAAATAAATTAAATTAGAAGGACTATAAACTGTTCTTCATCTTATACTTGAATTAAAAATATTGTTGTGAAATATTTGCAAAATTGACCTAGCTGGACTCTCTTGATGTCAAAATAGCATCTTATTCACCATTAGATAAATTCAAACATAAGTACATTATCTCTGGAAAGGGATTATTTTGGTCATTTTTCTCATGCTTTGATACTATGAAGTAATTATATGAAAAATTTGGTTGGAAACTGGGATTTATACTTTAGATTAATTAATAGAAGAAAATGACAATTTTTAAATCAATTTTCACTTCAGTGCAAATGTTGTTTGCCTCATATGGATCAACAGCAGTATTTACAACACCTACTGACATCCCAGCCTGGCTTGCAACATTTTGAGTCTTAGAAATACCTAATCTATTACAGGCAATTAATAAATCCTATGGAAACATCCTTCCAATTTTGCTTAATAAAATATTGTTAGTGATGAAACAATTTGATACTTAAATTTTAACAACTGAGAAGAAAAAGAATTAATTTGAATTCTTGTAGACAATGAGAAGATATGTTTATCAATAAAAATCTATATTTTAAATAATGCTTTATTTGACAAAAAATATTTCAAGCTTACTAGACTCAATTGTCCTTATACAGAAAATATCTGAATATCTAATTGTGTTACTGCAGATGCAATGAGATTAATCCTTCATTTACACGTTTGTACTCCAGAATTGTTCCAGTTTGGAAGGAAGGAAGCCATTGACCAGAATGATAATAAACTTATAATATTATAAAACATTAGAACCAATATAAGTAGCATATAACATAACTTTATAAAGCTAGCTTAAACTCTCTTAAAAGAGATCTAAACTAAAAAATTTAAGATAGTTAAATAAGCCATGATACCTAGAAAAATTATATTTGTAATTTACCTCTTATAACATAATTATCCAAGGCTTCTTCCATTCTTTGCAAAGCTTCATTTCTGTTGGATCCATAGGTGATCAGCTAAAACACACATTAAAAAAATGAACTCTATAACAAACAAAATATTGTCTCAAACATGCTGCCTATTTCACAATTCCTTTTTAATATTATTAAGTTTCAATACATACGTTCATTCCTCAATCTTTATGATTTCTGTTAAGTCAGAATTTTGTTTAGTATCTTTGCCAAATGAAGGCATGACAACATACAACCCTCACTGCATGCTCTGTCCATAAATCTTATTCTAAATTAGGAATCTGATATCCAAAACATAAGTTATATACATGTTTCTAGCTTTTTCTCTCAGCACTGGCAGGGTGCAATTCAAGCAGACTCCTACATCACACTATATCTGGTAATTTTATGAGAGCATTTATTAACTTTTGACAAACTCTCATCTATAGAATCGATAGTTACATGATTTCTGACCACTCATATGATAAAACAATAAAAAAACCCAATCCCAACTTTTTTGAGGGGTGCAGTTCATAGTTGGACAGCAAAAAACAAAATGGACTGGCAGTGATACTGATGCTGTTAGATTGAGACTGGAAGAGAAAGGGAATTTTTAAATTTGTGTGTATACTTAAAATAAAATTAGGGTATAATCAATGATCCCATCCTACCAATAAACACTGGGAATATCATAGAGAAAATATGGCTGAACCACATTTAAAAAGGTACACAACATATAGGTGCTTTCTGAGCTTGGTGGTTTTCTTGTAGACATTTCATTATCAGGCCAGGTAACATCATCAGTGCTAGAAGGGAGTGAGGTTTCCTCTTATTTTTATATACTATGAAATATCTGCAAGAAAACCACCAAACACAGAGAGTACCAAGAACTCCAAAGTTCAACTCTGAGCTACAAATATTCTTTTCTATCGGTACTCATTTATCTAGAATAGTTATTATCAGATGCTTGTCTATTTTTTATAAATCCAAATCAAGATGGGGAATTATCAATGGTATTACTTTCTGTGGCTACCTGGATTGTATTGCAATTAAACATCCACTGTGAGCCAAGATTCTAATCTGTAGCTTGCACACCCAGAAAGGTCTTTCCTATACTGTAATATAGGTCACATAAAATGATAGAAATATAGAAAGATTACATTATTTATTATATACCCCTAATAATATAGCTATTAATATATCTATAAAAATTCTGTTCCATTCAACTGAAAATCTATCGGGATTTCCCCCACTTTCATATATTATATTGTCTTCACTAATTTGTCAGATCAAAAGTTTTGCTAGTTCTATTTTCTTCTCCTGAGAGATTACTTCCTTTTCAATATTTCCAAAGAAATTGATAATTTGCTGCTCAATTGCAGATGTCTTCAATACATGTAACTTGAGTACAAAAATAATAAAATTAGCAAATATCAAATTCTGTGCCTTAGGATAATTGATCTTGAAAAAAGCCAAAGAAGAGGTAATTCTAAATTAAATCTTAATTGGTGTTTGTGCACTACTGCAAGATATTGTAAAGCCAATAAGGAATTCCAATCACAATGGTGTTATAGCTAACTTTAGTATGTAATGGAAGTTGTTAATTAGGCACAAACACAATCATATTTGAATACAAATGGTGAAAGTTCTCAAAATAGAGATGATTGAAATAAAAGAAACCAGAAACAAGAGAGAGAGATGCTTTGAATTATAATGGCCAGAGGACAACTGAAAAATAAGGTAATGAGGTTCAGCTGAAATGTACTCTACAATACAAAGAAGTATCAACCATACTAAAGAAAAGACCAACATAACTCTCTGAAAAATCTTCTATTACAGTTTTGTGTTACAGAATAAACTTCTGTAAAGTTTTCTGCTGGAAAGTAGAAAATCTATTACAACAAGAAAAAAGGGAAAATTAACTTTGGCAGTAAAAAGAATTTAAAAAGCAAATGGTAAGAAACATTAAGGAAAACTTGAATGAATTATTTACATATGTCTTCACCTCAAATTATACAAAGCATATACCTAAATGTCTACTGACTTTTTCAGGATGTGAATTGGAACAATTAAACCAAATTGCAGTAATAAGCAGTAGTGTAGGATACCTTGAGGAACATGTTTAATGCCTCTTCCCTTAATATAAATTTTGGGGAAATAGCATAGAAAAACAGATGAAGGCAAAGCAGCATGGATTTTGCAAAGGTAAATCTTGCCTTGTCACCTTTTACGTTCTTTTTTGAGAGGGTCAACAGGTGTGTGAATATAAGTGTGTTATCCATACAGTATCCTGGATTTTCAAAAGGCCTTTCACAAAGCTTCTCAGCAAGGGTTCTTCAGAGAATTTACAATCAGCAGCATACAACAAGGGTCTATTCTAATTAGTGTGCATGAAATAATTAGAAACTAAAGAATAAAGATAAGTAATCAATAGTTTCAATGCAGGCAAGGACTTTAAGGACCTACACTGGAACCAATATTTTTAAAGTTATTCACACATGATATTGACTTAAGAGTGACCAGCAGACTGGAAATAATACCAAGTAATTAAGGATATGAAACAAAAAGTGATTATGACAATATACTGAAGGCTCTTTTTAAGCTAGAAAAATGTTGAACATGCACTTAAATAAGTATAAATGGATGCACACTGAGGCAAGACAATTTCACATTTATTCTAATGATCTGTGTCACTAATTAGGAAAATGTCATTGGAACTATAGTAGCTAACTCCACTGAGACGTTCACTCAGTTTTCAGTAGTTGTCCAAAAGCCAGATCTGATGTCTATTGATTATTAGAAAAGGGTTGAAATGAAACTGCCTACAATGTGATGACCTTCTATGAAGTTACAGTATTTTTGCACTTGGAATACCATGTGCAGTTCTGCTTGCCACAGCTGAAAAATGATATAATACAGTGATGTAACACATATAATGAAAAAAGGGCAGAAAAGAGTAGCCAAAATAATTAGAAAACTCTAATCCTGTGAGAAAAGGCTAGAAAAGCTGACACCACTTAGTTTAGGAAAAGAACACGAAAAGGGAAGTATTTGAAGCATATAAAATCATGCAAGGAATTGAAAGTGGACAGAGAACTTTTCTTCCTTTCTCACAATATAAGAACCAAGAGTCATTTAATTAAACTAGCTGGAAGGAAATATTGAACTTTCTTATACAGTACATACATATTAACCTGCATTTTATCCCAGCTGCCACTGAAGATTTTATATAGGTGGGGGGGATTGGTAGTTATTTGATGAGATGGGCAGCCATTTCAATTGAATTAATAACAAACAAACCTGTGAAATTCATTACAAAAATCTTGCAATAGCCAATAATTTTAATGGCTTTAAAAAGAGTAAGGATACATTTGTGGGCATCAAATAAGGATTTTTACTATTGAAGGTGCAATATTAGTCCTGTCTTAGGTAATATGCCTCCAAATACTAATTGTAAAGGGTAAATAGTGAGAAGAAGTACACCTCTACTTCTTGTCTGAGACCACTTTACTCTAATTTGGCTGCTATGGGAAACAACTTGTAGGACTACAATGGGCCTAGGCCTGATATAGCAGGGTTCTTTTTCACCCAGCCTATCTATGAAAAAAATAATCAGAATATTTTCCTTCTGCTTCAAATTAGCTACTTCTTGTTGTGATAACCAAACCTTGTCCAATTAATTAATTTTGAAACATCCAATTTCAGGCATAGTTAAAGGAATGGATTTAATACGCCAATGTTAGTAAGAAATTGAGGTTTGTATCCAGTATACAATCACTAACAAAAACAAGATAGATTTTAATCCTTTTAAAATAAACTAGAAGCCATGAGGTTTGTGAGTCTACAAGTATTAGTAGTTCATTCTACTATAGTTTAAGCATCTTCAGGTTAAACATCGAAGGTCAGGATGCCACAACTTGAGATAATTAATCAGAATAAGAATTAGTTTTTTCCACCTTTCAATTAAGAATGGAAAGCTCTAACTAGTGCTCTTACAAAGTAGCAAGCTTCAATTATTATTACAAAACAAACTAGTTATGAAAACAATCATGATTCAATATTATGACTTTTCAGAACCTTGTTATCATAATGTCCCAATTTAGATAAATAGGAATTAATATTTATTAGAAATATTCAGGTTTAATTGTGTCTTGGTCAAAGACATAAAGAAAATGGGATAGTAAAGACTTGTTTTTACTTTGACTTAAAAAGTGTAAAACATAATTAACTCAGATGTCACTATTGTCCCTACTAAAGCTGAAAGCTAAAACAAGAAGATTTATGCTCACAAAACACTGTGATGAATTGCCTAATTTTAATTCTCATCTTTTCAGAAGAATATTTTAGAAGTTTGTAGTAACACAAATATAAGATTTTTGTATTCCAAAATAAAACTATTTCTTAAATAATGACATTCCTGAAACAATGTTATATCATGACATACATATTCTACTGAAATGGTATCCTATTACCATACAGAATAAAACAAAAGTACATTTCAAGAGGTATAAAATAATTATATACTTTCAATGGATCACTATAGCAAAGGTTTTATCAAAAGAAGGAATCTCTTTAGCTTTCCTATGAGGAAATTACACTTTTCAATATACACTCATTTTCAAAAAGAGCATGTGTATTTCAATAGATAAAAAATAACTTACTTTTGAAATCATGGGATCATAATAAATACTGATTTCACTTCCTTGCTGTATGCCACTGTCAACACGAACCTAAAACAAATTAAGATAAATTAGTTTTATAATAGGAGGAGGTTGAGGTTAGTTATTATTAATAGTAGTAAGCGTGACCATTACTCTTTTCTTTGAATGTTGCATTTATTGCAATGGACCATAGACAAAGTTTCCACAAATGTTTTCTCTGTATTTTGATATTTAAGTCTTAAATCCTCCACTTGGGAATTCACCACTGCCATAAAACATGTTTGTAGTTATTGATTTTACCAACATCTTGCGCAAAAAAATATTTTTGTTCTGTAATGGTATTATGTATATCTTACAACACTCAGGATTTTACTACTCCAGAAGAATGCTCAGGTATACCAAAAAGAAACTTTAAAGCTGATAAGCTAGCTTCTATTAATTCTTGGTTTCTAACTTTCATAAAGGCAACCGTTTTTGTTTCACTCTCATCTGAAACCTATGCATTTTTCTCAAATATGCAATTCTACTGACATTCAGAGAGTTTTTTTGCAAAGTTATGTTCTGCAAGGTTACAGTTTTAAATAGGTTTTTTTTAAGTTTCATGGACTGGATGGGGAAGATAAATACATTGACATATGAAGGCATGTGTGCACACACGCACGCACACGCATAAATACAAGACTCTGGCAAATACTGAACTGTTTGAAGATTTTGGTAACTGTTAATTAACCAAAGAAACTTAGTATCATTAATTAATATAATTTTAATCTATTTACTTTTTATCAGGCTGCACATTAAAAATAAATATTAATTATTAAATAACTAATTCCAGAATAAGTCCTTGATGTTTTTGAAATTTGTAAAGCATGTTAACTGAAACAAATAAGACTTTTCTTTTTAAAAAATAAGATAATTTAAGAGTCTCTGATAATTTTGAGAAGAAAAATTAAAGGTGAAAGAGATATAACACAAAATATTGCATTTGGGTTTGGAGGGCTGAGGAAAAGAAGCAGCTTAGAAAGTCCTTTCAATCTTCACCTGGGGAAAAGAATTTTTTGTAATAAAACAGCAGTTCATCTGTCTGCAACAAGGCAGAAAGAGGTCAACCCAACGGCTGTTAGGCTTTTAGATTTTAATTTAGGCAATTATCAAGGGACCAGATGTAGAACCTCTTGTCTACAATATCCACATGAGGTCACACTGATGACTTTATTATCCAAATGACATGTCCTAATAGGCTTTACTCTATGAAAACTGCATCACATTCTTTCATGATGAAAAAAAAAGATGAATTGTGCTTTATAATTACACATTTACTAATGCAGGCTTCTTAATTCAAACAGCAACTGTCAAGCACCTTCTTTAGAAAACAAACAAGATGCCTTAGAAATGCCCAGTCATCAAAACAATGATTTTAGCTATCCTCATTCCACAGGAGAGAAGAAAATATGCAAGCACAACTACTGAGGTTTGAAAGGAAACTAACTTTCAAAATTCTGCATCACCACAAAATATATGCATAAAAATTAAATTTTGAAGAACGAAACAAGGAAGGGAACAAAGTAATTTTCCAATATAAACATATCTCTTCAAAAATTCTAAACTAAAGAATTAAAAAGGAAGCCAGAGTAACCTAAAAAGAAAGAAATATATTTCCTCATGAAACAAGATTTGTTATGCAACAAAGTGACAGCAATCATTTGAATTAGTTATACCTTTAGAGAGCTGAATTAGCCTTGATGGCATTCTGACTGCCTCTGAAGACTTTCAGCTGGGAGACTACTAGGTTTCCTTCTGCATTTGGTTGCCCACTTGAGAAGAACTTGCTGGACGACTAAATGGGCCAGAGATCTAAACCAGCAGGGCACCGCTTAGGTTCTTAAATGTGCATAGCTGCTAATTTCCTATAATGAGGAACACTGCTTTAAGTATTTGTTGCCATGGGTCTTAAAAAATGAGTGCATATAAACAAGGGTATGTATGTCTTGTTACTTCATTTGTGGCAAGCCTGGGCCCTTACATAAGCTCTATTAAAAAGGTAAAGGTTCCCCTCGCACATATGTGCTAGTCATTCCCGACTCTAGGGGACAGTGCTCATCTCTGCCAAAGAGCCAGCGCTGTCCGAAGACATCTCCATGGTCATGTGGACGGCATGACTAAACACCAAAGGAGCATGGAAAGCTGTCACCTTCTCACCAAAGGTGGTCCCTATTTTTCTACTTGCATTTTTTATGTTCTTTCGAACTGCTAGGTTGGCAGAAGTTGGGACAAATAACAGGAGCTCACCTCGTTACGTAGCACTAGGGATTCGAACCACTGAACTGCTGACCTTTCGATCGACAAGCTCAGGGTCTTAGCCACTGAGCTGCCGTGTCCTATATATATAATAATATATTTATTATAATATTATATATATATATATATATATATATATATATATATATATATATATATACACACACACACACACACACACACACACACACACACACACATATTATATATATAATATACATATAAGCTCTATTATGCTTATATTAAACCAAAAAAATCATTTTATGACCATTGCAAGTCTGAAGTTTTAATCACTGAACAGAACTGTACTTCTGCACTATTTTATTTATTTAATGTTTATTTATATCCTGCCATTATTATTTTTATAAGTGACTCAAGGTAGCAAACATACCTAGTAATATTCCCTCTTCCTATTTTCCCCACAACAATCCTGTGAGTGGGTTGGGCTGAGAAAGGATGACTGGCTTTCTTGCCTAAGACAGGATTAGAACTCAGAGTTTCTTGGTTTCTAGCCTGGTACTTTAATCATTAGATCTCTCTGACTATACCTTTCTCTTTCGGCAAATAATTCTATTTTGGTCAATTTTGGAAACAGAAGAAACAATTAATCTTTATAAGGGAAATGCAAAGAAATGTTTTACTGTACTATTTCCATAAATTTATAGGACCCATACAATTGACAGAATATTCTCTTAATTTCAAATGTGCCCTGCTGCTTATAAAAAGAAAAACAAAATAAACCAACACAATCTGCCAAAAAAAAAAAAAAAGTGCTATTTTAACACAGTGGTGAGAGCATACCAAAAGGGAAAGGCCCAGGCACTTCATATGAAATCCTCAAAAAATCATTACTCTTAGGCGTCCAACATAATTAAAATTTCTTTCCTTAGTATCATGATGGAGCATGTGAATCTATCAGGCATCTCCCACCCTTCATTTTCAATTCACCTCTCCCCTAAGCACAGCTCCCAACCCACCATGTCTACCTGACAAGTGACAGCCCAATCTGATTAAATGCTTGCAAAGGAGGGGACTTGCAGGCCTCCATGACAGGCCAAAAGTGATCACCATGGAGATACATAATTACAGCTGTCAACGCATCTACTGTCCTGCTGGCATCAATTTGATTGCTCCCAGCAATAATGATAGACAAAGCTTAGCATGCACTCTCTTGCACCCAATCACTTTATCTATTTTGTGATCCATTTAGCTGACATGCAACATTCGCACAAGCAAATAACAGCAGTAAGCAGAACATTTAAGGTATTTTAATTGTTTTTTCCTTTCTCTGGATGGCTCATAAGTGCAAATGTTATTACATAAAACTCCTGCTGCAGCATTAATTGAAGAAAGATTTCGTGGGACAAAGACCATAGGAGGTAGAGTTTGTCCATTATCACTTGTACTTTCAACAGGTCTCATGTTCGGAATATTGCAAATTGCAAAAACTTGCAAGGGCAAAATATTTGACATCCTGTTAGCTATTACACCATGGTGAAAAGCCTCAACCCACCCCCAGAGTAATTACTGGAAATTCTTCCTTAGTTCATTTGGTTTTCATTAAAAGTGATTAAGGCACATTCTGTAACGTGTGTGTGTGTGTGTGTTTTAAATCTTCCATTTAATATTATATAAAATTTACTAAACCTTTATATGTTGTATTTCTGCTTTTAAACACAGCTTGAATTCTTAAAGAAGCCCCCCCCAAGTGTCAAACTTCTATAGGAATCATACAAGCAAAAACAATTTTAGAAATCAAATAAATCCTATATTCAGTTTCACCAAATTTAAAATTCAGGAGTATAACGTTTCCTCCATGTAACTAATATTGGTAAATAATCACGTTTACAGCAATATCACAAAACCAACACCATTCCATGCTTATGTACCCAATATTTTGGCTACTTTGAAGAACAGAAATGCACTTGCCTTTTGTGTAACAACCAATTAAACAAGAACTCAAAAAAAAAACTTTGTACAGTATAATAAAGGCACTTTTAATTATGTATAGAAAATTGCCTTTCATCTTTTAAGAAGCTTCAGATCTAAAGAATTAGAAGTATTCCATTATAAAAGCCAGAATTATGTTATGGTTAGTCCAACACTTTAAAGAATGTCTATGTAGAATGGTTGAGTTTATTTAGATGTACATCCCAGTATATATGGTGTTTGGGGATTTGTTTGTTTGTTTGTTTGGGTTTGTAAATTAATTTCTAATTACCACTAATTAATATAATTAACTACATTCCTCCTTGGTTTATAGAAATAGTTTAGGACAACTAGCCTTAAGAAGTCCTGAACTCTTCTAAATCTGCAAAACACTATGAAATCTATGAATTCTTCATGCTTTGAAAATAAGAAATAATAAAACATCAGAATTACTTACATTTGGGACATGCAGGGGCTCTTCGTATTGAGACAATCTGCCAACAGAGGGCAGACCAAAAGATTTGTAAGGGTCCTGAAATGAAATTCAAAACACAGAGTGGTATTAACTTTGTAAGACAAAGCACAGGAAGCAAGGTTAAGCCACTGGGAAACTAAGCATTTCCTCCACTTTAAATATGGACCAACTATATTTTGTTCTCAAAATGACTTATTTTAGTAGGGTTATGAAATTGCTTCTTCTATTCAAGTCATGGACGATTTGTTAAAGCTAAAAACTTCCTGCTGTGCCTTTATTAAAGCAAGGGCAACCTTTCTAAAAGAAAGCACAATACTAGGGGGCAAGCTAAGAGCACAGTTCACCACATTCACGCTCACACGCGTGTGCGCGCACGCACACACACACACACAGTAATACTCTGCAGACAAGTACTTCTGGAATTGTACACAAGACTCAGGGTTTTTAGGATCATACCCTGTATAAATTAATAGCACTGTTAAATTTAAGGCATGCATCCCAGTATAAAGGCAATTTGCACTGAATTATCCAAACATGTGGATAATTATTGTATGTATTGTATGTATTATTGTATTCAAATCCTCAGTCATGGAAGTTGTATTTGAAGAACACTCAGAGGAAAAGAGGAAACAGGGGAAAAACATAAAATAACATGTGTTATCCAATATAAAGACAACTGAACAAATTATTCTAACAATGACTTTAAAATAGAAAACAACTTCTTCTACTTTTGCTTTCAAATCCCAGTGGCAATTTATAAAAGTTAACTTGATCAATTCCAAATAAAAAGGGATTTTAAAAATACTATTATTGGTTATAATATTTAGCCATGAAGCCTACTATACAGTAGATATATAGTCTATAATATCTACTGGAAATGTACAGCAACCACATTTTCTTTTCAGACCATTTTTTAAGGGCTCAGTACATTGCCTTTGCTTTCATAAATAAGCAAAGTTGTACAAAATGTTGAAATATCATTATAATCTTTTTCCCAATATATTATATTATTCTCTAGATCATAGAGAATTTTATAAAATGAAAAAGAAAAATTCATTCATGCACATGGAATAGAACAAGATAAAAAGAAATCCTAGCTTCTCCCAACATCTAACAAGTTTCTTCTACATCAATTCTCCTTCCAGCTACTAAGAGTTATTTTTTACCTCCGCATATACTCGACATTCAACTGCCCAGCCGTTGATGGGAATATCAGCCTGCTTGTGCCTGAGAGGGTATCCCTTAGCAACACGGATCATTTCTTGGACCAGATCCAAACCGGTAATGCATTCTGTGATGGGATGTTCAACCTGCAAGGTTAAGAACTGTCAGTCAGTCAGTCAGTAACAACACAACAAAACTTTCTAATATCTCAACCTGATAACAAAAATTTGATGGGGAGTGGAAATGTTAATTTACAATACGGAATATGGATGATCCTCTTTGTCACACAAGAGTTACAGAAACTATATGTCTGTTATTTATTGCAGAAAATAGATATACAACAAAACCAAGCAAAGAATAATTGTAGATAATGGCTAAAATAGACTGGATGGATGGAAGGATAAGAATACATTTGTTTTGGGGAAGTGACTTTAAAAAAAAGAACAACTTTTAATCTAGAAATACAAAAGCATTTTGACTGAGTCTCAAAAAGCTGGCTGATAATCAACCCGTTCTGCTACACTTAACATGGCATGTACAGGAGCAGCCAACAATCTTCCATAGAATCAGACTAGCTAAATCTTACCCACACGCCTGCTTTCACTAACCTGTCCTGACAAGCAACGAGATTAGCGTAATCTTACATCAATGCAGTGTAGCAGAAATGAGCAGATGGATACTTCAGGGTTGTTGTTTTTTTTTCCATACAGATTTATCTCTGTAGTGCTTAGCATGCATAATAGCAGAGCTGGACCAGTAGAATCACTGCATGCTCTCAACAAATAGCTGCTAACAACTCAGGATGATGCTGTCATGGGAATACCCTCACTCCCAGTTAAACCAAAAAGGAGAGGTGGTGCAGGAGTTGCTCTGACTAGTAAGACAGATTTATATAATGTATATTTTAACTTTGCAAATTTGACTTTAAGTAATGATAAAATAAGCACATTTAAAGAGCAGGTTAGCATAATGAGGGAGGGAGGGAGGGAGGGAGGGAGGGAGGGAGGGAGGGAAGGAAGGAAGGAAGGAAGGAAGGAAGGAAGGAAGGAAGGAAGGAAGGAAGGATTTAATTATTTTGTTTTATTGTAAAGTGCTATTGCAGCTGAAATATTATGTCTTTGAAATACTATGTCCTAAGAAACACTATTTCACAAACATTTCTCCATTAAGAGTTGTCATACTTCATGTATTTGTGACACAAAAAAGGTTACTGAACAAATGAAGTATTTGTTTGAAGTACATAATTGAAGGATAACATTTTGTCGGATGTAATATCTCCATGATAGTCTTTGCCAAAAAAAGGAGTAAAATTAACAGATGGCACTTATAATTAGCTCTCTGTGCATTTAAAATTTTACACCACCATATTTTAAGATAACTTAGCTGTTTCAGTGACATCACTGAAATAAGCACCATTCTAAATATTATACTAAAATGAAGGTTTTATTATATGATTAAGATGCTTCCTTTAGGACTCAGTGTCAAATACTTAATACTCTCCAGGTATATCAATCTTATTAAGACCCTTGATGAAATGTCGAGAAATTCTTCATCTACACTGAAGTTCTACCCTATCAAATATGTAAATTATCAACACACTTGGGAGAAACATATTTATTTTCTCAGGAAATCTAACTTTTTTTTTTACTTTTTTTAGATATCTATAACTACTGAAACTTTTTTCAATATATCTGAAACTTCTGAATCATTCTGTGTCATTTTATTGTATTTTTTAAATTAAGTTTTCTTTCTAATATGAAATATAGTAATCTCCCCATAGTTACCATAACATAGTGTTTCAATTTTTATGGTCAAGCTAGGTAAAAACTCATTCTGAAAGCAAAATATTTCTTCAGGTTTAATATTTATCAACATTTATATAATTAGTTTAATCACTGTCTCTAAAAAACATTGCCCGTTCCATCAATATGGTTTCTTTGTAAAAAGCAGTTCTAAAAGGGTGGGAGAGTAAAGTACATACAAAAACAGTTGGATATTTCAACAATAAAATCTTTTGATTGAAACAATAGTTAATTGTCTTTTTATTCTATGTTTATTTTCATACTAAGAACAGCATACACACACTGTCATTCTTATTTTAACAGTGAATTTATTAATTTTTGCATTTTTATTTTTCTATTTCCAGCAGCCATTTTCCAGGTTATAGCAAATTGGAAACCATCATTAACTCTTCCAAGAGTTAGGCTCCACAAGATTCTGCCTTTTTCCCAGCTGTCATGAAACAGCTAATCTACCAGGGTACAGTAAAGAGAGAAATAAGAACTAAAGCCCCTCTATCAGGTCAGGAAAAAGATTAGCAATTTTCTCTATTCTTTCTAGCTAGTCTTCATAGAAATCGAACAATGAGTGGTTTAAAACCATGCTTACCATCTTTTGCACATTGTATTAAGTTACATATGTCTGACCTGAGGAAAAAAAATCTGGTTTAAATCTACTGCAAATATTCAGTTTTGATTCTGAACAGAAACACAGAGGAGCAATTGTTCAAATCTGTCTCAAAATTCTCTATACTTGAATAAGACCATGAAAGTGAAATGCTAACTGTAAAGGGACATGCTGAATCTGTTTGAAGTTAATATAATTTAATATATCCATCATATTAAAGCATATGCCAACACCAAAAGCAATGCTTTTGTCACTAGAATTTCTCCTTAAACTACATTCATGTTGGAAAAGTATTTATGAAACCTTTTTGCAATTCTCTTTGTAGCCTTATTCAATAGAAAAGACATTTCCTTATACCTTTGTCAGAATCTTTCCTCCTCTAAGGGAAATCCTGTCCTTTGTAATGTTTGGGTGGAAGGGTGTAACTGTTACACACCAAATAATCAACATCCACTCTTCTCCAAGTGTTGCTTGACGTACCCATTTCAAACCAAGATTGCCTCAGAGCCCATCCAGTTTCAGTAGTGTTAAATCATGTAACATTGTCTCAAAGAGAATCAGAGATACGTAATTATCTTATGAAGAAAAAGATCACAATTCAAATAAAACATTTGCCGAACAGAGAGAAATTTGCCAAAACAAACTCTTTCTTAAATGCTTGGAGGTTTGTCTGCCAAAAATGCTTCAGCTAAAGTCCATCGCAATATTCAGGTGCTGAGATGATCATATTTGCTAAGGCTTGCATATCAAGTGTCAGCCCCTTTGAGGCATGCCAGGTCAAGAAACAGGCACCAAGAGACATATTAAAAAATCCACTTTATTGATACAGGCCATAACAACAAAATCTTTAAAGCCTGACAGTGTTGCTCCTTCTGTCCCTCTTAAATCAAAGAAAATCAAGGTGGAACAATCTGAGTTTCTCACATCTTTCCATTTTCCTGTTGAAATCTTCCCAACAGTTATTGCTTATTTTTTTCAAGTCCATTTCTGTAATCCTCTACATCAGGCCTATCAAACTGGCGGCCCATGGGCCGCATATGGCCCGCGCAGGCTATGCCCACCCTGGCTCCACAAAGGTAAAAAATATCACGATATGACATGATCCGGCCTGTGACGCAATGGAGTTTGACACCCCTGCTCTACATCAACAGAAGACGAAATTGCTTGTGGCATCTTGAACATTTGTCCCCCTATAAAGACCTTGTGCTTACATTTTTCTCTTTTTTTTTTCCTCATTCCAAATGCTTTACCATCTTTCAGTTCGATACAAATTTCCTTACTGATCTATTTCCAGACCTAAGCAGGTCCTGAATTCTCACATTTCTAGTTAGTCTTAGGCAAATGTAGGTAATTGTTACCTTTATGAATCATATTTTTCAAACTTAAAAAGTATTTGAATAGATTGATTCTTTATACTTGTGTCAATCTTTGTTTTCAATAGGTAATTCTCCTTTAAAAGAAACTTGTGAGTATAGTTATTGGTAAAATAGCCAAAATCAAGGATCTCTTAAAACACATTCAGAGAGTATTTCTAGCTAAAGGTCAGTACAGAAGAACATTTTTCATTTACACATTTTCATATATAGATCAAATGAGAATTTGGCATTATGTTTCCAGTATAATACATTGATCAAATAATTTTGAAAAATTGTATGTACGCGGCTAAATGACAGTGAGACATGGACCATTGCTAATTGCAAGATCAAACACTTGAATGGCAGCAGCTTCTAATAACAATAGTACTTATATACCATTTCACAGTACTTTACAGTCCTCTCTAAGCAGTTTACAGAGTCAGCATATTGCCACCAACAGTCTGGGTCCTCATTTTACTGACCTCGGAAGGATGGAAGGCTGAGTCAACCTTGAGCCTGATGAGATTTGAACTGACAAATTGCAGGCAGTCGTCAGTCAGCAGACGTAACCTGCAGTACTGCATTCTAACCACTGTGCCAACGAGGCTCTCTAATATCAGTTTTTATGTTGCAATATTGTCATTTTCTCTGCAATGGGCATGCCTACCATATCATATATACCATATGCAGTGGTGAGATTCAAAAAAAATTACTACCAGTTCTGTGGGCATGGCTTGGTGGGCGTAGCATGGCTTGGTGGGTGTGGCTTGGTGGGTGTGGCAGGGGAAGGATACTGTAAAATCTCCATTCCCTCCCCACTCCAGGGGAAGGTTACTGCAAAATCTCCATTTCCTCCTGATCAGCTGGGAGTCGGGAGGCAGAGAATAGATGAGGGTGGGGCCAGTCAGAGGTGGTATTTACCGGTTCTCTGAACTACTCAAAATTTCCACTACCAGTTCTCCAGAACTAGTCAGAACCTGCTGAATACCACCTCTGACCATATGTTATAGTATCCCCCAGCAAAGAAAAAATAGGTGATCAGTTAAATGAACTAAATTAAAAAGCAAGAAAGAAGCACAGCATAAGTTTTAGTCATAAATTGAACTTGCTCCTAAATAAATAATTTTTAAAAAATTATAGTTTTAAAAGAGGGTCCCTGCACAGGAGATTAAAAAGGAGAGCCATTTATAATGCAGCCACTAATAATATAGTTAAGGCAGTATGTAAAAAAAAAATGCCAAACACCAAACTTAGATACTAGTGGGAGGAGGAGAAAACCCCATTCAAAGTGACTGTGAGCAAAAACACATCTGCAATGTTATAATTGTAGAGTTAAAAGGGGGGGGGCGATCATCGGGATTTTAAATTTTGATTCTTTGTGAAAGAAAACAAAAAGAACAACTAGATATAGGTCTGCTAACTGACATCAAACTTGAAGGCTGGAGAAAAGTGACAAATCAACTAGGAAAACTGGTGATGAGGCCAGTAAGATTGCTACTCACCAACTTCAAACTGAAACACTAATTAGAGACAATATGCAACCAAGACAGAAAAATTAGAGAAATGTACTTGACAAACATTCTAATTAAAGGTTAGTATATTTCTGATAAAAGTTGGAAAGAACAAATCTTCTCAAATTGTCTAAACAACATTTAAATAATCTTTCTTTCCAACTATAGTGGTTTCTCCATCTGGAAAGGCTTTTGCTTCCATTGTTCCTCAGTGATCACAATGAAATAGTGAAAAAGACACTAAGCTCAAAATAGCAAATAAAACAACAAACCCTTGCCATTGCAAAAGAAATACCAGTAAGGATCAAGCAGTTCGTCTTTCCAACACTCTTCTTTCTCAATACAAGCAAAAATATTATAAAATTCAATAACAATCTGCAGTAAACCATTGCTTACAGGCAGTCCTCATTCTACAACTTTTCACTCAGTGACCATTCAAGTTACTTTAGTGCTGAACAAATGGTGATTACAACCGATCTTTTGCATTCCAGCCATCCCAGCACCTCCATGGTCACATGATCACAATCTGGGTGTTTGGCAATTGGCTTGCAATTACAGCTAATTGCAATGCCCCATGATCACATAATTATCATTTGTCACTTTCCCTGCTGGCTTCCCCAGAAAGTTAATGGGGAAGCTGGTAGGAAAATTTGCAGATCTCTGGAGTAAGTGTCCCCCATTCATGCCCTCTCCTTCAGTCCCTCTGAGCTTGTACCACACCAGCCACTCACATATCTTACAATTTCCTGCCACGATTCCCATTGACTTTGATTGTGGAAAGCCGGAAGGAAATTGCCTTGCCTAATCACCATGGAATTTAGTTAACAATGGGAACTGGAACTCCAGGGATTGCCTTTACAACCTCATTGCATAACAATGAAAATTTCAGTCCCGATTATTTCCATAAATTGAGAATTACCCGTACTATTCCAATCGAATATGGACTTACACTTACTAGAAACAGAACTCTTAGAACAACCCCTTCACTAGCAAAGGAAGAAAGAAGGAAGTTAACGAACACAAACATTGTCACCGCACATTCCTACAGCACACCATTCATAACATTTAACTGAGGGGAGGGGGCTCCAAGTAAAAGCAAACTTGAAAAAGATTTTTGATAATAAGAATTATTGTGAACAGAGGTCTATCAACTTAACTGCACATTTATATGTCTCAACTTAATGCAACAAGGTATTTAGGACATGTTTCTAAAGTCATGGTAACTTCCTTCCAAGGTTATTGGCAGAACAGAAACTACCTACTTTATAGTGTTTAATAAATATGAGAGAGAACACACTTTTGAGATAAAAATCCATGTGGACTGAAACAGAGTACCTAGCCATTTCTTTTTTCTACTACCAAGATTTTAAAATTAACTAAAAATATTTTTTTTGAACAGATTACTATCATAAATATATATTTAGAAGAAGTAATCTACCTTGGACAAAGTATTTTCTTAATGGTTGGGGTTTTTTGCACTAAATTTGAAGGAACAAACTGAAATACAGTAATGCATATTGTTTAGCATTACAAAATCATTTCTAACCCCACCAGAACCATAAACACATTCCCCTCTCCTCCCATCTTTTCTATTCCACGTACCTGCAGTCTAGTATTCATTTCCAAAAAATAGAAATTTTTTTTTGAATCCACAAGGAATTCCACTGTTCCCGCTGATGAGTATTTTACAGCTCTGGCAAGAGCTACAGCCTGTTCTCCCATAGCTTTACGTGTTCCGGCATCCAAGAAAGTGCTATGTATACAAAAAAAAAAAAACGGGGGGGGGGGGGTTTAAAATAAATTCTGTAAAAATAAATTATGCTTGCTTAACATACATTTACAATTCTATAGACTAGGGGTCCCCAACTGTTTTGTGCTTGTGCGCAAAGTGCCCCTCACACGAGCGCCGACCGCTTGCGCTTGTGCGCAAAGCTCCATTTGTATGAGGGGCAGTCACACGCACCTGCTACTCACACAAATGGAGCTGCACATGTCTTTGCATGCCCGTCTGCCACTCACAGGGATCTAATCTCTCTCCCCTCTCTCCACCAGGCCGCCAAGTCAGAAAGGTTGGGGACCACTGTTATAGACTATTTGCTGACTACACAGTATATATTCCCCCAAGCGACAGATCTTTCTGTCACATGCACTACACAAAAGCAGATACCCCCAGCCATTTTTTTTTCTTTTTACAGAAAGAGAGAAGGTTTGCTCATTTTAAAAACTACAGGAAGAATTCTGGGAGAGGCTGGAAATGAGGCCAAGAAAATCATGAGATTAGTTATAGAATTGTTTCCAGCAGCCTCTGATTAAAATTTGATGTTTCTTAAAGTGGACTAGTCCAGGAAAATTGAAGCAAAGAAACAAATGGTTGTTTCAGCAAAGAACTGAATCCTATATTCACATACCTGTATGCTAAACAATCAAAATGTGGCTTTATTTGAAATTATTTCAACTCTTGTCTTTTGATCTTTTAATTGCTAGAATTAAAGTACACAGGCTGCACACTGTGTACAAGTTATGACTGTTACATGCCAGGCTTAGTAATAGGATTGATTATTTAAATAATGTTTTAGTCCTTTAAAATGCAAACCCTATAGTATTATTGCACCAGATAGACAAATCAATGAAACTTTCTTTCACTACTTTTACTAAATCACTGCAATGTTTAGAAGAAAATCTGATACACAGCTACAATTTACATTCTAAGAATTTTAAAAATAGTTTTAGTGAATTAAAAACATTGTTATGTTTATGACTAAACATATAAAAGTATGCAATATGTCCAGTTTGCAATGTTTTATGTAGATGTTTACCGTCTACTTGCTTTTCGTACTTACAAATGAGTAATGCATTATAGAACATTCAGCGAAAGATCTGAAATGAAATCCCAAACTGAATTGCCATTTCAACTTTAGCCTACAACAGGGTATCTGACATCCAATGACAGTAACAGCTTGCATTTTAAATTATTGTCTCAATTTTACTCCAAAACTGAAAGTTTTAATTTTCTATTTTTCTTACTTTGATTCATCTGTTTACACAGCATGGTTCCTCCTCGTTCCACCCTGAGCACAGCTGTTCTTCTGCCTTAGAGTACAGTTGTGAAGCCCTCTTGGGATTCAATCTCAAGACTGCTCCCCAGCCTGCAAGTCTCCTCACTACAGGACACTAAATATATCATCTTCCAGAGGCCAAAGGCATATCAGCTCAGAAAAATATGTACCCTGGCAATGTCTTTTCATTGTATTCTGATAGTACTTCAAAACACTCAAAGTTTTTATTTACCTTTACAAATGTTCACATTTATCTACCAACCATGTTTAAGACACATGAAGCAGATCAGATATGCAGATTTTTTTTTTCATTTAAAAAGTGTAATCTCATAATCTGTAGCTATTCTCATCTACCCCCTATTCAATGCAAGGACCAACAAGTATGTTACTATGTTTCTTATATTAGAGTGGTAAATCAAAGAAACATAATTATCTGAACAGCAAGAGAATCAAAGAATAAACTGTGCAACAGAAGGTATTTCCTGTGTTCAAAATGGTTTTAAAATCTGTGTTTATTAAGTTTCTATAAAGGAGCCAGGCAACATACAGGAATAAAGATAAATAAAGTCAGTGTGCCTGCTCATCAACTAAGAAAATAAAATACACCAGGGAAGAAAGGAAAAACAGAGAAGGGACATAGCAGTTGAATAAATAAAAGGAATATTATTTCAAAACGATCTGCAACATTCCCAGCACTCTTGTTTTCCTAAAACATCATTGCTGCATATTCAACCTTTACCTCAAAGAAGTAGAACAAATCATATCTTAGTGAAGTGGTCCCCAACCCTTATGCCTTGGCAGCCGGGCAGGGGGAGAGGGAAACTAGCCCACTGCTCGCACAAGCTGCGCACGCGCATGCACTGGCCAGCCACTCACGTGGCCCGGTTCCAAACGGACCATGGACCAATAGTGGGCTGCAGCCCGGGGGGTTGGGGACCCGTCTTAGTGAACAGAGAGTGTAATGTGTGTGTAATGTACACACACAGAATGGATTTATGACAAATTCACCTCCTTCATTAGTATGTACAAGCCTACATCCAGAGAAACTTTTATAAGCATACACACAAGGGCAATTCTATCATGCATCAGCAGTTCTCTGAATCATGACTTCTTTCCATTTCTGAAAGAACTGCTTCTGGAAGGAAGCAGTCTATAGCTGAGTGGAAGCAAACATGATGGTCTGGACCAAAAGAGAATATAGTGTATGAACTATGAAACGTATGTAAAAACCAGGAATTTCTTTAATGACTATTCAGTTCACTACTGTGCCAGATTGCAAATCAATGGGGAGATTTAATAAGGCACTAAGGTTTTATTCATCTCAGCAATGAAGACTTTAGGAAATACACCATCTATATAATACTATGGAAAAATACTATGGAAAAATCATATAAGGATGTATTCCATTTCCTGAAATTATCTTCTATTATTTATTGTTATTTATTTATTTATTTATTTATTTATTTATTTATTTATTTATTATTTCGATTTCTATACCACCCTACTCCGAAGGACTCAGGGCGGTGCACAGCCAGACAATAAAAACACATCCATACAAAATTTAAAAGTAGAATAAAATCAAATTAAATGTTAAAAGTACATTTAACATCTAGCATTTGAAAAGCTAAAATATAATATTTTTATTCTCAAGGAACCAGAAGCAATAAAGAAATCTCTCTCTCATGAAAAGATTTTCAGGCAACAAAGCATTAGGACCAAATAATATTGCAACTATTAAAACATAGTAGTTTACTCTTGTTTAAATTTTTTTCAAGCTCATGAAAGGACTTCAGATTAGCAACTAGTTCAATCATCCTTAGTTTTTATTACCATTAAGTTATACAATTCAGCTTTAGCATTTTATTAAATTTTCTTTATGCTCATTGAAGAGTATACTGCACTCACCTTGGTGCCTCTTCAATAACCTTCTGGTTTCTTCTCTGAATTGAACATTCCCTTTCATTCAGCCATAATGCATTGTCATGTTTGTCAGCCAATACCTAATAAGAACTCAGGGTTAATTGTTTAAAAAATTACATTCATTTTCTACTTCAACTAGCCACTAGTTTCAGTGAAAATATTTCATCAATGGTACTATAGAGCATCTATTTGAATTTATAATTTATCTGTTTGTGTTCTATACAAATAAGGAAAAGAATAAATATTATACTTCTATTCAGTTTAGGTTTTTTCTCTGTGAAATGAATACTGTAAAAAGTAGGAAATATGCTAGAAAAAGGTTGAGAAGTTCAACCCAGAAAAAGTCTGAATTGGCTCCAGCATCTTGCTGAGTCAAATTCACAGTGGTAGAACACTAGGCAGAGAAGGGTGGGGAATAAATGATGGACGAACACTACAATATTATGATGAAATATGTGCCCCTTTTGTGCATGTGTGGTGATATTACACGTTTTGTTTACCATCCTGACTGATGAAAAGCTTGAAGAGTTGAAATCTTTCAGACTCTATTGGGACACTTACTATACTACACTACTCACAAGACCTACTGACCACATCAGTGGTGGGTTGCCCCCCATTCGGACCGGTTTTCAAGAACCAGTAGTAAAATGGCGGGAGGCTCCGCCCACCACCCTGGATGTCATCATCAGTGATCTGCGCATGCGCGATTTCGTTGCGAACCGGTAGTAAAGATAAGTAGAACCCACCCCTGGACCACATGAAGGCCTTATAAGAAGAACACCAACACTGACGTCCCTTAAATCCCACTGAAGAGGTTACCTAGCCTGATAAACATTCATAAAAAAACCCCCACAAGCTCAGAAAACGAACCTCTACCCTCAACTTACTACACTGATTTAAAAGGCACTGTCTTGTTATGGATAACTTTTCTTTTTCCTGCAGCCAAAATGGTTGGCTATCCTTTTCTGGTGATATTGGTAAAAAACTGATAACCAAGGCAACCTCCACCAAAAGAAAAAGCTTTTAAAATTTGTACTTGAAAAGTAGTTTACATAGTACGGAAGCAGCTCCTATTAAGGAAAACATTAATCTAAACCTTTTTAGGCATGCAGAATCCTTCATTTCTAGGTAGTTTGTAACATTACTACATTAGGATAAAAAGGAATAATAACGGGATTATTTTGCCAGAATAAATTATGTTAAACTGTTTTTTTAATCTCAATGTTCTATATAATACAAAAGTGTTAGATTAAGTTACTGAGTGGCTTTCAGTTCAGCAACCTTTATTCACAAATATTCACAGATTAAAGTTCTTCATTTATCTTTAGCATGAAAATCATTCCTACTAATTTAATAATAAAGGACAATACAAGAGGGGAAAAACAACTCAGCAAAACTTAGATAACAACCCCACACTGAAAGTCGAAAGAGAAGAACACAAACCTGAATTTCTATGTGGCGAGGATTATCAATAAATTTTTCTATTAATAACCGATCATCACCAAAACTTGAAGCAGCTTCTTGAGATGAAAACCTGAAACCTTCCCTTTATAATAAAGGAAAGAAATCCATTTAGAAATATGGACAATATATTATTTCTGCTTAATAAAAGAGCAAGAGTCCCTGCATGTAGAAATAGCTTTGGATTAAAAGGTCTCAACTGCTGAAAGTACAATAATGGGTACATTTTCATTTTATAGGCATAAATGCCATGATTCATAAGTATTACAAAAGGAAGCCAGTTATAGCATGTTAAATCTTAAAAAACACTGCAGGTGGTACCACCTATTCATCCTTGACTGATTCTGAAAGAAACTAGGCAGTGTTGGCCCTGTCAGTATCTGAGCAAGAAATTACAAGGAAAATTGACAGGCTAAACTAAGAAGTCAAAAACATTCTGAAAAAGGCAACAGCAAATCACTTTACCAATAATGTTCAGATGAAATTATAATGAAGTCATCTGCATCCAGTGGCATCTGCAGGATGGGAGTATTAAAACCAATAAGATGGCAGACAGATTGTTACAATAGAACCCCATCCCTTATATATGTGTGTCGCTGTCATACACATATTCAAAGGGTATAGCTCTTGCACTCCAACTCTGCATCCTGCCAATCTCCTGCAGACATCATCGTTAATTCAATATATAAATGTCACATTGGAATACTCAAAACTGCAGACCTACATTTGCACAATAAAAGGAGTATTATCCTCTCATCACCTAGGACAGTGATGGCTAACCTTTTTGCCATCGCGTGCCAGAAATGCGCCCTGCCCTGCCCCGCACATGCACACGTGACTCCTCCCACTCCCCCCGCTCCTGGCATGCGATGGCATGGTAAGCTCATTTTTTGCTGTCCCCAGCCTCCAGAGCCTTTCTAGGCGTCTGGGGAGGGTGAAAACGGCCTTCCCCACCCCACCCCACCTGGAGGCCGAAAACCGTCCGTTTGCCAACTTCTGGTCACACCAGAAGTTGGCAAATGGGCCATTTCTGGCCTACGGAGGGCCTCCAGAGAGTGGGGAAGGCTGTTTTCGCCCTCCCCAAACTCCTAGAAAGGCTCTGGGGGCTGGGGATAGCAAAAAACAGGCCTTCCGGTCCCACCAGAAGTTGGCAAACAGGCCGTTTCCAGCCTCCGGAGGGCCTCGGGGGGGGGAAGCCATTTTCGCCCTCCCCAGACATGGCTACACGTGCCACCGGTGGCACACTTGCCATAGGTTTGCCATCATGGACCTAGGAGTTTATATATTTGATGTTTTTTATTTATTTCTTAAGGTACATTTTTATATGAGTTATTTTTACATTTGAGGTTTTTATCCAATTATTGTGTGCCACCCAGAGTCAGTTTTGGTGCTATGGGCAGCTATACAATATGATTAATAAATAAAATCAATAAATAATAGTAATAATTTCTTAAATTTGTATGCCAGCTTTCTCCAAATCACTCTGAGTGGCTCATAACAATGAAAGAAATTACAATAAAATCATTAGAAAATAAAACTGCCCCATAGCAGACAGAATGAAGCAAGGGGTCTTACTTTCCTTCTTCCAAGGCCTGGGTAAATAGCCAGGTCTTTACAGCTGTTCTGAACAGCAGCAGACAGAGAGCCATCCAGTTCTCAGGGGACCCTCATTCCAGAAGGTAAGTATTAGTACAGAGAAGGTACACTTCCATGGTTCTTTTAGATTAGGGGTCCCCAACCCCGGTCCGCAGACTGGTGCTGGGCTGCAGCCCATTCGGAACCAGTCCATGGAAGTGCATGTAGCTGCATCTGTGAAAGCAGTGAGCATATGCATGCAAAACTACGCCCTCTCACCCTCCCCGTCTGTTATGGTCCGCCGGCGGCCTGCAGAGCTGGCAGCAGAGTCGGACGGTGAGGAGGCTGGGGAGGAACATGGGCCAGTCCTGGCGTCTGGGGAAGGCTCAGACGAGGGCTCTGCATCGGAGGCAGAGATGGGGTCAGGGCCATCTGGGAGTTATGTGTGGACTCCAGAGCATCCAGAGTCGGACATCAGCGAGGAGAGGAACAGGGGAGCCTATTCCAGTGCACGCATGAGCAGAGCTACCAGAAGGCAAGAACAGTTGAAACAAAAGGGACAACTCAGGAGTAGGGCTTGGATATGATTGGCCCCTCCCATAAGACATAAAGGAGGAGCAAAGGCATGTGGGCCTTTGCAGGAAGCAACGTTGTTGATGCTGGTCAGTTTATATTCTGAAGCTCCATTTTGACTCTGTGTTCCTTGTGGCCTTGCAAAGATAATTGCCAATTAGGTCTTTGGCAGCGTGCCAAGGGAGATAAAGGTGGGTGCTTATCAGCCTTATCCCAAAGGACTGTGGCAGACTTCTGTTGGACTCTTTACAAACTCTTGGTGATTCAGCACGGGTTGAAATAAAAAGGGTTTTGGGACGCATTGTGTGCTTTTACTCTATCAGGAAGCCTAGGTCAGAACACTGCCATTTCTGCTGGTCCGCAGAATCAGAAAGGTTGGGGAATGCCTATGATATGTAAGGATTTGTTTGTTTATTAATAAAAAAATTATTGGCTGCCCTTTACAATCATAAAAGATAAAATCTGCATAAGATAAAAGACATAAATAAGTTAATACAAAAAGCCATGCAGCCCAAGATGAGGAAGGTGGGAGCAGAGTGGGAAGGAGGTGGGATCTGTCCCCTAGAGTGGGAAGGAAGGTGGCATCTATCAACCACCTCCACTGTGATGCTCCCTCTTTATACCAGCACTTTGAATCGTTCCTGGAAGCCAAATAGCAACCAGTGAAACTGTACATCATTGCTTGTTCTGCTACATTCTGAACCAGTTGAAGCTTCTGGATGGTTTTCAAGGGAGGCCAATTTAGGGTATGTTGTAGTAGTCGATCCACAAGATAATTGGACGTGAATGGCTGTCTGAACAGTCCCCAATTTAAGAAAGAGTGCACCAGATAAATTTGTGCAAATGCCTCCCTGACCACAGCTGCCACACTGCAAGTCCAGAAAGATCCCCAGATCGTACACCATCCTTGAAGGGGGAAGTACAACTCTATCTATCTAGAGTTGTACTTCCCCGTTCAAGGATGGTGTATGATCTGGGGATCTTTCTGGACTTGCAGTGTCCAGAAAGATGGAAGATCCACATGAAGGGACATTTTATCATGCATGGTGGATTTGGGAAAAATGAAAAGATATTGGACACAAATTCATATGGTAATGCAGAGAATTTAAAAAATTAACATTCAGATGAAACTGGAACTTTTCTTATTGGAACTTACAAACACTCAACTAGAAAAGGCTCATGGACAATTGGCTTTAATATAATAACTGCAGGGAGGCTATTATATGCCCCAAAATAGAAGTCTACAGAAACATCAATATGAGAGGAAATGATTATGAAGATGGCTGAGTCTGCAGAAATGGCTAAATTGATTTGTTTGATTAAGGAAAATACAACCAGGTTTTAAAAAGACTGGAAACCCTTTAAAGACTTTTGGTTGAAAATAGATAAAAATAAACTGCTAATTTAGGGATTTCTTAATTAAAATATTTGTTTATGGGAAGAAGGAAACTGTAGTATACAATATGGAAGTGTGTAGATGGTAATTACTGTTTATAACTGCTGATCAGAAGTTACTTCTTTAAAAATTTGTCTCTCTTCTTAATATGAAGTTATTTTTCACTTTTCCTTTACATCTTTATAATCTTTCTTCTATTTCTTCTATGCTTCTGTAGCTCTTTAACTCTTTCTGAAATCCTCTTTGAATAAAATTAATTTTAAAATGGATTTTAAAAGTCCTATTCAATCACTTAAAAACCAAAATAATAAAAATCAAAACTGCATCAAAGGAAGTATAATACACACATTTAATTTACCCAATACTCTATATCTAAGCACATGTGGAAGTGAGAAATTTCTACTAAATTTATAGGGCATATAAAATCTATATCTAATTCCAAGATGTCTCTCTTTTTTGTTCGTAATAGGCTAACCTGCTCTACTCTCCCATGCAACATGATCCATGGAGGAAGGAAACTGTGTAAATACAAAAACCTTTATAAACCCAGCAAAAAAGTTATTTGGTAATAAAACAGAAATAAACAATGACTAGGTTGCCTGGGGATTTCTACACATTAGGAAACCGTTCATATCTAATATGTGTATAAATGAAAAGTCGTTTAGATCAACATGGATTAGCATGTCTAATTACTAGCCTGTTGACCATAATTCACATTACTTTTTTTAAGTTTCTAATGTGTGGTTTTTCCTAGCCATTTAAAGATAACTTCATAAATCACATTTCTAAACTATAAAATAAAATTAAAACTCCAATCAAAATCATTTAGAGCCATCATCTGATTAAACACCCTCCTCAGTTGACATGCAAACCAGGGGTGGGTTCTACTTACCTATGCTACCGGTTTGGTAGCAATGGGAGTGTGCGCACGCTTCTAAGCATGCGCAGATTGTCCGGGATGACATCCGGCCAGGTGGGCGGAGCCTCCCACCACCATTACTACCTGTTCACAAGAACTGGACCGAACTGGGAGCAACCCACCACTGATGCAAACCAACATGAGGTTGTGAGGAAGCTATTTGTGGGTCCTTCCAACATAGAAACACCTACCTACTTCCTACCAGCCCCATCAACTCATGAGTCCTCTCTCCAAAAGTGTAATCAAATCCTGTCTTAGTCCCTGAAAATATTTGAAAGTCAGCAGATATATTCTATTGGCAAAACTAATTGGATTGTTGGTGAATAAAGCAAATTTTGTAAACAATTAATCAGCCAATGTCATTATAGGATTTGTTTATTTACATATTAAACACCTTTTTATCACACTGCAATCAAAAATGACTCTCAGCAGCTTACATAGGCTATAAATAGAAATAATTTAATAATTTAATTTTTATTATTAAAAATAATATCATTTAAAAATAATAGTAAGAGCCTTGGTGGGACAGCAGACTAAAGCACTGTTAAGTAATACCAGCTGCCTGCAATTACTGCAAGTTCAAATCTCACCAGGCTCAAGGTTGACTCAGCCTTCCATCCTTTCGAGGTAGGTAAAATGAGGACCCGGATTGTGGGGGCAATAAGCTGACTTTGTATAAAAAGAATACCACTTGGGGGGGCTGAAAGCCCTACTAAGCAGGTATATACAAAAGTATGAAGGCTATTGCTTAACGCATTGTAAGCCGCCCTGAGTCTCCGGAAAAGGGCGGCATATAAATCGAATCAATCAATCAATCAATAATAAATAAATAATTTACCACAAATAAATTTCAAATAAAGGGAGGAACACAACAAATATGAGCAACAAAAACTGTCAAAAAAAAGATTAAAAATAAAACAACCGGATGGCGTCATATACTGTATACAGTCAGGGGAAAGCTTTATGAAACCATTCCATTTTCAAATTTCCCCAAAAAATCAGCAAGGAGGCAGCTAGCCTGATTTCAATCAAAAGGCTGTTCCATGGCATAAGTCCTACCATAAAAAAGCTGTGCCATCTTACTTCAGGCCCCCAAGCTTCTGGAAAATATGGGATTAATGTATCTAATTTATTAATAAAATTACGGAATAGTAGTTGAATCATACAGACAGAAAAAAACATATATAGGCATATATACAAAAGTCCTGTATAAGGAAAGTGTTAAGGTATACCAGGGCATTTTCCCCCATGTTACCACCTTAGCTGTTCTGCAGGACCATTTCACCTTGCCCATGGTCATACTGATTGGGAAAATGGGACTCCTAGTTCATCCTCCTTAGAATGGAGTACCACAGACCACAAATGGTCTCACATTGCTTAATGATGTGGCTTGTTAAATGGGTTGCACCCACATTTATTATCTTTTTTGCTGCAGTCATGTGGTTGTTAAGTGAATCCGACTTCCTCCATTGACTTTACTTGCTGGAAACCCCCTGAAAACGTCATAAATTGTAATCACATGACTCCACAATGCTGCAACCGTTGTACATACGTACATGCCAGCTGCCACATCCCCAAATTTTGATCACATGATCACACAAATTATTGACTGGTCATAAGCAACGTTTTCCAACACTGACATAATTTTGAAGAATCATTTAATGAACGGTCATCAGTCGAGGACTACCTGCAATAGACTGCCTAGGGAATAAGAGCAAAAACGTGTTCATTAGCTTAACTGCTACTTTATCATAATTTATGAGAGCTTTAAAAAGAAAGAATGGCATAGTTGGATTTGAAAACAGATGTAGTCATAAAAACTGATTTCTGGACAGCACCTCACCTGGCTTCATCATCATTCCATGCAACTCTCATGCCTTTTCCACCACCACCTGCCGAAGCCTTGATCATCACAGGGTAGCCTAGCAGCAGGGAACAATTAAGACAGAAATTTAAATTTTGATCATACATTTATGACAACTGACCACATGTTCAATGACAAGGTCAATAACAAGCTTATTAAAAAGCTTTCTGCTGGGAAGAGGAATTTAAACTGTGTTATCTGTACAGTAGTGTTCTTTTAATGACAGCAATCTCCTGAATTTAAGTTTATCAGATTGAATTAGCAACAACCAATAAAACACAGCATTTTAATAAATATCCAAAGCACTGTCTTTTCATCAAAAGATCCTCAAACAAGCAAAACCATTTTTTAAAAAAGAAATTCGAATTTCAACTTAACATGACATGAAGAACCTACAGAAAAAAAAAACAGTATGTTAAATTAATGGCATTGTTTCATTAGTCCAATTGAAGTACCAAGATGTTAAATATGAAGCAGTCAGACCATTCTGAGAGTTTTTAAACAAAACTGTGAAAAACCACCAATATTCGGATAATAGATCAATAAAGAAGTCTTCAGTTTTAAAATAAACTTTGCATACATGTAGTCCTCAAGTCACAACAATTCATTTAGCAACTATTCAAAGTTGCATTGGTGCCAAAGAAAATGACTTTAAACTGGTACTCAGTCTCATCACAGAATCCCCATGGTCACATGATAAAAATTCAGGCACTTGACAACTGCCTTCTTTTTACACTGGTTGAAGAACCCTGAGATTATGTGATCACCATTTCTACCCTTCCCAGCCAGCTTCCAATAAGGAAAGTCAATGGGGGAAGCCAGATTCGATTAATGATCATGTGACTCACTTAACAACTGCAGTGATACATTTAACAACTGTGGCAGAAAAGGTCATAAAAACAGATGTGACTTACTTAACAATCGCTTTGCTTAGCAATGAAAACATGGCTCCAAATTGTGTTGTAAGTCAAGGACTACCTGTACTGTATTTCATTCAGCTAACACAATGTCTTCTCTTTATTTATGTAGGTGATGGCTACGACATAAAGAATGACCTTTTTGATACCATCTGATCTTATTTTATTAAATATAATTTTTCTGAATTTGTGTTCTTAAAAAGGAATTGAAGGAAAAGGAGATGGCAAGCACTTCACCTCACAAGGAATATTATGAATTAAAGAAGATAATTAGCTTTTTGAAACGAAATGAAAATATTATAACCAACATATACTATGAGAGTGTCATATATGATGGAAACTCTCAAGGTTCTTTTATTTTTACCTGTACTCATTATCATTGCTTAAATATCATTAGATGAAGAGTTAAGAAATGTTCTCTCTCTTTTTTGGCTAATTTTATTTCCAACTAATTAAATTGTTGGCACAAAGTTAGTAAGACACAGTTTAAAATTTGACAGCAGTACATAATTTTGAATACAGATTTTATGTGATTTGATTATTAAGATTCATATTTTCATCTTGCTCTATGTCAACTGAATTTTCATGTCAAAAAATGATTCTTACAAATAAATTGCTGTATATAATTTTTGTGTCACTCCTACATAGTAAATTGTTTCTGCATTAATTGAGTATTTTTAGCATGAATTGCTTATTTTTATGAGGTTTAGATCTAAAATTTAACTTGGACATTCCAAATTATATGGGGGTTCTTTCTGACTTCCTGGACAATTTCATGCAGTACTATAGAAAATATTTACTATTATTTACAAAACTTTTCCCTACCAAGTCTGGGAAACGTCTCTGGCATAAATGGAACCCTAGAAATGTAAGAAATCTCTCTAGACTGTATTAATCAATTTAGAATCAATGAATACCTATCAGAGGGGGATATGGTGTTGTCTCTACAATCTTTGGATGGAGAACTTCAAAATTTGTCATATGTGTATTGGGTAGAAAATTGAATTGACTAGAGATTAATCACTTTTTTGCAGGTGCACACTTCATGCTGGATTATTATTTTTATGAAACAAATGAAAAAGCACCATACTTTGGTGTCACTTCTTTACCCTGTCCGTTTACATACTGTATCGATACAACTCGAATTAAGCTCTGATCATTGGCAATATTATACTACCATTCTTTCCCCAGAATTAATATCCCATTTAAATAAAACTGGTGAAAAGAAGCCTGCACGTTTCATATTCTGAAAATATAGGAAGGTGGGCTTAATCTCTAAATCAAGGATCCCCAACTGCCGGGCTGTAGCTCAGTACCGGGCCACATCTCATTCAGAACTGGGCTGCGGAAGCAGCAGGTCAGAGCATGTGTAGTTCCATTTGCAACAGCAGCGGGCACATATGCCTGTGCTTGTGCAAATGGAGCTGTATGTGCGCACCCACCCACCATTCCTGCGGAACCATCCTGCCTACCTGCCCCTTGCCAGTTCGCAAAGCCAGAAAAGTTGGGGAAAGCTGCTCTAAATAATTTGATTTGCTGAATAGACCTAGAGATGGACCACTATCCTTAATTGGACAAAGAGTCAATTAATCTCCCCACAGAATCTGCCTATCATTTATGCTCTGTATTTTGGAAAACTGGAAAAAAAACTGAGAGAAACGGGAGAAGAACAAAGCAAACCTGCCTAAAAATATCAAAGCAAAAGATCCAACTTATTCAAGGTGATAATAAATAATAACCAGGCTGATTATATTGATTTTACTTGAAATTCTGTACACAATTGTGATTGTAGCCTTCCCTGTTTTCCTATTTCAATTTTCCCAAAACTGCTTTTTGTACCTAGAAATTTAGCTTTGTTGTAGAAGAAAATTTCTCATTAAAACATTCCTCATGTTCAAGGTCACAAAGTTTGTCAACTATGTCTTATGTTTCAAAACAACCATAAGCCTTCTTAAGTTCTGCATTTCTTAGTTGGGAAAGGGGAAAAGGGATAGGGATAGGGATAAGGATAGAATCAGAATCAGAATCAGAATCAGAATTCTTGGACGAGATCTTGGAGGTCTTGTAATCCAACCTCCTGCTCAAGCAGGGGACCTTATACCATTTCAAACAAATGGTTATCCAATGATCTAGCACCCACAACGTCTGAAGGCAAGCCATTCTTCTTATTAATTCTTCTCACTGTCACGAAATTCTCCTTATATCTAGGCTGGATTTCTCTTTTGTAATTTTCATGTTCTCCCATTTCATATAAGTTACTTAGACTAAGAAATAACAATTGGCCAAAGATTTCTGAATAAACTTTAGTCTCTCTAAGACACTATCACATAATATAGGCCAAGATCAAATATAAGTTTCAATTTAATTGGATTTATTATCTCCATGCCACCTTAGCAGGTGGCAGCATCTAGTCAACTTTGTCTTATTTCAGAAGCTAAGCAGAATGAGCTCTGGTTAGTACTTGGACATCCAGACCAAGATAGAATACCATCAGCAAAACTGCATGAATGCTGTCACCGCAGTCTGGTGGAATGGTTTGAAGGAATGGTTACTTTTTACACTTCAGCCACTTCAAAATTTCAAATGGTTAAAAAAAATCTATTCTGGAAGAATGAAGTTGTCAAAATGCAGACAATGATCCAGAGAAATACTTTAGGTTCCCCTGATTCAATAACTGACTTCAAAGGAGTCAGTTGACACCCATTCCATCTTTCAAAACATTTTTTTAAACTCCACTCAATTTCAATGAAAAATCATTTTGTAAAACAAGTAAGAAGGTTCTATTATTTTAAAAAGTCAAATTTGGAGGTAGAATGATCATAAATTCTATCCTTACTTGTAGCTCACCAAAGCCTATATTGTATCACAGATCAACATATGGTTTTGGAAAAATTAGAATAAGCACAATTATATCAGCTCTCTAAGAATCAGCTCTGGTCATGCCCTAGCTGCTTATTTACAACACATTTTAGACAAACTCATAAAACACCTGATTTTTAAACAGATTAGGGTTATGTCACCCTATTTGCAACATAAATAGCTAAAATGCTATTCATGTAGATATAAATATAGAATTAGGTTTTAAGGTGCAAAGAACATCTTCCAGTTCTTATAGCAATAGAGAATTTGAAAACCAAAATCATGTGTTCCACAGATTCCTGATTAAATGGATAATTTAGTCAAGAGCACCTTCTGAAAAGCATGCACATCTCTTGCAGTCCCCATGTAAAGAAACCCTAACTTACCAATTTCCCTTGCAATTCGGACAGCTTCATCTGCATCCTGTAAAAGCAGGAAATTGGACCCACCATTAATCCCATCAGTGCTGTTCAATGTCTCTAGGGCAATGATATATTACACTGCCTTCTTCAATACATTTAATGTTTGATTTTACAACCTTCTGACCCACATCATTCAGAGAAATATAAAATTAATTCCAGTGAAATGTAAATTTTACCTTGTCACTTGCATTACACAGCCCTTGAGCAATGAAGAATCACTTAGTGAAACACAAAACAAAAAGCAACAGGACTACAGAATGATTACTTAAGTTGGTCAAATTATTGAATTTAGAAGGTTTTACTAAGAAGCAAAGAATAGAACATTAGGATTTGTCAGCAGCCAGCTAATACCTTTTTTGTTTGCTTTTTTTAGTTTTTTCCTGTCTTCTAAGGTACCGTGTATCATGTTGGCCTAGATATAGTCAGTAGGGGGAGTTGATTCTCTATTGTTTGGCTAAGCTTCAGCATCAACACAAGTCTTAGAAGATCTACAGAAAAACTTCAAATATAACGTTGCATAAATTGGGTGAAGGGAGGGGGTCAGGGTGGAGGTTAATAATTCAAAAAGTAATCCTAACCTTAAATGAAACTTCGCCTCACAAACATTCATAGCATTTGGCAGTTTAACAACAGAATACAAACTGTTACATCTACTTACTTTTATTTTAGAATTAAGATTCTGAATATGATACATGGGTGGAGAAAGTAACAAAACATAGTTCAAATAATGGTTAAAAGGGCATTATTGCTTCATTTTTCTATAGAAGATCCCAATCCCCAGCAGTTCAAACAAATCTGGAACTACAATCTGGAACAAATCCACAAGATCTCTTCCGATCACATAGTGCAGATTTCTGACACTCAACTATTGAAAAATAGCAACCAAAACTATTTCTCCTACTGAAACAAAAAAAATAGAATAAGTGTGAGTAGATTTATGCTTACTAGGCCTGCCTTTCTAAAACTCAAAGCAAATTGGTAAACTCACAATTCTTTGTTAAAGTTCACTCTTGTTTTTAAAACTGCTGCTGGATTATATAGTATATTCAGAACACTCCAGCTAATCTATAGGACTTAATCCGTAGGGACTGACTTTTGAACATTAAAATGAAAACTGATATTTTAAAACATTGGTTTTTTTTTAACTGAACAAGAATTCTCCTTGCCTCAAAGTAAAAGAGGGTGGAGGATTCTTGTTAACCAATCATTAAAACAAAATCTTTTTCGTACCTACTAAGAGTGTGAGGAGGATTAAGGAAGCTGATACAGGAAGTAGTTAGAAAATTTAATTTCCTTTCATTAAGTAGTTTTCTCTGCAAATAGTGCCTGTTCAAAGCAGCCCTGAAACTAGTATCAGCTTTAAATGTGTGGGTATCTGTATATGTGTATGTGTGCTTAATTCAAATAGACACATCTGTTAATGAGATTTTACAAACAAAAACTGCTTTTAATCCAAACAGAAATCCATCCCAAAAAGCAGGAAAGAATAAAATCAAGGTTTACTATTACACCTTGTTGCTTTCCCTGCAGCCCCGGCAGGCACCAAGTTCTAGCTTAGAGGGACTTTTAAAAATGCATGAAAAGGGTCATTTAAGAATGTTAGTGATTTTCACACATTGAGTCTGAAGGTTCTTTGTTCCTGCCTGTGACAGTTATGTGAGAATACTTCCCCTTAATAGCCTCTCTGTCAGGAAGTGTTAAACCTGCCAAATACAGACAATTAGAGCCTCTTGAATAAAATGCAGGAAGAGTGAGGACTGAAGAGCCTGATTACTGTAAAGCCAAGCAGGAAACTTCCATATTTTTTTTCTCCCAAAAATTCATGCATAGCTTTATTAACAGAATTTTAAAGTTGAAGCAATCTAGTTCTTCCTTTCTCTTTTAGATACCTGTAAACCAGGAATAACTGCTTCGGACTTCAAGCTTATAAGAAGTCAACTAGTTACTGTATGCCATTTACATTTCAAAGCAGCACTAAAATTACTCTTTATTACTCCTTTTATTGTTATTTATTAGGAGTGTTAAGCTATAATTCCCAGCCTTCAAAAATAAAAGCTATTTCACCATCCTATTAACCCACTGTTCGTGAAAATATTGGAATAATAAATGTTCTTCCTCTGGTCAGAACACATAGATGCATCAAACCTACTCTCTTCTATTTAAAAGCCAGCCAGTCTACTTCTGAAAAGAGAAAGAACAAAAAGAAAAAGTTAAGAAAATCTTTATTATTTTCCAAGGATTTTTCTCTCCGTGTTTTTTTTTCTTCTTCTTCTAAAGATTCCCAATCGTGGAGATATTAAGCTTCTATTTACGTCTTCTTGGTCTATAAAACTAATCCAGTAAGAATCTCAAGAAACAGAATTTTGAATTTAAGCCTGGATACATGTTCTAGAAACCAAATGGAAACATCTTTCCATTTCTAATTCTTTTGCTCTACGAATTAACAATGGAAAATTTTCCCCTCCCCAAGCTTCATTGCCATGCAGGGTCTGGATTTCTATGTTATGCTTATAAGGAGGAAAAGATAGTTACACCTTTTCCATCTTCTCCCTATGCTGCAATCCTAGACCATCTCCTTACCCAGATCTCACTTACAATTAGACTTCAGATTTAACATTAGTGCTAATAGTTTATTGCTTGGTGGAGGAAAGTTTTATAGGGAATAAGGGAGAACAACTAACTCTCTAGTTTGTTATTACTCTGAAGATTATCACATTCCTTTGCCAAAAGGCAAAAGCTTAGGAAAATTAACATTTTTCTAAATTTAATTGGCATATAGATGGGGACCCTTAAAGCGGTGTTTACTAGTTGATCTCCTTCCCTTGACCCATAAGCATCCATACATGCTGCCTGGACACATCCAATGAGATTCTATGGACCACCTATAGAAAGATGAGGGGAGAGGAGACTTAATGCCCCAAATTATTTTCTACTTGTGAAAACGTAAACAAATGTAATGACTTCAAGTGATGTATTCTAAATATAGGCATGTACGCTTGCATATTTTGTTCAGATGAAGGGGAAATATTTTATACATTCTCAAAGAAAGGCAGGACTAGAGATGTCAGGATTCTGAAGTAAAAATCAGCATAAGCATACATACATATTATCTACACTAGATTATAGGTGGAGGAATAGTGACAGGTAAACGTACATTTCTACAGAAGCCTATAGGAAAGTAAAAACAAGCCAAGAGTCCTACAGTTTCTTTAAGACCCATTAATATTTATACTTGAACATGGCTTCCATAACCAAACCTTTCTTTTGGTTGCAGAATTTGTTCAAGTTACTTTAATGTTTATATACAACACAGCGTCATATTTAGCATGTATAGAACACCTTTCAAATTTTATGCTTCATATATTTTTTTAAGTCTGTAATACATCCTTGGTAAGTAGGATGGTATTATTCCCAACGATGTCCTAATCTAAACACCAAGATCAAAAAAACATTGCAAAGTTTATTTCACAATTGAAATTGGCCCCCGTTTGCAGTTCCATATAAAACAGCGTTGGCAAATTTTATGCAAATAGGTGTCCTGTAGCTACGGATTTGGGCCATTTTAATATCTAGCAATGGCTGTCATGGGAACTGGTTCGGACTGAAGGCCAAAGGTAGTGAAAAGAACAAATAACTATTATATTGTTCAAAGCTATCTACACACACTCTCTCTCCATAAAACAAAAATTATATCCATATTTTACTTATTTATTTGTTTTTAAATATTTATATTGCCGCCTACTCACTCATGGTGACTCATGGAGGTTTACAGGAAATAAAAACACAAAATAAAACAAATTTAAAAAAATAAAAAATAAGCATAATAATAAATACCCACCTACCCTGACAACAACACACATACCAGCCATTGAATGGGCTCCATACCACTCTGAGTTCACATTATATTTAAGTATCATATCACATTATGTGTAAGTATAAAGTATTTATCCAAAAGTCACTACCTTCTTGTTTTAAGTACTTAAGGCTAATAACGTTGGAAAGGGGGTGTCTGCAGGATACGATCAAAACAGTCAAAAGAAAAGCTGAATTGGTGTGACTGAAGAGCACTGTACCAGAATTTTTTTTAAAAAACAGTAACAGTAACAGAGTTGGAAGGGACCTTAGAGGTCATATAATCCAACCCCCTGCTCATGCAGGAGACCTGTACTAGGGATTCGAACCGCCGAATTGCCGACCTTTCTGATCAACAAGCTCAGTGTCTTAGCCACTGAGCCACCTAGTCATGGGTCAACAGATTGAGTTTCAATGACATCATCACAGTTGTTTGGCCTTTTTTTACTGTACCTTGTTGAAAACCTTGTGTTTGACCCACACTTTTTTCTACAGTAGATAGCAGCAAGGTACAAATATTTCCAGCATAGGCATCCATGCTAGCTATGGGCCAGAACCAGGCATGTAAGATGCAGAATTTGTATCATGATGCAATGCATGCTCTGTCACTTGCCCCCCTCACCCCATGATTTCTGCCCAAGGTTTCTTTGTATTCTCAAAACAAGGCAAATTAAAGTGAAAGTCACTGACTGGCTCCAAAACAGGAAATATCCCACCTGCATTTCTTGAGCTAGAATCCCACCATCAAACTCATTTTGAACCAGAATACATTCTATGCTATTGCACTACACCAGGAGTGTCAAACTCAAAGGCTGATTAAATCTGCCCCATAGGGCCGGCCTGGAAATACCAAAGGGCCGGCCCGCAGTGCCTCTACTGGCCAAAACGGGCCTCAGGGAGCTGCGGGTGGTCCCCCTGCAGCCTGTTTTCGGCCTCCACGGCCTCATGCAGCCAAAAGCAGCCATGCCTTCCCTAGCCATGACCCACTACCACCCCAGGCCCTCCGAGGTCAAACACAACCCTGATGTGGCCCTCAATGAAATAAGAGTTTGACACCCCTGCACTACACAATATGAACACAGGTAGTCTTTGACTTACAACCATTCATTTAGTGACCATTTGGTTATAATAGCACTAAAAAGAATGACTTATGACCTTTTTTCATGCTAAGGGTGAAAAATGGTCCTAAGCCACTTTTTTTCAGTGTTGTTGCAGCCGAATGGTCACGAAATGAATAGTTTCCTTAAGAAACTTGGAACATTATTACAATGAGCATGATACAGGCAGTCCTTAGTTAACAAGGGGAATTAGCTCTGGGAATTCCATCACTAAGTAATATGGTTGTAAAGCATAATGTTACATGACCACATTGATTTATGAAGGCAATTCTAGTTGCGATGGTTAGGTGACTCCTGCATAGTGGTTAGGTGTGATGTCACATGATTGTCACCTATGACTTCCTGCTAGTTTGCACATTGACTTTTTTGTCAAAAGCTGACAATGAAGGTGGCAAATGGACTGTCTGCATGTTTCCTCATTCAGCGCTGCTGTAATTTTGAATGGTTGCTGAGTGAACATTAACTGGTTAATTGGTTAATTGGTCATTAACCAAGGATCACTTGTACTATATTTAACATTTAAAGCACAGCAGAAATTTTTCATTCACAGGTCCCACAATTTTCATGCTTTTCTCCACTATATCATATTTTAAGTGATTATGTAACAGGGGCCATGGCAAAACTACATAAGATAAGAAATTTGATTCTTAACCATTTTTAGCGGCGTTTGCAATGCTTCATGTTATTTGATTTGATTTTTAAAACATTTATATGGCCTTCCCATCTAAATAAAATCCCAGGCGGTTCACAATCCTAATTTGATTTCCAAAAGATACTTCATAACATGTAAAAGAAAAAGCAACATGTTAATGACTAGTTAAAGGAGATACTCTGAAGCAACTTCTTAAAATTGAATCAAAGTACTATACGGTATCATTTTTATGGGGAGGGAAGTGGTTTAACTCACACATGCAGCAGGGTTGTTCCCCAATTTTCCTTTCTTCTACCTACCTATGGCAGTCATTTCATTCTATGGGAAAATAAACCACTATCTCTTCAAAACACTGTTCTTGTGAAGAAAAGCTTCTCTCTTATTGATGTATTATTATTTAATTATTTATTTATGCTTGTATTTATCCTACATAGTTATACAATCATAAGACCAAAGAGTTCACATATATAGTATTATGTGAGACAGATCGTAGTGATAATTTTGAGTTTACTATTCTTTTACACAAAATGAAGAGTTTTATTCATCTCAACAACTTATCATATACAAATATTTCTATCATAAATCCCACTGGCCCACTGAAGGTTGTAATTATATATTTTATGTTTAACTCTAATCTTAATCCAGGAAGAACTTTTTAAATTAAAAATGAGGTTATATAAATAGCCGATTTCAAAAAGAAATAAATAAATCTTACCTTTATCACCCCATCATAACCTGGTATAGTATTGACCTTTGCATTCTTGGCTAACAGTTTGCTTTCTATCTTGTCTCCCATTGCATGAATGGCATGCATATCTGGTCCAATGAAAACAACACCTTCTGATGCCTGAAGAAACAAAGAAGGAAGAGAAGAAAGAGTATTACAAAGAGGTACACTCTGAACATAGTTCACATATGTACTACAAGTATTATAAACTTTAAACTTTAAGCAGTACATTAAAAGTATATCTGAGGAAGAGAAAGCAAAGATCTCATGATTACTGTTCGCACAAATCAAAACTAAACCAAGGAAAACTAGCTGAAAGTTATAAAATATTTTTGCCTGACTTTCTGTAGCATCTCATGAGTGAGAAAAAGGCAATTAGGTCATAACTCTGAGATGCCACAAGAGCATACTAAGATATGTTGTGTAATATAGTTCAGGATTTCATTCTGCATTCTTTAAGATTCACCTAAAGACAACTTTTTTTCTTTTATAAGGGCTGAAAATATTCGAAATGGACTTTTAACTTTTTTTTCAGAAGAAGAGATTTCTAAATACCAACCTTCAAGCTAATTAAGAACATCTTTCATTTTAGACTGATGTCCTAAACAAATATTTGAAAAGCTGCAATTATTTTTTATGCTATATTGCAGTTTACAAACTGTTCCATTCAAATATATTAGATGTTATTATAACATCAACCCTTAATTATGTTCCCCAATCTATAAACATATATATAATACATAGTGGGCTCTTGGGGGTGGGGGCGCTTGAAAGAATGTTGAATGCTAAGAGGATTATTGTTACAGCTAAGTGGTAAGTAAAATGTGAAAATAGAAACCAAAATTGCATACGTGCCTTTCATGTCTAAGGTGGGGCTTATTATTTGGCTAACTAGTAAGATAATAAACAGCTTATTTATTAGTCTGCCCTACCTCAGACAGAACACAATAGTCAAGCATATCAAAGAAATGATTTAAGGATATCTCACAAATGCATGTGTGTAACTTGGTTTCTTACCACTTGGTTACTACATCTGATTCTACAAATTTAACTTCTGTAAAAGACTGAAACAATACATTTCTATCATACAAATCATGATAGTTCACATCTTTTAGCCAAAACTTAATAGCAAACAAGTTCATATGTTTTTCTCCAAATGTTTTTGGCCAAACTAATATACTATTCTTACAAGTTAATTCCCCAAATCATCCAGTATGCTCCCTTCCACCATGCTATTAAACAATATATATTATGTGAAGTAAATGCATTCTCCTGAATAATGGACCCCCTTATTACTATTAACCTGATTATACTGATATAAATCACAATGGAGAGGAAAGGAGCCATTGCTTGCCATTAAGCACATAAAAAAAGAAATCATAGATAGAGACAGACAGACAGACAGACAGACTGGCCAGGCCAGGCCAGGCCAGGCCAGGCCAGACCAGACCAGACCAGACCAGACCAGACCAGACCAATCTCAAACAAACATTCATGTCAATATTTGAAATATTTCTTTTAAATGCATTTTTTAAAAAATTCTGTACCTTCAACAGTGTTCATTCCTGAAAGCTGTCATGTGGTTTGCCATTGCATTCTTCCTAGGGCTGAGACTTTGGCTGGTCCAAAGTCACCCATCTGGATTCTGCTTCTAATGTGGGACTATAACAGTCTCCCAGTTTCTAGCCTGATGCCTCAAGCACTACCCCAAACTGACTCTCTTCAATGTTCATTTGTTTGTTAAATGTTTATGCTGCCCATCTTCCCTGTAAGACAACTCTAGGCACTATTACTTAGTTGTAATATTGAAGGGAATAAATAAATGCATAAAATAACTGTAACATAGATTCTTACATTCACTCTCTGTCACATCAATTAAAACTAAAAGAGATTTCAACTAAAAGAGTTGAAATCTTGGAGAAGGTACAGAGAAGGTACAGCTAGATAAAACCAATAATCAGACCAATTTAAACAGTGTTTATATTCCAAAAGTCAGAGCAGGCAAATCTATTTTTCTTTTAATACAATTGTGTACTTTTCCAAACAGGACACCGAAATAATCAAGAAGTGTATAAAATCATGAAACCAAGAGAGAACAAATAATCAAAGTAAATAGAAAATTGCATGCATACCAACAAATATTCCTTGTAACTATCAAGGTGGTTACTGATTTAGATAGAAGGAAAGTGAAACATGGGAGGAATTTTCTTTAGATGTTTTCCATATAGGATTTCCTCAGTTCCTGGCAATCAAATCGGTCATAGATTTTTACATGATAAAAGGAATCTGTGGAACTAATCCTAGAAACCTCTTTCTGTTTTCTTGCATAACACCTCGAGGCACAGAAGAGACAAAATGCTTCATTTGCATCCTTAAACATTAGAAACTGAGAATGAACCTTTTCAACTGCAAATGTTATTACATCTACATTTCCAGAAAGGCGGAAGGGGGGAAGGTTACAGAGTCTGCTCAGGTTTATGTTAACTCATCTCTTTTTTAGTACTACTGATCAATACAAAGAGAAGGCAGAAGCAGCAAATCCTTAAGAACCTTTTTCTCCCTAAAGAAAAGAAGAAGAAAGAGATAGAGGGAACATGAAGGATGATAAGCAAAAGAAAAAGGAAATGACCAAAGTAAAAACAGCAAATATTAACCATGGTAATAGTTTTTCTTTTCTGATAACATTTGGCCAAGATTTGCTTGTGTAAAATAAAAAATAGCAATAAAGATTAGACCAGACTGAATTAAAAGCATTTGTGTAAATAAATAAAAATATCACATACCATTAAATTTGAAACCCAACAGCCTAGAAATGACAAAGAACAGCTTCAAGAATATTCCACATACACTTTTTGTTGGCTGTTTTTGCATTTATAAAATGCTACCATCAAATTCACTACACTAGATTCTGTTGAAGTAGCTTGGTAGTAGTATAGCAACATCAAAGAAATTTTAGGAATTGGCTCATTCATAAAATTATGAAGTCTCCTATAGATTAAGTTCAACTCTTGGTCACTTCACATCCATGCAATTTCCATTACAAAAGCAAGGTCCTATGACACAGGAATGCAATTAGGACTGGACAAATGTGCCACTTTTACCATTAACAGAGGAAAAATAATGAAAACTGGAGGAATCAAGATGCCCTAGGGATAGCACTTAGCAACAGCACTTCGACTTATATATTACTCCATAGTGTTTTACAACCCTCTCTAAACAATTTACAATGTCAGCATATTGCCCTCCAACAATCTGGGTCCTCATTTTACAGACCTCAGAAGGATGGAAGGCTGAGTCATCCTGTCAGGATCAAACTCCAGGCTGTGGGCAGAGTTAGCTTGCAATACTACATTCTAACCACTGCAGAAGTAGAAATAACAGCAAGAATCTGGATTAAGACCATCACTATAAATACCAGGGCATCCTTCAAGCTGACAACATCAAGCACACTGAAGTCAAGAAGAACATTAAAAGGGAATACATCAAGAGAGGAAGATCTTAAAACCCAAATTCATCCATGTAGCAATGTTGACAGACTCTATTTACCAAACAATCCCAAAACATTTGGAGCACTACATGAATATCATTGGCATTGGGAAAATCACTATCAGTCAATTGCAAACAGCAGCTTTACTTAAGACAGCTTACATCTTGTAGTGATACCTTTAACAGCATCAAACAAATCTGCCTAACCCAGGTCCTTGTTTTGAATGTTTTGGTGCCTTTCCAACTTCTGGTATTTGACCTGGCAAATAGACTATTTATAGCAATAGCAATAGCACTTAGACTTATATACCACTTATATACCCCAACAATCTGGGTTCTCATTTTATCAACCTTGGAAGGATGGAAGGCTGAATCAATCTTGAGCCAGTGAGACTCAAACTGCTGAACTGCTGTTTATATGAACTGGATGTATGTAGTATTTCATCTAAATCAGAGACCCATACAGAATTCTTAAACTAGCAGGAACTATCAATGTCCTAGCTGACGATTTGAAGAATCTTGCTCAAATGTGGCTGTAACACTACATAACACCATTTTGGATTGTGCATTTTGGGTTAGAAGAAAATGTATAAATCAAAACGTAAAGCATATGAATAAAATCCAAGAAGTTAAATGTATGATCTGAAAGAATGACACACAATAGTGGATTCCTTGCATAGTTACTTGAAAACAAGTCATTCGGACAAAGGACTGTTTCTTGCAGAGAACTAATAGTAGAAAAGGAAATACAAAAAGAAAGAAATGTTCTGGATTATTGTAATGTGTTGTGCACACAAGATTTGCTTTTAATTCTGTGTCTAATATTACTAAATTATAACTTTTTAGATGAAAACCAAGATTATTTCTCTCCACTCAAAAAAGAAATCTTGTAATGCTTGCAATTTTACTGAGATTTGCTCACTAGTGCTGGGGTCGAGCTTGGTTTACTGAAGTCATGATGATTCAACTTTAGATAGACTTCATTTTACTTTTATTTTGTTATTTAGAACTACACAGTGCTGTTTCTAATAGTCATTTCAATGCTTGACAAACTCCAAGGTTCATTGCTCCTGTACATTTTTCAAATTATTAGCTTCTTAATGCATATGGCTTTAATTTACCTCCTACTGACATCCTTAAATGGTTTTCAAGAATTTTGAAAGTAGAACTACTATAGTTATTCTCCACACTTGGCCTTGATCGCTGACACTGAATATCTTAAGTAGTTTCTACAATTAATAGGATGGATGTTCAAACACTTCTACTGCAAAAGCTCAAGATTCCTTTAAAAATAGATTTGTATTTGGATTCCTGTAGTGTGTTTGCTCCATTTATTTGTAATGACTTCCCAGAAGCATCTGAGACGGCTTCTGTTTTGCAAAAAATAAAAATCAGATGTGATTATCTATTAACATTGCAGATTTTTTTAGTCTTCAGTATGTATAAAATGGGAGCACTGTCATCTGAAGAAGATTTTTTAACACTAAATCAGGTAAGCAGCACAATCCATCTTTCCCTAATTATTCTTACTGATAATAATGTATGATGCATTATACTTTATTCAAATGCTTCATAATTAAGGCATACAGTGGTGTTTAAAAGTTTGTGAACCCTTTTGAATTTTCAATATTTCTATTGACCTGCAATGTTATCTTTTCTCCCCGCAAGAGTTGAAACTAGAAAAAGAGAAGCCAATTAACAAATGAATCAAAATTGGCATGTGGCTAAAGTATGTGAACTTTTCATTTCAATACGTGATGTGCCCCTCTTGGGCACCAATAACTGCAATGAAATTTTCAATAAGTGTTGAACCATCCTTCGCATTTGGCTTAGAGAAATTTTAGCTACTCTTCCTTACTAAACCACTTCAGTTCAGGAATGTTGATAGGCTACCTCAACTATATTTCCATAATATTTCTATAGAATTAAGGTTTTTGACTTGGCCCTTCCAAAATATTAACTTTCTTCTACTTTAAACATTCTCTGGTCATAAAGTCATAGTCTTGCTGCATGATTCACTTTCTCTGGAGTTTCAGTTCATGAACAGTTACTCAAACTTTTTCCTGTAAAATTTTCTTGTATAATTCAAAATTCGTAGTTCCATCAATGACAGCAAAGATTTATATATATTTTTTGTGCCTTCAAGTCAATATTGACTCTTGGTAAATTATTTGGACAAATCCCTGCAGTTTTCCTGACAAGATTTTGTGGGAGTGGTATGCCATTGTCTTCTTTCCAGGACTGAGCAAGTGTGACTAGCTCCAAATCACCCAGCTGGCTTAATGGTCAAAGCAGGGCCAGTACTCACAGGCTCCTATTCTAGTGCCTTCACCACTATACCAAACTGGCCTGCTGAAAATGCTTTTATTATCATTCAGTAGCAGTTGGAAAAGTGCACTGGTAGAATTTCTGTTTCCTCCTAGAAGTCTAATTAATTTGAGGATACAGGATTAGTTTCTGCAGGTTATTACTAAAAAGGTAGCAGTTTTCCAAAGACACAAGTCTTTGATACGATCATGAACTATAATCAAGATGTTCCCTTTCATTACGATCTACAAAACTTATAGAGGTGAATAATTAATATTTCAAATACAAAAAACACTTAATTGAGAGTGACTAAAGTGGTCAAAACTCCAGAATGATTTTGATGAGAAAGCAAAGTTTGCTTCAAAAGTACTCTGAAGGACAGCAGGTATCACTAAGATTTTTTTGAACCACTGATGTAGCAATAGCAATAGCATTTAGACTTATATACTGCTTCACAGTGCTCTATTGCCCTTTCTAAGGGGTTTATAGTCAGCATATTGCCCCCAACAATCTAGATGAATAGGAAGTGACACAACTGATAGACTTTGAGGAAATTACTATAGGCTGTTATGCTACATTTAAGGAAAGTAATTTAAAAAGTATTAATTTGAATATTCTAATCCTGATGTTGGAGTCAATGCATCACCTGAAATCATTACCGCAAAAGCTTGATTTTATGCAACAGACTACACATGCAATAAATCAAATTTACAGTGGTATACATTGTTTGCCTGATGACATTATTAAACATCAATTGAGCAAATGACATAATTTATATAATATGTGGTAGAATTGCCATTCAAATTCCTTAAATTGAAGTAAATGAAGTCATTGGCAGTATTTGCACACCATCATCATACATATGACATAAATTGGCACAATGACATACTTTTGCATTCAATAAATATTTCAATCCATTAAAAGGTTTCACAGTACTTCTACATTAAAATTTTAGACATTAAATAAAAACTCAAAAAAGTTTAGTATGTGTAATTTTGAGAAATTAACACCTATAGTGAATATTAATTAATACAGTGTGTCAGATTATACAAAAGTTTAAGAAGAATTTAATAAAGGAACAACTTATGGAGGATCATTGTTCAAAGTTTGAAGCCAATTCCCATTATACACAAGGAAATAGTATATTCTCATACTCAGATTTTAAACAAATTGAAATGAGATGATGAAAGATACAAAATTTATTTCAAAGTCACCATTTTCCAACATGAGAATGACTGTGTAAAAATAATAACCTCCCTAATTCAACAGAAGGGATGACCAAGGTTAGTTTTGTGAGTATTCATGTGTGGACCTGGTCTTTCGTGCCTGACAAGCAGTGGTGGGATTCAGCCAGTTTGCACCTATTCAGGAGAACCGGTTGTTAACTTTCTAAGCAGTTCAGAGAACCAATTGTTGGAAGAAATCTTATTTTGTTTTTTTTCCACTTTACAGGACTAATCCTGTAAGGAAGGCAGGAAGGAAACATTCTGGTGTTGTTTCTAGCCCAATCTTTATTGCCCTGCTTACAGAAACTGCCTCTCTGGTTAACCCTTATTACATTGTAACAGCTAAGGCGAAACATCATTGACATGAGTGACGTTGAGTAGGCCACACCTACATGGTCGCATGACCACCAAGCCACGCCTACCCAGCTGGTCATTAGGGCAGAGAACTGGTTATTAAATTATTTGAATCCCACCACTGCTGACAAGGGCCTCTTGGTAAGCCAAGAGACAAAAGCACAAGGCTTTTGTTCCATGGAAAGTATTGTTGGAAGTAGGTGAAAACATTCCCATATCCAGGTTCTTTAGTTCTTATACCAAATTTTCATATATCCTTCTATTTGTTTCAAATACAACCATCTGTGTGAAATGATACAGGGCTTCCTGCTTGAGGAGGGGGCTGGACTAGAAGACTTCCAAAGTCCCTTCCAACTCTGTTATTATTCTGTTATTCTGAAATCCTTTGACTGATGGCTTTGAACCCTCGCCCCCATGCAGTGATCAAATCAATCTGAGGCCACAAGGCAGTAAGTTATGTCAGTAGTAATTCTAACTAGAAGTTAAGTAAGGATGCATTCTTGTCCAAACACAATTTATTTTTCATATCCATGCAATGACCACTTTTTCTGAAAGATAGTTAATAAACATATTGTAATATTTTTCTATATAGAGAGTGCATCCGTTCCAATACAGATCCATACATCTAAACAGAGTATTGAAAGCTCTGGCTCACTTCTGTAAGATTAACGTGTCAATTTTAATAAAAAGTGATGAACTTTCTGATAAAGTTTTTAAAAACATTATGTTAGTATATAGTATTAAAAGACAAGATAAAGCAGGTAAAATACTATATTTACTTATTCTTTTCTGGAAATTCAAAATGAGGACAAGGCACTGACACAACTCCCAAAGGGACCCAAGTCAACCCATGTATCAATTTTGTAAAATCTGAAAAGGTTGAAATTTCTAAGAAAGTTATTTCAAATAATATAATGCATTACTTGTGTTTTATAATAATATACTTTAAAAAGAAAGATATTTCAGGCTTTTCAATGACTTCCTAATTCAACACTCCAAACAGAACAATACTGCTATGTTTTATTTATTATTTCAGTACTGATATATGTTGTCAATAAAATATAGTTAATTTGGTATTTTCAGACAAAAGGCTATAGTATTTTTATAGATATCTCCTGTACTCGGAAAACATATCTAACTTATGCAAACATTTGAAAAAGAAAGCAAGACAAAGCCATATTGGGAAAAAAAAGAATATTTTTTTCAAGATCATTAATTTTGTGCTAATTCAGGACTTTATTTTTATTCACTACTTCAATTTCAAAGTTGCTTAACTCCAAAACGACTCTTAGTGGCATATTTAAAAAAATTAAAAGCAACATATGTATATCTAAGAAAAAAACAAAGAAACTTCTGTGTTGTTCAGATCAATTAAAAAAATAATAAAGCTGTGCCAATGATTGTCACAAACAGTAATGCCTAGATAGGCATGCTCAGATCATCAGTATCATACCCTGTCAACACAATAGTCCTCCAGTTCATGCCATTTGTCTTTTGCATGATGTATATGCCGTCAAATTAAACATGCTACCACAAGCTAGTACCATCAGGCCAAATAGGAGAATCAAGTCCCAGAGCAAGAATTCTGCAGAATCTCTAAACTTTATAATTTGATCCCAGAGAGCTGCAAAGCTTATTAAATCTTTTGTTTCTTCAATCCTCATAACAGACTTTAAGAGGTGGGGGGGGGGGGAGTAGAGAGAAGCAGCCTAGTAGACATTGCTCTGTTGTCTTGCTTTGTCTCCAATAAGCTGGAGTTCCACGTTCAGAGAAGGATTAGCGGGAGAGAAAAGTTAAGGAGGATGGCTATAAAAGTAGTAACAAAAGGAGATTTAAAATAGGATATCCCACCTGCCATAATTTTATAGGCTTTATCTTTTTATTCTCATAATGCTCCATGCAACACTAATCAGTTATCTATTGGAAACTTCAGGACCTACTGAAAAGCCTGGCAGGGTATTTGGCTTTCAATTCTTCTACTCTGTTTATTCTCAATACAAGTATGTTCAACAGCCTTAGAAAAAGCCCTTGAACAAGAACAGTCACTTAGCAATGAAATGTAAATTACTGACATGGGCTGCAGCTTGGACTTGCCACTGCTAATGAGTGCAGTAAAAAAGGGAAACTGCATACTAGATTACTATAACCTTTTCACTTAACCCTATGTGTGCTGAAAGATACATTCAGCCCATATCAAGAAATTCCACACAGTAGCTTTTTATTTATTCCAGTAATTCATATAATGACTGCTCATCAGACTCTCGGTGAATTACATTATAACATTAAAACACAACGTAACAAACAAAATTTTTTAAAAAATGTTAGTTGCTATCCCCCAATTAAAAGTCTTCCTCTCTGTATAGAAAAGGACTGTTTTTCACCATTTCTGAATGGTAAAAGGAGCACAAAATTGATTGAAGGCGCCAAGCTGTTGTGGAGCAAGGGGGATATCCCAACTCTCTTGACTGCTTACGGAGTGGGTATATTGGCTGCCTTCTGTTCTGGCTATAGAGTGTAGAATGGATATGAAGTCCAGAAACAAGGATACAAGCCATAAGAGGCTTGATAAGCAATCATCAGTAGCTTGACACCACTGCAGCCTCTGTCAAATAGGCATTATTCTGCTGAACATACATACACACATTCTAATTAATGCACACCCTTGAATTCTGTGCCAGCTACAGATTTTGGCTTATCTAGGGCAGCTTGACATAAAGTAAAAGGCAATAGTCTGAGAGATGACAAGAGCATAGGTCACTGTTGTTCGGCATTACTTGACCCAAGAAACAATGCAACTAGTAGACAAATTAGAGCAGGCCAAACACTCTTCTGGCCACAGCCTTCATATGTTCTTCTAGCAGTATCTCCAGGTTGTGCATCTGTTTCTTCAGGGGAAGTACAATCCTACCCAGAGCAATTTATGAAATGTGCACGGACACAATAGTAAGTCTGCCTTGCTGGGATTAAGTCTGTATGTTCTGTCCATATAGACATTCCACTAGCAATTGCCACTAGCCACTAGGTAAAGACTTCTGCCATATCTCCTGCAGAAGAGCCTGGCCAAAGCCATGGAGGAGGAAAGCAAGGGTGGTTGTATCACCCTTCATAAACATCAGCTTAGTTCTAAAAAGAGAGGAAGAATCAGAAAGAAAATCAAACACTGATTCTCTTTGCTGTAAGGAGGGTGGGGGAGGAGGAATAAATTCTTTGATGATTGGAAGATTCTGAGGAATCTTTCAAGATTCTGTTGTTGTCCTTGCAAAAATAAAAGTAGAGTTATAGTAACCATTTTGCATTCTGTTTCCCAGCCTGTCTACCTGATAGGGATGACACCTCCTGCTTGATGGGATGAGAGAGAATAAAACCGGTACTATCAGCATGTTGATATTTAACATAAACCAACAAATTACTTTCCCAAACACCTTCAAGTAAATGTTAAATAAAATGGAGTCTCTATGGCCCTCATCACAGAACTGCCCAAGAGCTCAATCCATTTCTTAAGTTGTTGTTACAGGAAGAAAAAAAATCAACAGCATTATGTAGGCTGCCTAGAGTTGCACAAAACAAAAGTGGGATATAAATCTAGTATCAGTCAATCGATAAGTGAATCTTCTCTTGCCCCAAAAGCACCAACTGGAATGGCACACTTTTGAAGGACTAGAACAACTATAAAGCAATGTCTCTAATCTCAAATTCTATAACAACATAACTCTGCTCATAAGTAAGCTTCACTAGATTCAATCAAGCTTATTTCCAAATAAGTATGTGCAAAATTGCATTTGCAGATAAAATAGCAGTTGGCTGCATTATCAAATCCTAAAGACAACCCGCTGAATTAAATATGTCCTCTTCTTTTGTTGGCTATATAATTATCTTGTCTGAAGTTATTGTGTACTTACCTTCCTCCTCAAAGGAAACAGGACAAAGACAATTTAAAGATTTTTGAACATAGTATTTTAATCTGAGTCTTCAAATTTAAATGTACTTTATAAAAGACATCCAAAAGACATGACTTAAATGGGGGGACTGAAGTATTTAAGTTCTTCAAACTTTAGACCAATAGATGTGATTTGTATATAAGCATGTTTGAAGATTAAGACAGTTACTGAAACTATTTCCAGCTTCAGCTGGAAATCATTATCCTCTGATTATATAAATTTACTTTCTATGCAATAATTTAGCTTTTAACTTTATCTTAGGAATTTAATTCTAAAATCAGTTTCCAGCATTGTACATTTATCTATATAATTCAGACTCCAATATTTGGAATATTTTTTCTACACCTATCTTTTTTGAAAATAGGCAATATATTTCCTGTATTATAAAAAGAAATTCTAAGCTAGCAGATCCATAAGATATATGTAATGGCTTGGTATCAGAACGGAACTGAGTAATAGTTTTCTTATTACACTTCACAAGATAGAGGCCTGCACTGACTAAGATTTAAAGCAGAATTAGGGTCTAATGCAGAGGTGTCAAATTCACGGCCCGCAGGCCAGATGCATCACGTACTGGTCCCGCTCCTGGTTTAGCAAAGGGGAAAAAAAGTCCCGATACCTCACATGATGACGCCGTGATGACACAAGTTTGACACCCCCTGGTCTATTGCTTCTTCTGAGAGGGATCTCCAACCAATTATGAATGGGACTAAATCCATGCTGTATAAATGGGTCAGCCCCTTCCTTCTTCCTGCTCATCACTTCTCTATATCAGAGGTCCAAATGGAAATTGCAGGAAGGTTTTAAAATTGGGCTCAGGGCAAAAATAGAACTGATAGATTCAATTATAAAAATATATTTACCTTGGTTAAGAAAAATATTTCTATCATTTAAAATCATTTACATATATGCTTGTGCCAACTATACTCCAAGTTATATTTCAGTTTGATAAGTTGTACACAAAACAGGGAACTAATGAAGGTACATATATGGACCTATTGGTACATCCATGCTTCTCCAATGAAGTAACTTGAGTGTAAGAAATAATTCTTACAAAAAAATAGATCATAAAACCATAAATAAAAGCAGTCTGATTTCCTTCATTTATAGAGAAATGAAAAATCCTATTGACATATAGTGCTACTTGTCACTTTATGACATACAAATGCATATCCAAGAATAAAATGAATCCTGGCTGCATTACTAAAAATTCGGCCAAGAATACTGTCACCAATCTTACAATCCAAATCCTGAAAACCACCAGATTGCTAGGAAATGAGCCAGGGGGAAATAATGATTGCAAAATTGCCAAATTTGGCAGCTACATAGAACATAATAGCTTCACAACAACATGAACAAATGCTTTTGTTTCATTGTTTTATATTTAGGGAAATTGCCAACTAATGCCAGCCCTGGGACAGTGTAGTGGGAAAACCATTTGCTTCAGAATAAAAAATACTTTCTATGAAAGTTCAAACCATCCAACTTCACACCTCCTTTTCTTCAATAAAAAAGAGGGTCAGTTTTTAGTATAATAAATTGGTTATTCAAATAAAGACTACACGTTGCACTAAAATGACAAGTTACTGCTTGGAAGCCAATTTAATGGATCAACTCATTCTACATTTAAGAATGGAGAGAAGCTTAGTAAAACTACAACAAAACTCCTACTAGAATTAGATTTTCATTTGATGAGGGAATAAATTTTATAAATAAATCCTTGTTTCATTAACAAGTAATATGTTCTTATTCTGAGGGACCGGGAGCTAATACTGACCTAAGGTAAATGCTTTCCACATTTCAAAGCCTGAGCAAAAGACACAGCTCAGAATACATAAGCAGGACCAAAACTGGAAGCTGTTCCTCTTTTTTCACTGTGATTATTATGTTATGTCAACATATCTTATTTATATTTACATAGTCAATGTAAACGCCAAGAAAACAGTATTTCCAATAAGGGCAGCAATGAAACAAAATTTAGTTACACCTAATAAACTATAACTATTTGAAATACAATTCATTATCAGGGGCAGCCAATCTACCCAAGGCAAAAATGGATATATTAGCATATCATTGCATCTTGACATAAAGTTATGTATTAATAATTTTAAATGCAGGATGCAACTCATAAATATATACACAACGGATGAACTAATAGGGTTCTTCCTAATTTTTCTAAGTGCCCCCAATGTTACTTGCCACTCAATGCTGTGCACTTATTGCTGTTTCCCATTACAAACATGGACCCACCATTTTTACATAGCACCACTTCCAAGCCTAATTATTATCATGGTGTGAGGTGCACTAGCCTTTTAACATACATAAGAAGCACAGCATGGTCATTTGGTAGAGTAATGTATGCATTTTCTCTCCCAATTCAACAACCATCACTAGGGAGAACTCTTCAAATTAAAAAAGCAAACATATGCAGCAGATTATTATGTATAAGCCCCTTGGACATTCAAGTATTAGGCATTTAGAAGCCACCTCAAGTTTCTGCATAAGTGTACAGATTTCCATTATCTTTTAATATCCCCTAAAAGAAAACTGCCTCTTGGTGCAAGTATGCAGAACTGTCTCTGTTGAATATCTTATTAAGTACTAAAGACGATGAATGAAAAGGTGTGCACATTTAAATAGGACTCCAAATGTTTTTAAAAGGATATTAGGTATTTTATGGGCTGAAAACACTCTACACCCTCCTGTCTTATAAAAACATGTGGATACCTGAAGCTCAGCATGAGAAAAGGATGGGACACAAAGTGCAGCTTCATGAGTACATAGCTTGCTTCAGCTCTGGTAAACTGCAGATTACAATAATGCATTTTATGCACTATGCCTTTAAAAGCAGTATACAGTATGCAGTTACCAGATTACCAACTGGGCCTTGGTGTTATAGTTACATTATATGTATGCTTTCCGACTGAATTATTTCCAAACTGCGGCAAATCCAAATGCTGGGTTTTGATCACTGAAGCTGTTTATAATGTATAATCAGTGTATCTGAGGAATTATTTGTTTGTTTGTATTATTTATTGGTCACCCATCTTACCATAGGGTAACTCTGGGCAGCTTACAGTCACACACACACATACGCACTATGTCTGTCTGTCTGTCTGTCTATCTCTCTATCTATCATCTATCTATCTCTATACCATAGATAAAACGTAAATAATTAACATTAACATTAAAAACTGAGAGCAGGCGCAGAGTGGCGGGAGGTGGGATTACTCCATCAACTACCTCCACTGCGCTGTTGCCCCAAGCGATTTTTATCAATGTGCACAATATCTCTACCTCTACTATCTAAAGAGGTAAATTACCAGCAGATTATGACCCTATTTGTAACAACTCTTGATCCTGAATGCTCTCCCTAGAAAAATTGGTCTAGCACCATGATGGCGAACCTATGGCAGGCGTGCCGCAGGTGGCACTTGGAGCCCTATTGGTGGGCACGCGAGGTCCCACCAGAAGTTGGCAAACGGGCCGTTTCCAGCCTCCAGAGGGCCTCCAGGGGGGTAGGAAAGGCCGTTTTTGCCTTCTCTAGGAGTCTGGGGGGAGCATAAAATGGGCCTACTGGGCCCACCGGGCCATCGCGTGCCAAAAGCAGGGGGAGCCCAGGGTGGCATGCGTGAATGTGCAGGGGGCGGGGTGCATAGAATTATGGGTGTGGGCACACACACAGGCAACTTCCCCCCGCTTTTGGCACGTGATGGCAAAAAGGTTAGCCATCACTAGTCTAGCATCTTCTTTGCTGGCCTTTCAGCCCCTAATGGAATATTATTTTTCTGTTTAATTTCAGTCCTTCTAATTATTTTATGGTAGTGTGTGCTACCTACTCTAATATATGCCAGTGAAACATGGAAACTAACCTCACAATTGATACAAGTGCCATGGAAAGACATGTGCTCGGCATTACAAGACAAGATAGAAAGACTTGCACATGGATTAGAGAACAAACAAAAGTATACAATATCATCAAGAGAGTAAAAGAATTGAAATGGAAATGAGCTCATCACATAGCAAGAAGAGCTGATGGCAGGTGGACCAAGGCAGTCGTAGAATGAATCCCACTTGATAACAAGCATCCACAAAATAAGATGGATTGATGACATCAGCAAGTATTGTTGGCCCAATTGGCAAATGAAAGCTCAGGACTGTATTGGTTGAAAACATGCAAAAGAGGCCTTCATCTTGCAGCGGCTAGACAATGACTAAAATGATGATGATGATGAATCATTTTATGGATCCTTTATGGATGTTATATGGCTTCATAGCTTTCAGCCATCTTATTTTATCTGACTTGTAAAATTTTTATCCTAATTTGGAAATTTTAAGGACAATTATTAAAATATGTTTAAACAATTATACAGTAACAATGAAATATTTTCTATTTTCTCTGCCACCCCAAAGAAAAACATTAAAACATTAAAAAAAAACCAAGAAAAAATAACCAAACAATAATATTATTTGGTTATTTAATATATTTTAATAACCAAAAAAATCAGAGTATGACCAGACCTTCCCTCCAACCAAAGTAGCCATCAGAGGACCAGACATTAATATCCTGATACACAATATCTCGCTTTTGCAAAGTATTGGCTAGTATGATGTTCAAAATGAGGCCCAAGCAGAGCATATGCTTCAATTATCCTCTTCTACTTATGAATCCAATGAATAAGTAACTTTTCTACCATCTGAATCTTCTCCCACTTTCCTTTAATCCAGATAAAGGAAGGAGACAGAAAGAGTAGGAAATTAAAACACCATCACAAATTATGATAGAGGAAAATCTTTGGATGGAAAATGACAAAACCCCTCCCAAGTTGCAGTCACATCAATTAAGATAATGAAAAAAGAACAATTATTATTGGTTAATCTTTAGTGAGATTCACAGCCTTTGAGGCTGGTTAATAGCTCAGCAGCTCGAGTCCTAACCAAGGACCTAGGAACTGTTAAGGTATCGTCGGAGGATGTAAGCTGTTCCGAGTAAGGTGGTTTTTTGTAGTCAAAATGTTCAAGTCCGGCAAATTTAGAATTTCTAAATAGCAGGGTAGCCCTTTGGGTATTGCTCCAAGGGCTCTAATTACAATCGGGACAACACACGATTTCTTTTTCCACAGTCGCTCAACTTCAATTTGCAAGTCCCGGTACTTTGTGATTTTTTCTTGCTGCTTATCTTCAATCCGTGCATCACCAGGTATTGCAATGTCAATGAACCATACTTTTTTCTTTTCAACTATTGTTATGTCAGGTGTGTTGTGGACCAAGTGCCTGTCAGTCTGAATCCTAAAGTCCCACAAGATCTTGAGTTTCTCATTCTCTAAAACTTTCTCAACCTGATGTTCCCAGTGGTTTTTGCTGTACTCAAATCCAAACTTCTGGCACAATTTCCAGTGAATGATCTTAGCAACAGATCATGGCGTTGTAGGTAGTCAGTTTGTGAAATTTTGCTGCACCCACTGATCAGGTGGTCAAGTGTCTCATCTTTCTCATTGAAGAGGCGACATTTGCTGTTGGTGGTAACATGTTGAATTTTTGCCTTCATGCAGTTTGTGGCTAGGGCTTGTTCTTGAGCTGCCAAAATAAAGCTTTCTGTTTCTTTTTTCAGTACTCCTGATCTTAACCAGTTCCAAGTTAGTTTCTGGTCAGCTTTGCCTTCAATACTTTTCAAGTATTGGCCATGTAGAGCTTTGCTTTTCCAATTTTCAGCTCGCTGCTCTATTATTATTATTAGTATTAGTATTATTAATTGTGTCATATTGCCCATCGGACGTTGGTGATCATATTGGCAAATATTAGGGAAGACAAATAAGTTTTAGGAGGACAGAGAAAAATTAGATGAAAAATAAGAGCATTGAACAAGAAAAATAAATGCATGTAGCAATAAATAATACCGTAGATTTGGATGACAGAAAAGAGGACTTGGAAAATGAAACAAATATTGTAGTACAGAAAAGAATAGGGATATACACTATAAGAGGTTAAGGAGATAAATAAAATATACCTGGAGGCAGGCCATTCAGCAGTTGTGCCAAACAAATCTTGAAGATATCAGTTAGTTATAGAATGATCTGTAAAATATTAACTGGATACAGTGGAACCAAGCAGGTATCTAAAATTCTATGTTTCTATTTTATCAATAGTATACAGTTCCTGCTCCACTAGAGCATAGGTTCCATCTTCATTCAAGCTGATGTGGACACTGCACATCCACTGAATGAAGAAGTACAGTATTTTCCCAGTAGAAAAATAGCTCACATAAATCCTAAATCCTGTACTACAGCAATCCCCAACCTTTCTGACTCTGTTGATCGCTAATAGCGGCGGCAGGGGGGAGGGGCTGGTTTCATATGCGCAACTCAATCCTGCACCTTTGCAAATGGAGCTTTGAGCGCTTGCCCTTCGCTTGCATGGCCCGTTTCTTATCAGGCCGCGGACCAGTACCAGGCCGCAGACCAGGGTTAAAGGTTGAGGGCCTCTTCTGTACTAGATGCTATTATGATGCTTTATAAGAAACTCAAGAGGGTAAACATATACAGTATAATACTCCTTCCTCTTCTTTTTTCCACAAAAACAACCCTGTGAGGTGGGTTGTTCCACTTTTTCATCATATATTTCCATATTTTAACTGAATTCACAGGAAACTGTCAGGAAATAGGATCAATTTCACTTTCCTGTTCTACTTAACCATAGCAATAATAATGGTTGAAATGCAAATTTGTATATAACATTTAAAAAGCAATAATAGCTATTATGCCATGAAAACCATTCAAAATGCCTAACTGGATCATACCATTATTAGGACCAATCCAACTTTCAAGTGCTACAGATTTCTTTTACTTGGCAAGATGTTTAAAAAAGGAAAAGATAAAGAAACAAGGGAGTCTAGAACTTAGGCTAAAATTTTCAGCCACGATCTCTGTATTTAAAAAGTCTCAAGGTGGCCTTACAGTCTGCAAGCCACCATCAGCTGATACACCCAGCGTTCAGAAACAAGCAAAGAAAAAGATGTTCTCTCCTGCTCTGAAGAAAAAAGCAATTTAGTCCCTAATCTGCCTCTTACTCTGGCAGGTCATATCACATCGCAGAAATAAAAAAGCATTACAGTCTTTAGAAAAGCTGAATGTAATTTTGATGATCCAATAGATCAGTGATGGTAAACCTTTTTGGCACCAAATGCCAAAAATGGAGTGTGTGTGCGTGCACATCTGGGCCGGAAACCTGAAAAGGAGCTGCCCAGGGCGCATGCGCATGCCCAAAAACAAACTTCCGGTTTCAGCTACTGAACTTCCAGTTTCAGCCAGCTACCCTTCTGGGTTTCTGACACACATGCGCACATGATGATCAGCTGGCTGGCGCGCATGCTCACACTGGAAAACGGAAGACCAGCTAGAAGATCTTCTATTTACGACACTGCTGCATGCAAAAAGGCCAACTGATTGTCGCGCAAGCATGCGCACCAGAAACCCAGAGGAGGAACGGGCATCGCCACGCTTGCCAAGTGACATGGCTCCGTGTGCCACTTCAGGCACGCATGCCATAGGTTCGCCATCACGGCAATAGATAAATATTAAGCCAAATTAATTTTACCTCTAAGTCAAATGAATATAATAACAAAAAGAGTGCAAAGGAAGCATTTCTTTTGTTGCTCTCCCCTTCCTCCCACCAACCCTTTGGGGGCGCTTTTTTTGTGTGTGCATATTTTGGGGAGTTTAATGGACATAATGAATGAGAAATCTTGCAGGTCACTCAGACAATTAATTTTACCCCAAAAAACCCTGGTGTCCATTTTTTGAGAGCAATTCTCAACATCTCACAGAAAGCCTATTAAAACCCCCACTGTTCTGGAAGTTCTACACTCAAATCCAAATCTTCACTCAGCCCAAAATAGAAATAGCAATAGCACTTAGACTTATATACCACTTCATAGTGCCTTACAGCCCTTCTCTAAGCGGTTTACATAGTCAGCATATTGCCCCCAACAATATTGTCCACATTTTACCAACCTCTGAAGGATGGAAGGCTGAGTCAACCTTTAGCCAGTGAGGATTGAATTCCTGGCAGTGAGCAGAGTCAGCCTGCAATACAGCATTCTAACCACCACGGCTCATAAAAATTCACTCACAAAAGGTGTGAGTGAATTCATTTCCTAAAAATATAGGGAGGAGGAGCTATTGTATCATTCTGAATATTTACTTTATAAAAGGCCTTTCTCATCCAGTGTACATAACACCATCCCAGTATAGTGCATTGGTTGGTAACCTAGGTGCTGCATGCTGTTGCAAATGCTTCTGGACACACTGAAGTTAAGCATCACAAAAAATAAACTGAAGAACTACTATACTGACGGGGTTATATTCACAATTGTCTTTTATAATATTCTAGTTAGTTGCAAACATATATTTTGTAACGTATTAGTGAATTGCTTATTTTAGGAAATGCATGTACTGCAAAATTGGAAAATCGACTAAATCATGTCCTAACACAATTAAATTGTTTATTTTGTTTTTGACAATTAAATCAAGATTTAAATCTTAGCCAATATCTTCCACGCAAAAAAGAACAAGTTGCTACTTAATGGAACTTATTTGATAAATATTACAATCTGTTTCTGAATTACAGTATGATATATATATATATATATCATACTGTAACATATATATATATATATCATACTGTAACATATATATATATATATATATATATGTTTTCTCAGGTTTTCGCGGGTGTTTGTATGTAGGTCTTTGGTTATTCGGGTCTTCTCCCACGTAAAATTGGAAGTGTCTTGGCGACGTTTCGACGAAGTCTCATTCGTCATCTTCAGGCTGGTGTTCTCGGCTTCGTGCTTCTTGCTCCTGGAAGCACGAAGCCGAGAACACCAGCCTGAAGATGACGAATGAGACTTCGTCGAAACGTCGCCAAGACACTTCCAATTTTACGTGGGAGAAGACCCGAATAACCAAAGACCTATATATATATATATATATATATATATATATATATCATAAAGAAATAAAGGGGGACTAGTATAGATCTATTTCAAGCTATTTAGCTCTCATCAGCTAGCCATATCCTTACTTGGGTTCGAACTTGGGCTTCCTGCATGTTAGGCATATATAAATATATAAATACACACACACACACACACACACACACACACAAGATTATATATATATATATGTGTGTGTGTGTGTGTGTGTGTGTGTGTATAATATATTGGCCCCCACAGAGAGGGCGTGTAACTTGGGTGTCCTCCTGGACACACGGCTGTCTTTAGAAGAGCACATGACGGCCATGGCCAGGGGGGCTTTCTATCAGGTTCGCCTGATACGCCAGTTGTGCCCCTTTCTGGATCGGGACTCCTTATGCACGGTCACTCATGCCCTCGTCACTTTCCGCATGGACTACTGCAATGCTCTCTACATGGGGCTCCCCTTGAGGAGCACCCGGAGGCTCCAACTGGTGCAGAATGCAGCCACGTGGGTACTTATGGGGCGACATGGCGCTCCCATGTAACACCTCTCCTGCGCGAGCTGCATTGGCTTCCAGTGGTCTTCCGGGTGCGCTTCAAGGTACTGGTTCTCATCTTCAAAGCGCTCCATGGCTTAGGGCCCGGTTATTTACGAAACCATCTTCTGCCACCGATAACCTCCCACCGGCCAATACGCTCCCACAGAGAGGGTCTCCTAAGGGTGCCGTCGGTCAGACAATGTCAACTGGCAACCCCCCCGGGGAAGAGCCTTCTCTGTGGGGGCACCCGCCCTCTGGAATGAGCTACCCCCAGGGATACAACTGATCCCGGACCTCCGAACCTTTCGCCGGGCTCTAAAAACATTCCTATTTCGGCAAGCCGGGCTGGCTTAACATTTTTTATTGGTGAATTTTATGGGTAAGGGGTTTTAAATTGGGGAAAGCCATTAGGGATTTAATTTTGTTTTAAATGTATTTTAATGTTTATATTGTATGTTTTTTAATCTTGGCTGTTCACTGCCCTGAGTCCTTCAGGAGAGGGAGCGGTATAAAAATTTTAAATATATATTTATGTAAGTTTTCACGGGTATGTATGTGTGTATAGTTAATATTTCGGGTTTCTTCCCGTGTAATTGTGGATATATCCCTAAAAGGGTAGAAATATGTGTATGAAATATGTGTTGGATAAACAATGTTCTGTTAAGTTTGTGATATGTTTTGGTAGTTGATATTTGTTTTTAATTGATGACAGGGCTTCTTTGACAGGTATTTGTGTGAATAGTGATACAACATCAAAGCTTACAAGAAGGTCACTTTCTTTTATGTGTTGCTTTTTTATTATTTGTATGAAATGGTATGAGTTCTGTACATATGAAGCAGCAGATTCTGCATAAGGTTGAAGATGTTTTGCTAAATATCTAGCTATTAAAAAACTTAACAAAACTTAACAGAACATTGTTTATCCAACACATATTTCATACACAGAGGACAAAGATATAAACAAGTAGAAGGTGCACCAATGGGATCACCATTATCACCAGTCATCGCTAATCTTTTCATGGAAGAATTCGAATCCAATGCCTTAGAAAAAACTGTTAACAAACCAAAATTATGGCTCAGATACGTTGATGACACCTTTGTGATCTGGCCACATGGAAGAGACAAATTGGAAAACTTCTTAGTATATTTGAACAGCCTCCATCCCAAAATAAAGTTCACCATGGAGATAGAATCAGAAAACCAGTTACCTTTCCTCGATGTATTAATTTATAAAAAATCTGATGGTACCTTAGGACATACCATCTATCAAAAGAAGACACATACGAACCGCTATCTCAATGCCAAATCACACCACCATCCAGCACAAATAAACTCTGTTGCCAAAACATTAACCACAAGAACTAAACGTCTGGCTGATGAAGCACATTTACAAACAGAATTATATACACTAACTAATGTACTGACATCAAATGGGTTCTGTAGAAATAAAGTCATCAATATGATCAAACATACAACACCAAGACATAATAAAAAACAACAAGAGGAACAAAACAATGGGAAAGCCATCTTGCCCTATATAAGGGGAACAACAGACAAAATTAGCAAAGTACTACATAAACACAACATCAAAACCGTATTTTGCACAGATAGAAAGATATCGTCCATTCTCAGAAACCCCAAAGACAAAATAGAATTAGAAGATCAAGGCATATACGAAATCCCATGTGCTTCCTGCCCATCAACATACATTGGACAGACCAACAGAAGAATGAGTGTGCGCATCGAGGAACACAAAAACTCAATACAAAAACAAGAACACACATCATCATTAGTTCAACATATAAATACAACAGGACACAACATTAATTTTAATAAAACAAAAACAGTTGCAAAAATAGAACATCTCAATGGCAGGATAATCAGAGAAGCAATAGAAATGGAAAAAAGACCATATTGCATGAATAAACGGGATGACACTTCACGTCTGCCTACTATTTGGAAACCTGCTCTCATAGATAGACGAATCTTAACACCATATATAAAACATAAACCAAACATTAATCAAAAAAATCCCAACCAAATCATATTCAAACCAGCCACAAAGATGAAGCCCTGCCACCTAGTGGAGAAAAACCGACCATACACCCGAAGCCAAGCCAATAAACACATACTGGGACTCCCAACCAATCAGAATGAAAAGGTGGAGCCATCCCAGAATACCAGCACCAGATTTGAAATACCAACGGCAGTTAGTACAAAATGACTGCTGACATAAGCCTGATGATGGCAGATGGGATTCTGTCGAAACGTCGCTTCTACCCTTTTAGGGATATATCCACAATTACACGGGAAGAAACCCGAAATATTAACTATACACACACACACATAATATAATATAATATAATATAATATAATATAATATAATATAATATAATATAATATAATATAATATAATACAATATAATATAATCTTCAGGAAGTAGAAGCAGTAACATTCATTTTTATTTTATTATTGTTATATTTTTACTCTGAAAATTTCCATATAATAGCACTTTAGCACATACATTGTCTGCAGATATTCCAATAATCCATGTCAGTAGATTTTTTTCCCCACTGTTTGGTGAGTTAGCTATTTTTTATTTCAGCTGTAGCTCTTAGCAGACCAACAAATAGCCACTGAATACAAGAGTACATAGACATTATGACTGCATATATTCTTTGGTTCTTAGCTATAATCTGGTGTCTATTATTCTCCTTCTAATCAAAATGCGGAAAAAGGAGCATTTTACTTTGTAATAAATAAATGAATACATAAATGTGCTTATAATTATTACTTCTTCATAATCTGGCCTTCTGATCAAATGCTTCAACAACGTTAATAACAACATGAAATCCAAATTCAGTAGAATTTATATGTAGGTATGTGGGCATAAATCTATTATGTTAGTTGCTCAGATACATTGACTGATACTTTCTGGGAAATACATAAATAATATTGTAAAAAACATAATATTCATGACAATGAGTACCAATTTTTTAAATCCATCTGAATGCAATAGTTCAGAGGCAATATTATAATAAAATTAAACAGAATATAATCAACAACTTATCCCAGACATCTTTGTATGATTTCTGAAGTCACAATTCTTTTCAAAAGTAGTTATTTCCAAATGATATTCTATGCTAAATTAGCAAATGTCATTATTTTTTGTCCCTAGATAATTAATTTGTTTCATGGGAAGCAAGTTAAATAGCCCAAAGAAGGAAGGAATTAATCCATGGATACTATATAGTATTTTTTTTACTAATTCATGCTAACTTTGTTGTTGTTGCTGCTGCTATTGCTTAAAAAAAACAAGGTGCAAAACTTTCACCACGCATAGCAAGCTTTAAATAAATATATTTTGGATTTTTAAAAAATAAAATGAAGCTTTACACAATCGCAGCTGCTCCCCCACCCCCAAGAGTCATAATTCATGGGGAACCTGCTTTCTTTCCTCTCAACTTTCATTCCTCTCCAGTAAATGCTGGGAAGGTGGGGGAGGGAGAAGAAGAAGTAATTTTAATCTCTGATTTCAACTTCAGTGTATAAATCATACCACTAATAAGATATATACCGTAGTCTGCACCTATGTACAACATAATTTCTCTGAGGAAATAACTGTAATAATTTTTTAAAATTACCAAACGCTTGGAGAATTCTTTATTTTCTGAAAGGAATCCATATCCTGGGTGAACCTTAAAAAAATAAAAGATAAAATTAAGTTTTCTAATGCCAGGCATGCAGAAGCTTAATTTGCACGCTATATACTCAGCTTTTACTTTATATTAGATGAATTTATTCTGCTGAATCATTTATTTTGAAATTCATTGTGAAAAAATATCTATTTGAAATTTTTGCACTAATTACATTAAAAAAAACTCAATTCATCTACTATATCTAGCACCCTTAGGCCCAATTTACATATGTGGCACCTTTAAAAAAATAAGCAAAAAGCATATCAATTTACTTAAAATTACTTAATAAAGCAGGTCTCCCAACATTACATGATCTGTGTGACATCATGCCAGGTCACATATTTCTGATTTAATACTCTGCATGTAAGTGTGCACAGTTAATTTATAGAGAACACCTAACATATATATTTTAGATACACTAAATATGGATCGGCCTAGTTGAAAACATTAACCTTCAAAGAAATAGATATTTTACTAGTTTTCTATTTATTTTATTTCCACTTAATTAAACCATTCCCATAATTCATTACATTTCTTTCAACATAACCTTTTCCACACCATTCAAGTCTGTAATATCTCTGCTTTACCAAGTTTAGAGTTTGTTTTTCTCTCTAAATCATTTTCTTAACTGTTGCTTCACCCACGTTCGTAGCTATATCATCAGTATGAATGCAAAGTTTCAAAGAAAACAGAATATAAAATCTGTAGACTGAAATAAAATGTCAACGTGCCCCTACACCAAAATAATGAATACATTATGCAAATCTCTATACAACAAACAACACTTCATATAATTACAAAACACAGCAATGTGAAAAAATAATCAGTTTCATAATTTGAATCATATGTAAATTCACAACTAAGAAAATATATGCAGTGAACTAAAGATGAAAGCCTGAACTATTTTTATCTCTATTAAGTCTTCTTAACTAACAATGTAAACATCTGCAGTGTCTGTTGGCTAATTAATGTTGTTTGCCATTTTTCCACCCCCTCCCCCTTTGCAAATGCGCCATACTGAAACATTTATTTCAAAAGAAATGATAATGCTAATTGAGACACTCCAGGGTAATTGCTGGTGTTGGCCGACTCCCATCCCTCGCATTTTATTTAAAGATGCTTTTGCATTCAGCGGTTCTGAAGACCACATTTGCATTCAATGATGCAATAACAGCCCTAAAAGTATGTTGTTGTTGTTGCTGTTGTTTAAAAAAACAAACATTCCTATCAAATTTTGAATCTAGTCCTAATTCAGCAGAAGAAACAGAATAGATGGAACTAATATGAACACTGATCTACTCCAATACATTTCATCAGTAACACAATACATTTAAAAATAATAACTGGATGCACCATGTATTTCCACGCAAGTGTTTTGCCGCGTGCACATTCTCACACAGGCGAGGTCATAAAAAAGTTTGAAAATAAAACTATTGTTAAAAATAAAATCACACGCTATTGTAGGGAAGATCCAAACAAGAAGCTATGGCAAAGAAAGGGTTAGTGCTCTAAACTAATTGGGATTTTTTTTTTCCCCAGCAAATTTGGAAATGAACTGAAGCTGCTCCCTGGTGTGAAAGCTGAATCCAGCAGCCACCTGCAGGATCAGCGACCGGCACTGCCAGATGCTACAAAAGCCTTTGATTTCCAGTAGCAATTTCGGCCACATTTAACTCTTGTGACATGAACTAAACTGAAATAGCATATTCAATCATTCTTCACCTCACTTTTTTTTAATCTTTAAATACAAACTCTAGTGTCCTTGCTTTCTATATATGAAACAGCTGCAGAGGAGAGATTCATTCAGACTCACAGCTTGGGCCCGCGTTTTTTTAATGGCTTCCATGATAGCATCCATGTTGAGGTAGCTTTTACTAGTGGGAGCTGGGCCAACACAGACTGCTTCATCGGCCATTTTCACGTGGACCTGAAAAGACAAAATGACTACATTTTAATATACATGTGCCAGCCAATGTTTACTTCTATTTCCCTAAGCTATTAATGTTTAAGGAATAAAAACCGATACAAATGGCAAGTGAATACATTGTGTAGATTATATGCACATATAAATCCCAGCACCCAAAATCAGATATACAAGAGAAGGATATAGATATGGATAATGAAGACAGGTACACACTGTGCAAATAAGGATATACAACAATAAATTTCGCTTTATACTGAAGCACAAGCATAAGGACATTATGCTAAATTCAGTGATATTTAGAGAATACACACACAAATACAAATCTGAATTTGTACACTGATCATCTATATGTAAATTCAGAGTCTAAAACCATTTTGTTAAATGTAACAGCCTAATATCTTACTACTTAACAACAAACATTCACGGCTAGTTCCATCTAAGCAGGCTCCCCAGGAAGTTGGGGATAATTAGAGTGAATTGAATGAAGGGATGCAGTGGTGTCCCTGCACAGCATCAGGTCATCTCCATGCCCAAATTAAAGCATATGACTAAAGAGTTCAATATCACTACACATGAACCAGAAAATCTTGAGATTTTTTTAAAGCAACCTTAGATTCCCAAATTCATTCTGATCCTTTTTCACACAGACTATTGTCAACTATATTATTTCCAAGCAAATCTGAGCAATAAGCAATAGCTAAATAAAGTTTCAGAATCAATTTTGAAAAAAATACATGTTCTAAAACAGCTTATTTGTTTTGTGTTTTCAAGACACTTGATCTTTTTTAGAAATGATCAGAAAGCATGTCATTGTAATAATTAGAAATGGAGAAAAGGCTTCCATTACTTTTATTAAATAAACAATATTTAAAATATTAGATAATATTCAATGAAGCATTATAATGTAGTTATTTCATTTTTTTATTTATAGTCCATGACAGAACTAAATGTAAGATAGTAATGGAAGTTAAAATTACATTTAGCAGCAAGTTCTTTTCATGAATTTAAATTTATAATAAGCAACAACATCCAAATGTCAGACATCTGGAAGTATTAAAGAAGCAAAAGAAAATTTAAAGACTTGAACACTAAACCTAGTGTTTATTCTTATCAAAAGATATCTTAAATAGCTACTGAACTTAAATATAGATCTTGATGAACAGTTTATTATGTTACAGTATTGCAATATTCAAGTTCCTTAGTTACTCCAATCAGTAATAGACAATGCTACCATTCAAATGTTAATATATTCTGCATAAGGTTTATAAAATGCTATCCTTAACAAATATATAATTTTTCATTACAATGTAAGATACAAGAATCATATAAATATGCATTTTTTCTGAATTTCTCTGAAATTAGTATTTTTATTTTTGTATTTTTTCCTCATCTTAGTCAAAAAGTGGTAAATGATGCTTTAACTTCACTACTCTGATTTTTAAAAAATAGATGTATTCTTAATTATGAAAACAATCTAAGCAGCTTGGGAAATGCATATAACTTCAATATGCATTCCATTTTCCAATTATACAAAAGCTTAGGAGAATTTTCCCACTAAATTTTTAAAAAATGATCCACTGGCAATGATACCATTATACCATTCAAAAAGCATCCTAAATGATGTAACATTCAAAGCAGGATTGTCTACTGCAGTCCTTTGTACCCTTTTTAACTGCTGAAACGATTATTTTATTCTGAAATTAAAAATTATCCTATATTTATCTCCATTCTATATTTACTCCAACAAATAATTGACATTTTTCAGAATGAACTTCTTCCCTTCTATTTCACCTGTACACATCTATAGTCAGCCCTTCTCTTGCAGAGAGGAGGAAGAGGAGAAGGAAAAAACAAATATTTTGCTAAAATGTTTTTAGAGTTTATTTATATTAGAATTAAAATTTTAAACTCTGCCTTTCTATACTGTGATAGGTTAAAACAACACAGAATTACTTTAAGCAAAAAATAAATAAATAAGACAATATATATTTTCCAATACAATAAAATTGCAAATTGCAGCCAATAAGGACAATCAATGTATCAGTAAAGTTATGGGACCTTTAAATAAACAAAGTCATGAAAATGGAGAAAGCCTTCCATTACTTTATTAAATAAATATTTTAAAATATTAGATAATATTCAATGAAGCACTTGCAACATAGTTATTTTCGTTTTTTTAATTTGTAGTCTATGACAGAGCTAAATGTAAGATAGTAATGGAAGTTAAAATTATATTTAATGGCAACTTCTTTTGATGTATTTAAATTTGTAATAAATAACAACATCCAAATGTCAGACAAATAGAATAAAAAGAAGCAAAAGAAAATATAAAGACTTGAACACTAAACCTAGTGTTTATTCTTATCAAGAGATATCTAAATAGCTACAGAACTTAAATATAGATTTCGATGATGCAGTTTATTATGTTACAATATTGCAATATTCAAGTTCCTTAGTATGAATAAACAAAACATCATGCAAAGTTTACAAGAAGTCAAGACACACCACTCTGTGAAAGCCATTCCACTTTCTAGGCACCATGGTCTCATTCTTCCCCTATTTCCTCTCCCCCACCCCCACCCTTATTGGAGCAACACAAAAACTCCTGAAATTGACAACATTCAAACAATATTCAAGCAAAGGAAAAAAAATTGGGAAGAAGCAATAGCAGAAAGACTCCAATTAATCAGGAAGGGAAAAAAAGCCAAAGATAGCAACCTTAACAAACATATTGACAAAACTGGAACAAAATTAACAAATGATTCTTTTAACTTTTATGAGCCATGGTGGCGCAGTAGTTAGAATGCGGTATTGCAGGCTAATTCTGCTGACTGCCAGCAGTTCAAACCTGACCGGCTCAAGGTTCACCCAGTTTTCCATCATTCCGAGGTTGGTAAAATGAGGACCCAGATTGTTGGGGGCAATATGCTGACTCTGTAAACTGCTTAGAAAGGGTTCTAAAGAACTATTAAGTGAACTATTAACTATTAACTATTAAGAACTATTAAAGTATATAAGTCTAAGTGATATTGCTATTGCTATTAACTAGTTTTCAACTGCAGCCTGGTCATAGTTTGTGTAAGTTTGTGTATTCTTTCCAAGGGAAGTCCCAATGCAGAAATCCAATATGGAGATAACAATTCTCAAATAGCTATGACTAAATCAGACAAAAATGAACTAATAGATGAACTGGGATATCAAATTAAGTTAGTTGGAAGCACTCTTGGCTACTATTCTCATCTGTACATCCACACTGATGTTGTTATTTCTAAATAATTACAGTTCTATTAAGGTCAATTTGAATATGATTTACAAGTTGATCAGACACTTCAAATGGTAATATTTATTTTTCGATGAATTAAATGTTTAAACTAAACACCCTAACTCATGCTGTCTCTGCATGAGTAGGTTATAGAAAGAAGACAAAATGTTTCTATTACAGCAACCTCCAATTTTAATCTCAGAAGTCAGCACAGAAGTTAGATGAGGGAGAATGTAAATAGAGAAAGGTCATCCAGTGAACTTTAGGATGGAAGAGGTGTAAACCTATAATAATCTCCAATAATCAACAGTCTAACCAGTGAAATACAGAGGATTTTAAATTTGACAGCACTAACCAGCATTTCATGGCAGAAAATCTTCAGAAAGATTGCAAACAGCACAAATTATTTATTTATTTTTATTAATTTTATTTCTATACCGCCCTTCTCCCGAAGGACTCAGGGCGGTATACAGCCTAATTAAAAACACAAAGACAGACAAAATTTAAAAATAATTAAAATTATTAAATAATAGGCCCAATTTGTAAAACCCCAAATTTAAAATCCCATTTAAAACCAATTAAAAATCTTTACATTGATAGCCCAGCCTGGTGGAACAACATGGTTTTGAGGGCACAGCGAAACACACGGAGATCAGAGATTTTACGAATTTCTGGGGGCAGATCATTCCAAAGGGCAGGGGCTCCCACAGAGAAGGCCCTCCTTCTCTGATCATTAAATATACGTTAGGATGCCAATATAACTCTGATTTTCTTACTCTTGGGACTTTAGAATATACTGATAAGAATTGCAAGAGAGGAGAATACAGTACTATACACTATTTTATTTAAATAATTTTAGATAAGAAGATAAGAAAAGGAAGAAATGTATAAAAAATACATGATGCAGAAAAAAATTCCTTTCTTTGGAAATAGTTGAAAGCATGTCATTTCAACAGCAAAACGTTATTTACTTATCTAGAATATTTGGAAGTTGCCCTTGCAGCTGTCCATAGAAACTGACAAAATACATAACCAATATGGAATGCAGGATGGCATTTTACCATTTTTCAGTGGAGAAAATTCCTTTCAATACACTTTAGCACTTTTCAAAAAAGGCAATTTCTGAGTTTTAATTAATTAAATTTATTTTAGATAAATACAATCCAAGAAATCAACAAATGACATGGTAATTTGACTCAAATCTATATATAAACAACAACAAAAATCTTTATGATTTCATTCCATGGGAATTTCAAATCTAAATGCCTACATTAAGTACATTTCTATGAGTTACAAAATTTGCTATCTCCAAGATGAAAGATTGTAGCCTGAGGGCTTTGAAAAATTTGTTAACTTTAAATATCTAACTGAATAAAAATTTTACTTTATAATACTGATTTTTAACAATCACCAGTATCAATTATAGAATACTACGTGAAAACCAGAAGTATAGCTGCATTGTTAACAGTTCTGGTAACTCAATTGAGAGTTCTGGTAAATCAAATTTTAAGTGTTATAGTAAAAAGTTAATAATAAAAAGCTCCATAGTTCCCAAAGTTTCTTTGCTAGATGGTCTACATAGAAACCACTGCATAATTTATAGATAATTTACAGATTTTCAAAGCAAAAACTGAATCAGAAGAAGACAATAACAAGTCATATCCATCCTGTAGCCAAGAATATTAACAGGATGTATTCTATTCAACTCAAAAGCATCTTTAGTTTTTAAAGTAAACTCATTATCTTTTGTAAGAGTTAAGTAAAATTTTAAGTATACTACTCCAAAGTGGAAATTGAGAAGTTGTACAAATCAATCTATCATTTTGCAAATGAATTTCACTGTGAGATTATCTATTTACACAGAGACCAAGTAGAAAACAAAATCTGATCAGCTGCTTGGTTCACATAGCGAGAACTACCTGTCTTTACTATTTTAAATAACCATTTTTATACTTTAATTAGTTGATTTTTTTTCTCCATTTGGTAGACGCTTCTTACATGAATCTAAATGCCTAATTAAAAAGAAATCCAGTACAAAGATCCTTCAGAAGAAATGAATGCTTGGGTCACCCACTGTTCCAGTTATGCAGAGTAGACTAACCCTTGGCACATTCAGGTCTTAAAGCAATGATTCCAACAACATTGCACCACACAACCAGTCTTCATTGCAATCCACTTTCACTTTTCATTCCTTTGTTCTTTTTCCAACATCAAAGGCATGAGTACTGTATGCATTATTCGATAAGCCTAGTTTGAACATCAGCTGAAATCTTTCACGATAGAAATTTCGTCAACCTAGCTATCTTTGGAGCTCACATCAACATTATAGAACAATGAAGGATTCCTCACCATAAAGTAGATGTATTTAATTTACCCAATGAGCATACTACACCACAGCAAGACAAACCACAATTAGCTCATCCCATAAAATCAAGTTAAGGTTGCTTCTCGCTCTTATACACATCAAGGCACAGCAAAGTCTTGAATTAAAACTCAATTTAATGCAAATTACCTTCAAATCCACTGACTCAGCTATTAATTACATAAAGAGGTAGCACTGCCAAGCCTTGGTCAGAATACAAATCTAAACAGATTTAGTCATGCAGTGTTCAATTCCAGACAATAATGTTGAAATCAAATAGCACTGATAAAGGTGATAGTTCAGAAGAATGACAGTGTGGATTTAAAAGTGCTTAATGCCTATATTAAGATTAAAAAATAGACTCAGTTTTGAGATGGTGATTTCAAAAAACTCGTACAGACAAGAGATTAATGCTATGACTTTTAGGACAGCACTAAAAATCAGAATCGTTTCTGTTCGGCACCCAAGGTTTCCCTAAACAAACATACTCACACTTTCTGCTTTTGTTTTTGTTTTGTTTTTTAATATAAAGCTCTACTAATGAAAGAAGCTGAGACCCCATAATTTCTAAGTGGATATATTGGAACAGGATTTCTCCTTGAGGTGTACCTCACATTGTAATTAAAGAAAGTGAATGTACTACTTTAGGATACCCTTGGGGTACCTAGTTGCATATGGCAGGGACTGTAATCTCTCCTGAATTCTGAACATTTCATAAATGTTTTTCTATGTAAGAATAAATTCCAGTTCCAATCCAATAGCTGCAAAGAGAAATCTGCTTACTGTCCAAATAGAGCACACTTTTAATGTTTTTCATACAATACTTTGTCAAAACTTTAATTGATCATTCCTTCTGCAGAACATCACACTATGACATCATGAACAAACTGTTCTTGAAACATATGACTTTAAACCTCAAGATTGCAAGTATTAACATGGGGAAGCTGCCCAACAATAATACCATGAACAGCTTTATAGAATTATATCAGGAAGAGGCATGTCTCCTGATCCCAAGAAGCTTATCACGATAATTTCAAAAAAGAAAGTTAATAAAAAGTAGTTAATAAAAACATCAACAAATGATGTAGGATATTACAGTATCAGCACAGGAAATACATAACATCAGACTGTACCCAGATTGGAATTAAAGCACATGCCATACAATTGTACTGTATATAATTTAAAGAAAACCTACCGAAAAAATACACACAGTATGAGATTATCATGACATACTACATCCTTCAGAAAAGCTGAGGTAGTTTATTCCCAGCCTCAATAAATTATATCAAACTTCGCAGTTTTCTTCCCTTCAAAGTAAAAAGAGTTTCTAAAATTATATATCCATTAGGTCCTGGAGACTCCAACATCAATAAAGTTAAAGAGGAACTCAATAAAAAATAAATTAGGATCAACAGATAAAACCATTCATATTACCAAGAAAAAGTGGTGTATTATGCTAAGGAAAGGAAACCCTTTGTAATGGGTAAAAAGTATTAATTGCCTAAATTTGCCTGAATAGCTCTCCCACTCTTTGTTGTATGCCTATAGAAAGAAGAGAGCAGAATGCTTTGTGTTATACAAGGAGACATACACACTCTCTCCAGTTTGAGAGATTCCAAGACCACAATTCCTCTTAAAAGAGATGAAAAGAAGTAGCTTTATTGGATGGAATCTAACCCATCAATCTCAAGGGAAGACCTGACATTGACTTGCTCCCTAGCAAGGCAGAACTGCTATGGAGGTCTTGGAGAAGTCCCAAATGCCATATACAGAATCTGGATTTTACAGGTTAATCAAAGTGTATGTCACACAAAACCATGCTTATTTATAATCACTAATTACAAGACATAAACACCCATGTAATATATGCAGACTCGGTAATAGCCATGCATTGTTTGTGCAAGGGATATAGATAATTTGCTTCCAATCACCCTAGAATTAGCCATTTCCCTCTCCTCATGATAGGGTTTATTTGACATTTGGGTGAACTTTTATCCTAAAAGAGGCATACTGGATCAGTAGCTAATTTTCACATAAACATTGTCTTCTAAGCACTTTCACACATTACAAGGGATTAAAAGAATTCAGAGCTGTGGGAACACAAAGATCTTAAACTGTTTATACCAAAGCCACAAGAAAAGTCTATAAGCCTTTCCAAAGGATGGAATCCCACAATTCTAGTGCATTTGCTGTCACAAAGCTCACTAGTCCTTTAAGGCAACAGAATATAGAGGAATGTTGGTGAACTTCTGATTGCTTAGGACTTCGCTAGTACGGCCTATAACAAGGAATGAGAGAAGCCCTTCTTCAACTAGATCTTAATAATGCTGCTCACTCTTACCTTAGGTATACAGAGAATTATAGGTCTACAGATAATTGTTTAGACAAAGATAGGAAACTTTCAGCAGACATTTTTTCCCTCAGTTCATTTCCGCTGAAATACAATTGAAATACACTGAAATACAATTTCACAATTTTGTGAAAAATTGTGGCTTCATTTTAGAGCATTTTCCTATCTTGATAGCAATAACCTTTATTTATGGCTTTCATTTATACATTTAATTTATTTACAGTCATCATCAAATAAAATCTACAGATAAAAGCATAATAAATACCAAATAAATACCAACATGGACATAACTATAAAATGGCATTCGCCAGTCTGTTTGTTTTCAAAACTTAAGAATGATTCTATCTTGATACCTTTTCAAAACAATGCCAGGACTGCCATCAATCTAACCTCCAGCGGAAGACAGGTAAGGCTGACAACCACCAAACACACTCAAAAGCCCCCTTTCTTTCCTTCCACTCAGGAAGGAATTCCAGAGCTGAGCATCAAGCAATGATTCCCATATGGGAAAAAAATTTCGTTAAATATATGGGTCCCATGTCATTTAAACATTTTGCACTCCATTGAAAAGCAATGAGGCAGCTATATGAAATTCTTTCAAGACTGGTGAAATATTCTACATTATAGCAATACTGTCAAAATCAGACTGCACCATTTAGAACAACTTCATGACATTTAGAACAACTTGAAGTTTGCAGGTGTCTTCAGAAATATCAATTACAGAAAGCTGTACATAATAGCATAATAGTAGGCTCGCATACAGTGCTAAATTAGGGTTTGTTCAACCAGAGTTTATTGGATAAACCTCACTTGTCTAGCTTCATGATACACACTAAAGATAAAAACCATCTACACACAATACAGTGATTTAGAACCCAATAAATCACATTATGGCTTACAGTAAAATTAAATCCAGATCACTCTCTCCTCCTAGGAGAAATCCTAGAATATCAACCAAAACTGATATAAAGTTCTGTAATACAATATATAAACTTATATATATATAATCTATACAGTCTATACACTTATAGACTAAAACCATCAGCTTGCCTGTGGACCACGAATAGAGATGGAGCCGATCAAGTGACTGATTTGATTGGTTGTTGCTGCCAAGGGAGGTGGGGTGGGGTGGGATTTATTGGGTTTTTATTATCTGATAGATTTTTAAAATTTTGTAAACTGCCCAGAGATACCAATGTGTAAGTTGGGCAGAAAATAAACAATAAAATAAATAAAATAAAATAATAAATGAAATGAAATGAAATGAAATAATAAAATAAAATAAAATAAAATAAAATAAAATAAAATAAAATAAAATAAAATAAAATAAAATAAAATAATAAAATAAAATAAAATAAAATAAAATAAAATAAAATAAAATAAAATAAAATAAAATAAAATAAAATAAAATAAAATAAAATAAAATAAAATAAAATAAAATAAAATAAAATAAAAGGAGCCTCCTAACAACTCAGAAAAGGTTCTTTAAAAAAAAAGATGAAATTCTATATTATAATCTAGACTTGCTTTTCTTTCTGGATACTATGTTTACTCAGGACTTCAATTTCATCAACAGTTAAGCCTCAATTTACAAACTTTATCTAACCTATTTGTGAAATAAGTCACCAGTTGAAAACTACAACGACTTCTTCTGATTCAATTTTATTCAAGTTATTCTAATCTATTTCATGCAGTTAATCCTTTTCTTCTAAATTGCACATCAACTGGTGCTTATTTCAAACAAGCTAGTTTTCAGAAAATGCCAAATCACTATTCATAATTTTAAAACAAAAATAAAACCTTAGTTTGACAAGAATGTCAAATGGAAGATTAAATTTATAGATTTTTAAAAGAGCTATTTAGGAAAAATAACGCTTTAGAGCACTTTTAAAGACAATGTACTGTACGTATGTTTGTGTGTTTTATGTATAAATAAATAAAAGAACAAATAAAAGGAGAATTCTTATACAAATAAATAAATGAAAATTATTTTTCTCAGAAAACTGTCTAATGTCTAAGTATCTTTACCCATATTCTTTGGCTGTAGTATTATTATAATACTTTTTATCTTCTTTACTATCCCCTCTTATTGGTATTATTATTATGATTATTATTACTCTGTTGCTTTGCATTTACAGTGAGAGCTTCTGCACCGGAGATGTGTGTGTCTCTAACCACACTTGGCCAAATAAAGTATTCTATTCTATTCATGCAAGCAAAATTTATCAAAGGATTAAGGTTTGTGTATAATTTGCATAAAAATGTTTACCAAGAATTACCTGTGCAACCTAACATCTAAAGCAAACTTTAAAAGTCACATGCACATTCTTTAAAAATGTTATGTATACACATACACACATATGTATGTATTACTTATGGGGATATTTTTAAAACAGCACATAAGGTACACACTAAATCCTTTTTCAGGTTAGCAATTTTTCCCTATTTGCTAAATAAAGAAATATTCCCTGCCGAGGCCAAATGATTGGTTTCCCTATAACTCTAGAGGCCTTAACTACCAGTCCCTTTAAGAAACTCTGACATTTTAACCTGCTGGGCTCACAGCACCCTTGAGGAGACTTTACTTGCAGTTTTACTTCTGATGCTGCTGACCACTAATACTGACTCCATAGATAATGGATTTCAATAACAATCTCCTACAGGTTAACACTTTTGAGCTGCATTGTGATACAGGTTTAATTAAGTTAATACATGATGGTCACAGTTTGGTAGGAAGTTTTTAATAAGTGCATACAGTAATAAAAATATGTTGGTGCTCGTCTATACACCAGTTTCAGTGAAAGTTTACCTACAAATACGAATCCATTCTGTGGATTTATGAGATGTTCATAAATTCATTCTTTTTTAATGAGTAAACTCAATGCGTTAATTTACTAACAAAAATATGTAGTGGCAGTTTCATGAATGACATGAAAGACATGAAAGACATGGTTTTGGCCCTCTTAAATTACCTGGTTTATAACACAGCCAACTGCACAAGGATTTGGAGCAGGATATGGTTCAGAATAACTTTGGCTGAGACCCGATTCTGGGGATCGCAGCCCAATACTCGGCCATGGCCTATTCCAAACCTGGCCATACAAGTGGCGGGACAGCGTGCACACACAGGTGTACACACACACACAGTTTGATGTGCACAAGTTGAGCTGTGCGTGCATGAGTGTGTGCGCCGGTCCGCTGCTTACACAAGTAGAGCTATGCGCGTACCTGCGTAGCTGCAAAGGTTGGGGACTGTTGGCTTAATGAAAAGACAAACTGTATTTTAAAGAATAAACTTGTGCAACCATTTAAAATAATAAAACTGTAGAGAGAAACCATAATATCATTTCTATAAATAAATTATGATAGATACATAAATTAATAAAATTAAAGGATTCCAACTGTTATAGTTTTACTGTGCCATTGTAACATCTGACACTGTATGTTTTCAAATATGGAATTTATAGTTTTTAAGTTTTAGAGATTTTTTATAACTGCTTACTTACATACTAAACTGGATGCAGAAAATAATTGTCTCAAAATCCCAAACCTTGACAGACAGTACAGAGAACAGTATCAGAAACCAGCATGGAAGCTATTTTAATATACTTCTTGATTAACTCATGACCCATCCACTTTTCCCACAGACATGTACTAACATGTCATAATCGTCATAATTCATTATCCCCACAGCTAACACACAAGCTCCTTCATTAGTACACAACTCCCAGACAAGCATTACTAATACTAAATAATTCCCTTCAGTCTCTTGCTATTAGACTACAGACTCTCCAATTAAATATAATGTTGCTGATTAAACATGTTAACCATGTTTCTGCCAGGAATTCTATTCTCCTACCATCCAAATAGTATGGGAGGGATGTCCATAAATGGCAATTCTCAAAATACAGTGAAGTCATTTAATTAAAATCAATATCAACATAAACGTTTGATAAGAAAGATTAACAGTGGAAAGATAGCATTTAATATAAAAAAATTGCAAACTTCCTTTTTTAAAAATAGAATCGCACACCTCTTTGAAGCAGTGTTTATATTTTCGTTTTTGATAGGATTTTTTTAATGCTAAACTGAAAACATGATAAATGAGATTCCAAAGAAAATTGATAACATCAGTATGGTGTTTCATTGTCTTGACTTTTTTTAAAAAAAATTAACTTTATTGAGGATTTTACAGAGACAAAGCTAAAGATGGGTGGATGCAGGGAAAGAAGGAAGGGAGATTTTGAAGTATGATTTCCAACCTTCTTCTCACCAGATATTAACAAATCTATTATCTTATTCCTCTTAATGCTTCCAGAGATCCCTTCAGTCCCTTATTTATTATTAATTTATTTCAATCATTAAATCTCCATAAATTACCATTTTACTTGTTATTCTTCTTTTAGCAAAATGTCCATAAAAGGTTTCCAGTCTTTTAACAAAGCACTTGTTTTCTCCCTGGCCAGACAAGTCAGTTTTGCCAGTTCCACTAGTTCTGACATTTTTACAATCCATTCCTCCACTGTAGGAACTTCAATACTCTTCCATCATAATTTGACCCTATTTTAGGAGTAGAGGGGACAGCTACACAATCATACAGATTAGGGAACTGTAGTTTCATGAGCTGTGCTTCAAATCACAGTGATATGACTAAATCTAGCTTCTACACATGAACCCAATCTAATTCTAACTTAACTATTTAAGAAGCAGAGCAAGGTAAAATATGAATAATATTTTTAAAAACCTAAATAAAAAATAAAGAATACAATAGAAAAAAAGAAAATCAGGGTAAAAAACCATAACCTGAAAAAATAATAGTTTCTCCAGTAAAATTAGTCTATGTAAAATGCTTTTCTTTTATCATTATCTAGTTACGTTAAATTTCTCATAAACATACTTTCTTCCACCATAATGCTAAAGTCACTCATGCAATAGCAGCAGCATTTAGATTTATATACTGCTTCATAGTGCTTTATAGCCCTTTCTAAGCCAGGGGTGTCAAACTCACGGCCCACAGGCCCAATGTGTAACGCACTGGTCACACCCACCACCAGTTTAGCAAAGGGGGGAAAGTTGTGATATGTCACGTGACGTGTTATCGCGAGTTTGACACCCTTGCTCTAAGTGATTTACAGAGTCAGCATATGCAACTATCCTAAACTGAAGCTGGAAAGCCCAACTTGCCAAACATACATAACTATTTTAAATATGTTGCTGTTATTATGCCTCACAATTAAACAATGTATTCTTTTTCTTTAAAGTTAAATTTGTACTTTAATAGGTCTAACAGTTTGGTTTTATATAAATACGATGGAGAGAAAGCAGTTAATGATGGATGGTCTCATTATTTATTTATTAAATTCCTGTATCATCTCATAGCAAGATGCCTCAGCAGCATATATTAGAAGCTATTAATGGCAAGTGAGTACAAGTGAGCAATTAGAAAACATAACTGTAAAAAAAAAAGTATGAAATTTTGATAAGCTCTTCCCAGAGGTCTTCTCATCTTTGCCTATGCTGGTGCATTTCATTTTAATTTACCTGATTGTTAGCTTCCAGTTTGTTCAGCTGGAAACCACAAACAAACACTAATTACTTTGACATCACAAAGTCATATTGTCCTTACCACCTCCCCAGACAGCAGGGATAAATTATAAAGGGTAGACATGATAATAACTTGATAAATGATGAGTCACATCACCTCTTTGTCAATCATCCATGAGGGCTCACACAAGATACCACTCAATCTCATTACTAAATCCGAAGACTAAAATACAATACACATCAGGAATTTTCTTTCGAACAGCAAGCCACCTTGCTGGATACAATCCAATAGATGATGGCTGAATTTCCACAATATTTTACATTTCTCTAAAAATATTCAAACATGAGAGGAAAAAGAAAACAGAGGAAGCTACAACTTACTTGCTGCACAAATATATAACATTTTGCACATTATGATGTTCAAAATTTTCCAAGTTATATTTTTATTCTTGGACTTCAATCCTATAAAGCACACTTTATACATTCTGTTATATATTCCATAAATGTGATTCCTAGGCTATTGCTGTTGAATGTTCTTAAATAAAATATTCTCTTTCTGACTCAAAATTATTTTGAATCAATTTAAACAAGGACTAAACCACATTTATTTTCCTTTCATTCTGCTATCCATCATGCTAATATATTTCTTTTCTTTTGTATGTCGTTTAAATTATATTTTAGACCAAACTGTTACATTTCTAGTATAAGGTTTCCCTAAAATTAAGTTCCACTATTGTAGCAATCTTGATTGAAAAAAGTTTAAATAATGCTTCTTCTGTGATCAGCACCAAAAAACATATACAATATTGCCACTAGTATCTAATTAAAGCCAAGAAAGAACAAATGTTTACTCAAAGCAAAGCAAATCAGAATAAGGAATCTAAGAAATATCATTAGTGTTGTTAGTGAAAATATTCATCAAAACATTTCCCCCACTTTATGGGAAGGCTACTAAATTTGTTTGTCACCATGGTAAAAAGAATGGAAGTTGCTTCTTTAATTATTAATTAATCTTCTTTTTCTTTCTATCTATACTGGTTTTTATACTTTTTTACCATATTTTCTTTTTCAACATTCTTTCAACATATATGTTCATTTGTTTATGTAAAAATTAAAAAATAAAGAAATAAATGCAAAAAAAGAAAGCTCAACCAAATTCCCACTCAAAATCATTTCTGAAGTAACATATTCCTAAATAATAAATTATTTCAGCTTCTGAAAAATTATGACAATTTATAATGAAATATGATAAGCCTCTGGGAACATGATAATTAACTGGAAAGCATGCAGTTTTGTTAAGCTTACTAATTCAGAGCCTTAGTTCATGCAACAACAATGCACTGCATTACATTACTTGGCAGACAAAATTCAGCAAGCATTTAATTATAAGCCCACTATCTATCAATTTGTTAAATACTGATAAAGATTTTATCTATTTATTTCAATATTTGGATGTCTTGCCACTATGGCAATATGGAATATTTTTGACTTTCAAATATATTATTGTTCTCGTGCATGAAATTCTGATATTAAGATCTAACTTTTTAACTGTATTCTACATTGTTTAAAAAATATTTGTTTAAAAAAATACCTTTATGTTATTGACTTGGTGGAAAATCCATATATATATATATATATATATATATATATATTAAGTATAAATTATAATTTCCTTAGATAGGGCTTTAGGAAGATCTTGAAGACGCATACAACATCTCTAGTACTATCTGTCTAGTAAAATTATGGTAGAAAGTATGTTATATGCCTATTAACATCAGAAATTATTCTTCTTTCCAAGCTTCCTAAGATGTTGTCTCCTCTCTCAACTTTCTAAGCTCTTTTGTTCATCATACCTAGTATATACCCAGTGTGGGCTTATCGTTTCTATGGTAGCAGTGACATCATAAGGCACCACTGTATTATCCAATCACCTGATGGCAATGCTCCCACAAGTGATTTATTTTTTAAAATGTCCTCTCTTACTCCATAATTACTTCATATTGATATTGAAGAATATATGAATGTCTATGATTTCCATCATTGTTGAAATGTGGAAATTAGCATTAGCACTATGAAGAATTCAAAGATGTATTTAAAGATAAATATAAACTTTCTATCATGATTTGGATCTCCCATCTTATAGAATTTTGGATATCTCAACATCCTTTTCAAAATATATTTGATTGAATAAAAAGGATTTAAGAAATGATATTTCCTTAAGAAGGGACATCCCATTAAAATGTAGCTTAAAATAATGGCAAATATTCATTGAGTATTTGGATGGGATCAACACAGATAATAATCTAGAATGTTACAACAAACAATGGGTACTTACAGCATTTGAATCAACATCACTGTGTATGGCAACTGTTTTAATTCCCATTTTCTTGCATGTTTTAATTACCTAGTCAGGGAGTTAGAAGGGAAAAAGTGTTTCTTTTAATTAAATGCTTTAAGTAAAAATCAAAGTACTACAAAATAACTACAATTTTGGGATGTTACTTACCCTACAGGCAATTTCTCCTCTATTTGCAATAAGAAGTTTATCAAAAGTCTAGTGAAGGTATGAGGAAGAAAAAAAGTATCCTTCGTAAATATAATGTAAACAGAGATATTTACATTTACATTTGGTGTCATTCAATGAATACAAAAATGTGAAATCTAATCACTAAATATATTAAAAATGATTAATTTTAATAATTATTTGTTTCAATTATTATTTGTTATTAAGATTTCACAGAAATAAAACTGACCTAAGAATGGTAAACAGACTTAAAACAAACTTGTACATTATCTTTTTTAAAACCTTTATTTAGTTAAGTAGAACAAAAGGAAAAAATATTTTTTTTAAAAAGGAAAAAAGAAGACAAAATTAACACAGAAATGTATATACATAATGTATGTGTATGTGTTTATACAAAAATATTTACACAAGTTTCAACAATGATGAAATGCCATTGTTGAGTGGCATACAACAATGCCATATTTGGTAATAATCTACACATTACCTATATCTGTAAGCAATTAATTTGTAAATTGCAAGTAACATCAGGTCATTGTGAGTAGGACAATAAATATAGTTTTCCAACACTGAAAGACTAGTGCAGGACAGTCAAACACGCGGCCCGCAGGCCAGATGCATCACACACTGGCCACATCCACACCCAGTTTAACGAAGGGGGGAAAAGTCACAATACGTCACGTGACGCCATGATGACGCGGGTTTAACACCCTTGGACTAGTGTATTAACACTAAGAACACAGCAAATCTACTGTTTGTGTATTCTCTTTTTATAGTCCCTTATTCAGGGATAAGACAGGGTTGAAATATCATGCCAAGTTATTTGATGGATGAATCCCGGTCTTTATAGTTATTTATCTGCCATTGATGGTATCTAAGGCTCTTCAAACTTACCATAGTTTTGTTTTGGTATAGTTAATGTGTGCCTTTCCTCCCTACAATAGCATGCTAAGAACCAACGAAAAGTTTCAAAGCAACCTAAGTTAAAGAGAAAGTAGCTTTCAGCATAAAGAAGCATAGGCAACTACCTATTATTGAGTTGAAGAGAATAGAATTCTATGTCAGTTAAAGTGGTAACAATTTATATAAATACTGAAGAGAACATAAGCCATAATACAGTCCTGTATCCTTAATGAGACATTAGCAGAGAGATGGGTGTCCCTATCACATCTAACCTATGTAACTGTGCAACATCTTATTAAACAAAATAATCTCCAATCTATAGATGAATGAAACAACAATAGAAGCTGATTTTAAATCAATAAGTAATAACTTATAGGAAAAATAAATCTGATTTCATTTCATTTAAAACAAATCTTACAAATGAAATTGAATAGTTAACATAATTGTAGCCAGGAATTAAATGACCTGCCCCTATTGTTACACTAAAAATTACAGAGATATTTAAAGTCTGAGGAAACTGCTCTTCTCCTTTAAGTCTTAGGACATATACTTTAACTCTTTAGTGTCCTAATAGGCTATACTGTATCCGAAAACGTCCACATAATTACCTTTTCATTTGGATTATAAACCGTTGAGTGAAAGCCATGAGAAGTGATAAGGCACCATCTAAATCCTGCAAGCTGTACAATATTCTGCAAAGGAAAGAAAATAAATGAAATTGCTATTAATCACACATCTGGGGAAAAGGCTACTTTTTACCAACTGTATGACAAAATAAGAAAAAAGAATTTTGCCAGCTTCTGAAAATGGTTTTTACACCCATCATACAAATATTAATAAATAGGATTTATTTAATATTTATTAATGTTAAATATTAAATAATGGAAATATTATTTTTAAAATGTCAGGTATTGTAAGAAACTTCTACATCAGGTTAATGACTTGATTAAACATAAAAACAGTACAGAATTGGAAGAACCTTGAAGGTCTTCTAGTTCAACCCCTGCTCAAGCAAGAGACCCTATACCAGTAATGGTTAACCTTTTTGGTGCCGAGTGCCCAAATTGCATGCGCGCACATGTGAATGCATCTACGTGTGCCCAACCTCCCAAAATGCAATGTGAGTGCCCCCACATGCATGCACCCTACCCACACACATGTGCCCATGCCCCCCGCATGGCTCCTGTCCCCCCTGCACATGTGCCCCGCACACCACACCCCGTTTTGGCTTCCAGGTGGTTGCAGGAGGCTTTCCAGGCCCAAAACAGGGTGCGGGGGGTGCACAAGACCCCCCCATGGCCCATTTTGGGCCTGGAAAGCCTCCTGAACCAACCTTCACCCCCGTTCATGTGCCTGCCTCCTGCGCATGCATGTTCACATCCTTGCATGTGCCCTGCCTCCCACGCATGCGCAGCAGAGACCCGAAGACCAGCTGGCTGGTGGGAGGCATGTGCAGTGGAACTGGGGTGGAGCAACGGCTAGCGTGCTTGCAGAGACGACTCTGCGTGCCACCTGTGGCACACATGCCATAGGTTTGCCATCACAGCCCTATACCATTTCAGACAAATGGCTGTTCAATCTCTCATTAAAAACCTCCAGTGATGGAGCATCCACAATTTTTGAAGGCAAGCCATTCCACTGGATAATTGTTCTTACTGTCAGGAAATTTCTCCTTAGTTTCTTCTTGGTTGCTTCTCTCCTTGATTAGTTTCCATCCATTACTTTTTATACTGCCTTGAGATGCTTTGGAAAATAGGTTGACCCCTCTTCTTTTCGCAGCCCGTCAAATATTGGAACACTGGTATCATATTACCCCTAGTCCTTCTTTACAGTTGACTAGACCTACCAAATTCCTGCAAGTGTTCATGTTTTAGCCACCAGCCCCCTAATCATCTTTGTTGCTCTTCTCTGCACTCTTTCCAGATTCTCAACATCTTTTTTATATTGTGGCAACCAAAACTGGATGCAGTATTCCATGTATGGTCTTACCAAAGCATTATAAAGCGGTACTAACACTTCATATGATCTTGATTCAATCCGTCTGTTAATGCAGCCTAAGATTACATTGGCTTTTTTGGCAGCTGCAGCACACTGCTGGCTCATATTTAAGTGATTGTCCACTGGGACTCCAAGATCCTTCTTGCAGTTACTAGTATTGAGCCAGGTTCCATGTATTGTATACCTGAACATTTGGTTTTTCTTGCCTAATTGTAAAATTTTACTTTTCTCACCACTGAATTTCATTTTGTTAGATAGGGCCCCAGTGTTGAGATTCATTTGCATCTTGAGCAGAGGTGAGTTTCAGCAGGTTCTGACCAGTTCTGGAGAACCGGTAGCGGAAATTTTGAATAGTTCGGAGAACCGGTAGTAAAAATTCTAACTGGCCCCGCCCCCATCTATTCACTGCCTCCCAAGTCCCAGATGATCAGGAGGAAATGAGGATATTGCAGTATCCTTCTCCTGGATTGGGGAGGGAATGGAGATTTTACAGTATTCTTTCCCTGCCACGCCCACAAAGCCACACCCACAGAACCGGTAGTAAAAAATTTTGAATCCCACCACTGATCTTGAGCCTATCTTCTGAGACTTGGCTATTCCTGCAGCTTGGTATTATCTGCAAATTTGATGAGCTCCACTTCTATTCCCTCATTTAAATTATTGATGAAGCTATTGAATACTGGACGTAAGACACAACTTTGAAGTACCTCACCGGTTACTTCCCCTCTATGTAGATGTAGTTCCATTAAAGACTGCACATGGAGTGCAGTTTGTTAGCCAGTCTCAAATCCAGAGATGATGCTATCTATACCACATTTTTTTAGCTTACTAAGAAGTAGGTTGTGGTCTACCTGTCAAATGCCTTGCTGAAATCCAACCCAACTTCTATAAGCGCAGCATTTCACTGGTCCACTAAGTTAGTCACTTTCTCAAAGGGTAAAATAAGATTTGTATGGCATGATCTGTTTCTGACAAACCTATGTTGGCTTCTGATTAGAACTGTGCTTGCTTCTAGGTGTTTGCAGATCTGTTGTTTGATTATCTTTTCCAGGATCTTCCCAAGTATTGATATCATCTGATTGATCTCTAGTTTCCTGGATCCATTCCCCCCCCCCTTTTTTTTTTTTTTTTTGAATATGGGGATCACATCAGGTCTTTTCCAGTCCTCTGGTAGTTCTCCAGTGCTCCAGGGTCTTTGAAAGATATGGTTAGGTGTTTCCGAGATCATGTCTGCCAGCTCCTTCAGAACTCGGGGATGTAATCCATGGTCCTGATGATTTGGACAGGTGTTCTCTTACCATTTTCTTGCTTATTTTAATATGTAGCCCTGGTCTGTCTTTTACGGTTCTGTTTTTGCTGGGTTAGGCTATTTTTTCTTTTTGCAGGGAGACAGATGCAAAGAAATAATTAATCAGCTCTGCTTTCTCCTTGCTACCTGTCACTTCCTTGCCATCTTTTCCCATTAGTGCACTGATTATTTCCTTGCCTTTTTGTGTGTGTTGTTTTTTACCTGTTGAAAGAAACATTTGTATTATTTTTGACATTTGTTGCAAGTCTTGGTTCATTCTGATCCTTAGCTTTCCTGATTTCATCTTTCAGATTTGGGCTATGTGCTGGTATTCTGCCTCAGTTATGGGTCCCTTTTTCTATTTTTTGTACTTATTCTTTTTGTCTTTCAGTTCATCAGAATTCTTTATGCAATCATGCAGATTTCTTCTTGGATATATTTTTCTTTTTAAATGATATTGTGCTGGGCTTTTATAATCATATTTTTCAGAGTTTCCCAAGCTTTATGACTTGTTTTCCCCATAAGATTTTCATCCATGGAATCCTTTCCAAGCTCTTTCTTAGTTTGCTGAAATCAGCTCTTTTAAAGTCTAAGATGTTAGTTTGATTTTGTTCTATTGCTTATGTCTGAATTATATTGTATTCCAATATGACATGGTCACTCTCCCCTAAAGTTCCTGCAACTTCAACCCCCCTCTATCATTTCTTGTCTACTAGGAAGAATTAAGCCCAGTATAACTGACCGTCTAGTTCCTTCCTCTTCCTTTTGGATTACAAAATTGTGAGCTAGGTTTGTCAGGACCCTGTTCGATCTCTCATTGATACAGAATTCCAAATAGTTTAATGCAAAATATCTTAAAGGGATATCAATACATAATTTTATGGTTAATAATACCATAAAAACACTGCGTTTATAGAAAAATCTAAGTCCATTTATTATTTTTACAAATAACTCAAGGCAACAAACATATCCAATATATCTTCTCCCTCCTATTTCTCTCATAACAACAACCCTGTATTGTAGGTTGGTCTGAGAGAAAGTGACTGGCCCAAAATCACCCAACTGGCTTTCAAGGCTAAGTCCGTTTCTAGCATTAAATAACATTAAATAAGCATATAAAAAAGAAATATGGTTTTCTAATGCAAAAGGAACTTGAAATAACAAACCAACACACCAGGAAAAAATGCCAAATAAGTCAACTTTTATCAATCAGCAAAATTAATAAAATTATTATGTCCAAAGCAGAAACTTCAACTCTAGCTGTATGCAGATACACAAACCACAACATTCCAGTCTTGTTAGGAATGAGATCAGTGGTGGGTTGCTCCCAGTTCGGCCCAGTTCGGCCGAGCCTGTAGTGGTGACGCTATTATGTCACCGAACCGGTTCTCTTTCTTCGGGAGCTGGGCCCTCCCGCCCGCCCCCACGTTATTCTAACCTTATATTTCTTCTTTTTTCGCCCAGCTGAGAGGTGGGGCAAAGCGGATTGCCGCACCTCAGCTGGGCAGATTCGCAACATGCTTGCGCAAACCGAAGAGGCGATCGCGCACGAAGCGTGCGCACAAAGAGAACCGGTAGTAAAGCCAGTTAGAACCCATCCCTGAATGAGATGCATCTGACCAAAATTAAATGAGGCTACCTTTTCCCTTCAACCCAAACACTTCATCCCACAAAAAATGAGTTTGTATTAGTCAAGTACAAGTATCCTTTCTCATTACACCCCTAAGTTGGCCTCTTTTAAAGATAAAAATATTATATAGTTATGTAATATATTAACTTTGTGAAATTTACTAAAATGGTTTATACATAAAATTAAATTAAGAGAGAGAACGCTGACTTCTGACTAGATTTCTGTGAGGAATTTTAAAGGAGTGCAAAAAGTGTTTTAAATCTCTTCTTGTAGGTGAACATGTCACCAACAAATCAAATATAAAGAATCATCATTTTCAGAAAACAAAAAGTAAATCTCAATTATCATACAGATTGTGACATGGATATTTTGGGAAATGAAGATGATATGGGAGTAATACCAGTATTTCTATGGTTATTGCCATAGGACAATGAGGGTGAATATTTTTGGGCTCTGCGTATCAACACTTCAGGAAATGCCTAACTTGGCTCTGTTGGTGTGTCACACACCTCTCACATAAACAAAAGAGAAACAATTCCCTGTCTGCCCCCATCTGAAATTTTCAGAGGCTCAGGAGGCCATGTGAGAGCTCATCCCATCTCATGCAGCCTCCACAGCCTTTGAAAACTGTATGAGAACAGGGTATGCTTTCAAGAATACTTGTTGTTTGTTAGTGAACACTAGCAAGTCACCCAAAACACTGCAGCATGTCACCTTTGACCCATGTCATACATTTGCCATCACTGTCATAGGAAGCATAATGGAAGGCAGCAAGTTACCCATTCTATAGGGAGGGAGATTGGAAATGCGGTACAGATCCCAATTTTTAGCCCACCAACCTCAGTTCTTAGGTCAGATGACAGAATTCTGATGGCCTCAGGTTAATGCCAGAAGTCTGCATAATGTGTTACTCTACAACATGCAGTGAATATAACCACAGACATGGCTTACATAACAGAGACCTAACTAGGTTGTGATGGTGACATAGTCCTGTTTGAAATTTGTCAACATCAAAAACCATGGTGCCATGGCAATTATTCTTTATGACATCTTAGCTGCCACCAGAAACTCTGCCCCACAAATGACTGGATGTCACTGCCTATATGTTGCATGAGCCTTAGGGACAGGATAAAGCTGTGGCTGGTAAGCATGTTTATTCATTTATTCTTAACCTGTCTGAAGAATTGCATCCCACAATTCTGTTCAAGTTTACCTGGTCTCCTTTAAGGAAAAGCTAGGACAGGGATGGCTAACCTTTTTGCCATTGCGTGCCAAAAGTGGGGGGAGCACAGGGGGGTTGCGTGCCAGTGTGCCCACACCCATAATTCAATGGCCCCCTGCACCCCACCCACCCCCCACACATGCGCGCACACCCCCTCCACACTCCCCCCGCTTTTGGCACGCAATGGCAAAAAGGTTACTGGGCCCAGTAGGTCTGTTTTTTGCCCTCTCCAGGCTCCAGAGACTTTCTTGGAGCCTGGGGAGGGTGAAAACGGCCTTCCCCACCCCACCCCGGAGGCCCTCCGGAGGCCAGAAATGGCCTGTTTCCCAACTTCTGGTGGGCCCAAAAGGCCCGAAAATCAGGTGGCTGGCACACATGTGCATGCTGGAGCTGAGCTAGGGCAACACTGGCATGCCCACAGATATGACTCCGCGTGCCACCTGTGGCACGCATGCCATAGGTTCGCCATCACGGAGTTAGGATAAAGTTGTTCCTACAAGCTGCTGTGGTATGTTTGCAAGGTTTTTAAGGGGGGAAAAACCACTCAGTGTAGACTCTACTTTGACAGGGATAGTGAGATGCCTTGAGTAAGGTTTTGAGGGATTATTTGGGATTGGTTTGAATTTGTTGGGACTGATGAAGTGGATAAGGCTCTCTTTCACATGAATTCTGTCACCTGCAATTAGAATTCTGTCCTGTTAAGCTGATTCATGTGGCTGGGAAAGGTGTTTTGAGCTCGATTCAGGCTATGATTAATGCTTTGCTAAGAAAAGACAAGGTCTATTGATATTGAAAGAGGTGGTTATTGTGCCCCTTCTAAAGAACCCCCCTTTCAGTCTAGCCAATCTAGACAACTATCAACTAATTCTTAATAAAGGTGGATTCCCACCTTTTTGGCCACATTGTGCATATTAGAGGTTTTGAAAACAAAAACAAAAGTAGATAATAAAACTGGATATTGGTGGCATATCTCTCTGGAACCACCTTCAAATGCTGGCCCTTCGGAGTAGCTATCTCACTTTGCAAATCTTCCAAAGAGAAAGTGCAGGAAAGAAAAGTTAATTAAACAAATAAACTGTTGAAGAACTTCTCAGAGGGCTCCCTGAGAGTTCTACACTTTTTTGTCCTCTTTTGTGAAAGAAGTGGGGCAGGCCAAGCATAGAAAAGTGTTTGCAAGCATTACCAGTGAAGAAACAGATATAGAGTGGGAAGGAAGAGGAGATTTTCCTAAGGCTCCTTAGGAAAGGTAAATCTAAAGGTAGATTTAACGGTTTTGCAAAAAAAGCAAAAAGGTACTCAACAGAGATGAGTACCTTTTTTTAAACATTCCCTAAACTTAATGTTTGTGATGACAGTAACACCTAACTAGCCTTATGGTTCCCAATTCTATTTATTTCCCTCTTCTCATCTAGTAGAGCCATAAACAGCAGCTCAAAAACTCTCACTACTTCAATTTTAAATTAATTAATTTAGTGTTAAATCTGAATCTTGAATTGTGCTCAGTTTTTACTATTTGGTAAACTAAATCAGCATAAATTGAAGCTTGTGTGTAGTTGAATATAAGAATGAAGCAGGTTCTTTACAGTTCTTTCAGTCTCACACAGTGTTAACTTTAAATATTCCCTCTTAGGATGTTCCAGTACTTTCTGATCAATCCAGCTCTAGTAATCTCAGAAGAATGTTCTAAACTACATGTAGCTATTAAATTTTACAGATATACAACCCATGGAGGATAATGAATTAGGAAGCAAATAACGTAATTACCATATAATATGATTTTATTTCAGTCACAGCTATTACAAGTAGAGGTAAATAATTGTAAAATAAATGCAAAAACCCCAGGGAGCAACTTTAACATATCATGTGTAATAAAATAAGGCTGTTACACCAAGAGATGAATAGGCATGCAACTACTGTACTAAATATTTCTACCACTTTCAAATTTTTCCCATGCTAACAATTTCTATCTCTTTTTTTCTTTTCTTGATCTCTTCTTTCCTGGGTCCCTTAAACTAATATTTTATACCCTGTTAAAAATAATAGTTCAATAGTCTTAAACATTTAAAAATAATTTTGCACTTGATTATATGTTATCCTAAATGAATGAAGTCTCATGCAAAGATTTACATTTTTAACCATTTAAACACAATTTTGGAGAACATAAAGTGTAATTTAGAGCCAGTTTTGAACCAAATGCAATCCAATAAGCACCTCCACAATCCACCCAAGACTGGTTAAACATCAGCCACTTTTAATCTCCTTACCTATCTTAACCTTTTTGGTTAGCTATCTTGCTTAATAAACAATTCTTAGAAGCTTCAGCACTTGAAGATTATGTTCTAAATTATTTTCTAGACCAGTGGTTCTTAATCTGTGGTCCATCAACCCCTGAAGGGATGTAATGTCATCATAGGGAGTTCACAAAGGCTTGAAGAAATTTTATGATTTAAATCTTGAGTTAGCAATAGCAATAGCACTTATACACCGCTTCATAGTGCTTTTACAGCCCTCTCTCAGCAGTTTTACAGAGTCAACATATTGCCCCCAACAATCTGGGTCCTCATTTTACCCACCTCAGAAGGATGGAAGGCTGAGTAAACCTTGAGCGGGTGAGATTTGAACTGCCAAACTGCTGCTAGTAGTCAGCTGAAGTAGCTTCCAGTACTGCACTCTAACCACTGTGCCACCTCGGCTCTAGTTGCTGTAGTTTGTGGCCATGGTCTGTGTTCACCAAAGATATTTAAAGGGGATCCGTGGTGAAAAAAAGGTTGAGAACAGACGTTGCTTACCTGAACGTCCCTTCTCGACGCGCAGCTGGAGAATCCAAAGCTTCGGGTTGTTCAGTAGTTGATAGCCTACACTGAGTGTGTTCCTTTAAGAGATTTCTCTTCAGACACGCCCACTTGCTCAACAGAGTCCCAGTTTTGTTCACGAAGTAAGGAGCAGTAGAGCGTAAGGAAGGAATGTCCAGCAGCCAAGCTGGGTGGGTTGGATTCTCCAGCTGCGCGTCGAGAAGGGACATTCAGGTAAGCAACGTCCGTTCTCCAACACGCAGCTTGGAGAATCCAAAGCTTTGGGATTTACCCAAGCAAGTTCAGACAGGGAGGGAAACTGGCTGCTGTACGTCGTCTGAAGAGTTGCATACAGCTTGGAGCACCCGGCGGCCGAAGGATGCCTCCGCCGAGGCAAAGGAATCCACCTTGTAGTGCCTGATGAAGGGATTCAAGGATGACCAGGTAGCCACCCTGCATATGTCGGAAATGGAGGCATTAGTGGCCCAGGCGGCCGTGGTGGCGGCGCTCCTGGTGGAGTGTGGAAGGATTCTCTGCGGAACCGGTCTGTTCCGAGCCAAATAAGCCCTAGAGATGCAGGATTTAATCCATCTCCCAATTGTCGTGGAAGAAACCTTCCGGCCCATGGAAGCGGGCAGAAAGGAAATGAAGAGCGATTCAGATTTCCGGAAATGCTCAGTCCGTTTAATATACCGGCGCAGAGCCCGTCGGACATCTAGCAGGTGCCAGTCTGCTTCTCGAGGATGTCGAGGTTCGGGGCAGAAGTCCGGTAGGATTAATTCCTGGCTTCGATGGAATGGGGAATTTATCTTAGGCAGAAACGAGGGGTCAAGTCTCAGTACCACGCGATTGGTGTGAAATATACAGAGATCGCTTCTCACCGATAGGGCCGCAAGTTCGGAAATTCGGCGAGCCGACGTGATCGCGACCAGAAACGCCACCTTTAGTGACAGAAAACGGAGGCTGATGGAGGCGAGAGGCTCAAATGGAGGATGCATGAGGGCCTGAAGGACCAGAGTCAAATCCCAGGTCGGGTAGCGATGTATAACAGGTGGGCGCAGATTGGCCGCGCCTCGAAGAAAGTCCCGAATCGTAGGGTCCTGCGAGAGAGGTAGCGTTGCAGAAGCCGAGAGGACCGTACTGAGAGCAGCAACCTGGCGACGAAGAGTGTTAGGCGCAAGGTGCTTGTCCATGCCCTCCTGAAGGAATCCCAACACTTCAGGAACGGAAGCAGACGTTGGATTCAGGTGGGATTTAGCACACCAGGAACAAAAGGAATTCCAAGTTGCATTGTAAATGTGGCACGTAGACGGTCGCCTGGATGCCTGAATCGTGGGGATCGCATTGCTAGGAACGTTGACTCTCCTTAGCAAGATCCTCTCAAGCGCCAGGCGGTCAACTGCAACCACTGCGGATCTGGGTGCAGAATGACCCCCTGGCTGAGGACGACCCTGTCCCCTGGAATCCTCCACGGCCGTGCCACCGACAGGTCCATCAGATCTGCAAACCAGGACCTCTGAGGCCAGTGGGGTGCGACCAGAACGACGTCTGCCTCGTCTGATATTATCCTACGGATCAGACGAGGAAGGAGCGGTAGAGGGGGAAAGGCATAGAGGAGACCCCTGGGCCAGGGAGATGCGAGGGCGTCGACTCCCTCCGCCTGAGGACACTGGTACCGGGTGAAGAACCTGGGGAGGTGAGTGTTGTCGCGGCTGGCAAATAGGTCGACTAGAGGTGTGCCAAATCTGCGGACGATCTCGGCGAACAGATCTGGGTGAAGTCGCCACTCAGCGTGGTCCAAGTGTTGTCTGCTGAGCCAGTCCGCTGTGATGTTTGTGGTCCCGGCAATGTGCTCCGCCACAAGGGATAGGACGTGCGTTTCCGCCCAGATCAGCAGTAGGGTCGTTTCCTCCATCAATGGACCCGAGCGAGTCCCCCCTGGCAGTTCATGTGCGCCTTTGCGGTTACATTGTCCGTGCGTATCAGGACATGGTGCCCCGACACAATCTGCTGGAACCGTTGGAGGGAGAGACGGATCGCACGGAGTTCCAACCAGTTGATCCCGTTGCGACTCTCCTCTGCTGACCACGTTCCCTGGGCAACGTGGGATAGAAGATGACCTCCCCATCCCGTCAGGCTGGCGTCCGTTGTCACTACCAGGCGCTGTAGAGTCTGGAAGTAGCTGCCCTGATGAAGGCTCTGGGAGGACCACCAGAGGAGAGACCTTGAGACCTCTGGCGGGAGGGATACTTGTGCGGAAGAATTGCTTTTCCTGGCTCTCTGAAAGGGGAGGAGGAACCATTGGAGCTGGCGGGAATGGAATCTCACCCAAGGGACTACAGACAGGCAGGAAATCATTTTGCCGAGCAGTCGGGACAGGAGCAGCAAGGTTACCTTCCGAGAGGAGAGGACCTGGGATGTTAATGACTGGACACCTGGCCCCTTACAGAATCTATTAATGTCCCGAGATGGAGAATGCGAGTAGTTGGCTGCAACTGGCTTTTCGGGATGTTGAGGGAGAAGCCATGATGACGAAGGCAGCGACACACCACCGCTAGGTCTCGAGAGGCCCGGACCGGAGAGGGGGAGAGCACTAGGATATCGTCCAAGTAGCAGTGGAGGCGGACCGGATGTTGACGTAGATGGGCCGCCACTGCTGCCAGGAGCTTTGTAAAGGTCCTTGGGGCGGAGGAGAGGCCGAAGGGCATTGCTCTGTATTGGTAATGCCTGTTGTTGTAGGCGAAGCGTAGAAAACGACGATGGGACAGCCGTATGGGTACGGGGAGGTACGCTTCCTTCAAATCGATAGAGGTCATCCAGTCCGTTGGTCGAATGGAAGCCAGAATCGATCGGAGGGACTCCATTTTGAACTGATGGTATACGATAAATTCGTTCAGCCTCTTGAGGTCTAGGATGCCCCTGTGACCCCCGGACGATTTGGGGACCAGGAAGAAAATTGAATAGAAGCCGGTCCCGTGGTGATGGTGGGGAACCGGTTCGATGGCTTGGATTTGAAGCAGGTGATGGATTTCTGTCTCCATTAGCTGGCGCTTGGCCAGGTTGGGAGAAATCGGGCACTGGACAAAGTGTGAGGGAGGTCTGGAGCGGAACTCCAGGGTAAGGCCCAGACGAATTGTCTGGAGCACCCAGGCGTCCGTTGTCGAGATTTCCCACTGGGAAAGAAAATGAGTCAGACGGCCGCCAATGGGAAGATGGATGTAGTCACTTCCCTCTTCTGAAGTTACGGGAGCCCGTACCTCGAAAGGGCCGTTTGGGTGCTGGGGCCTTTCGACCACGGTCTCTGAAGGAGGGTCTATCAAAGGAACGGTCGAATCCTTGAGAATAGGGCCTTGAGGAAAAGGATCCCGAAGGTCCGGCGTCGTTCCGAAAGGGCTGCCTGGTGGAGTAGGACGATGGTTTACGGTCTGCCCTTTTATAAGAGGATGGCATGACCTTCCGTTTATCCTTGTCCTCGACAAGGATAGGGTCTAAGGCTTCTCCAAAAAGACGGGAACCTTTATACGGAGTTGAGGCGAGGCGCCATCTAGACTTGGCATCTGCTCTCCAATTCTTAAGCCATAATAAACGGCGAGATGTGACGGACGACACCAGGGCGCGCGAAGCAAACTTCGCGGCATTGAGCGAAGCGTCAGCCGTATATTCAGTGGCCGCCACCAGTTTGTTGACATCTTGGCGGAGGCGTGAATCCGCAGGGGGAAGGCGCTCATGAAGTTGGCGGAGCCAGATTAAGCAGGCACGGCTGAAGAAGGAAGCCAAGGTGGCCGCCCTAACCGCCCAGGCGGCCGCATTGTGTGTACGCCGGAAGGTAAACTTGGCTTTCCTATCCTCAGAGCGCAAACCGTCGGCGACATAGTTGGAAATTACGGAGGAAGCCGTGAGATTGGCCACAGGTGTGTCTACTGTTGGCAACTGAAGAAGGTCCTGGAGACTAGGCGCCGAACAATAAAGTTTCTTGTCTAGCCCCGAAGGAGCGGGCAAGGAGGAAGGCGTGGACCAGGATCGTTGAACCACCTCAGAAAAGAGCTGTGGGCACGGAATAAAGTCCGCCTCCGGCTTAGGCGCCGTAAATAAGGCGTCGTGTTGTTGAGAGGGACCAGGCTGATCCACCAGAGGGGCCGGGTCTGCCATATTTGTGGCCAACTTTGCCTTGTGCAGGAGCGACTTGAATAACGAGGGTCTAAAAAGTCCAGAAAAGGCTGGCTTTTCTGGTGGCATATCTACATCATCGGATAGTTCCATATCCGATGGGTCAGCCTCTCCCTCCTCCGGGGACGACTCCCCACCTTGTCCATAGTCCGACGGAGGACCGGACCCCAGGATCCTAGGTTGGTACTGGATAGGGACCGATTGTGAGTCCCGGGCCAGAGGTGGAGGAGGAGGAAATCGCAGCTGAGTCCAAGCCCCATATGGTGCTTGCTGAGAAGTTGCTGCCAGGGTCCGGATAACGGTGTCAGATATGACCTGCTGAATGTCATACTGAAAGGGCGGGTGGGACGAATCCGTGGCGCGCAATCCCGCAGCCGTGGGAGTAAAGGTTGCCTCCGGCTGAGGCCGTCGAGAAATGGAGGTGTTGCACGAGAGGTCCACCGGTTCCATGCAGTGAGTCAGAATCGCCTCAGTGAAAACTTCCGTGGCCGGTGGCTGGTGTAACGACCGTAGAGGTTGTTGCACAGCTTGATGGATGGGTTGGACAGCAACTTCAGCCACAGGTGAGAGTGGGGCCGGTAGGTGTGAGAATGCAGCCTGAGTTGACTGGCTGCGCGCCTTCTCAAACTGACGCTCCAAAGCCTTGTGCCTCCTGGAGGGATCCTTGTCCGCAGCTGATGAACGTTTGGTCTTTTTAGGGAATGGTGCAGCAGACGAAGACAAATGTGCTGAGCGTTTCCGTGACCTTTTGCGTTGCTTGGTCTGTTCGCAAAGGCGCTCTGGGGAGCTGTTGTTGTCCTCTAGTTCTGACGAGAGATCACGTTCCGCCATGTTAGGACCTTTCGTTTTCCTCCTTATTAATATATTATTAATTTGTTGTTGTTTTTTTAATAGATGATGAAGATGAATTTCAAGTAAGTATCTTATATTTTTATGGTTATGTAGGTAAGTTTTTTTTTTAATTAATATTTATAACTGAATGTGAATCAATCAGGATGTTTTCTTTTTTAAGGTAAAACAGATGATTACAGTAGAAGAACCAAGGAAGCACAGCAGGTAAGTCCAAAGAGAACAATGGGAGAACTAAGAACTCCAACAGTTATAACACAGAGGCAATGTCATAAGTCCAAGAAATTGCCGGCAGGAGGCTTTTGGCTTCCAGCAGCCAACTGCGCATGCGCAAGGCAGTTGCTGGGCAGAAAAAAACAGCCGTTGACTTCCTTGCACCAGGGTGGAGGGAATGGCTTCAGGGGAGGGCTGCAGAAGAATAGATGATTTTTTTCTCTGGCAGGGAGTCCTTTGCTTATCGCCTCCCCTGATGGTGGAAGCGAGGTGCCCAGCTGTAGGGAGGATTAGAGAAGGCTCGCCAGAGGGACAGGCAATCTGGCGTGAGCTGTCACAAATGGCGGCTCTGAGCGCTGAGGTGGGTGAAAAAGGGCGCGAAAATGTCAAATGCTCCTAGCGCCACTGCCCAGCAAGCGAGAGGACGAGGAGGGAAGCCAACGATAGAGAAGAGCAGCTGAAGCCTCAGAAGAACTTCCAGCGCTGTGTGGGACGACTGGAGCTAAGAAAGGCCACTTGAGATTTTAAATTGAAGCTGCTGATTGAAGTATCGGCAAGGGGAAGTTGCGGCGCTGTCCCTGTGCTTCCCAGGCGCGCGATCATTCAGAAGCGATCCCAGCGCCAGCCACCAGATCAAATTTAAATGAGAAAGTGCCGCTGGGAGCAGGGCAACTATCCCAAGCCGCTAATGCCCAAGATCAAGTCCAAGGGGCGGGGGCGGTGTTACAGGCAGGCCGGGAAACCTACCCACACGCCAGCGGCTATAAAGTGGAACGGGGATTCAGATAAGTGGCCAGGGTCCCGGAGAAGGTAAGAAGTCCCAGACAGCCTGCCTGAGGTGGCAGGCAAAACTCACCCCTGGCCAACCAATCGAAGAGAGAAATTTAATCCAACAAAAATGCAGAAAATTATGAAAAGAATCCAAAGCTTCAGGAACAGTTTAGTAGAGAAATATGGAGAAAAATTCAGACAGTGTCACAGGCTCAACTGAGTGAACTAAACTGGGACTCTGTTGAGCAAGTGGGCGTGTCTGAAGAGAAATCTCTTAAAGGAACACACTCAGTGTAGGCTATCAACTACTGAACAACCCGAAGCTTTGGATTCTCCAAGCTGCGCGTTGGAGAACCACTTTTCTAGACTATTTTCAGATAGCCAAGTAAAGATATTGCCTTAATAGGATTTATGGTACTACAAGCTAGATAGGTTCCAACATAAATTGTAAGCTGCATATATCCTTTAAAAAGTTAGATTAGTTAAGGAGAACCAAACATGTTTCTATGGTTTGCTGCTTTGTGCCCAGCAATAGTATCCATATGTGCTGAAGTAAAAGCAAATCAATCTAGTGCTTCTGACAGAGTTCAAAATCGACAATTAGCTACACCAGACAGACTGAAAAATGCTCTCAACCAATAGAATATATTGGGACTATGAATAATTTTTCAGGAAAATTAATAGCTTTATTCATCTTTTTAAAAAGAAAGTACCCTTCTTTCATCTGCAAAAGGATGTCATAGAAAACAGTTTATAAACTACTCAAAAACAACTGATACAGTAAAGTGATTGCATGATCCCTACACTTTCCCCATCCAAAATTTAAGCACCAGCCCTTGTCACATCGGTGTAGAATGTACAAATGACCCTTCAAAGATTACACAGTGCTTAAGCTGAATCAAAACAACGGTAAAGCTTTGTTTTTCTTGCACTAAGCAAGCTATACACACACAATCTCATCTTTCCCATTCAACCAAGTTAACCAGTACTGTCTGGAAGTGATGAGAGAAATCTGGTTCACGCAGACTCAATTATGCCTTTTCTTTTGCAAAGAGCTGTTGCTAGGTCGATCCATATTTATACTTCATAGCCAAAAGTTTACAGGATGGCACTGTTTTTACTCAGGCCTGATATATTATACATTTCATAATAAGTGCGTCTCTAGTAAACAAATTCTGAGTCCAAGGGCGAGGATGGCAAAACATAGTCTGAATTTGATGGGATCTTTCTATGAGATTGCAGCAGAACTGTTATTTGTTACAGTTATTTGTTAAAAATCTTGTCCTTGTAACTATGGTAATAGGCAGCAAATGTCAGCCCTTCAAGACAGTTCAGACAGGAAATCATGAATACTAATACTACCTTTATAGTAAAAGTACAGTAATTACAGTACTTCTGAATGGGTATGTTTTTCAACCTTGGTGATCTTGGGACTTCATCTCCCAGCATTCCCCAGCCAGCAGGATGAACAGTGATATAAAGCATGCATTAGAGAGATATAAAATGCTTCAGATTCAAAGCCAGAAGGTGACTCAGGTCTAGGCATACATGTTGCATCTACTGGCAATCCTTAAAGTTGCACCTTTTCTTGGGTTTCTACAATTTCTGCAATCTACAATTGCACAATTTCTATGCATCTTTATCATTTGCACCAAATGCACAATAATACTTATTTATTGTTGCATAAGGAATCTTATTGGCAAGTTTAAAATGAAGGATGATCTTACTTTGCCTACTCATTTCTCAAATATAGATTTCAGTTTTAAAATTACAGGTTTTACTTCAAGCTCCCCGTTTGTTTTTCATTTGCTCTTTAAAGCAGCAACTGCTGAAAATCTGAGTCACACGTATGATGTTCCAAAGGAAATTAGTACTTTCATTATTTTCTTGCTTAATTATTTGTATTCAGCTTGCACATTAGTCAAGATTTCAGGAACAAGCAGCATTTGGAACTTGATTTTCAGAAAGATGTCAAAATAGAAATCAGTTAATAGTTGTTCTTCAGGAGTCAGCATATCTCTTTTCAGTTCAACAAAGGTTCTCTAATCCAGTTATGTTTTACATTTGTATATCAGGAAAATATTTCTTAAAATGGAATTTCACTGAAAAAGCTATAGTTCTTCATACTGTCACCATTTTTATATTACTACTTTCAACAGAGCATTCATTATACACAATGAAATATTTCCAGAAATTTGCTTATTTTCTTATGACACAACTTATGTTTTTTAATTAAAGAATTTCAATGTGTCATTGAATTGAAGACTTTATTATTGTTGACCTTTTACTACCTGGCACGAAGAGTAATCAGATTCATCTGAACTGATATATTTTGAATCAAAAGCCTGTGTATACATCACACAGTGGAACCACATAGCACCAAGAGGTTTAGCCTGAATAAAAGCTTGCAATCTCCCAAGGTGGAGTGCCATAAAGCATGCTTCATCTGTATGAACATACAATCTGACCACTTCAGGAACTTTGTATTCTTAGTTAATAGAAAAGTATATGAAAAAGTAAACGGATTTTCTTTCAAATGTGGAATAAATTATAAAAATAAATAATTTTGAACTGAACAAAATATGGAACATTTGGGTTATTGGAGGGTTTGGCCTAAACAAAATCCAGAGAAATCACCAAGTCAAAAAAGTTGTTAGAAGGCTGGTGCACATCAGCTTCTCTCTTCTTCCTTCCTCACTCCCTTTAGCAATTCTTAGCAAGCCTGTTAAACCATCCACCTTGTTAACTTTCCAAGATTTCTTTTCTTCTGCCCATTGCCACCAATATACAGGCCCACATATTTGTTCTGTATTATTCATCTCAGCAATAAGCTTCCAAGAACAGAATATCCCACCATTCTACCTGAAACCTGATCTTCTTCCCTTTTTTCCTTCCATATCATGTCAGTCACAGCAAGTCTCCCAGCAGAGCATGACTCTATCACTTGCCCATCCCCAAACTTTCCTCCTTTCCCCCAGCTACCAGTACCAATGTCCTTGTCTTTTTTCCTGATCTTTCTCTAACTGGAACAACTGCATTTCACTCCATATTCAAAAGTTGTTTCAACATGGACCAAGATAACTTAAACATATATGTTTGGGTTCAGATATGGCTCACCTAATACTAGCTGTTTTATACAAGGAATAGTCCATCCACAAAATAAAAATCACAGCAACTGCTTATGTAAAACAAATTAAATACTGTAGAAGAATTACAAACAGTAAATACGCTTATGAAATTTAGCATACAGTATATAAAATATTTTTAACATTTTCTTTTATCAACAAAAGTAAAATACAAAACAGAAAACAGAAAAACAAACATCCATATTAACAATGAAAAGAAAAAAAATATTATGTTCAAAAAAGGAACAAGAAAAAAAATCCCAAATGTCAAATAAATCTAACATTAAACATAAAGAATCCACCACAGCTGGATGGTGAAAAATAAGTTTTAAAAAATCCCTAATAATTCTACTCCAATTACATGGCAGACCTACAGTTACCAGTTTTTCCATCCATATTTATCAAAAATGCTACATAAAATAAATAAATATTCCAGATGTGGAAATCTATCTAATAAGCAAATTAATCCAACATCTAATCATATTGAATACATAAAAGGAAAAAAATCAACAGATTAACCCAAATGTTACCCTAATCTTCAAATCTCTCTGTTAACCATTTGTTATTGTATTTAAAATGTAAAAAGTCCACAGACAGCTTCCAGTCTCTTTTAAAATTATCTAGTTCATTGTCTCTAATCAAGACAGTTAATTTTGCCATCTCTGCTAATTCAGTCAATTTCAAAATCCATTCTTCAACTGTCTGCATCTCTTCTCATCTCCAGTGCTTAATTTATACAATCCTCGCAACAGTTGCCATGTAAAGAAATAATATCCTAAACTGTTTTTCAATTGGTTTGTCCATAATACCTAAAAGAAAAGCTTCAGGTCTTTGTCTTCCTCTGTGATCCTCCGTATCTCCGAAGATACGGAGGATCCCGGATCTGCGCACCTTCCGCCGCGCTCTAAAGACCTTTTTATTTCACCAGGCGGGCCTGGCCTAACTTTCTCCCTCTTTTTAAACAATTTTAATATTTTAATATTTTAATATCTTTTAATTTTCAAAGTTTAAATCGGTTTTAAATTGATTGGGGTTTTAATCTGTCTGGGCCAAATTATTTAATTCAATTTTATTTCTGTTTTTTAAATTTTGTATGTATGTATGTATTTTATTGTTGGCTGTTCACTGCCCTGAGTCCTTCAGGAGAAGGGTGGTATACAAATTAAATAAAAGTAAAGTAAAGTAAAGTAAAGTCTTAAATATTTTCTGCATTAACATTATTATACCTAAGCAGTATGATTTAACATACTTGCAAGCAGTGGTGAAATCCAAATTTTTTTACTACCGGTTCTGTGGTCATGGCTTGGTGGCCATGGTGTGGCTTGGTGGGGGTGGTAGGGGAAGGATACTGCAAAATCTCCATTTCCACCCCACTCCAGGGGAAGGATACTGCAAAATCCCCATTCCCTCCCCACTCCTGGGAGAAGGATATTGCAATATCTCCATTACCACCCCATTCTAGGGCCAGCCAGAGGTGGTATTTGCCAGTTCTCCGAACTACTCAAAATTTCCACTACTGGTTCTCTGAACTGCTCAAAATTTCCACTACCAGTTCTCCGGAACCTGTCAGAACCTGCTGGATTTCACCCCTACTTGCAAAGCCGTCCCATATGATAATATGTATCTGGATATTGATTACATTTCCAACACTTGTTGGAAATCCCTCTATACGTTTTCTCTAGTCTGTCTGGGGTCAAATACCAACAATACTCCATTTTATTTTAAAAAAATCTTTCAAACTGTAATTCAAAGTAATTTTTAAGCAATTGATCCATACATGCTCCCATTTATCTAGTGTTATGTTATACTCAAAGTTTTTCATCCATTTTATCTTTGACATTCATAAAATATCTAAATGAAACATGTGTAATGTAGTGATGTGCACATCAACAGCTGCTGAAAGAAATGTTTCCAGGGATGCATGGCTATTTGCAATTTAAGAGGCCAAAGGAGCTTTTTAATAGGACTAATCAAAGACTGAGATTGTTCCTTGCCATGTACATGTGTGAAGTCAAATAATTGTGATAATACTGTATTGACTTGTATGCCTTGGTTTCCATCTCTACTGTAGTTGTGCATCATCAGCGGTTGTTTATTGTGTACAATTATTTTCAATCACCAAGTTCAGGAAAAAGGAAGATTTTCTCACCCCACTGGGATTGGCGCATCCCACTCGCATTGGCAAAGGAGGCATGTTGCGGATCCTGTTGGTCCGAGTATTTCAGCCAGTGGAGTCCAGGAAGAGGGCCTCTGCTGTCGTGCCTGCCCTCTGGAACATTTTGCCCCCTGATGTGAGGTTGGCCCTAACCCTATCTTTTCATAAGGGCTTAAAGACATGGCTTTGCCAGTCGGCTTGGGGCCACAGTGGGAGAACAGCGCAATCGAGGTGGTTCATTAATAACAGACCCCCCCCCATTCTGCCCCCGTCCTCCCCACGTGTCTTTGGTTTTAATGTTTGTTTTTAACTGTTTAAGTTTTGGCTGACTGTAAGCTGCCGAGAGTTACCCTATGGTGAGATGGGCAGCCAACAAATTTTATAAATAAATAAATTTTATTTCCCCAGAACTGTTGTGGGCATCACTTAACACAACCATGGTCATAAATATGAACCAATTGCCAAGCATCTGAATTTTGATCACATGATTATGGGGATGCTGCAAAGGTTGTGACTGTGAAAAACGGTCACAAGTCACTTTTTCAGTGCTGTTTAACTTTGAACAGTCAGTAAACGAACTGTTGTAAATCAAGGACTTGGCGAAGAAAGCTGAAAGTCCTATGAATCCAAAAAGCTTTTGTTCCTGGTCATTTCTTTTCAAAGTTCTGAGAAATTACAGCCCAGATCATGCTTATTTCAGAGAAACCTACTTTCAGCAGATATATACATATACATATACATATACATACATACATACATACATACATACATACATACATATATATATATATATATGGCTTTGAAATGTTTGAAATCTTTCTTGGTCTTTTTAAAGTATATTTTTACATATTTTGCTCAGATCCTAAACTATGCCTGATTATTGTGTGCTCTTATTTAAATGAATATCAAGATGAAAACCAAGGATACTCTTCTTCCTCTTTCCCATTAATCTAGCATTAGAACTTGTCACTTGTATAATTTAGTTTTCAGAATTGGCCAGTATAGCATACAAATATTTTGTACTTATAGTGTATATCAGGTTTTATAGGAATTTATATTCCTAATCTCAATTCATTACTGCTCGATTCTGTTAACTTGTCTAAACTAGAAGAAAATTTGCCAATATCATAAAGTCTCATTAGTACCGTGTTTCCCAGAAAATAAGACCCCGTCTTATATTTTTTTGAACCCTGAAATAAGCTCTTATTGTCATGCACTCAAAAGCCCAATTGGTCTTATTATCAGGGGATGTCTTACTTTGGGGAAAATAGGGTAATTTTGATAAATAAAGGATTAGTCTTTATGTTATATTCTTATTTTTTCATTGATCTTGGTATAGGGATTTTTAGGAAATTTTCTCAAATGGTACATTCAGGGATCTACTTTGATGCATATGAAAGATAAACTAAATAGAGTTCCTCTGAATATTTGGAGAAAGAAAATACATTATAACTTTACCTTTTTATTTAAAAAGGTATTGAAGGTATTAAAGAATATATATAATTAGTTTTCTCAAATAGAAACAAATAAAATAAAATGGGGGAACAGAATAAACTTGTAAAATACCATAGTATTTGATTAAAATTACACATTTTTTAAAAACCTAAACAATACAGTCTAACTACAAACACAGACCTATGAAGTCACCCAGACAATTTTTCATGCCTAAGGCAAGACTAGAACTCAAAGTCTCTTGGTTTCTAGCCAGAGGGCAAGGACAGCCACAGAAAAATTACAGTACATCATTTTATTTTATTTTTATTTTTTTTAATTTATAAACTTTATTAAAACACATATAAAAACATATAAAACATTTACACAACAAACAACATATCTATATATAAATTTAATAAAGTTTATAAATTAAAAAAGTTAATCTTTTGAAGCATTTGTTTCATATTGGTCCTTCAATTAGTACAGTTATACTTATTCCCCTTAATCTTAACCTGATAATTTCCTTTTTCCATTTCCCCCTCCCCACTCTTTTCCTCCCCTAAGAATTCCCCTCTTAGTAATCTATATACTATATATTTGGATTATCCCTTTCTTTTTAAATTTCCCTCTACAGATTTATCTGCCCGTAGTTGTTTATATACATATTTACATTTTTATTCTATCCTTCTAATTGTATTTCTTTGATAGTGGCGTTATACCATTGGTACCACTTATTCCATATTTTGTAGTACTTCCTTTTCCTTTAGCTCTTTTGTTAGCATATCCATTTCGGCGCACTGTGTAATTTTGTCCATTACTTGTTTCGTTGGGATTTTTTCCTTTTTCCAGTTTTTGGCATACATTATCCACGCTGCCGTTAGAATATGTATCAACAAATATTTTATTTCTTTAGGGTATGTTTTGGTGAAGATTCCTAACAAGAAAGTTTCCGGTTTCTTCTCTATTTGTAGCTTAGTAATTTGTTCCAGCCATTTCTTAATATTGGACCAAAATTTCTTTGCTGCTGGGCACATCCACGATAGATGGTAAAAGGTACCTTGTAAGTTTTTACATTTCCAACATAGTGAGCTGTTTTTTGGATGAATTTTAGCCAGTCTTGTGGGCAACATATGCCACCTATAAAACATCTTCAGCTGGTTTTCCTTGTATGCCACCACTAATATTGCTTTTGTGTTCAATTGCTAAAGTTCTTCCCATTTCTCCAGATCTATTGTATATTTGAAGTTTTGCATCCATTTAATCATCGTATTCTTAACTATTTCCTCCTCCATCTTATATCACAACAGGAATTTATAAATTTTACTAATTAGTTTCTCTTCTGAGTCTAGTATAATTTTATCTAATTCTTGTTTTTCTTTGTAAATTTCGTATGTTTTTATATATTCCTTATGTTTTGATTGAATCTGTGAGAAAGTCCACCAATCGATTTCTCTATTTAAATCTGTTTCCAATTGTTGTTTAGTTTTCAATTTCCCTTGATAATCAGTTAAGTCTTTGTATCTAATTATATTTTTAGGTTCTGTTAAGTTTGGATGCCTTAATGCTTCTGATGGTGAAAGCCAAATCAGGATTTTTGTATACTGTTGTTTCTTAATTTTGAGCCAGATTAATAGTAATGCGTTCCTAATTGTGTGTCTTTTAAAGTAAGTGTGTGTTTTATATTTTTCGTCCCATAGAAAGGAGTGCCAGCCCGCTTGTAAATCATGACCTTCGATTGTTAATACAGTACATCATTTTAAAGATGTATCCTGGAGCATGTCCGATTTATTAGACCTATCAGTACAGTGGACAGAACTAGAGAGAGGCGGTCCAGCAAACCCTGAGTTTTTGAAACCTATCTAGATGATAATCAGAACAATGGAAGCTAACCGGCAGTTTACAGAGCAAACGTGTTACCAGATAAATTGTGCCCATAAACACCTACAATGTCACATCTTGAACCACCATGTAGCTTACAATTTATTTGCAAGGGCAGCCACATACGTACAGTGCACTGCAACAGCACAAATGCAAAATAACTGAGGCACAAAACTTCCCAATTCAGGAAAAGGTATAATTGGTAAATACATTGAATTGTTGCAAAAAGTCCTCCTGGAGTCTGCCACATGCTATTTAAGCAAAATCCATAAGTACAGGAAGAGCTTCAAATTACATATGAGTTCCATCTGGGAAAATGCAATCCTATGAAGAATTAAGATGAAAAGTTCCCTGAAAACTGAGGACCCAGGAACCTATAACTATTCAATCTTCCTATGGTTGAATCTCAGTCTGAGGCTTACTCCTAGCACCAGACAAACAGTAACTACGTTCTTCCACTTTAACAACAAACTAGCATATGAAGCCCCAAAGGTCTATTTAAACAACAACTTATTTCTATGTAATCCTACCCAAAGTACCTTGAAGTAATACTGAACCAGACCAGGGGTGAAATGCTACTGGTTCAGACCAGTTCAGCCAAACCAGTAGCGATGGCGGCGGGTGGTTCGGAGAACCGGTAGTGAAGGTAGCGCGAGGCTCCGCCCACCCACCCAGTTGTTGTTACTTTCTGGTTTTAATCAGGAAGTAACCTGTTTTTTACCCTCTGCGCATGCGCAGAAGGGTTTGTGCATGCGCAGAGGGTCTGCACATGCATCTGACGCCCGGTGCATGCACTTCCAAACCGGTAGGAAAGGTAAGTAGATTTCACCCCTGGACCAGACTCTCTCCTATAAAATAAAACTAGAGAATACAGTGGCAAAAATCAATGCTAGGAACAACATACTCCATAAATTATGCAGAATTAAACAAGGAGGTTTAGTTGCTACCCTCAGGTCATCAGCACTAGGGCTGGTATGCTCCACAGCAAAATATTATGCCACTGTATGGCTTAACAGCTGCCATACTAGGAAACTAAATGCCAGATTCAATGACACCATGGGGATCATAATGGAATAGGATGGGATGGGATGGGATGGGATGGGATGGGATGGGATGGGATGGGATGGGATGGGAAAGGATAGGATAGGATAGGATAGGATAGGATAGGATAGGATAGGATAGGATAGGATAGGTTGGAACGGACCTTGGAGAACATCCAGTCCAGCCCCACAGCTCAAGCAGGAGACCCTATACCAGTGATGGTTAACCTTTTCGGCAGCAAAAGGCAAGAAAGCCTCTGGAGCCTGGGGAGGGCGAAAAACAGGCTTACTGGGCCCACTGGAAGTCAGGAAACAGGTCATTTCCAGCCTCCGGAGGGCCTCCAGGGGTGGGGGAGGCCGTTTTTGCCCTACCCAGGCTCCAAGAAAGCCTCAGGAGCCTAGGGAGGGTGAAAAACGGGGCTACTGGACCACCGGTAACCTTTTTGCCTTTGCGTGCCAAAAGCTGGGGGAACCCGAGGGGGTCGTGCACACATGTGCGAGGGGTGGGGGCGGGGGGCATTGAATTATGGGTGGAGGTACCCATGTGACCCCCCACACGCTCCACGCTTTTGGCACACGACAGCAAAAAGGTTAGCCATCACTGGTCTAGACATTGATATCTGAATACAGATCCTTCTAAAAAGCATATTTTATGTTTTATTATCTAGGTGAAATATTAATATGGCAAATCCATGTATGATATGCCATATGCTAAATAAATGAACATTCCTCTTTATCCAAATAGAAACAACCTCCAGACAATCAGATTCTCAATAGAATCACTTATTTAGCTAGAGGTCAAGATACACAATTCGGTGTCTGCATATTGATAATGCCTGAGCCCATGCCCATAGGTGATCTTAACCAGAAGCCTTATATAGATATTAAATAGGAACACGAAGTGTTGAACTCTGAAGAAACCATGAAAAAAGGCTCTTGGAGTCAATCGCTTCTTTCACTGACCCACTGAAAATAACTACAAAAAAGGAGAACCGTAGAAATATTCTGCCCCCGCTTTCAATCCAAGAAGTTGGAAGAGGATACCATAATTGACTAGTGCAAAAATTAACTAGTGATCAAGCAATAACAGAAGAGTCACACCACTTCCGTACTAGTCAACCAGAGTTCACCATAAGCATAATTAATGCTATCTCTGTACTGTACAAGGCCTGAAACCTGACTGAAAATGCTCCAGATAATCTGCTTCTTCCAGAGCCTTTGAAATTACAGGCCTATCATCTTCTCTACAACATTTCCCAAATATTGCCATTCTTCTATTTTAAGTAAATTGTATTACTTTGTAATTATTCAAATATCTTAAACATGTTGTTTGCAATTAACCTATTAAGATCAACTACAGTGTTTCCCCAAAAATAGGACATGTCCCAAAAATAAGGCCAAGCCTGATTTTTTGGGGTGGGCCTAAATATATGCCCTCCCCGAAAATAAGCCCCCCTCTCTCACACACACAGGTCCCTCACCCCCCCCAACCCTCCCAAGGCAACCACAACCCTGGTTACTCCTGCGCCCCCCGCCCCTTCCGCTGCCTGCGGCAATGACTGTAGAACTCGAGTGCCTGCTCCTGCACTGTACTGGCAACCTGGCTATTATCACCCCCGCGCCTAGGCACTGCGTCCGCATAGCCCACATTACTGAGCATCCACCACAGCAGCCACAGCGCAAGCATCGCCACCACGGGGCTTCCTTGCCAGGGTGGCCACCGGCAGCAGAGAGGCCATCATGCATGGCAGGCAGTCACGGAGGACTACAACAGCAGGCCTGGCACGTCCTGCAGCTGGGCGTAGGTCTCTCAGCGGGGATAGGTGAGGCATCATCAAGCCTCAGGTCTCTCAGCAGGGATGGCTGAGGCGCTACAGGTGTTGCTGCTACCATCGCCACCGCCTGCGGAGGTCTGGCGGCCCCGAGGCCAAGCTCAGCCACAGGCGAGAAGCGTTGGCCATGGCTAGGCCAGCCGAGCCGTGTGTCAGGGCTGCCCTCAGCACGGCTACCCAGTGTCTCACTGCCAGGTACCTGGAAAGAGTAAACGGGACATGCAGTAGGTAGGGAAAGCGGGCAAGTGTCCCACGAGGCTTCCTTCCCCAGGAAGACTCTGGCCTGGTTGCCATCCAGTCTGGTGACTCACGAGGCAGAGGGGCTTCCCGGGCTCACCGGCGGACACTCCAGTCAGTCAGCGCTTGGGTAGGGGGAACACGGGGCAATCGGAGCAGAGAGGTGCAGGGGGGAAGGGGAGGCCTCCGGCAACGGTCACCATAGCTTTTGGCTGCATGCAAGGAAAGCAGCAGAAGCAGCAGAAGTCTTTCTTTCTTTCTTTCCCCCAAACTCTGCCTCTGCAGCTTCCAAACCCCAGCCAGGGAGCGGCCGCTCTGGGAGTGTGCTTCCCACTCTATGGTGATGGCTGGAGCCCAGGCTATGGCTTCCACACAGGTGCTGGTGGTGGGCGCTGGCGGCATTGGCTACGAGCTCCTCAAAGACCTGGTGCTTACCGGCTTTGCCCACATTGACTTGGTGAGGCCTGGGAGGCGCATGAGCAGGAGGTGGGGACAGGCACTCACACAGCTTGGTTCCTTTGAGCTGCTTGCATTCTACACACACACCCCATGGGAGGGGAGGGGCTTGATGGCAGCATGCGAAGGGAGCCTCTCTCTGCCGCACACCCAGCTGTGAGTGCAGAGGCCGCCCGGAGCCTTCTGCACCCCCAAAATAATAAGACCCCCCGCTAATAAGGTCAAGCCCTTATTTTGGGGTTCAAAAGAAAATAAGACCCTGTCTTACTTTCAGTGAAACACAGTATCCCATTTATTAAGCATATACAACCCAAAAAAGTTTCACCTGCAATTTTAAATAGAGGTTTTTTTTTTTCAGTTTTGAAATCTACTATAGTTAGAACCAAGCACTTGCAAGAGTTTCAAGGAAGACAGATACTAACTTATAGATAATAACCAACCAGATCCAAAAAATGATGTAAATTGAAATCTAGAAAATGTATATCAGCATTGTCACATGTAAGCTGAACCTTTAAGAGAACTAAGTGCCTGACTATGTCTCAAGAAATGTACCATTAATTTGTCAAATTGTTTAAAATATCTTAAGTGGAATTAACAAAGAAAACATGTTTATTTTTATACATTTATTCTCTTCAACTTGAAATATTATTCTTAGCTAAATAGGGCATTTCCTTAGAAATAACTGTTTCCAGAACAGAAAACAAAGCAAAAAGAATAATCATAAAAGTACCTTTAGAAAGAAAAATCTACCTCTGATTTTCAGCAACAGATTGCTTATACATGTTCTTTGTCAGAATTTAAAATAGGCTGGACAAGGAAGTATTTTAAACAATATAATCAAATATTCTGGATTATTACTTATAATGGTTTTTCCAGGTCCCTTTTTTATTATAATTATTCATTACATTACATGATTCATTATAATATGCTAGTTCTGTTACATTCAGTTATGTGTTTATTTCATTAGGCTTATAGGCCTCTTTAATTGTGAATTTTGGAGCAGCATACTTCCCACCTTAAATCAATTCAAACAATAAAAACAATTTCATCAAAATATCATAATCAACATATAAAGAACACTAGAAACAATCAATTCAACCAAAACCAAAATCTTCTATTGCTAGAGGTAACAAATATGCATATTTACTTCCTCTTCTGTTAATTAATAAAATAACGAAAAAGACCTTCTCATATGCCCTAATTCAAGATTCAACCTTATAAGAAATTAACTTCTCTATTATTTATCTCATACTAGAAAATTCATTGTATATACTACCCCCCATCAAACACAGTCACTTAGTTTAATTATTGGGCATTTTATGAATATGTTTTCTTCATGTTATTGTTGTAACATGTCTTCAGCATTTGTGAACTATTTTTAACCAATGTGGAATAAAATCAGTCTTTCTGTAAAACCTGGGAAGAATGTGTTTTTCAGTCCAAAGCATATCAGATCAGCATTGTTTTAAAAGGATATAAATCTTTGTAGAAAATATGAAAGATCAACATATACAGACAGTATCATCAATACTGAAGCAGCAATACGTTAGGACAAATATCAGTATCTGATTAACATAACAAGATTAACTTTTGCTTTGTGTAAGATAGATGCTGAAAACAATTGAACTGTATTAACCTGTCATTTTAATCCCTTACTTCTATAGAAAATACATCTGCTTAATTAATTATTTAAAGACAAATTTCACCAAGTGAATACAACAAATACTTTAGACCAAGAGCATCACTGAGATGTGTTTCTGAAAATCATTTTAGAACCAGTCTATGCATAAAATATTTAAAACATCAGAAACAGACTTTACAGATTTCAGTGTAGCCAATAAGGAACAAACAGAAGAGAAGTGACTACTGTTCGTTAAGAACCCAGTTAAAAATTACAAAGGACAAATTGTATCTGTGGGACCCTGTCTGTTTGGAAGACTGCTCAGACTGTTCCTTGTTCACCTCTACAAAAGGTTTCCTGTCAAAAAAGAAATAGGAGGGTTCAGAGCGATGATAACATGCAAAATAGCTTTCGCCAGATCACTTTTGGAACCAACTTGATTAATGAAATTATGTATGTGTATGAGTGTATTTATGTGCCAGTGTGTCTGCGCCAACAATAGCATGGATTTCAGTAATACATGCTGTTAAATAAAGTGTGAGTGAGATTATGCTCATTATGACAGAAATCTAAACTTCCATAACTCTACCTAAACATACTTCTTCTCTTCTGCATGATTTTATCCGATTCAGCTGCCATGCATCAAGTCCTTTCATGCATGTTAACACCACAAGAACAGAGGAACAGCTGCGATGTTTAGCCAGCACTAACCTCAAGACCAAGCAGGAAAAACCAGGTACAGACAAGCCTCTCTCCAGCCATTTATTCAACGCACTCCTTCCTCCCTCTGCAGGAACCTGCGCATATACCGGTACTACCATTCCGTCTTGCGGTCTAATGCAGTTTCAGATCCCATCCACCACACCCAGAACCCCTGTCAGGATTGGATTTGTAGTCCCCCAAAAGCCAGACAGTAGCAGTTCCAAACCGTCAGGCAAGAGAAGACCCACGCAGACAGACAGGCGTCCCATCTGCTAGATTCGTATGCACGTCAATCCCACCCGCTCCCTTCAAGACCGGTCTTGGCGCAGCAAACGCAGCCTTGTCCCAAAAATGTGAGCCGAGGCATCCCGGAGAAGGGCCGGCGCTCCGGTCTCCAAAGCTTTGAAGCTGTTCTGCGGGGAGAACGCCTGCCGGTTTGCCTGCTCCCGCCCCGCTGTGGGCGATACCTCCTAAGTAGAGAGCAGCCAACCACCCCGCTAGCCGCCTCACCGTTGGCGACACGAAAAACCGCTCCAGATGCCTGTATCGCCACTGCTGCCAAACGCTCCCCCGGCACAGAGAGGCCGCCGCCGCCGCCATCATGCTCGGCCGCGATTCTGTCCTCGGTGCATAGGCCGCCCTTTCACCTCGCGCTCCCTCGACCAATCAGACGCGCGCCTTCCCGGCGGCGCCCACAGGCCCACGCCCTGCCCCTTCGGTTCGCGCCTCGCCTGAGGGAGGCGGAGGCGGCGGGGGAGGCCGGTACGCTTTTCCCCGGAGAAGGTCCGGGCGCGTGGAGGCGGCGGCGGCGGCGGCGGCGACCCGCGTAGGGAAAACAGGGCTGGGGCTGCGGTGACCTTGGTCGGTGAGAGGTCACGAGAAGAGCCCTGTCAGTGTACTGTGTAGCTGGACCTAAAATCCTCTGGTAGGGAATGAAAGCCGTGGAGGGAAACCTTGAGGGATGGAAACGACATTCCCTTGACTTTTGAAAAGGTGGGGGGAGGGAGAGGTTAGAAGAAGTCTAGGGACCACGAAGGGACATTGTAGGTGCTTCCTCAGGGGAGGTTTTTAAGAAAAAACTGGGCAGCCACCTGTCTTAGATGATATAGGGCAGGGGTCTCCAATCTTGGCCACTTTAAGACTTGTGGACTTCAACTCCCAGAATTCCTCAGCCAGCAAAGCTGGCTGAGGAATTCTGGAAGTTGAAGTCCACAAGTCTTAAAGTGGCCAAGATTGGAGACCCCTGGTATAGTGTGGCCAAGATTGGAGACCCCTGGTATAGTGAGCAGGGGGTTGGACTAGAACAGAGGTCTACAACTTTAAACACTCAAAAAGAACCATTTGGACTCATTTCCCACAGAAAATAAAACACCGGACGCCACAAAACCAGGGGTGAAATCCAGCAGGTTCTAACAGGTTCTGGAGAACCGGTAGTGGAAATTTTGAATAGTTCAGAGAACTGGCAAATACCAGCTCTGGTTAGCCCCAGAGAAGGGTGGGAATGGAGATTTTGCAATATCCTTCCCCTGCCACACCCACCGAGCCACGCCCACAGAACCAGTAGGGAAAAATTTTGAATTTCACCCCTGCACAAAACCGTGCCTGACTATTTCTTGAGCGGCCACAAAACTAGCATATGTAGTTGAATTAAACGTTCTGTTTTCTTCTAAAACTTTTCTTTTCTTGGATTTATCCATGGTTGGCCTACCGGGGGTTGAAAAGCTCAATAATTGCATGCCGGCGGGTGTCACACATTGGTGGTTGTGATGCATATTTTGAGGGACAGGGAGCCGCAGCAGAGGGGTGAAAGAGCCACATGCGGCTCCAGAGCCACAGGTTGCTGACCCTTGGATTAGAAGATCTCCAAGGTCCCTTCCAGCTCTATTTTGATGGGTGGAACTGATTGAGATGCTTTCCCTGCTACTCTGTGTGTTGAAAAATCACCTTCCTCCCAATTATGTTGGCTTCTTCATGACCTGATGCCCTTCGAGGAAATTTCTCGGTAAGACTATCAAAAGTCATTGGACGTGTTTAGAGTGTCAGGTTTTTAAACACATTGTGATCCAATACAGCTCTCTGTCAATGGTACATTGTATAGAATGAAAGCGGCAATTGGTCAGTTTTTTTTTAAAGGCAGCGATCCTAATGGCATACAAGTTTTTTATTTTTAATTTGAGTTCCAGGTAATCATCCACTTACAACAGTTCATTTAGTGACCATTCAAAGTTACAACGGCCCTGAAAAAAGTGACTTATGATTGTTTTTTACACTTACCACCGTTGCAGCATCCCCATGGTCACATGATCAAAATTCAGATGCTTGGCAACTGACTCATATTTATGATAGCTGCAGTGTCCCTGGGTCATGTGAACACCTTTTGTGACTTGACAAGCAAAGTCAATAGGGAAGCCAGATTCACTTAACCGTGTTACTCACGTAATAATGAGTTATTCAGTTAACTATGGCAAAAAAAGTCATAAAATGGAGCAAAATACACTTAAGAAACGTTTCACTTGGCAACAGATGTTTTGGGCTCAATTGTGGTCGTAAGTTGAGGACTGCTACTATTTATCTATGTGACTTGACTACCATCTCTCATGATTCTGGGGTCTTACAAAGTTAAAAACATGAAAACAATATAAAAATAACCAAAATTTAACAACAAAAGGTCATTAAAACAATGATTAAGACTGTAAAAGATCATAATCTACAATCACTGTCATTCTGTAGGCTATACACCACTACCAAATTCCCAGGCCAAATGGCAAAGCCATGTCTTTAGGCCCTTCCAGAAAGCCAGTCAGTTGGTTCATGCACACTAAACTGGGAGGGAATTTATTTGGCCTTCTTGTAGAGCCCTTGTATTTGTAAATCACAGTTTACAATTTAGGGCATTCTGCAAATCCAGCAGAATGTCTTTAAAGTGTGCCAATTTTTGACCAGTATGTCATAAGATGAGTCTTAGAGGCAGTAAAAGCAAATTTCCAAGTGTTTCTTCCAGTGCAAATATTAAAAGTTAGAATGCATTCATACTGCAGATGAAGGTGGGCATATTGAAGAGAATAGAGGTAAACATGGCATGCTTCTTTGGCATGAATAATAATTAAAAACAAAGAGAAAATCACAGAACATGTGAAAAGTTCAGTGCCTATGCAATCCATAATAAGCAAGAGAAGAAAAGGAAGGGATGGAAACACTGCTCAGCATGTGGATCAAACAACATCAGCAGTACATGCCACTTAGCCTAATGCTGAGCGAGGAGAAGACTACAAGGTTGTTTTATGACTTGAAACAGAAGGTTCGGGAAAGCGCGGCAAGAACATTTTCTTTACAAGTAATGGATGGTTCCTGCATTTCAAGGTTCATGTGAATATGCACAACATGAAAGTGAGTGGAGATATGGAGATGTATTGAGTGCAGAACAAGGATGCAGAAGCCAGAGAGTTCATGGAAACCCTCGAGATCATTGAGGATGGTGATTATTTGCCCAGAAAATACTTAGTATAGATAAAAAAAGCACTTTATGGGAAGAAAATGCCAGACAGAACCTATATCAGCATGAAGACAATGCCAGACTTCAAAACTGTGAAGGATAAACTGTGATGTTAGGCATCAGTGTCTCTGGTAATCTGTATCTAAAACTGCTGCTAGTCTATCAGTCCAAGAACCCACAAGCTCTTAAGAACATCTGAAAGAGCTCACTTCTTGTGTGAAAAGCTAACAAGAAAGCTTGGGTCACCCCTCTCATCTTTGGAGGCTGGTTTTTCATCCCAGAGGTAGAGAGGTATTGCTGTGAGAAAAACATAATGCTCCAGATCATACATGTTACCCAGACAATTTCCACCCAAATATGAAGGTTGTCCATCTATCTCCAAACATTATCTCTCTCCTGCAGCCTATCTGCTATAGCATAATTTATGAGGAAGGAAGGAAGATCACTATCCCGTGACCTTCCTGGTCCACTTTACTGGACCTCTTCATCAGGAAGGTGGGGAAATGTGGCATATTGGTTCTGGAGAATGAATCAACTCCATCAACTGTCAGGTTTCATTCCAGTGCTGCTGCTTCTTTAAGGTAAAAACTCTGCTGCACATGTTTTTTACACTAGTTTGGATTTGTAGACAAAACAGATTTGCAACAGCCTCTAGTGCAGTAAATGTTTGTAACGACATGACCTGATAATTTTAAAAAATCCAAAAGTGTCACATTTCTATGCATATTTCTTATATTTCACAGAAGACTGTATGTGTTAGAGAAAAATGGTTCATGTGAGATGGAAAGGTTTGATTAGCATCTAGCATTACTTTTTAAGGATATAAACATTTCATTAAACTAGGGACAGAACATTCCAGAGAATTCTGGAATATTCTGTTTTTCACCTGTTTGTGCCATTCTGAAAGGGTTCAAGATTTGCTCTGAATCTGTTCCATAGAAGTGGTGTACCAACAAAATGACCTAAACCATCTTTGGAATATCTTACACAATTTCAATTTGAGGATTTATTTTCAGAAACCAGCAAATCACTTCCAGAATGCCATAATTTGGGAGGAGCTCAAATTTAGGAAGCTCTAAAGTCCTCCTGAACATTTTATTCTGGAACCATCAAAATCTGTACATCCTAATTACTGCTGTTTGTTAGAAGATTTTTAGTAGCAGGTATATTTATTTAGTTGTTTAAATAAAATCTCTCCTATTCACTGTCTTTCTATTTTATTGTATCTTCCTTTCTAAGGCAGTATTATTTATTAAAAATTGTTTAATACATTCACGCTCAGATCTTGTTTATTTCAGTATTACTGCTCCCATACAGTTTGATAATAAACAGAAACAGACTACAATATATAAACATTATATTTAATCGAAGTGACATTCAGCGGTATTGGGATGGGGGAATTATATGCCTCAAGGAACCATTGTCCCCCTTATTTGCATTCTGGAATCACCCAAGTATTACATTAAGAACACCTACCTTTTATGACAGAAAATTGCTTAAGAACAATGCTCCAAAAGCCAATTAGATGCAGATTACACCAGTGCTTTAGACACCTCAAGGATAAGATGTGAAAACTCAAAATGCCTCACATGGCTGACCTTGATAAATTTCACCACCTGCCAGATTATTTGCAGTCATATCCACATCTGGATAACCATGCACTAAATGGAAGAGCACTGAGTTGACTGCTAAGGAAAAATAACAAAAGAAAATATCCCATGTATACACAAGCTCTGATCTTTATTTTACACACTGAAAATAAAGTGCTTTTTCCATAGTAAATAGATTTCAGAGTCACTTAAAGGTTAATGCCTGCAATGCAAACAGCAATCAAGCAGTAAGCCACTTTCTCAGCACGTGGTATCCTGAGTTTACGTTATGTCAATATTTTTTAAAGGGCAAGCAGACTGACCCCATGGAATTGTACTCTAGTTATCCTACTATCAAGTCCCATCAAGGGCAAAAATAATAGAAAGGTAAATGTAAGCCTTAAAAAAGAGAAAGGAATAGGAATAGGAATATAATTTTCTTAATTTTATTCACCTATCAGTTTTGATTAATGAGAAAAAAAATATTTTAAGTGACACACTCTAAACCAATAATCAACCAAGGACAACCCTTCCAATTTTCCAATATATTCTGTACATTTTAATATATAAAGGCATGTATAGAAAATATTGATAGGTAAAGTATATGAGCAGAATAGCAACTTTCCTGAAGTTAATTATGAAACAGGTTATTTCCTGTCAATCCCCTACTAGTGTTTTCTCCCTTCCATCAAAGTAATTGTTTCTCATCCTCTTATAACTTGTTATTTTATTCCTGAACTATCATTTGGATCCAAGGCATGATTTGAATCTATTCCAAATTAAACTGGGTTAGCAGGAACTAGATGTTTCTAAACTAGTGAAAACCATATGATCTTGAAGAGAACAGTAAAATATCTATTACCGTAATTCAAGTGAAAAGGAAAAAGTCTGAAATTTAAACCCTGAAGCACCGAGTTATTTTTAGGTTCTCTTTGCTGTATATTATTATAGGCAGATCCTGTATACAGTAATAATTGGCTTCGTTCTTGTCTGCAATATCTACACTAACCAAATCATGTGTGAATCTACCACTGAGTAAGCCAACTCCAGAATAAAGGGTTGAGAGTCTAGACAGCCTAGATTTACAGTGTGCCACTGTACAGTGTGCCACTGCAACAAAGCCTGTTCTCCCTGGTTTAGGAGTTACTGACCTGCTACTTCCAAGTTCATGCCTAACAATCACATGGCAGGAGGTTGCCTGGGAGCCTTCTGATTATTTTGAGAAATAAATCTCAAGAACTCAATTCATTTGAAGACATACAGGTAGTCCTTGATTTACGACTATAATTGAGACCAAAATATCTGTTGTTAAGTGAGACAGTTAACAGCTGTCTCACTTAACAACAGCTCACTTAATGAGTTTTGTCCCATTTTATGACCTTTCTTGCCACAGGTATTAAGTGAGTCACTGCACTGGCTAAATTAGTAACAAGGTTGCAAAGTGAATCTGTCTTCTTCATTGACTTTGTTTGCCAGAAGGTTACAAGATGGGCTTACGTGGCCCTGTGACTCTGCAACCATCATATGCATACTAATTTTGATCATATGACTGTGGGGATGCTGCATTTTTCGTAAGTGCGAAAAATGGTCATAAGACACTTCTTTCAGTGCCTTAATTTCAAATGATCACTAAATAATTGTTGTAAGTTAAGGACTACCTATATTTTGAATTACATAAAACTGAACTTTAGACCACAGTTTTATTTTACTGTAGATTACAACCCCTTGTGGGATGACAAGCACGTTTTAGGAAATTGTAGGCACCACATCCAGCATTAGAACATGTTCATCCTTCTGAGCCACAGGCCAGTTTTACCACCCTGCCTGTAGAAAGAGTGCTAAGCTCCTTCAGCATATATAGCTGAAGGATTTTTACTCAGCTGTACTGGACTAAAAATGGGTTCAGTGATATCAGACAGAAAAAAATTATGCAGAGGATAAGTCCAGCTTCATTAGAGAATATGCATGGGGGATACATACATACATACATATACTTTTTACATCCCAGCTCATCCATCCCTGCCTTGGCCCATTTCCATTTAACCCCCGTGATGTTATTTATTTATTTATATATATATATATATATATATATATACACACACACACACACACACACACACACACACACATACATACACATACACATCACGGCAGTAAAATGGAAAAGGGCCAAGGCAGGTATGAATAAGCTGGGATGGAAAAAATATTAACAGAGATCCAAAGGGCATATTTTCATCAGTCCCATGTTGGAAGGTAGGCAGATAATAATGGTGCAAATAATAAAATAAAAATGATGCAATGAAAACTAAATAAACTTTCTGTCCAGTCATGTCCGACTCTAGGGGACAGTGCTTATCTCTGTTTCTTGGTCAAGGGAGCCAGCATTGTCCGAAGACATTTTCTGTGGTCATGTGGCCAGCATGGCTAATATATATACACACTCACATGCACATACTTATCTATAGTAACTTACATCACCTTACTATATTTATATATTATGTATAAACACTGTGCTATAATATCCTTGAATGAGATCAGAGAATGGAGAACAATTTGAAGGATTAATTTCATCTTCAGAGTTTAAAGACCAATTACTTGTTGAGATTTTTGTTGTAAGAATAATTAAAATCAATATTTTTTATGTAGTCACTTTTAAAAATCCTGGCTGCGAAAGTTTTATTCCAACAATAATACAAACAAAAGAAACAATGGCCTACTAAAGCCATATTTCATAGAAACTCATCCAGTTCAAAATCAATCAGCCAATAAAGAATAATACCACAAATATTCTAAATTTAACTTCTGCTCTTGCTAAATGTTGATTAAACCTGTCTCACCAGATGTGCTGGAACGAATTGTGAGAACCTGGTGTATCTGTTGATAAAGACAGGATAGCAGCCAAATTATTTATCTTTGACTTCTATGTAAAGGCTTGATACATTATACAACAAAATAGTTCAGTACTGACATCAGTTCCTTCCATGTATATAAAACACTGAAGCACAATAGCATTCTCTCTGTTTTCATTTGATCCACAGAGGGCTTTCTGCTTATAGGCCTCATTTTATACATAGGCAGCCACCTGCAGAGCAACATCAAAGGAAGCACCCCACTGTGGCCACGGGAAACTGACTACGATTATAGAGACAGAGAAAGAGGCTTCAACCAGCATGTCTTAAACCAGCTGGTTTGTAGAGTAAAAGCTTGATGCAGAAGAAAACTGCCTGATCCAAGTCATTTTTCCTCTGTTGCAAAGAAACAGAGGCACTTTATGCATGGAAGGAGCTAATTAAGACAGAAAGGAGGAGGAAAATATTATACCCCAATCTTCCCAACAACCATAGCCCTTATAGTCCACACCATTTTGCTTCCAGTTAGAGCCCCTAAATTCCACTGAAAACAGTAGGAGATGTTAAATTGGCTTAAGCAGAAGCAAGACTGTAGCCAAAGACATAATGTTGCATTGCATAGCAAATTAAAATATTTATTTACATAGTCATAAGATGCAAATATTTGGGAAAGCACAGAAATTAACGATTTTAAAATCAGTTTTATTGTTATTTGCTTTTGCTGTATTATTTAATTATAATATTTCTCTACCAACTTTGTATGAAAATCTTCTAGGTTCAAATGCTCAATAAACAAAACAATAAAATAACAGTTATGGAAGAACATTGAGCAAACTATAATCAACATGGAATAAATAACAGCACTGATTTAGTATTGATAAAAGATAAATTGAAGGATTTTGGTGAGGTGTGCTTAATGGGGATGGGAGAAAGGAAGGAGCAGGCTTGCTGATCTTCATTTACTATTTATTTTATCCAAAGATCACTCTAAGAATATGCCGTCCCTGAGCATTATCTAAAAAAACTTTTTTAGCAAAAGAAAAAAAAAATATTGCAGTGGAATAGGGAAGACCAATTACAATGTTTGTCAGTACCAGTAATCCTCAATTTACTATCATCCATTTAGTGACCATTTGAAATTACATCAGCGCTGAAAAAAGTGACTTATGACTGCTTTTCACACTTAATAATTGTAGCCTCCCCATGGTCACATGATCAAAATTTAGCTGCTTGGCAACTGGGATGTATTTATGACAGCTGCATTGTCCCTGGGTGCTGTGATCACCATTTGTAACCTTCCCAGCCAGCTTCTGACAAAGTCAGTAGAAGCCAGATTTAGTTAATGACCGCATGATTCACTTAACAACTGTGGCAAAAAAAGGTCATAAAATGGGGCAAAATTCACTGAACAATTGCGTTGCTTAGCAACAGAAATGTTGGCCTCAATTGTCACAATTCAAAGACTACCTGTATGATGATATAAATACCATCTAACGATTTCCTATATTGCTTGCAAAACCATAATTCACATAAATCTCCTGAAAGCACAGCGTTGGAGATTGGGTGGGTAAAGAAAGTAATGTTGTGTTTCATTGCTCTGGCAATATAGCCTTTCCCAAACATGTTGGAGGAAGGCATCTGGAACCTACCTAACAACTCTGTAATGGATGCACTGTGTTAAAAGAGTTTTCATCTGGAAGAGACCTGGTCTTCTGTGGCCTTAGAAACAATGAGAACTGTATCTAGTATGTACCGTACTTCACAACTAATACTGCTTGGTTCAATTTACAGCTATGCTTCCCTGCCTGCATTCTGATGGAATTCTGTCTTATGCTCACCTTTCCTCTCTTGCAATGCCATATGTTTAATCAATAGAATTGAGGGAACATGCAAATAGAATCTATGTTGATACCGGAACATAAAATTGAGCCATCCATAGTATGTTCTCTTTTAATTAGAAGCAAACTACTTTAGCCAACTCTAGTTGTTTAAAATGCATTTGGGTTCATAATATATAGGTTTTTATCATATTATTTAGGCTAATTCCTCACTAGTATGTTCTAAAGGCTTTTAATAGTTATTCAGCACTCTTATGCAGGTAGTCCTCAATTTACAGCCACAATTGACCCCAAAATTTATGTTGCTAAGTGAGAAATTTGTTAAGTAAGTTTTGCACCATTTTGACTTTTCTTGCCATGTTTGATAAGTGAATCACTGCAGTTGTTAAATTAGTAATATGGTTGTTGGGGTGTATGGGGTATTCAGGGAGGGGTAGCACCTTTGGTGTAGGGGCATGTTGTGTACTTTTAGGGCAGCTTGTTTTACGGCAGCTTTTAGGGCAGCTCGTCCACCTTTGGTCCCCACCTGTCACTCAGCCCTCACCTGTGGCTCCTAGTAGCTATAGCATGCACAATGGCCACACCCTAGGCAACAGGCTGGTCAAACCAGATTGAGAGTAGCCATTGGGTCATCGACCTTCAGTGAGATAGGGTCTATCCCGAATATGTGAAGACAGATTCTGGTGGATTGAGCGGATGAAACCTACTAGAATAGGATAACAGTCATAAAGGCAGTCTCCGCAAGCGAAGTGGTATGCTAAGAGCAAAGCAAGACATGAAAGATGCCCTAGTCAACCACTGCGCCCAGCCCATCTCCAACTATCTCAACTCTTCTGCTATTGGAGCAAGATGGAATCTGGGAAGAGAGAGTGAAGCTGACTATGCGCACCTCTCCCTCACTTTAATCCAAGTCACATGCAAGTCGACAGCCCCCAATTCACCTGAACCTTCAAAGTCCTGTGGCGATGGGCGAGTGGTAAAGCAGCAGGTGTGGATACACTGGGAGCTGTAGCCACGGACCTGCACACAGGCAGCTCAGGTCTAATGGTCATCTTTTTGCTGACCAAAGCAACAGCTGGATTCGGTGTCTACCTGAGTGACTGAGCAGCCCTCTTTAGGATCACACTCCTCACGTCCATAGTAAGAGGAAGGGGCTAGAAACCAATGAAACATTGTTGTTTCATAGAACCCTGGCCAATTTACTGCGGCTGGAGGGCATCCCATTGGGTGGGCATGGCTTGGTAGGCATGGCAGGGGAAGGATACTGCAAAATCTCCATTCCCACCCCACTCCAAGGGAAGGATATGGCAAAATCCCCATTCCCTCCCCACTCTGGGGCCAGCCAGAGGTGGTAAATACCAATTCTCTGAACTACTCAAAATTTCCGCTAACTGTTCTCCAAACTGCTCAATATTTCCGCTACCGGTTCTCCAGAACCTGTCAGAACCTGCTGGATTTCACCCCTGGTATGTACACTTCAAGACAACTTCTTAGCAAATCAACCAGAAAGAAGAACAGCCCTGGTCTCCAGAGAGTTTGCAAGATTTAACATCGATATTGCGGCCCTGTGTGAAACTCGTCTAGCCAACGAAGATCAGCTCAGAGAAACAGGAGGTGGTTATACATTCTTCTGGTGTGGATGCAGCAGTAACAAATGCCGTGAATCTGGAGTTGGCTTTGCAGTTAAGAATCATCTTGTCCGCAAACTTGCCAATCTTCCCAAGGGTATGAACAACCGACTCATGACACTGCATCTTCCATTACCAAGAGGAAAACAAGCCACACTGATCAGTGCCTACACACCCACAATGACGAATCCAGATGAAGTAAAGAACAAGTTTTATGTTTTCAGCCATGCTGTCAGATGCCTTCCAGAACAGTTCCTTGGGAGTTAGCCTGAGATACAGGACCGATGGGAAACTGTTCAACTTGTGAAGACTCCAGGCTGTCACCAAGATAAAGGAGACTGTTCTAAATGACCTCCTCTTTCCTGACGACTGTGCCCTGAATGCTGGATCAAAGCAGGAAATTCAAGCCAGTGTGGACAAATTCGCAAGAGCATGCAACAACTTCGGCCTCCTCATCAACATAAAGAAGACCGAAGTGATACATCAGCCAGCTCCGAAACCCAACACCAAGAGCCCACCTTCACAGTGCAGGGACAAAATCTGCAAGCAATGGACCAATTTACATACCTTGGCAGCACCCTCTCCTGTGCAGTGACAATTGACACCGAGGTCAACTGCAGAATCGCCAAGGCAAGCTCTGTATTTGGCAGACTACTGACCAATGTGTGGGACCGGTGTGGAATAAGCCTTGCTACAAAGCTCAAAGTCTATCGAGCAGTAGTGCTAACTACCCTGATGTATGCCAATGAGACTTGGACTGTATACCGGAGGCACACTAGGCAATTGAAACACTTCCACACAACCTGCCTCCATAGAATTCTGAGGCTCTGGTGGCAGGACAAGGTGCCAGACACAGAAGTCCTCTCCAGAGCAGGCCTGCCATCAGTTCACACTATGCTGATGAAAGCCCAGACACCCTGGGCAGGCCATGTTGCAAGGATGCCAGACTTCCACATCCCCAAACAGCTCCTCTATGGTGAGCTGTTTCAAGGAAGTGATTGCGCGGGGGACAAAGGAAGTGAGACAAAGACACATTGAAAGTCTCCTTCAAGTCCCTGGATATTGACACCACTTCCTGGGAAACCCTTTGTGTGTGCCATTGATCAACATGGCACACGCTGATCCACCAAGGCTGCCAGACATCTGAGGACAGAAGAACAACTATAGCACAAGAGAAGTGAGCACTTCACAAAGCCAGAGCTGCAAATGTTGCAACAATGGTGCCCACACATATCTGCCTGACATGTGTCAAAACATTTCATGCCGGTATAGGCCTTATCAGACACCTGCAGACAGGACACTTCGTGGACAGCCCACAGCCTGTTAGATGGTCCTCTTCGAACATGATGGACCAACATCAACACGGTTGTTAAGTGAATCTGGTTTCCCCATTGACTTTGCTTATCAGAAGCAAAAGGTGATCATATGACCTTGAGACACAGCAGCCATCATAAATGTGAGTCAGTTGTCAAGCATCCAAATGTAAATCATGTGACTATGGGGATTCTGCAACAGTCACAAGTTCAAACTGGTGTAAGTTGAGGACCACCTGTATTGGAACAAAATAGTTAGGAAACACTATAAATCACTGATTAGGAGATATTATACTGTATGTAATGTATATCAAGCAATTATTTTAATGACGATACCAGTTTTATTGGAATGAACAAAAGCAAGATATACTTTCTAATGAACAGAAAACTACACATTCAAGCAAGAAAAGTAGATCCAATGCACTAAAATACATTTAAATATTCACAATTTTTCCAAGAAAAAAAATGGAAAATACATATCCTAAAGAATAACGAGATTAGAGACTGATACTATGCTGATAACAGCATACCTGAAAAAATGCTGGTCATGTAAGCTTGGCGATCGTTACTTAATTTGTTTAAGAAAAAAAGTTCTATTTCTACAGCAGAATACAAATTAGGGTAATTAAGTTGTGAGGAGGTGCTGCATGTTTAAGATGAAAGGTTTTCTTTACAAAAGCTCTAGCTTCACTTCAATTGAGGAATATAAAATCCTCCTTAAACAACATGGCATTTTCCATATTTCAAACTCATCAAAAAGCTTGCCAATTTGTGATTTTTTAAAATGTATAGTAAACTGATTTTTTTTCTTTCCTTAAAACTCTTTCTTCATCCTTTAAACAATTAATACAGATGCAAATGTGTATACAAGTATAGGCAGGAATCAACATTGTAAATTGTTAGTTGGATAATGTGTAATAAAATGCAGAAAGGCTTTTATATTGCATACATCAAAGTGCTTTGAAGAACAATCTAGAGAGTTGCAAGCAAACTGGCAGGAAAAAAAAAACATTTGTTGAATTCAACACATTAGGTACACAAAGCTTTGCACCACCTAAATGCAAAACAGCTGCAAGGAACTAACTTTTGTAGTTTAAAAAAATAATATAGATACCACTTAATTTTCCCATACAAAAGGGAAGGTAACCATTCCTTAAGTTTGGGCATTTGGATAATCTTATTTATAAGGTGGACACTTATCCCAGACCCAAGCTTCCTTCAAGGGAGGTGGGACAATTTCATTTGATTAACACCTAATATTCATGGTCACGATCTCTTCCCCTCAACAAACAAGCCCAGCAACAAACCAGTGGAGGTAATATACTGAGGCAGAATTTAAACCTTTCATTAAAATGGGACTCTATCTGAAAAAAGTAAAATCCTTTGTGTAATTAATTACCTTGGCTAGAAGATTAATTATTGGTACAAAAATGAAATTGGTTGAAGAAAAGTTTGTCCCTTAGGTGCCTGGTCATGATGCAATCCCTGTTTAAAGTGCCGAGTGTACTTCCCTGAGAGACGGGACCAGCAACATCTCTCTTGCTAGATCTGATGGGACAAGCTGGTGTAATTGGGGGAGAGGCAATTCCGCAAATAACTTGGTCCCATGCCATGAAGGTCTCTAAAGATCAAAACCACCATTTTGAATTGGATCTGGAAGCAGACTGGCAACCAATGCAGCTTGTGGAGCAGAGCATACTACATGCTTTTTTTAGAACACACATAACTGCCTGCGCCTCTGCATTTTGCACCAGCTTCCAGATACTCTTCAAGATACATAACATAAGTATCTGATTTGAATTACGGTTTGTCAATGTTAATCTGTTGAAATTTAGCTACCCAAGTTCATTTTATTAGTCAATTTAGACTTGAAATGTTAGTTGCAATGGCCTTTAGTGTTTCATTAGCATGTGAAGGAGATTTATTTATTTATTATGTTTTTATTTTACCTTCTTTCCAAGCTGTTCAGAGTGATGCATCTTTCTCCTGTCCATGTTATCATTTAATAAAGTTGTATCTAATTACTCTGATTAGTCTGAGAAAGGAACATGGTTTAATATCAGCCACTAGAGTCCATGATAGACAAAATTTTAAATCCACATTCATGACCAAGTTCCATGATCAAGTCCCATAATCAAGACAGAGCAGGATGAATCCTGAAAATAAAAGCCAACACAATCAATGGGAAACAATATAGTTTGGAGACTTTTCTTCTGAAAAAGCTGTAAAGTTTTTAGACTTATATTTATAAGGAAGACACTAACTTGCTCTATCAGATGTCTATGAATTTATTTTCCCTCCACCATTAATTATAGTTAGTGAAGAAAATAAGTCAATGCAATATTTTTCAGTCTTTTGCCCCATGTGTCAATTATCCATCTATCAAAGAACCATGTTTGTCTTTTACAGGTATTGTGTTGTAATAATTACCCTTGATGGTAAGTTTACAAACATAATTAAAAGTTCTGTGATTATTTGCAGAACACTGTTTGGACCCTGCTGATTCAAGGACACCACCCCTAGATTGGCTGGTTGCAATTGGTATGATCTGAAATGTTCTGGCCCCTGAAGTGAGTCAAGAAAATAAGTTTTTAGTTTGAGGTAAGTTGGATTTAAGTAATTGAACTCTTTTTTCCTTGACATGATTTTTTTTCAGATTAACATTGAAAGCTTGGAGCAAAATGGTCTTAATAAAATTATGAAAATGTGAAAGAGCAATTTAATTACCAAGGAAATACCTAAAAGCACATTATAGAAACTGGCAAACCTATACTAAATTATTCACTTTTTAAAAAGTAAATATGAAAATATATTTACCTTCTACCTTTTAAGAGATTAAAAGCCTCTTTTATTATATATGTCCCTTCTCCATTCCTACATAAACATATGTAAAAATCCAAAACAGATATAAGCAAAAAATTATTCTGTTAGCTTCTATGGGGTTTTTTCCAAGTTTTTTCTGATTTACACATTTGTTTTAACTTTACATAATAGTAGCCAGATAAACTAATAATTAATGTAATTAATTGTTATCAACTTAGAACACCACAAAGTATTACATCAATACTAATAGGCTGAACTGGTAGATGAGGGAATTTCATATGACTGTTTCTTTGCATAATGGATCTCTCTTTTTCAGTGTCCTTAGGAAGCTTACAGTGAAAAATGTTAGATATAATGAACAAGCTGCACACAAAGCAATCTTCGCCATCAGTAAAAACATCCTCAAATGTGAAGATTGAGTTGATTAATATTTTTAATAGAAGAGGTGGTTATATGGCAGCCATGATGACCATATTATCTTTTGCCTTCATAGGGATGATGGCAGCCAATATTTCTAAATAACAATTAAATGTTTGAAGTATTTTAGCAGTTATTAAGAAATACAGGTAAAGATGGTACAGTTAAATGTAAGTCATAAGTTATTGTGTAAGTCACATTCATTTTTAAATCTTTCATTTAAAAAAGTGCTATACTATATGCTATCTAGTTAGATATATTTTACTTCAATATGTGCAAAAATTAAGTTTCATGGTTTTAATTAAAAACAAATAAAAAACCATTGCTGATATTTCATAATTTGAGGTTTAATATTTGAAAAATTACTAATTTAGGAATAAATATTAAATTTAGAATATTATAGTACAACCCCAAGCCTGGTTAGGCTGTTTCAGTCCCATTTATTTAGATCTCAAGCACTCAAAACAAGAATTTGTAGAAACTGACAAAACACCCATGAAACTGATGAAAAACAATACAAGCAATTAAAATGTTAGATGGAAGACAAACAGAAAAAGGACATTCAAAGGCTAACAGATTATACAAATATGCAAATGTTAGCTGTCTACAGCCCAGGTGAATTAGAGTGCTTGCTATTAAAAGTGAATATGAAAATAAACATATGAAGCACCTGGAACAATGGCAGCCAGTAGCATATTGTCAGATCTACAATATGGCTATAAAAAAAAAGATTTGATAGAAGTCAGGGAAATGTAATACTGTACATTAAAGATGATCTACAATAAAATGTCAGATATCTGAAAGAAATAATCATAGCATAGAATCGCTATAAATTAAAATCATTGAAAAGAATGTTATTAAATAATAATACCTGCTAACGGATGAAGCTAACATGAAACACGTATTGCATCCAATGAATATGTTTCAATATTTTTTATAACAGCAAAGGCCAACCTTCTTAGGAACGGGCAAACTTTTGAAGCCAAAGTATGAAGGATGGTGTTCCAGGATATTTTAGGAAGAAGTGATTTCATTGTGCTAGATTACTGGGACAAAGTCACCCAAAGTACAAGGCTGACTATGTTCCTGGCTGTATGTCATAACTAAGTCCAAGAGGACCACAGACTGCAACTCCCTTACCAGCTGAAACAATCAAATCACTGACTGGACTTTGGAAGAAAGAAAAAATCAGAGACACTGTGATCAGTTTCAACTAAACTTAATTTCACATACATTATAAACTGTAACATGAACCTTAAAAAAAAAAAGAAATATGTTAAATACTGTTAAGGGATGGAGATTCTGCCAGACTTGCTTCTGATGTCAATCCATCTGAAAATGATTACGATGCTTCAAATGTAGCTATGATGAAGCCATGATGCTTCAATTCAGATGTATTGGGGCAGGACATGTTGTAGAAATTAGATGAAAAGAAGAAGGTAAAGGGGAGTGAAATTTAGTTTGTGAAGAATTGTGAGCATCAATGCAAGCCTTGTTTCCTGGGGGTTGTGGGAAAGTTAAAAATTGGAAGGTAGATGTCTAAAGCTGCGGGAAAATGCTTGCCAAGCCACTGAAAGATAAGAGTTGAGTAAGTATTTTTCTATTTTGAAGGGAGAGAGCTGTAAAATTTAGAGATGGACTAACTTTCCTGAAAGACATTTTGGGCATATTTACTGTTCTCTTACAACTTGCAGCCACATGGAAACCCTGAATTCTTGCAGTGGCCTGGTACATTCTCACAATTCATTTCTTCATCAAACCAGATTGAAAACAATAGCATGTTGTGATCTGTGAACACAGTCTCTATGTAGATACCCAGTTACTATCATATCAAGCTATCTATGAAGCCTAAAGTTGCAGATAATAGCTTTGTCCAAATTTAAAATATGATAGAGGAGTACAATACTGGTTGAAATAACAGTACTGTACATCCAAAAACACCAGCATTTAATAGGTAATGAGAAACAGATTTACAGTATAGTGGCAACTAAGTCTATCTGTGCCATAGTATAAGTAACAAAACAATAACCAAAGGAAAGTCAGCAACTAGATCAATTCCTGTCTAAGTGGCCAGAGCTATAAACTAAAATATGTGTTTCCTGCTATAATAGGAGATAGTATATTATATAAATATCTATGATTGGGAGGCCATTTGAGCAAATCGTATTTAGTTAAAAACCTTCAAGGTGAACTAAATCGTTCATTTGGCCTCTGATTTGCCTGAATATTTTAACCATGGAAGCTGAATTGAGGGAGGTAACGTTGATTCTCTAAATACTAAAAAAAAAGGTGTATGTAGCATGAATAAATGGCTAATCAGTAAAGGCTGAGGTGCTCCATCAATATTCACATCACTTGACAGGAAATCCCATCCATAGCCATGAGACTAATTATTTTGAAACCTAAGGGAAATGCAGTCCAAATAAGAGAGTGATCTGCAGTTAAGGATCAGTGAGCCAACTAATGACTAGTTAGGAGATCGCTCTAGAATGTTAATCAAAGAGACTTCGGGCTCAGACCTGAAGCACTAGAGTCACACTTTGCAGTGAATGGATGAAGCAATGGTACTTTCTTTGGCAGCAAAATTGGGAACTCTTCTGAGATTACTTCACTTACAATATCACATTTGCAAAACCCTGAAACTAGGTTTAGGGTATTCCCCCCACAAAAAAAACCTTATTGGTAAAATTTTCCCTTGCATGTTTCATATACCTGCCTTTTCATCCTCTCCCAAAACTCTCATGGGAACAAGGAAATGACCAAATTAATGTCTTTATCCTTAAAACTTACAGAAAATGATATCTAGGTAGGATGCTAAGCATTAACAAATTAACATGGTGGAAGAAAAAGACTACATTTCAGTAGCAATGTACATAATTCTTTCTTTAAGAAGTGTCTGCTGTAGCTTTACATTTTGCTCTATTCCAATGTTTTTCTCTTAGGAGCCCTTCCCACTCTTAAAAATTACAGAGGATCCCAAAGGAACTTTTGTTTGTATTTGTTATACATATGAAATATTTATACTATTAAAAATGAAAATTGACATATTAATTGTTGCTATCACTTCTCAAATTGTTTGGTGGGATTTCAATATTGTATCATTTTTCAATAGAGGCTGGCAAATAATTTTAATTTTGCAGACCCCTGAAAGGGCTTTGGAGGATCCCCATGAGTCCTAAAAACACTGCTCTATTCCAACAAGAGGTCAAAAACAAGCAGACAATGTCAATGGTTACCTCAGCATGCCCAATGTGCATTTCATCTAGTATATCTTTGTAAGCATGCAGCAGAGTTGTGGCTCTTTCCATTTATAGTAATCACAAGCTTATGTGCTGGTCTGAATAGGTACCATTTTCTATCCCTACCTTACTTAGCTACAGAAATATGGACTACCTCTATGTAGTAACAAAGAGGCAGAGATTCCTGTATCAAACCATTGAGTGTTTTTATGGACATTTTCAGCCCATACTGTATATGGTAGGACATATTTGCAGATGATTAAATCTCTAATCACTAACGGAAATAAAATGTGAAATTAATATTTCATTTATTATTGACACAAAAGATCTCAGTCTTTGTCTCTTCTTCCTTCCTGCTGTCTGTCTAAGTGCCACTTGTTATGCTTTAATACTTGCAAACATAAAGGCATTAATCTTTAATTGGCAGAGTAATCAGTTCAATCTGAGTAATCAATTATAATTGCTGAAGCTGAAGGCTAAAGACCATTTTGTTTCATGAATAATGTTGCCTGAGGAATAGAAAAGAAAACATATTTAAAAGTCTATAAAAATAGAGCTAGCTTTCATTATGTTTTACTTCATTTAGTTTCTAAGCAAAAGAAACGGTTTTGAGATTTGTTCGTATACAAACATATTTAAATACAATTTCTTAATTGTATAATTAGTTTAAACATTATCAATTAAGTATAATTATTTAATTGATTAGAAGCCCTTGTTAGCATTCATGCTTCAGCAAATGAATTAGAAAGATATCATACTTGTATTATTCTCCATCTGGTAAAGTGTCAGCTTTGAGTGTTTCATGAAATAGGCTGTTGCCAAACTCATGATAACTCATGCCAAAGAAACCAGTTAATCCCTCTCTGGTGACACTTAAAACTTTTCTGTCCTTGCAGACTACTGTGGCTCTTGGTTTATATTAGTATTCTCGTTGTCTTTCAGAGAACTGCCTGGCCCTTTAGGGTGTGAAAAGTAGGGATGGAACAAAGGGACTTTTAATTTGGTCCTCCTGTCTAGCCATAGATATCTCTGGTCTAAATGATCCCAAGTTCACAGTGAAGCAGTTTTGCCTCTGTCCACTCAGGCACAGATGCTCTCAAATCCGTCACAACCTGACTCCTGCATGACCTCCATCTGGTCCAGTGGTTCAGCTGCAGTGCAAAAGAGACTTCCAATGTGGTTTGTTTGTCCTTAGTCAAAGATTCAGGAACTGAGTGACAAATAAAAATGAAATACTATTCTTTCTACTGAAAGTTTGCAATAAAGAGAAATGATTCAGTATTCTATTCCTGTATTTAAAGCTTGCAGAATTCCATCAAAGCTGTGTTGTTGTATCTTTGAAATATTCCAGAACCTCATTTGGCATTAAAAATAACCTTTGAATATAACACATTCTAATAGAAGAGAATGTATGTAGCTCAGATTGAATTGGGAAGTAAGAGTTCATTCTGAGCTTAATTCTTTGTTTGCAGACATTTCTTTACCAACTAAGTAACATCATCAGTTCAAGCGAGTGGGGGTTTGGTCCCTATTTATGTACAAAAACTTGCTCCATCTGTTTTGGTTGGGGGCATGTCTTCTTAATAGTTCTTTCATTAGGGTATTGCTTTCTTATTGACTGGTGACTGTTTGCCTGGTGTTAATCCCCACTTAACTGGATGTTGCCTGCTGCAGAGGATGTGTCCTGGTCTTTTTGTTTCCTTCTTAGCATTTTTATTCTCTCTTTTGAATGGTGGGTAAATATGTTTATTTTATGCTTCTATTGATGGCTGATTTGTCTGAAAGTCAAACTTTCAGGCATTCTCTAGCAGTTTTGGATTTAGCTTGGTTGAGGATGCTCCCACTTTCCCAGTTGAAACTATGGTTGAGTCTTCCCATGAGCTGTGAGATTAAGGAGTTTTTATTATGTCTTCTGACAGCTAGTTGATGTCCATAGATGCACTCTGCTAGTTTTCTGCCCGTCTGCTCTACATAGTGGCTATTACAATCCTTAAGAGTCTTAGACTGTATGTTGTAATTAGATGACTCCTGTTTTTCTTGGATTTCTGGGCCTCTTGATTTATTTAAGAGGTTTTGGAGACCTTTAGTTGGTTTATGTGCTAAGGTAATTCCATCCAATTGTAATAGTCTGTTGGTTGTTTCTGATTTGTTTTTGATGTATGGTTAGTGTATCAGTACAAACTCAGGAATTATTATTATTATTATTATTATTATTATTATTATTATTATTATTATTATTATTTATTGAATTTATATACCGCCCTACTCCCAAAGGACTCAGGGCGATGAACAGCCAAAAGATAAAATACATATAATACAAACTTTAAAAAACCATTTAAAATACAATTAAATAATTTGGCCCAGAAAACAAATTTAAAACACCCCAATTTATAAGACAAATTTAAAATTTAAAAAAACAGTTTAAAAGAAAAGTTAGGCCAGGCCAGCCTGCTGGAATAGGAATGTTTTGAGGGCACGGCGGAAAGCGCGCAGCTCCGGGATCCTCCGTATCTCTGGGGGGAGCTTGTTCCAGATGGCAGGTGCCCCCACAGAGAAGGCTTTCCCCCTGGGGGCCGCCAGTCGACACTGTTTGACCGACGGCACCCTGAGAAGCCCCTCTCTATGGGAGCGTACTGGTCAGTGAGAGGCTACTGGTGGCAGAAGGCGGTCTCGTAAATACCCCGGTCCTAAGCCATGGAGCGCTCTAAAGGTAGTAACCAAAACCTTGAAGCACACCCGGAAGACCACTGGGAGCCAGTGCAACTCACGCAGGAGGAGGGGTCACATGGGAGCACCACGTCGCTCCCATAACCACCCGCACGGCCACATTCTGGACCAGCTGGAGCCTCCGGGTGCTCCTCAAGGGGAGCCCCATGTAGAGAGCATTGCAGTAGTCCAGGCGGGAAGTGACGAGAGCATGAGTGACCATATTTAACGAGTCCCGATCCAGAAAGGGCCGCAACTGGCGAATCAGGTGAACCTGATAAAAAGCCCTCCTGGCCACAGCCGTCAAGTGCTCTTCTAAAGACAGCTGTGAGTCCAGGAGAACACCCAAGTTGCGAGCCCTCTCCGTGGGGGCCAACGAATGTTAAAGAAGTACTTGTAGATTTTGCATAAAACAGCAGGAATAATTTGGATTCACCCAGAAATTCTATTTCATATAATCATTTCTGTTCTCACAAGTAAGAGACAAGATTTTTGTTGATATCATTTAAAAACAATTGGGAAGTCAAAACACTGATCTACTATACATTATCTGGAGATCTACCAGCAAACCTTCTACTCACTGCTAGCATAACAGATGGCAGTATGGAAAATGTCACATTGGCAGATATACAGTCTTAGTTGTTGGTGAAAAATACTTTTTCTCTGTCTACCAAGGACTGTAGACGATAATGCTTACCCCTGCTCTATATAATTGGTGTTGGATTAATTAGACTTTTAATTCTCAGTCATTTAACTATGGTATGTGCTTTTTAAGCCACTGACATTAAGAAAACTTGGAGCACAACTGAAATGGGATGTACAGGTATATCTCTGAAAGTATTTCCATTCATCCTTCAGTTCTGGTCATGAAAACAAATTCCTGGATTAAGCATGTGCTAAACCATCAGATTATTTAGAAAGTATCTACTTTCCTGAATCTTATTTTGCTCTACATACTGGATCTTGCCATCCTAATCCCTTTTCCTTTTAAAGTGGTTCTGGAATTATGAACTTTTTGTCTGGGTACATTGGAAACAGTGGGAGTCCAGTGTGAAACAGCGAGAGCATTATGAAACAAAAGAAATGTGCTGAGTTTTGATATATATTTATATCAAATAAGCATGGGGATCTTTTTTCCATGGAAACCTTTCTTTTTTTTAACACATTCCAATATGGCCTGACCAGGCAACAAAGGAGCACCATTCCATTCTGTTATTGTGGAACAGAAATTCATAGCAAATTATGAGTTTTGCATGTTCTCGAGCCTCCAGGAGACCAAAAATGGCCTCCCCAGGTTCTGGAGGCCCTCTGGAGGCCAGAAATGGGGCCATTTCTAGCCTTCCCAAACTTCCAGTAGGGCTGTTTTTTTGCCCTCCCTGAGCCTCTGTATGCGCCCTGCACTTACCTGCATCCAAAATGGGCCACGTAGGGACTCCTGGAAGGAGTGGGTGGGGTCAGCCAGGAGTGGGATTTGAGGGTTCTCTGAACTGCACAGAATCTTAGCTAGAGGTTCTCCCGAACCCCTGTGAACCCCCAGCAGCCCCCCCCCCGCTCTTGGCTCCATATACAGTAAGTTTCTAAAATTAAGCAATACATCAATGGCAAGACCAGAAAAAGTCCAGTAACTGATATTAAACTTTTCTCCAACTTCTATTTCTAACCATTTTGTTTCTGTTACAAGTCAAACCCATTGCTATTTTTAAAAACCTTTCAATTAAACTTACAATAATAATACCCAAAAAATGACAAGCTAGGAAAAGAAAATGCATTGTGCTGAGTAACCTAGTTGTTACTGCATTTGTCAAAAAGAAAGACTAAATTTATCTTTCAAACTGAACAGTTCTCTTGATTGAGACTATGAAAAGGGAATCCCACCGAAGGATTTATCCAATGTCTATGTAATGCCCTTGGCATCAGAGCCTTTATGCCTTGCTATCTCAATTTCTCATCATGACTCTACCAACATTTCAGGATAATTTGGCCTTTCAAACCTTTTTTAAAGCTTTAGAAGGTTTGCAATTACCACTTACATTTATTATTGGGTTACAGATAGATAGATTCCTCAGTTCAGGGAAACTTCCTTTGGAAATGGCTTATATTTCAAAGCTCCATACCATGGGTGAAGAACTTGTATGTAATGGATCCTTGGTGTCCAGAAGTCTAGCCAGTATGAATAAGCATGAGAGGTTATGGGAACTGTAGTGTAACACATGGAGGACCACAGGTTTCTGCCCTAATCCATAGCATAGATATTGCACAGCCAATATAGTCATGGATGTCTTAGAACAAGGCTTAGTATTCTGTTGCCTTCTAGATGCTTTAAGGTTTCGCTCCCATTAGGTCCATCTCATAGCAAAGGATTGTGGGAGACGTAGACCTAGAAATCTAAAGGTGACCAAGTTGTCTCTTCTTTTAAAAAAGCACTTGTTCAGTTCTTATCTCCAAATCAGGGGTGAAATGCTACCGGTTCGGATTGGTTCAGGCGAACCAGTAGTGGAGATATGGCTGGTTCACTGAACCGGCAGCAACAGTTGGCTGGCCATGCCCCCAAACAGGTCTATGGCCTGCAGTTCTGCCATGCTTCCCTGCCTTCCACGTGGCATTCCTGGCATTCCTGTGGCCAGGCAAGTGGAAGGCCATGTGGAAGGCAGGCAAGCATGGCAGGGCTGCGGGGAAGGGAGCTAGCAGCCTACTCCCTTCCCCGCAGCCCTGCCATGCTTGCCTGCCTTCCATTCTGCCTTCCCGGTGGTCCCCCATGCCTACTTGCCTTCTGAGGTTGGCATGCAGCCCAGCCCGGCCAGTGGGTGGGCAGGCAGCCCTTGGTGGAAATGCAGATGCTGAGCTAGGGCTGAGAGGGGTGGTGGCAGTGCTCCGGGAGGGCAAGCGGACATCCCTGGGCTGCTGCACATGTGCCCGCCCCATTTCTTTAATGGCAGAGCCCCCACTTCAGGGCAATCCAAAGAGGGGAGTGGGATGCTGCAGAAAAGGCAGCCTTCCACCCAGGGCTGCGTGCTTCCCGTGCTGGCTCCGTTGGGCTTAGGGCTCCAAAGCAGCCCACTGGCTTCCCACCCAGCCACCTGCCTGCTCTCTTTGACCACTAGCGCTACTCCAGGAACTCGGCCCGCAGAGTCCAGTGCTCCGAAGGAAGGAGGCTTAGCCAAGGCACCACTTCCCGCCGGCGAAGAACCGGAGCAAGTGGCACGGAAGCCTCTGGCGACCAGCAGGGCGGCAGTCCCATATGTGGGGAGCGGGCCAGGCCCAGCTGTGCCACCAAGGAGTCCACAGCACTTTCCTGTTGGCCTGGGTGGCAGTGCTTACCCAGCCGCACCAGTGCAGTAGCCCTTCACCTTGCTGAAGACCAGGTTGCTGCACTTATAGTTGTGCGGCCGGCTGGAGCGGGACATGAGGCAGGCAGAGAGGCCAATGCAGCCCCCGCCAAGGCAACCCTGGCTGAATGATCACAGTGCCTCCGCAGCAACAGATGCACGGCAGCTGCCTTGCCCACCTTCGCCTCCGTGCACTGCAGTTGGAAGGGGCCGCCACTGCCACTGTCCCTCCCCGCCTGGCTGCACAGTGTGCACATGTCCGCCTGCCCTCCCAAAGCAACCCCACCACTGTTCGCTTTCATTTTGCGGCGGGAGAAGGAAGAAAGCGAATGGCGGCAGCACAGCACATGCAAGACGCTCCCCTTCTTAAATGCACACCGTTGTGTGTTTGTGAGTACCATCAAGTTGGTCGCGCCCACTCAGTCACAGGAACTCCCCAAGCCATGCTCACAGAACCGGCAGGGAAAATTTTTAGATTTCACCACTGCTCCAAATGCTTCTCTTTCTTTTGCCTGAAAGAAAGTAATGAGATTTACTTGATCATTTAAAATGGAATCTTGGGAGGGGAATCACTGGAATGTCCATTTCCAGCATGTAGTGCAAATACTTAATAAAATAGTATCATAATAGTTCCCTCTTAAAACCGTTTACAGCAAAGCCTTGCCATCTATTTGTATATAACATGGCTATCCCCCTAGTAAAATTGTGTTTCATTCTACACAGGTGTTTAATTAGCAAGCTTAATCCTTCCACAGGTTTTGGTTGAAATACAGTATTTTAGCATATACATAGCTGGATGTAGTAGATGCCAATTCTTTCAACAAAACTGTTTCTATTAGTGTTGTTAGTATCATTGTCTGCACAGAGTGACTACACAATAGCGTCTTTGTGGAACACTCAGCAGAGATATTTACTCTTCTAAGGACTGTTTCCTGTGTGGGAGTTCCCCCAGTGCTTTAGAAAACATAATCTGGGTAAACAAAAATTAAAGAAAATTGAAGTATGAGGATTCCTTAATATTACTTAACTCTGGAGGTCGAACATAAACATTTGAAAAAGGTTACTACTAATTCTCTCAGTTGTAAAATAAAATCAACTTGCAAATGGGGGAAAAATGATATTATCATGGAATTGCCACCAGTGTGATGATTTACATATCAGAAGAAGAAAAGATTGTTTAAATTTTTAAAATTAAAACAGAGTTCAAGCCATTATAGTCCCATTGACATTAACAGGACTAATTGTTTTATTTTATTATTCAACATTAACATAAAAGTAGCAGGGCTATGAATGGAACATCCAACCATTGTCTTAGGAGGAAGAGACCTAACTGTGGTACTGTAGATAGCACCTGTGGCTGTGACTGATCCAAGGAGCTCTGGTTAAAAAAAGATAAGGAAACAGGTGGTTTGCATGATCTCAGCCCGAATCTGTTGCTGATTAGAGAGGAAATTTTGGACTAAACAAATCAATAATCTATAAAACAACTTCCAGTGATGCTAGATTTCATATCTGAAACTATGCTGTTAAACCCAAGTTGTATCTTAAACCATTGTGTTTTCTGGCAGAGTACAGTAAGGCTTTGTATCAGTTGCATAGCTCCAGCAAGCTTGAATACTAAAATTGCCAGGGGAGATTGGATTAGTGTCCATGTATTATGTTGTATGGTCTTTGATATATATCAAATGCCACTGATTGCTTATAAGCAGAAAGGGAAAATTACCAGAACTTCAGCATTCAGTTGTCCACTCATACTATAGAAACTCAACTTTTTAGTGGCCTGGTATGATGATTTAAAGACAGTTTTTCTAAGAACAAACCTGTATTAAAAACAAGATACCCAAAAAAGAGAAACCTTTAGGAAAGTAAATAATGCATCCAATAATAGTGAATTTATTTAGTAAATGGCACCCTTACACAGTCAAGATAATAAATAACTACCGGTATATAAATAATAAGACCTTTTAAGATCTGATGCCATAAAAGAATCCAGTCACCATCATACCCTGGTACAATAGAAGTCTGAATGAAGTTTAAAATTAGTTTATGTGGTCATTTTTTCTTCTCTTCTTAAAAAATGATCAGTCATAAGAATAATTTTGTTTCACATTTATTATATGTAGGGCCAGTTCTAATTTTAACTCTTTCAAGAAGTTAAAAAAATTAAGCATATATTAAATTGTATATATAGTATATATATAATTATATAACTACCGGTATATATAATAATAAATATATTACTATATATAGATTATCTTACCACATTTTAAAGAAAAAAATAGAACTTCCAAAGGTGAGGTGGATTCTGCTTCCATCTTCTGATAGTTGCTTCTGCTTTTCTTCTTCTGATAGTTGAGGAACTTATCTTTTAAATTCCAATTCCCCATTTTATATTGAATATCTGACACTTCCTGATTTTAGATTCAGGAAAATGTTCTGAAGTTGCTGCCTTTATATTTAAATATCCAAGAAAATGTTCATAAGTTGCTCCCAGTGATATAACAGTAATGATTATTTTAATAAATAGTATTGTTCTATTTCCAGAGATGTGAGATTAAGCTTCTTTGGGGAAGGTTAAAGCAAGGGATGAATTAGCACAACTTTCCTTGGACTATCATTTCAATGAACAGATGTTGGGTAAATTACGTGAATTAATATTCCTCAGAGACACTTTTACTATTTTTAATGGGATTAATTACCTACTAGTCTAGATAAGATCTATCACCTCACCTTCATTGCCTTGTCTGTTGTTCACAGAGAAGCAGCAGCATACAGAGAGAGGCTTAAATCATCTATATTTAGACAACACCTTCTTCATGGCCTACAACCAACTCATCAGAGATTAAAATTCAGGAAAAGCTTCCTTGGGTCAACAGAAGACTTACTTCAAAGAATTTGAAAGCAGAGAGACCTATGGGAAGCTACGAAGAACCAACATTCAATGGAACCAACAGAGGAACTGGCACCTGGGTCTGGCGAAAGCTGTGAAGTATGGAGACCATTGAATAGACCGCGCACAGGTACAACAAGATCCAGAGACACTCTGAATAAATGGGGATATCTGGTGGGTTCTGCCCTTTACAATTGTTGTGACATGCAGACAACAACACATATCTATATCTGCCCTTTGTGTCCTGATCAGTGTACACTTGAAGATCACATGGCACATGGCAGCATGACAGAACGCAATTAATCTTGCTAGTTTCTGGGCAAGATCTGTTTAACTTGTACACATTTTAACCTTGTATTTTATATTTTCAATTCTATGTCATATAGTATGCTTTAATTGTGATGCTTCTGATATGAATGAACAAAACAATGGCATTAATTCAGTGTGGCTTCAAGAAGGAAGAAGTTCACCTCCATGTGAAATTCAGGAGATAAAATAGATTGATAAATGGACAGACAGACACCTGCATACATGATTCCTGGTGCTTTTTTTAACTGTACAAGAAATAACAGAATTTAAAGAAATAAACGATGGGGAGAAACATAACAAGATTTGTTGGCTGATGAAAAAGATGGTTTGTAGATTATCAGCCTTCTAAAGAGAGTAATTAACTCAGGAATAGATAGCATTTAAAATCCAGTATAAGGTTTAAAGCCTTGTGAAATATAGTTCTTTTCTGATATTGAAAAAGATTTACCTATCACCGATCTTCATTAAAATTAAAATATTTCTCTCCTAGTCAGGGCAGTGTCCTCAGGAAAATATACGTGTCCTATCACCCACTAAATCACAAGATTTTAAAAAGTTGACCTTGCTTCAGCAAAAATATTTTTCAGACCATCAGCGCAATTTTAAGACCAGTCGGGTACTTGATTTCACGCCTTCTCGTCTCCCGTATATCTTTGGAAGACAAAGCAGCAAAACGACCTTGTCGGACCCCGTGCTGGAGCTGCATTTTCACTCGGGTACCTTACAGCCTGACTAAGCATCCTGAGCGCAACAAACGAGGCCACCTGTTGCGCAGGATCGAGTCCGCCAAGGGCGCACCGGCAGCGACTGGGAGGAGTCGCTGCTCTGATGCGCAGACTGGAGTCTTGGAGGCTGTCGTGGAAAGGCCGGAGCGGGGGCACATGCTCTCTCAACGCCCCCCCCCCCAACCTCCATCGTCGCGTTTCCACCAGATTTGCACATCAGTTGCGGGTTTTCTGGCTGTAGCGAAGGTAGTAATCAAACCGGGGGGGGGGGCTTCTGGCTTGAGCGCTTTTCAGAGGTCTTTCGGAGATGTCCCCTTTCAAAGGTAAAAACCTCTTAGCGGAACCGTCCGAAATAAGGATTTTGGCGCAATCTTGGATGGGCGGAGAGAAAAATCCAAAAAATCCGAGGAAGAGAATGTATCTGACTGGAAGGTTAGGTTGAATTAGCTTCTCGTGCTGTTGAAATTCAAAAGAGAGTTCCAAGATTTTGCGTTTGTTGGAAAACGGAAAAATGATCCGTTTTTCCTAAATCGGTTGGTCTTCGGAAGGTTTGGCTTTGGGGGGCCTCGGACGTTTTAGTTTCCTAAGCGCGATTATCTGGAATCGCGGCTTTTGCAAGCCTACATCCTATGCGCGGCTCTCTCCCTTGCCTACTCAGTTATTTCCCAGAAAGGGCGTTTCTAAGAAATTCAAGAGTGGGGGGAGGGGGGAATATGCCCCATAACAGCGCTTCAGACGGTCGGTTTTTTATTATTATTATTATTATTATTATTATTATTATTATTATTATTATTATTATTTGATTTATATGCCGACCTTCTCCGGAGACTCAGGGCGGCTTACAATGTGCTCAGCAATAGCCTTCATCCTTTTGTATATTTATACAAAGTCAGCTTATTGCCCCCACAACTGGGTCCTCATTTCACCTACCTTAGAAAGGATGGAAGGCTGAGTCAACCTTGAGCCTGGCGAGATTCGAACCTGCAGTAATTGCAAGCAGCTGGTCTTAAGAACAGGGTGCTTTAGACCACTGTACTACCAAGGCTCCTTAAGGTTTCCCAAATCCAGATTGTTAAAACTTCTGCCCGATCTCTAGAGGACTTGTGGGGTGTGAATTCCACTCCCTGGGATATTTTATCAGTGCCCCTTTAGCCCTCGAGTCTTTCCTTGGGAGGAAAAGAAAACAAAACAGGTGATTTTTAGCTTGAAATGCGTCTAGAAAATCGATTCACAAACCAGCGTGGTTTCCCACTCTTCATCCTTCGGAAGCCAAAAGCGGGAGGGAACCGGTTGGCATGTTGACAGGAGAGCAAGAAGTCCTGGGACCCTAAGAGAAATGGGGAATCGGGGAATTATCCCCGAAGGAGAGAGAAGGCAAAAGCTTCTCGCCCGAGGGACCTTGCAGAGGCTGTTGATGTCCTCAGAAATCTACCGGTACTTCTTCTCGAAAAAGGCTTCCTTTTTTTAGGTGGGCGAGCTGGCTGGGGAATTCTGGGAGTTGAAGTCCTCCAGGCTTAAAGTTGCCAAAGTTAGAGATCCTTGCTTTAAAGCGCATCTTATTCTACCACCTTTCTTTTGCGCTCTTCCCCTAGCGCGAACGCCGTTCACACACACGAGAGTCACAGAGAGAGACAGTAAAGACGAGGGTCATAGGTATCCGGCGGCTCCATCACGTGTGAACAGCCCCTTGATATTCAGGGCATGCACAGTTGCTCGCTTGTTTCGAAGAAGCAACAATCCCCCCACACACACACACACACATACACACTCACACCCTTTCCCAACTACAGGCCGACAAGTTCGCCCTTTTGCAATTCTTTGCAAAAAAAAACCAAAAGCGTCCGGCCACAAAACCCACCCGATCCATCCCGGTCTCGGCGGGAGCAAAGCGGCAAGAGATTCCCCGGCCGTTTCCTGATCCAATCAGGCTTTCCTTGACCCGTTGAAGCCCCCCTCCCCATCTCCCCTATCCCCCACCCCCACCTACACACACTCTCCAGGTCGCTCCTCAATGGGACACCACTTGAACTTCAGTCGCGCCCGGGCTTCCGTGGCTTTAATTGAACCCAGCGCTTTCTTTCCTCTCCACACCCCAAACCATTCAAACCCCATCCCATAATAGACTTCGCCCGCTCCCTCTGGTTCTCCTGGCAGCTGGCGCTCCTTGGCTGTTGTGTTTGCGCAACGGACTGTTCAAGAGCTGGCGGGGGGGGGGGGGGGAAACTCCGATCGGCCCACAATAGACCTGGCGGGGACAATGGAGGCACCTTGGCAATGAAGCCAGCCCACGGAGGGAGTCGTGGCTGAGCTCGGACGGGCCCCCCAACTCGGGAAGCGCTTCCTTGCGCGGCTCTTCCCCCGGGCGGCTGCGGCTTTCGCCAAAAGCTGCCCCGGTTGACCTGACCGAGGGGCTTCCTACTGGGGGAAGCGGAATCGGAGCAGCCGAGGCAGGGCAGGGCAAGGGGGATCCACGACGATGCCCTCAGAATGGGACGTGGGGGTGGGGTGGGATCTTCCTAGGAATCGGAGAAGCGAGTTTGCGTGGGAATCGCTCCCGGACGCCAGTGAGACTCCCCACCCCCCACCCCCACCCAAAAAAAAGGCCTTAGGATGACATCTCTGCACGCTCCTCCACCGGGAATGGGCCCAACCGAATTCGCGAGGCTGCCCAGAATGAGATCCTAAACAGGCCAAGAGATCAATTTATTCAGGTTGAGAATTTCACATGCTTCCTATATGAAACAATGGATCGGGACATCTCCTGAAACTTCCGCCCGCCAAGCCACTTTCTGTGAGCCACGTTTGGGCATTCTGAAGGCAGGAGAATTGCCCCCCCCCCCCCGCCCCAGTGAAGGGTAAGCTCCCTGGCGACGGTTCGGCTTGGATTTTCTCGGAAGAGAACAAAATCCTCGAAAGTTTCGGCAGCCTTTCAAAAGAAACCGGCCGGTGTTAGGGGTCCGCTAGGATCGAACTGGTAGTGACCCAAAGACTAGCTTCGGGCGATCGTGCAAATTAAAACGGGGTGGGATAGGGGTGGGGGAAGGGTGGGCTGTTTTCTCAAGTGATGCTGAAAAGCGAGTCTTCGCTCTTAAAAAAGGGACCACCGAAGGCGAAAGCCGCCGCTTTGTTTTTCCTTGTAATGGAATCCGCCTTCTGGAAAATGTGGGGTGTTTTTTTTTTTCTTTTTGCAATCGAAAGGAAAGGGATAAGAGAAGAAAGGGAAACGGGAAGCCGCGACTTCCTTTCTGATTTCTGGTGGAAAACTCAAACCTTTCTCTTCCATCACCCACCCACCACCCCTTTAAAGAAGGCATCCCGATACGTCGCATTTTCCGGACTGGAGATTTCTTAGTGGGCCCTCTGATAAAGTCGACGAGACCCCCGCCTGAAAACACCGTATTTGCAACACAAAAGACAAATTTGCAACAATTTCACCGCTGTCAATTTTCCTCAAGGCCAGGGTTGGTTAGGATCGGGCGCAGAGGGGCGTCTCAAAGGAAGCCGGTGAGAGCGCTTGGTTTGCACGGAATGCCTTTTCCTAAAGCAGCGCGCGATCCTAGCCGCCTTGCTCCGAAAATCCTAACTTCCTATGGTTGGAGGATCGGTGCAGAAGAGATTTCGAAGCTGAGGAGGGAGGCCAAGTATTTTCCTTCCTAGCTCTCTCCAAGTTTTCACACTCTCTCTTGGCTAAAGCCAGCCCGATTTGACAAACAAATGCCTCTCGATCTGCCAAGGTAGAGGCTGAGGAGGGGGCGGGGAGGGGGATAAGAGTATTGAGTATTCCTGCCTTCCAAGAAATCTCCGCCAAGGAAAATAATGGCACGAGTCCGGCCTGGAGGACAGCGAGCTCTCTCCAAGCCCTCTAATTTCGGTTTATGATTACTCCAACTGGGGATCCACGTGGCAGAGGCGTCTCCTTGATCCTAAAACAGACACTTATAAAGCGAACAGTGAAAGGGATCCTCTTGCTGTCTGCCCAGAAATCCCAGGCGAGAGATCCAGCCTTTAGAAAACCACTTCCAACTTCCCTTCAATACAAGAGACCTACGACACGCTCCTTAAAGGGAAACTCACCTATCCGAAAAAAGCATCACCCAAATGTCCATCACCAAAACGTTGGCGTGGGATTAGAGTCTCTATTGAATCTCTTAAAATGAGGATGGTTCCCGAAGCCTCCGATGGTGCCTGAAAGTCTATCATGTAGTAAACGGTTTATTCATTCAAGAATTACTCTCAGATAAGCTTCTGCAGTTAATGAATCAAATTGTATGGCATCTTTCTGAACGATGTCCCTGCATAGCAAGTCTTTTCATAGCTCCCCAGAAATTATGTCCTTCCTTCCCACTTCAGATCTGTAAATTCTGCTTCCTGACCTTTATATTGAACTCCCCGGGGACCCACTGAATTTAGGAGAGCTGCCTGGGACACCAGGTGGGACATTCCTGCGAGCAAACTACCTGCGAGAGTTCAATTGGAGGCAAAAGGAGCAAATATTTGGCTCTTGGGAAAATGCAGCACCTGACCTACTTGTTGATACTGGCCTACCAAAAAAGGCCAACGCTGCATTCTTTCTCAAGGAAATGGGATTTACTTTCCAAGTGGCGCCAAAGCTTTTGGGCATAAACACAATGGTTTCCCAGTTCTAAAATGCTGGTCCTAAAGAAGTGATGTGGCATGGAAGTAGGAAGTAGCCTTGAAGTAGATTTATTTCATCTGTTTGGATTCTGTTTACCACTCTCTGCCTCCTCTAATGTAGCCACTTGCCAGCCCTCCTTGAGGTAACAGTAAGCTTGTCCTCATTGCAGCTTCCTGGACATGATGATGGGCTGAGACTAGAAGACTTTAAGTCCAAGTGACGATGCTGGATGACATGGACTACAGTAGTCATCAGGGAAGCAACTTTCATAAAAGCAGGAATGAAATCCCAGGTATCTCCCTGCTCCATCATCAGTTCAGACTGGCACTGGGGAGGAAAAGGGGGAAACTTATGGTTAGAAGAAGGAAAGCACTTCCAGTCAACCCTTCTATAATAAGCCATCCCTCCCCCCCCCCCCCCCCATTTGCTGTTATCCTATTCAAAGTCTGGGAGTGATGGCAATCATCATCATGCCCAACACCACACAGAAAAGGAACATTGGGAAATAAATTAGAATAAATCAGTTATGTCAGTGACAAAAAAAGCCATACATGTAGCTTAAGGAAGAGTAGTACATATGTTGTACTATTTCACCTTAATGCTGCCTTTGGTATATTGTTGGACAGCTTTCCATACTGTACATGCATTTATTTACTTTTTAAAAAGCAACTATTCCCAACTTGGCAGATGTTTTGGGCTATATTTCCCCCCCCCACCCGTCACCCACAATAAAATGATTAATGGGAGTTGAAGTCCAACAAGAGGGAAGTTAGGAAGGCTGACACAATACAGGTAGTCCTCAACTTATGAGCCCAATGGAGCCCAGAATTTATGTTGGTAAGTGAAGTTTGTGAAAGAAGGTAGGGTTATGTTTGTTCTAATATGCTAACAAAATGCTAACAATAGTGGTTAATTTTTTGCTGGCTCATACTTCTGTGAGAACCCAGTTCCTTTGCTAGTTCAGGAACTAAAGTAGTATAAGATCCTAGAAAATGGGTTAAGACTATCCTTACATGAAGCATGTTGTGTGAATACAGGTGCAATGCTGCTATTTTGAAAGTGAGGTCTCTATTATTTAGGCCATTTTGTAACATTTGTTTGGAACATAGGATGACTATGTTCATGAAGATAACAGATAGGAAGAAAGATGCCTGAGATAGGAGCCCAATATCTTCCTCTTTCCGCGGAATTGTTGCCCAGAACTTGATATTTATGGGAAAAAATACAAAACATATCTGTTTTAGATACAAAGAGAGAAAAACTGGATATTTACCATCTAGGTCTGCAATTCCTTAGCTGTTTCAATCCATGAAAGCTAAACCCTATTTTCATTTCGTTCCTGAATGCTTAGAAGTGACTCACACTTAATACAATGCATTCACAGCTTCTTTCCTTCTTCTTCCTGATAACTCCATGTCCATTCTTTCCTTAAACTCACTCTGTCCCTCTCCCTCTCCCTCTCTCTCTGTCTCTCTCCCTCTCCCTCTCCCTCTCCCTCTCCCTCTCCCTCTGTCTCTCTCTGTCTGTCTCTCTGTCTCTGTTTCTCTCTGTCCTTCTCTCTTTCTCTTTTTCTCTCTCTTTCGCTCTCTTTCTCTCTCTGTCTCTCTGTGTGTCTCTCTCTTTCTCTCTCTCTCTTTGTCTCTCTGTCTGTCTCTGTCTGTCTGTCTGTCTGTCTCTCTCTCTCTCTCTCTCTCTCTCTCACACACACACACACACACACACACACACACACACATCAAGTTTGACTGAAAAGAGGTCGCATTAGGTGGGTCGACTGCTTTCAGGGGAATCTGCAGCTCATCCTTTGGAAGCAGGTTGCCTTGACCTCTCTGAAAAACCATCAGCCAGAAGAGACGCTGGCCCTCAAAAGAAGGCCAGGCGAGGGGAGGCTAAGGATCCGTTCCCAGAGCCGGATTGTCGGGAAGTTTTCAGGAGCCCAAGACTCCAGGCAAGGCTGGCCGCGTCCCGTTCTCCAGGTAGGGCTGATGGAAATCTCGGTCTGCCTCTCCAGGTATCCAGATTGCCCAGCAATATAAATTTCTGAGAAAATAAAATCCTGGAATGGCACAGTTGAGCACAGTTGCGCCCAGGTTGCACACCCTGTCCTGCTCGCTGAATTATGAACCACCTTTCTGGTGGAGGTCACCTGCTTCAACCCCAGTTTGGAGGACGGCAAAAGTGAAGGAGTGAAAGGATGTTTCCGTTTCCGATCTCAGAAGAAGGGCAGGTCGAAGAGAGAAGACGACTTTTTCAGGGGGAAAAAGAAAGCCAGGAGGAGCTGGATCTGCCTACCTACAGATTCAAAACAAACCCAGGATTTTCTTAACTGCCTCAGCCCCGGGGGTGGAGGTGGGACACAACTTTCATAACATTCAGCTAGCCTTCCCAGGTTTAGAGAGGGAGGGAGGGAGGGAGAGAAGAGAAGAGAAGAGAAGAGAAGAGAAGAGAAGAGAAGAGAAGAGAAGAGAAGAGAAGAGAAGAGAAGAGAAGAGAAGAGAAGAGAAGAGAAGAGAAGAGATGGACTGGAATGTTCCACTATGTTCCACAGTTCAACACAGTTAGAAAAACTAGGAACTTGACCCGCCTTTTATTCCAACTTAAAAAAACATTCTCAGCATCGATGCTAGCAGTCTCTCTGCCCGTTAGAAAAAGTTGGAAAAAAAATCACGTCTGAGCCCGATGCACTCGGGGTTTTGTCTTTTTCACAAGGGGAGCAACAGTTCAGCAAAATCACAACCTAAAAACATTCATCTGAGTGCCAAGCTTTTCCATTGCCCTTCTTTCTCCGGTGAGAGCCCCTGCTTGGGCGAAATGCGGCTGCCGGCTTTGATGTTGTCGGCTACCACCGCACCACAAAAGTCTCTGCAGTTAAGTGTTGATCAGGCAGAAAAGATCCTTCTTATCTTGTTGCGCGTATCTAGCTCGGCCCCTTTATTGCTCTGTCCTGCGCTATTTAGGGTCGCATTAAACCACCACCTTTTAATTTTGACTAACTTCTTACTTGCTCTCGGGACCCCTTTCACTATTACACTCTCCGCCGTGGCATTCAGCTGTCCGCCTCCCTTTCCCCTTCAGGAAGCGAGCTGCGTTGGGCTGGCCCGATTTCCTCTCGGCTTCGAAATCTGGGCCTCGTTTGCCTACTAAGGCACGAACCGGCAGCGCCTGTGATCCGAGGCTTAGAAGGAAGCGATAACTGGGGAGAAACGCTCTGCGGGCTCAATCTGAACTGGGGCTGGTGGCTACTATAGTCCCAACCGAAGACTGGAACTCAGTTGGCCATGGAAGGAGCCGGATGTAAGCTCTGGTCCCTTGAGCCATCGAGTCTGTTTCTTACAATACCAGTAGTCCTCAACTTACCATCACAAGGGAGCCCAAAATCTCTGTTGTTAAGTGAGACATTTGTTAAGTGAGTGTTGCCTCATTTTACGACCCTTCTTGCCCCAATTGTTAAGCGAATCGCTGCAGTCCATAAGTCAGTACAACCATTGTTAAGTGAATCTGGCTTCCCCATTGATTTTGCTTGTCAGATGGTCACAAAAGGAGATCACATAACTTTGGGACACAGCAATGGTCGTCAGTATGAATCAGTCGCCAAACATCTATCTTTTGATCCCACGATCATGGGGATGCTACAAAGGTCCGTAACTGTGAAAAAACGGTGGTAAGTCACTTTTTTTCAGGGCCATTGTAACTTTGAATGGTCACTAAACGAGCTGTTATAAGTTCCACCTGTATCCCCACAATACATTGGTGTCCGAATTCAGAGCCAGTCTCAAAGCTGAACCTTTGGGTCTTGGGGCCTCGCAGCGTTTGCCCTGAGACTCCCCCTTCCCGGATATGCCCCACGGATAGGAGGGGGGGGTAGTGCTGGTGAGCGAAAAGGTCCCCCCTCCACTTCAAAATGGGCGAACCGGTGAGCCGTGGGAAAAGAGCAGAACAATCCGCTCGATCTATGCCAAGCAGGAACAAGTAAGGGAAGACCCGGATTGTGGGGGCAATAAGCTGACTTTGTATAAAAAAAAGAACACTGCTTGGGGGGGGGGGGCGAAAGCCCTACTAAGCAGGTATATACAAAAGTATAAAGGCTATTGCTTAACGCATTGTAAGCCGCCCTGAGTCTCCGGAGAAGGGCGGCATATAAATCGAACCAATAAATATAAGAAAAGAAAAGAAAAAGAAAAGAAAAGAAAAGAAGAAAAGAAGAAAAGAAAAGAGAAGAAAAGGAAGAAAAGAAAAGAAGAAAAGAAAAGAAAAGAAAAGAAAAGAAAACCCACTGTCTGCTGCCCTGCTTGCTTTCCTACGACCTCTCCTTCCGTCCCTCTTTCCTCCCAAGTGGAAAAACAAAACCTGCCTCAACTTAGATTTCAGTCTAGTTTCTTCATCCCCGCCGCCCGCCCCCTTTGGATGGCAAGCGGCAATTGCTTCGCTGGCTTCTTACAGCCTTTCCGCTGGTTCTGCCGAGTGGAATCCAAGGACTTAAAACGCTTTTGTTTTGGGGCAGTGGTCAGTAAACAGAACTCTTCGGCTGGGAGTTCCCTTGTTGCTGCTACTGCCCTTATATTTCCCACAAACAATCTCGCGATTTATAGGAAGGCTTGTCAACTAAAGAGGCATTGAGAGTCAAACGCTTAGATCTGCCTTGAGTAGTAAAGATTTGTGCAAGTGACGCCGCCAAACGGGGCCAAAGCATCCAGATATGGCCCGGCTGCTTGGATGTAGACAGAGCAATATAAGCAAGGAAAGCTTCCTTGGCGTGAGCAAGGCACTGAGACTCGGGGGCTGCAGACCTAACCGTTTATAACTTGCAACGCGTAGCGTGGATACTCAGAGACGTCTCAGTAGGTTCAGTCTCTGTTTAGGGAGGACTGTCTTCACCCTCATTTCCTCGGACGCGAGTTGATCGGCTGCCACCGGCCCGACACTTGAAAAGAGGCTGCGTGGGGATCTGGTTTCAAGTCGGGGGCTGGAAAGGGAGATTTCTAGGGCTCCCCGATGGCACCCACTGCTTTGCGGCAGGCAGGGGCAGGCTAAAAGGAAGCTGCTCGGTCGCCTGCGCTCCTCGAAGGAGGGAAGAGGCAGCCCCTCTCCCACCAGTCTTTCAGGCAGCAGCTCGGGGAGTGGCGAAAGAAGCTGGAAGATGATTTTATTTGCCCCCAGAGCCTTCGCTCCGTTCAGGGAGCGCCTTTCTTCGGCCTTGGCGATCTTTTGGAGGTGGGTTTTGGGGGCGATTTCGAAATTGACTTCCCCGTTGCCCTCGCCGTCTCCGTTTGCCCGGCGTCTGCTCGCTTCCTTCCCCAAAGGAAGTGGGGGGAAAGCCCCACGAAAACAGCCCCAAAAGGGGTAGCTTTTACTGTCTTTTTCTTTTGTCAAAACCAAACCAGTCGGTCGGTGGGAAGGATCTGACTTTGGAAACTTTTCACTTTATGGGACCTTCTGCAACTGAAGCTAGGAAGGCGATCTACTAACTAGGAAGGAGTTAGGAAGGCGATCTACTAACTACAGAAGGCGGGTCTTCTCGAAGGAGAAGGCAGGAGGTTTAGGTGCATACATACGTGTAGGTACAGAGGCACCCGCGCAGACGCCCCGTCCTCCTTTCAAGAACGTCCCTTAGCAATGAAGCTTCCATCCAAACTATCTCTGAGGCTGTGGCGAAACAGCCTTCTTGATCAGTCTATGGGCCCCCAGTGGTCATGTAATGATTTCCAGCATCTGACAGTGTGGCAAAACCAGGAGTGAAATCCAGCAGGTTCCGACAGGTTCTGGAGAACCGGTAGCGGGAATTTTGAGTAGTTCAGAGAACCGGCAAATACCACCTCTGGCTGGCCCCAAAGTGGGGTGGGAATGGAGATTTTGCAAAATCCTTCCCCCAGGAGTGGGGTGGGAATGGAGATTTTGCAGTATCTTTCCCCTGTCACGCCCACCAAGCTACACCATGCCCACCAAGCCATGCCCACAGAACCAGTAGTAAAAAAATTTGGATTTCACCACTGGGCAAAACCACTGTTTTTGCACCAGCCACGAAGCTGGGAACCAGTCGCACTGATTATATAATTGGTCCAAAGGGGATACACTTCATTGATAGGATTTCACGTCTTAAGGAGTCATCCCTTCGTTGATGTGCTTGCAGTATTCTTGACAAGGACAAAGTCTGCATCGCTCCAGAGATGTTAAAGACCAGGACTTTTGAAATTTAGGAACTGAACTTGGGTAACCTTTACAGAAAGGGCTCAAGGGTTCCTTGGATGACCTTGATCTAATCGGGCTTTCAGACTGAACCATTGCTTCGATAGTCACTGGACATGTCTACATGAGCGACTTCTAGTGTCAAAGCCAGACAATCAACTGCTACGATAGTAAGGAAGAGGGGCTTCTCGTTGCAATGAGGCTAGAAATCCCTAGTGTGGAACCAGCTGCTGAAAGACCAAGAGCATCAGGCAATCATGGCTGGGGCCATAAAGATCTTTCTCTTCGTAGCTGCGTCACAGCAGTGCTTGAACGGGTCCGTAATAAATCATTAGTGGACGTGGCTGATGAAAGATTTGTATACCAGCAATTTCTAGCATTAGTAGTTCATCGCCGGGAGGATCTCAAGCCACTTCTGCTCTGGTGATTTAGCCTCACAAGGATCCCTTTATCGTTTTGCTAGAGCAAGAAGCCAAGTTGGAATGTCGGCCTGTCTTCCAGAGTAACCCACCGACTTCCAAGTTACAGGGTTAGAATCAACCATAACCTGCGTCTGCGGAAATAGGAGGCGTGCAATTCCTCCCCACCCACCCCCTCTTTTGAAGAGACAATCCGCATAATTATAGAGTGGGATGAAATATCAGTAAATGGATGGAAATACACAGCAATAGCCTTCATAGTTTTGTACATGTATACAAAGTCAGTTTATTGCCCCCACAATCTGGGTCCTCATTTTACCTACCTTAGAAAGGATGGAAGGCTGAGTCAACCTTGAGCCTGGTGAGATTTGAACTTGTAGTAATTGCAGGCAGCTGATGTTAATAACAGTGCTTTAGTTTGCTGCACCACCAGGGCTCTCCCACCCACCCAACCTCCGGCCGTCCCAACCAGCACCTTAAGCTGAGTCCATATGCCCAGCAATGATTTTTTTTTGGGGGGGGGGGGGCAAGCGGGCGGATGAGCCTCCAGGGATCATGGCTTACTACCATCCCGGTCGCCCAGTTTGGCAGATTGAAAATAGCTCTGCTGCAGATTCGCCCAGGGCCTGCGGGGCCCCAAGAAACGTCGATGGCAGCCAGTCCCGTACCGTTCCCAGGCCAAAGAGCCGCCAAAGGATGTCCTGGGGCCGGCGAGGCTTGTTTCGGCGGATTGCTTTTCCTCCCTAGACTTCGGAAGTCTTTGAAGCCTCGCCAAGCGCGCACATTCGCCCTTTAGCCTCCTTCCCTTCCCCTGTGGCTGCTTGCGAGGAAAAGGGGAGGAGGGGGGACCGGGGGTGGTCTTGGGACGGGACCTTCGGCTCTACCCGGGGTTGCTCTGCAAAGCTGCCCTTTCTTTCGGACGGCTTCTTCCAAGGAAGCCAAAAATTTCATCCCTTTCACCCACACCCCCCCCTCGCTTTCCTCTTCTGCAAACCGAGACCTTGCAAAGCCACAGAAGCTCCGTCTCTCCCCAGGCTCCTTCCCCTTGTGGTCAAGAACTTTTTAGGCGGAGGTCAGAAACAGGTTAAACCGCCCGCCTCGGAGCATCGGCGGCTGGAAGACTTAAAAGAGGAGCTAAGCGGGCTTCATTTTTGTAGAATACCCCGGAGTAGTTTATATTTGCCAAAAGATCTTCCAGTCCAATATCCCCGGAAACAAATCTTGCCGCCTTCAAGAGTAGAAGTTTAGAGGAAGGTGGGGTGGGTCGGGTGAGGTTATGTGGTCGATCTCTGGATCCCCTGCTTACCAATCAGTCTTAAAACAGTTTTCGTTGAGTTTCTCTTTCTTTCTTTCTTTCTTTCTTTCTTTCTTTCTTTCTTTCTTTCTTTCTTTCTTTCTTTCTTTCTCTTTCTTTCTTTCTTCTTTCTGTCTTTCTTTCTTTCTCTTTCTTTCTTTCTTTCTTTCTTCTTTCTGTCTTTCTTTCTTTCTTTCTTTCCTTTCTTTCTTTCTTTCTTTCTTTCTTTTTTCGTGGTAGCGTAGGATCAGAGGTGGGGGATGCGCCTTCCTGGTGCTGTTCGCCCTCTTCAAAGTTTCACACACACACACCCCGGACTCTCTTTGGCTGTGTCGAGACGATCAGCGGGGGATCGACAATTTACGCAGTGCCCGAGCTTTCCAAAGAGCAGAGGTGTCTTTCGGGGCGGCCTGCTCCGTTCCCTTTCTGCGGAAAAGGGATACCCGTCCAAAGGAAGCGAAGCAGGGACGCCAGGGCGCAAGTGTTAAGCCCCTCGCACTGCGAAGACGCGGGCTTTACACAGGCTTAAGGCTGGTCGGATCGCGCTCTAGGGAAGCGCCTCTGTGTTTTGCTTGGGCAACCTCGACGAGCCAAAGCGCTGAGCCACGGAGAGGAATCCATGCTTCCCCCCCCCACCCCCCTCGCTCCATTCCTGCCCTTAGAACCATCCCATCCCCCCTTTAACGATTTTGGCTTGAAAGGAGAGGTCAAGGGCCCAAAGCGCGTTTCCTCGGCGGGCCTTCGCTGCTCTGCTTTGCAAGCAAGGGCGCTTAAGAAGAAGGCGGCGGTATAAGTGACTTGTGCTCAGGCGTCCTTGAAACGGATGCTTGATTGGTGCCCTTCTCCCAACGAGAAGGCTTTTAGCAGGACCTCTTCAGCAGCAGTTCTGTAGCCCACTTAGAAAGAAAGGCTGCCTTGAATCCCATCTGGAGGAACCCAAATAAATCTGCAAGGAAAAGGAGCTTCTTTTAAGCAAACCCACCGGTGTTAAATAAGCGGCCTTTTTACAGGCGGTTCTTTGATCTCCAATTAAACGTGGTTGTTTTTCTTTTAGTTTTAGAAGTTCTACTGCCAATTGAGCTAGGGAAAAATAACACATCTCCCTCCCTCCTTCCCTCCCTCCCCGACACGCAGATGACCAACAGCTCCAAAGACTGATCTATATGGATTGGGGCGGCGGGGGGGGGGGGGAAGGGAAGTGGGTAATGAAGAAGAATGAAAATGAGAAAAACATCACTCAAAACTCAAGGAAGGTTATGAGTATATCTGAACGTTCGGGCTATTTTTTAAAAAAACTCGAGATTTGTGACGGCCTCTGTGGCTATTCGTGTAGCAATACAAAATCGTTTTCAATTACTGATATAAGGAGCCAGCGAAAGTTGGATAAAGGCATATGACGCTATTGATTAAATGAGCCACGATCTGCTTTTGACTTCCTTTCACAGAGGAAAACTCTACTGCTTGGAAACATCCAACCAACTACCTGCATACTGTTGCTACTGCTTCCTCGTTTATCAGTACAACATAGGGCCGTGCCCCTAAAGAATCCATAGAATTAACTGCTGGGAAATTAAGTACCTTAGCCACCACTATATAATAATAATAATAATAATAATAATAATAATAATAATAATAATAATAATAATAATAATAATAATAATAATAATAATAATAATAATAATAATAATAATAGCAAAACGGGACAGACCTTGGCCAAATCATGACAAACGGGAAAGACGCATCCCGGACTACAAGCGAAGTGGCGCAACCCGATCGTTTTCATCCACAGGTCTCCGCTCCTCTTGGGAGCCCTTTGCGCTGCCATTTCACCCCGATCCCAGAATTGCACGCCAGTTTTGTCTGGGACTAGCTGCCAAGGCACCTCTCTTGCGCTGATCTGGGCGATCGCGGCTTCCAGATTTAGACGGTGGCTTTAGAGTAGACGTTGGCTTTAGCTTGGCAGCTCAGATGCGGATAAAAGGCCCCAAGCTTGGGATGGGCTCTGTGTGTGTGTGTGTGTTTGTGTGTGTGTGTGTGTGTGTGTGTTGGAGACACCGGTCTTTCAAGCCTTGCCTTGAAGGTCATTTGCGCTCTATTCTTTACAACGCTTCTATTATACCCGCTAAGCAGGTGTTCCCTCCGGCATTATTCAGGCGGTACCAGCCCTGAAGACGACCGTGGTCTCTTCCAGAGACATTCCTGGTAGGAACAAACGTTGGCCTGAGATCTCGGCCTCCGCGATCTCCCCACTCGCTTTCGACACCTAGGCCGAAATCCAGTCCCTGCCCGCCTTGGGAAAGCGGATGGCGGAGCAGCCAAGGTCAGCTCAAGTTCAAGTTCAGGGTTGCCCCCAGATGAATGGGGCGACGAGGGAAAGGGCGGACGGGACTCCGATTCCTCCCTTCTCTTCTGGGGTTGGGGGGGGGGGAGGCGGACGGAGGACAAGCGGAGGGACCAGGGCTTTGGCATTTGGGAGCCGCGCCGGAGCAGGAGCTCTTCTTCCTTGGCTCCAGGCAGCTTCTCCATCGCCTCCAGGAGCCGAGTAACCGAGCTTCCAACCGCGACCGGGCTTGGGGGAAAGGATCCCTCCTTCGGCATCCTTCGCTGGACCCTGACGGCTCCCTGGAGGGAAGCAGGGACGGTGACAGGGCGGATGCCGTCCCCGCCAAGGCTCTTCCAGCTGAAGCGTCCAGCCTGGAACAAGGACTCTCGCCCAGTCCGCCTTTTGGGGAGGTGGGGAGGGAGCGCTGGAATGCGGGCTGGAGGGAACTTTCGCCTCCCTTAAGCCCGGTCGGTTTTGGGAACCCCAGGCTTGGTTTAGTTAAACGATCGCGGTGCAACCACGGCCTGCAATTTCAGCTCAGCCGGCTCCGGCTCTCCCGGTTTCTCGCAGAGGCAGTTTCACCAGCGGGCGCCGCTTCTCCTAGGGATCCGCGTCCTGCGCTGCTCACGGTTTTAATAAAACTAAGAAAGGAGGAAGAGGAGGAGGACGGTGGGCCTCCTAATCTTAAGAGAGGAACGGGAGGTTTTAATAGTCGCTTGATTGCTTCAATGTTTTGTTTTGTTTTTTGCATTGCACACTCGAGAATGAATGAATGAATGAATGAATGAATGAATGAGAAGAAATGGATCCAGCGCCTGAGAGTAGAGCGGATGAAACCCTGACTCAACGGGAGAATGAAATTAGGGTGGCAACCTGAACAGGAGGTGTGGGGAAGGGGAGGAGACCGTGGATTATCTCCGGCCTCCACTTTCCACTGGAGAAAGTTGGGTTTATCTACAGGACCCAGATAACAATATCATGCCTTTTTTTTTTTTTTTGGAAAAGCCGGCACGGGAGTAAGTGGAAGTAAGTGGAGGTTTTATACTCAAGCAAATCGATCCGCCTAGGATTCCAACTTGGACTCTTCTCTTCCTTGCCACGGCTGAGATCGTTGTTCGCGAGCAACCTGGAGTGGAGGACCGGAAAGAAACAACGCCGCGTCTTTTGGGAGTTGTTGGGCCAGGATCATGCCAGGATCACGAGTCGGCAGGGCTTAGGAAAAGGAAGGAACTGCGTGGTTGCTTTCAGTATCCAGGCGGTTGACATTGGGAGGTTTTGGGGGAAAGGCCAGGCTTTCGAAGACTTCAAGCTGTCAAGCCCGATTTCACTCCAGATGCTTTTTTTAAAAAAAGCTTTCCTGAGTGAGGATAGCAGGTTCAGATCGGAGGACAAAAATGTATTCAGCCTCACCAAAGCCTAGCTGCATCTAAGTGGAAGTGAATTTAGGGTGTTTTTTTTTTTAAAAAAAAGAAAAGAAGGGGGGGTCTTTAAATTTCCACTCACGTAGAGCAGGATTTTATATTTTATAGTGAAAACGTGAAGGGGGTTATAGTTGCTCCAGAATATTAATTCATATACACTGTCAATATTCTCCTTGGCCCTTATAGCTAAACACGTGCTCCTGCAGTAAATTGCATGCACTTAATATCCCAGCGAGAATAAATATTGACTTTCAGTCAACAGATAATTTAAAATAAGAATAATAAAAGAAAAATAAATTATTGTTGGAATTATGTAAGAAGTCCTCGATTTTACTGAGATGTAGCAAGAATGTATGACTCTCCTTTAAAAATAAACCAACAGCCCAACTTGTTAGCTTCATTACACATTATCATGTAAACATATAAAAAGCAACAGAGAAAACCCACCACTTCAAGAAGTTAGGGGTATTCTTAGGGAGAATAAATGCATGGATATAAACCAAGAGGCTAGTAGTTCAGATATCATTAGTTTGGGCCCAGAGAAGTATAAAACTGAAACAAATGAAGTATTTCAGTTAAAAGGTACCAGTCATTCTTCAAACGTCTGTTCATTTTAAACTCCTCTTTATTTCCAAAGGGTGAAAAATGAAACCCATGTTAAGTCTTCTGCTGAGCTGGCATTCAGACTGCATAGGTATCCCAGGGGTCTTTCTCCAAGTTCTGTGCAAGACAATCCTGTGTGTGTTGATTGAGTAGTCAGAATCTGTGTTCTAACTTACTCTCAAGTAAATGTAGATATGCAAGTTCATCCTGCAATTCTGGGGAGGGGTTATACTATTTGAGCTTTTGAAATGTAAAATGAGCTTTACAATTAAAAAGGAAACTAGCAGTATTTCTTTTGTATAATTTTGTATAATTTCTACAATTATGGTTGATTTTAATTGCTTTTAAAAATCAACTTAATAATCTTACTCTAACCAAGTATGAACACATTTAATTTATTGGGATAAGGATAAATATATATCTGGATTAAAAATATCATGGACTGCAGTTTCAACACATTTTATTATATTTCTGTATGCATTACTCTCAAAAAAAAATCACAAGAAATGATGAAACCACATAAACCTCCAAATAAAAAAATTCTGAAACAGTTTATGCTCACAATTGTACATATTTATAGTTAAGAAACATTTTTTATAAATACTGTTTCCTCTGTAGCAAGTTAATACCATAATTTAATTACAAATGGATAAATATGGCAATAGGTATTTACACAAGGAAGGGTGTTATTACGAAAAAAAATCCCTAACTGCACTACGTTTATTTTCCCTACCCCCACCCCCACAAATTTCCAAACAGGAACTAGCAAAAAGCACTAAAACATCACATGTAAACCCAGCTAACAGAAAATACATTCACAAGTGTTGGGAGAAGGGGGAAATTTATCTGGGTCGTTTTGAAAACAACATAGAGACTTTGGCACTTTTTAAAAAAATCTTTCAGATCTATATTTCAATGAAGTTTACAATCAAAGTTGCCTCTTTTAAAGGGAACACAATATTCAATACCACAATTACATGGGGGGGGAGAAACCATTTGCTTTCATGTTTTTCCCTTCTCCCCTTTTAAAATTGGTGAATTCAAGAACGAGGAACGAAGAGAAGAGAAGAGAAGAGAAGAGAAGAGAAGAGAAGAGAAGAGAAGAGAAGAGAAGAGAAGAGAAGAGAAGAGAAGAGAAGGATGCTCGAGGCAGAAAGAGCTCTGAGTGAGAAATGATAAAGGAAAAGCAATCCATAGCTCACAAAGTGGACCAATTTCTATACAATAAGAAAAGGTTGATTACCACCTTGGATTCTTCTATGTACACTGGGAGAGATGGACGAGCTCTGATCTTTTGTTCGCAAGGCGCTTGGAGGACAAATCTCTGCATACGGAACATTTGCAAGTGTGGAGGCAGCGGCTGTCTCTGGGTGTGGAGAACCCTTTGCTGCTTTGAAGAATTCCTTCTCCTTCCTCTCCTCCTTATTCCTCTTTTTTTTTTTTTAAAGAGCCCCTCTCCGCATTTCTCTCTCTCTCAATCTTTCTCTTTCTCTCGGCTTCGGAATGTTTCGAATTCAAGCAAAAGGAGAAAAAAGAGAGTGAATGAGAGACAAAACAGAGAGTTGCAAAACGGACTCCGACTGCTTGGCCCCCAGGGATCCAAGAAGAGTGGCAGCAGCACTGGGCGTCCTCAGACGTACCACTCGTTGAAATTGGAGGTGAGGCTACTGTGGCTCCCTCCGCCGCCACCGCCGCCGCCGCCACCGCCCGAGCCACCCGTGCCGCTGCTGCTACCGCTCCGATGAACTGCAGACGCCGCCACCGCTGCGGCGGCGGCGGCGGCCGCAGCAGCTGCCGGAGACAAGTTGGAGGCGGCCGTACTTTGGGTCTCTGTGCTGGGGGACACCAAACCGGGAGGGGTGGAGGATTCGTAGCCAGAGCTGGCAGCAGGCGAGGAGTCGGAGCCTTGTGGGGAAGATTCATGAACCTATAAGGCAAAGCAACACAATTACTATTATTAGATGTTTAGATTGGATTTGGCCTTTTTAATCCACCTATCGTGTCTTTCCCAAAGATGTTTGATTAAGTTATCGCGGTTGGATGTAAACTGAACCAAAAGCTGCCTTTTACAATTGATGATTTTGTCGATGCCGTGTTCAAGTGGTGCTTGATTTTATTATATTAATAATTAATACTATTTTCCTCCGTTATAAATAAGAACGTTAAAACGGGAAGAAGTCTTTCCAGAGCTAAGGCTGTGAGTCCCCACCGAAGTCCTCCTTAAAAAGGGATGGTTTATTTCCGTCCTCCCAGACCAGCACAGAGAACCCCAATCCTGTCCTGTGCAAGCTAAAGTTATATAAATCGTGACGCAGAAAAGCAGGCGTTTCTGATTCAACTCGAGGGCTCCCTCTGCCCCAGGCGAAAGCCCTCATTTCAAGGGGGGTCTCTGGCTTCCCATGAGCCCAGGCCGCCTCCTTGGCCATCCCTCGGCTGCTCCTCTCTCTTGCACTTGCTCTCCCTCTCGGGCACCTCTTAATCCCCTTCCCAGGCCGGCGCCCACGGGTTACCTTCATGTGTTTCCGCAGAGAGCTGGGGTGGGTGTAAGATTTGTCACACATTTTGCACAAGTAGGGTTTGTCCGAAGTGTGGACGTGCATGTGCTTCTTCCGGTCGCTGCTGTTGGCAAAGCGCCTGTCACAGCCTTCGAACTCGCACTGGAAGGGCTTTTCCCCTGCAAGAAAGAAGGACAGAGGCCGGGGTAAATCTCTGCAAAAAAGATCAGCCCACCGAAGCCGGATGCATTATTGAAGGGATCCTCTTTCAGAGCAGAAAAATCTGTGGTGAGTGAGTGACTGCAGAGAAAGCAGAATAGGCCAGGCCTATAGGAAGACGTTATTCAGTGATCAAATGCTACCTTATTTCTAAGCACCTTAATTTGAAAATCCCGGATACTTTCTCGCCCTAAGGGGGGTAAAAGGCGGCAGTGCAGTATGGCGGGATTTAGGTAAAACATGACAATCAGGAAATTTGAGAAAGTTCCGGGAGCTGTAAACTTTGTTTTCGAGGCAGACATAAACAGAGAGATCACACGTGTGAAAGACAACCTGTGGCCATTGTTTCAAATTCTAAATTCCCCGGGGAAAGCAAGAGAACGCGGCCTTGTTTCTATTTCGGGATACAGTTTAGAAGCAAAATTAGCTTCTCAGGTCAATCCAGATTTAATAAAACTAACCAGCACGGCGACCCAAGATCTGAAAAAGTGCTGTATTTTTTTTAAAAAAAATTTTTTTGGGGGGGGCTAATGGAAGGGACATTGGAAGTTAATCCTGGTAGATCTGCCTGGGATGTTGGATGGCAATGGGGAGGGGGGGAAGTATGTGGGAAAGGACTATGGAAGGAAATGCCTCCAAAATCTTTTCTTGGAATATTCTTCGACCTTTTTCACACCGTTACAAGATTTCCGAGTAATTTGTAGGTGTGAGAATTCAAATACCACAACCTCCGCTCCCCTCCCACTAAATCGGAGGTAGGAGAGATGAGCAATTTCACAAGAAATTCCATTAGTACGTAAATTGTTCCTTAAAGGCAAACCGCTCAGTGCCAAATCACGGCCATCTCCCTGCAAATCAACGTCTCGGGTTTGTTAAACCTCGTTAAAACCTGTCTGGCACCTCGGTTGGTCCTTAACACGTCAACAACACAACCAGAAAGGCCCAGAGAGGTCTCTTCCTTAATACTGATGTCCGGAAATCGCTCAAATATTTGACTTTTTTTCAGGGATGGGAAAAGAAAACAGAGGAGGGGGAAAAAAAGGGAAAAAAAGTCTGGGCTCAAATGTGACCGCGAGAAAAACCCTTGGAAACTGACGCCCTTTTGAATTTCATCGCTTGGATTTAGCTGCAAAATCGCGGGTCGTTTTGGCCCTATAAATCAGAGGATTCTAAGCCTGAAGGTTACATTGTTGTTTGCATAATATAAACAAGATAATTCAAAAACGCTTCAGCGGCTGCGACTGAGACTTTCAAAATGAGAAAGTGTTATTTCTTATCCCCTTAAAATGAAATGAAAAGTAACAGCATCGCTCTGAGGAAGGAGGGACGCCTTGCTCAAAAACAGAACTCGTTTGGGAAGAAAAGCAAATCTACTTTCAGTTTTTACAGCGCCGTATCTTATTCATTCTCCTGGATAATGCAGTTAATGCGCGTATTTCGGTAACTTTCCAGACCTCTACATATTTATCCAGCAATAAATCGGATGGATTTCTAAGTCAGTGTCCTCGGAATTGTATATTTATTGTGCAAGTAATCCTCGAAATCTCCGAGTTTCCCTTTGTAGTTATGCTCAGAAAGGACGGAGGGGTACAGCTCGCTTTTGCCGCCTTACTCCCCACCCGCATTTCCAGCTCTAGCGTGGCCGGTGCTTCGGTCTTCCAAGGAAAATCCCTGGTTCCTAACTAGATTTACTTAAACTCACGTTTGGTTTTACTCCGATAGAGAAGCGCAAAACTCAATAGCGAGACTCGCATGGACCTTTAAAAATATTTCTTTAAAAAATATGCCAAAAATTAAAACTCCGTATTATTTAAAGAAAAACACAGGGATAAAATAAAAAAAAGCGTTTACCAGCCGTACTCCGTGTAGACTGAGAGCGAGACGAAGGAAGAAAGAAAGCAAGCAAACCTTTCTATTTGAGTTTGAGCGGATTTTTTTTAACCGATCTGCCCACCCCGCGGCCACCATCCATCCGCCACCCCTCCCCGCTTTCTTCCTCGTCCGTTCCGACTGACCTGTGTGCGTCCTTTTATGGATCTTGAGGTTCTCGGAGCGGGCGAAGACCTTGCCGCATCCCGGGAAGGGGCAGGGAAAAGGCTTCTCGCCCGTGTGCACGCGGATGTGGTTGACCAGCTTGTACTTGGCCTTGAAGGGCTTCCCTTCGCGCGGACACTCCTCCCAGAAGCAGATGTGGTTGCTCTGCTCGGGGCCCCCGACGTGCTCGACGGAGACGTGGGTGACCAGCTCGTGCATGGTGCTGAAAGTTTTATTGCAACTCTTTTTGGGGCTGCTGAGCTGCTCCGGGTCGATCCACTTGCAGATCAGCTCCTGCTTGATGCATTGCTGGCGCATGTAGCGGAAGAAGGCCCCGGGGTGGTGGTGGTGATGGTGGTGGTGGTGGTGGGCGTGCGGGTGGGCGTGCGGGTGGTGAGCGTGGTGTGCCGCCATGTTCATGCCCATGTTCATATTCATGGGGCCGTATTGGCCGTGCAGCTGGGCCGCCGAGTAAGGATCAGTTCGGGGGCTGGCCACCTGCCGGTACTGATCCGACCGGCCGAAGACTTCTCCGGGTAAGCCCAAGCGCATCTGCCCGTTGAGTACGTTGGGGGAACCGGGAGCGCCATGCTGATCTCCGATGCCCGGGAAGAGCAGGTGGCTCTGCGCCTCCGCGTGCGGGTGGTGGAGGCTGCCGGTGGCCGCCGCTGCCGCCGCCCCAAAGAGCCCGTGCTGTCCGCCGCCGCCCGCCGCCGGCTCCCCGAAGCCTCGGCTCCGAAACAAGAAGTCCCGCGGGGAGTTGAAAGGCGGCCCGGAGTAGGAGCCGACATGGGCGGCGTGCGGGTAAGCCGGTGCCTGCGAGCTGAAAGCCGAGCCTTGTCCCGGGGAGAGCTCGTGAGCCGCCGCCGCCGCCGCCGCCGCGTTGAGCTTGAAGGCCCCCAGGTGAGCCGCCGCCGCCGCCGCCGCCGAGTCCACGAAGCTGTTCTGCAGGCTCAGTTCGCGCTCTTGCATCTCCGCCGCCGACGGGGGCGGGTGCCGGGCGAACGTGCCCACTCCCAGCGCGGGGAACTGCGGCCCCGCATCCAGCAGCATGCCGCTCGAACCCCCCTCCAAGGTCCGGGGCTCTGGGCTGCCGCCGCCGGAGCGAAAGAACGAACGAACGGGGAGCTGCCGAGGCGAGTCCAGGCGCAGGCGGCCACCCGAAGGGTATTAAACGGCTGAGGCGGGGGCGGGCCGTCCGTCCGTCCGGCAGGCAAGCAGGCGGGAAGGGCAGCCCTGAAGGGACGAAGGCAAAGAAGGGTCCGGGGAGAGGAAGGGGGCGAGAGAGAAAGGCAGAGAGAGAGAGAGAGAGAGAGCGGTGGGGGGGGGAAGGGAGAGGGGGGGTCTCGCTTTTCCCTGGGAAAATAAAAACACAAGGCACAAACCCCCGGCGAAGAGATGTCAGCGCCACAGTCACACCAACAGCCTCTCGCACACACAGGCGAGCCGCTATATAGTGAGAGCCGCGCGCGCTCGTTCGCGCGCACGCACGTACACACAAGGGAGGAAAAGAAGTGCGCGCACACGCGCACGCGCGGGGGGTGCGGGCGGGCGAGCGAGAGTGGCGGCTTTCCCCTCACACGCCACACACGCTTCCCCGAAAACAAACACGCCGTCCGCCTCAGCCGCGCTTCTCCTCCTCCTCCTCCTCCCTCCCGCTCTCCCCCCCCCACTCCCGCTCCCGGCCCTGCTTGGGGATCACTGCCCTCCTTCTCTTTCGCCGCTGCCCGCCATTCGCTTTGCCTGACCGGCTCCCAAACTTGCCAAAGGCGCCGCCGCGGCTTCCTCAGCGAGGAAGGAAACCGGCCGCCTTTTTTCTCGCCACAACCACCCAACCGCTCACTTTAAGTTGGGAAGGGTGGGAGGGAGGGAGGGGGCGGGGGGAAGGAGGGCGGTGAGGGGGATTGAAAGAAAAGGAAAAAAAGAGGGGGGTGGGGGGAGAAAGCAAAGGAGAAAAGAAGGCAGTCCGGAACAATAAGGCAGGCGGTGGGAAGTGCCCCAATGTGCGTCCCTCAGGCCGGGCGCGGGTCCCACTCAGGCATGGCTAGCGCCCGCCATGAACAGGCTCCAGCCGCGAGGGGGAGCGGGCAGAGCCGGTCCTTTCTCCTCCTCCTCGTCCTCCTCTCCCTTCTCTCTTTGGCGCGCGCGGAGGGGGGGGGGCGTCCTCCCTGGTCTTCCCTTCGCCTCTCCTCCTCGTTTCCTTGTTGAGGTGGGCGCCGCTGCGGTGGCTGGTTTTTATCCCCCCGCTCTCCACCCGCGTCTCCTCCCAGCCTCTCCCGCTAGCTGTTAGGCTGGACTGGCAGCTCCTCTCCCACCGCCCCCTTTAACAGCAGCCAGGCCATTCTCCAGGCGCCCTCTCATTGGTCGCTCCGGCCCATCAATCCGAGACTTTCCCCCCTAGATGGGCTAATCGCCACTCGCGAGTCCCGGGCTCCGATCCGCCTCCTCTCTCTCCTTCGCCCCGGGTAGCGGGCAGCGCTCTCCGAGTCCCGGTGGGCACCTCCTTCCCCCGAGCCAAGGCGAGAAAGAGGCAACCTTTGGATCAGAGGGCAGAGAGGACAAGCTGGCCGGGAGGGGGAGGAGGGGATCGGAGACCGCTGACCGCAGCGAGCGCCGGGCAGAGCTTGGGGCGCGGAGAAGGGAGCAAAAGCAGCAGAAACTCCCCGGGGACTTCAGTCTCCCCGCAGAAGAGAGGGACCCCGTCACCCTGAACTTTCAAGGGGTGGGGCAGGAGGCTGGGGAAGCGGCTGACTACGAAGGAAGAGCCGCTAGTAGGAAATGGCTCGGCGGGAAGAGGCAGGCAGCGGTAGCCCCTTCGGAAGATGCCCTAAGGCTTGGCCGAAACCGACGGGGGTTCCTAAAACTCTTCCCCGCCCCTCCCTTCCCAGGAGAGAGGCTGCGCGGAAGACACGGGTGCAAATAGAGATGTCTGCGCCTTGTGTCAAGGAAGAGAGAGGGACGGTTGGGGGTGGCCAGGAGGGGGGCAAGGCAGCTGGCCGCACGTCGGGGAAGGCAACGCGGAGAGGCAGGCAGGCAGGCAGGCCCTGCAACCTGGCCTTGAGAGATCCGGGCGCGCGTGAAGGAGCGAGATGGGACGAGCGGGGTCAGAATCGGCTGTCGGTTCTTGGGGGTTGAAATCGGACCAAAAACATCCTGTGAAAATTCCCAACCTTCGCTTCTACTAGGCACGTAACTGGATCCGCGTTATTTTGCGTAAATGGACCCCAGAAAACAGCAATCCTGAAATAACAACAGTAACAAGAAGTAATGGCGCCATCTTCTTTCTTCCATTTAGCAAAACTAATAACCCGCTTGTGAGGCTCTAGAAAATCCCGAAAGCAGTTCTTCCTTTTAAATTGTATTTGTTTTATGAAGCTACAATTCTACAATTGCAGAATTCTACAACTCTTCTGTTCAAAAAATAATTATTATTATTATTATTATTATTATTATTATTATTATTATTATTATTATTATTTATTTATTTATTTCTTAACATGGGCCTGTTTTTAAACAGATTTTGGAAGGAAGATTAGTTAGGCGGTAAATGCTTAAAATATATTGTGTGGACTTGTAGACAGGACGTCATACAAGATTTAACACTTTTGGACAAATCCTTTTGTTTTACTTATGCTTTATTTCGCCCCCCTTCCCCGCGTACACACAAACACAAACACACGCAGAAAATAATTATGAAATAAAGAAGTCTTTTACCCCCAGCTACCCAGAAGTAAACCCGGACAGAGGTTGCTTCTTCGCCCTGAGCCGAGGCTTTGACAGCCGAAAAGAGCTTTGAAGACGAAGCGCTGCTTCTCACTGCTTCCCCGCCTCGGGAGGGTGAAGCGGGCTCGCCGACCATTTCACTGGCTTTTACCGCGTCCCCGGGCCAGACTAGCTGCCCAGCGCCTCCGCTTCTCTGACCGGCTGGCGGGAGGAGGCGGAGGAAGAGGAGGAGGAGGAGGGCGGAGAGGGCAACCCCGAGAGACGCGCCCTCTCCTTTATTGATCTGGCCAGCCTGTATTGCGGAGCCTCGCCTTTCGTCCCTTTTTGGAATCGGGAGCTCGGGCGGCGGGCAAAAAAGCTGGGCCAGAGGTGGTGGCGGCGGCAGCGGAGAAGCCGGTCTCGGCCTCTTCCAAACTCCCGATATTCGGCGAACTTGACCGCGGTGCAATTGTACAGGCGGTGTACGCGGCCTGAACCCGTCCGCTCGAGGATCCGTTCCACCCGGTGTTAGGGAAGGTAATGGGAAAACGGCGTCTTGCTTCCCTCTGTTTTCTTCAAAGAAGGGAAGGGAATGCGCCCACAATGGTTGTGAAGGTGGCCTTCCTTCCTTCCTTTTCCTTCCTTCCTTCCTTCCTTCCTTCCTTCCTTCCTTCCTTCCTTCCTTCCTTCCTTCCTTCCTTCCTTCCTTCCTTCCTTCCTTCCTCATAGCGGCCTCCTCCCTCTTGATTGTCCAGGACGGTTGGGTGTCTGGATAAAATAGTTCCTTCCAGCAGGAAACTCCGTAGGCTCAAACTCTGCGCTTTTCTTCCAAACTTCATTTCTCCTTTCTTTGCAGAAAGTTCAAAGCTTGACCGCCGACCTTCTTTCTGCTTCTCCCCCTCCCGCTTTATTTGTCTCCAAACCGCAGAACCTTCTCGTTCTCCCCCCACCCCCCCACCCCCGCCACCATGTCACGGCGGTGACCAGGAAAGGGGGGTGGGTGGGAGAGAGAGAAGCTCCTAGAAACAAGCCTGCCGTCTCTTTCATGGGCCATTGGCCGAAGTGCAGCCTTCCCAGCGCCGCCTTTACCAGGAGAGAAAGCAGCCGGCAGGCAAAGTTCCTTGGGAAAGTGAGGTCCGAGGCATTTCTTGAAGGTCTGGTCTGCACGATCTGGGAGGCTTCTCAGGAGCAACTCTTGGGAAAACATGTCCCTGACTTGTAAGTTTATTTCTTTTCCCGTTTCTGCCTTTTCCTTTTCCAGACTGAGAAGGTGGCAGGATTGGCTATATTTTGTGGTCTTACTATTTCCCATAAACGGCCACTTTGAGATTCCTGCTCCTTGAAATTGACGTCTGGAGTCACAGGAAGGGAACCCATGAGATCCTTTTGCCTCTCGGCGGGTCTCTGCAGAACCTCCCGCTTCCTTTGATGCCGGAAAAGATTTTCTTGGGCCAGAGGATAGCCTCCTGCGTGTAGATAACCGTACAGAAAAAGTATATACAAAGTGTGGAGAATCCAACTTTTGCTTTGCTGTAAACCTTTTCTCAAGGAGAGCTCCAATTTTCGATTCTTCCCAAACCTGCTTCTTAGTATGCTTCTCTTAGGCCTCCCGGTTTTCCCTGAATTTACTTAAGGCTAGAGAAATGTAAACCTGCAGCCTGAATTAGAAATTCTAAGGAAGTGTGTGGAATGTAAATCTCTTAAATCTTTTTCAACCTAGCCAAAGATAAAGTATCTTAAAACAGAATGCTGCTTGCTTGAGAATTAATTCCATGTTATTTAGGGGCTCCTCCCCGCCCCCATTGAATGTGCCTCAGATTAACATGGCCTGTCTATTGTTATTAGGCTGGTTTCTTTCCCATTGAAACCCAAACTTTTTTTTAAAAAAATCATTCTTAAGATCCAAATCTGTCAGATAATGCGTTGAGCGTCCATGCTGGATTTCTTTATTCTTCAGGTTGATTAGAGTTGTTTCTAAATAAAAGTGTTTAGAGTTTGCATGATTTGTGCGGTGCGTTTGTTTTAAATAGTGGTGGGAGCAGAATTTTGAGAAAGGGAAAAGAGAGGACGAGTAAGATTTCCTGGTAACATTCCATTTTTACATTATAAATTCAGCCTGTAAAGTCATTCCAAATTACTATGAATTGGTGGAGGAGGGTCTGCCCCCCCCCACCACCTATTTCTTCAGATCTGCTTGCCTGGGATTGTTTTCTGTATCACAGGCGTTTACAAATTCAACAGGCTCATCAACAGGAGGTTCCCAAACTCAAGATCAACCATTTCTAGGCCCTTCAACCTCTGACCTTTGAAGACCAGAAGAAAGAAGGATCTGTAGAGGGCAGCGTCCTTTTGTAATCTACACTTTGGAGTGGCCACCATCGGAACCAATGTGATCCTCTCCCCTCTTTTTGTTGCTGTCAGGATTCTGACAGAAAGCCGAGGGAGAATCTCTTACATATCATGACACTCTCAGCCAAAGATATATATATATATATATATATATATATATATATATATATATATATATATATATATATATATATATAAAACTTTTGAAAGACTGGACTAAAAACAACATGTGGGCACAATAGCAATAGAGGTCAAAGAAGAAGCCATCTTCACCTTCCCCCTTCAATCCTATTAATATTTATCCTTCGGCTTTGGCTAGAGACTGTGGCCCTTTGGAGCACAAGGCTTTTGGGGAAGAGAAGAGAATCAGAGTGGGGTTCCAGATGCCAAGGTACTGGGCTGCTTAAAATCCACCTAAGCTCTGTGTGTCTGTGTGTCAAAATGTCAATAGAGGAAAATGCACAACTTTGATGAAATTCATCACTTTTGAGTGGAAGTATAATTAACCCAATTACTACATATTTTTTGTTTGTTTACAAAAATCAGATCCTTTTAAAGAAGCATGTATAATGAAAGAGACTCAGAGGTTTTCCTTGGCATGTCTTGCCCTGCTTTCTGCGGCCTCTCTCCAGCTGTGGGGCTGGCCAGCTGGCCTTGTTCTGGGAATGCAGAACAAGTGGCAGCTTGAGGATGCCTTTCCCTCACTTGCTACAGCTGGGGTCAGATCCTCCCTGCTGCCATTCACAAGGAAGGGGAGCATCCGGGAACCATATTGCTTATACTTGGGGAAGACGTCAAAATCTTGCTGCTTGATTTATCTCAAAAAAGCTTCTTCCAATCGGTTGTTGAAAAATAAGGGAGCGGGGGAGATGCACCTCTATCATCACCAGAATCAACCATTTAATTTTGATACCATTTGCTCTTCTAAAAGTAAAGTGCAGGCACACAAAATGAGATAATAATAGAGACAGAGTAAATCTGGGATACAGAGAGGCAGCCGTTACAAATGTTGATGTCTTTCCTGTATCCCTTTGATTGTAACAGTTTAATTTCAGATGGCTAAATGGATCTCTAATTGCCTAAAGTTGGTTTGGATTGAGGCGATAGATAAATGATATAAATATATCCATATATATTCTCTATATAGAGAGAACCAGATAGTATTTATTCTGTAATCCCATACATTTAACAACCCAGTTATGTTTTCACTATTAAAAAGAGTTATTATATTCCTTTTAATTGGGGGAAAATATATTGGCTGCTAATTTGAGAGGATGCAGCATGAATTTAACTTTTTGGCTGCAATCTCACTGAACTATAGTTAAGTCTCACTGAATTCTTTAGATTTATTTTTGAGCAGCCACACATACCTATTTTAAAATATTGTAGAGAGCTTCAAGGTTTGGTTTTTTTTTTTGTATCAGCTGGTTCAGAATTAAGTACAATTATATTAGCTTCATTGTAAAGCAATGGCAGTCATCATGTTTATCAACCATATTTAGGAAATGACCAGACCCTCATTTTTGAAAATACAGAAATCTCAATCTCACTTAATGTATTCAAAGCTGAATTGGGTTTCTCTATGTCTTTTTTTTAACCTTTTCTGCAGCCCAGTAAGCATCCTCAAATTTCTGATAGGCATCAAGAAAGCAGATTAGAGCTAAGAGCAGGGAGAGCATAACAGAATTGGTATTTTCACTTCATAATATGTTAAAAATAGTTGCTGGTGATATCTCTAAATATATACCATATCATCACATGGATATTGTTTGTATGTGCTAGGCCATGTATCCCTCTCCCCAAGGGGCTGAGAAAACAAAAGTAGAACATGTACAACACATTTTGATGGAGTTTATTTGGAAGTATTTTTTAATAATATATGTACTGGACTTAACTTGTAAATAAATGGGTATGTAACTAAAGCTTCACAACTGATTCTTAAACACCTACTCAAGCGAAAACCTTTTTGATTTTCCTCCCACATAAATAAACATATCATACCCCTTCGAAAATCCCAAATCTACTTCAAAAATTCCGTAGTAGGTAAACCTATCGAAATAAGGAGGGGGATTTTTGCTCACAGTCATCCTGCATTTGTTCTTTCGGGGTGCGGTCCAATAGATACAATATAGTGCCAGGGAACAGCAAACCCCGTTTTAACTCGAGGTGCTGCTTACTTTGAACAGGATGTGCATAGGATTGTAATGCTAAGTGCGGTTTCTTGGGGTCGCTGCGTGCATTCCAGCTCGGCTTTGCTCTGATAAATCCCTGCAGCTCTCTGCCACTGGCATCTAACCTGCAAGATCATGACAGATAACAACCACCACAACCACAACCGCTGTACAAATTAGAATCGGTAAGTATGCCTGTGTGTGTTTGGAATGGAGGTGGAGACACGTTCCTTTGTATGAGAGGAAGAAAAGGAAAAGGGGGTTGCTTCAGCTTAATTGATCCAGAACTGAGACAAAGCATAGGAAACAGCAGTTTTTAGCCGGGGAAATCTATTTGCTTGGCATACTGATTATTACTTGGATACATCAGCCATTGATTTGAAACAGCTTTTGGATCTCGCTGAGGGACCCACCTGAATACTCCACATTTGTTCTACCCTGAAGAGTAAAAAAAGCCCAACGGCCTTGTAGTAATGCATTTAACCCGTTCTTAACTCAGTGACAGAAGATCAAGTGAAACGTAACCCTTTTAGAACGTAAAATCAAAGGACTAGAAGTCTTCTAGTTCAATCCTGCTCAAAGGCAAGATCCTGGTCAAATGGTTGTCCAGTCTATTTTTGAAAACCTCCAGTGATGGAGCACCCACAACTCTGGGAGGCAAGTGTTCCATTGATTAATGGTTCTCCTTCCTTTTTCCTCCAAATACACTACAAAAATTTGCTGAATTAACACTGCAGGGCTCTATTTACGATAGATAAGCCTTACATTTTCAGTAGCAGAAAATATTTTGAATGGAAGCTGGGCCAAAAAGGGGGCAGAATCAAGAACCAAACAACCCATGAAGCTCAAAATCCACACGAGGGATTTATAACGTCTTCTAGAGCAATGGAAAGCTTGTCTTCATTAGTGGTAGATAGATCGCCATAGCAACGGCTGGGCGTCGCAGTAAAATCACTAGTATAGAAATGGGCTGGGACAGCTACTTAATTTACTGGTTTCATTGGGACAAAGTGTGTGTGCCACAGGAGAGGTGCAGGATTCTATTTCCTGTGGAAGAAGGGATGGGGGTGAGGACATTAAATTTACTAACAGGTCCTTGTGGAAGAAAGAGAAAACCAGTCTCTTCCAAACTCCTTTATTTTAGAGGAATGATATGAATTTCTTGAAAATTATTCTGGAGTCAGAATCTAAAAAAACCCGTAGCTGAATTAGTTGTTCTTTCCACACAATAAGTTGTCCTCTTCATAGGTCTCTCTTCTGCTCGCCTAGCCTATTCCCATGTGTAGATTTTGACAAGGTGCTTAACCCGATTATTGAATTATTTTTTGTGCTCTGCATACATAGCACATTGAACATAAAGCGACTAGTGGGGTGTGTTCACAGAACATGTCAAACTATGGAAGAGAGAGAGAGAGGGAGAGAGGGAGAGAGGGAGGGAAAGAAGGAGGGAAGGACTTTAATCAAAATGAAAACTAACCCAACTTCAACTGACTTCACCCAGTGTGTTGACTAACACAGCTAGAGAGTGAGTGAGTGTGTACGCACGCGCGCCTGAAGAATGTGGTGCCTGTTCGGCTGGCAGGGCTTTTTAAAGGATCTTGAGAAAAGCTGTTAATTGCTCTCTCGTTTTAATTATTCCCCAGAAGGCATTTTTCTCTATTCTGGAATATCGTCCCCACCTCCCGAATATCAATAACATGTGTGCACTAAAGACAACTACTTGCAAATGGGTTTCGAGATCATTATCATATATTTGCATAATGCCACCGTCAAACAAATGCCTAAAAAATGCCAAACAGCAAGCAAACAAAAACACGAACTCTAGAGAGCTGATTTACGAAACGTGCCGTGGACTGAAATAGAAAGGAGGGAAAGGGAGGTAAACAAAACAAATAAACAAACTAGAAGGAAGAAAGCAGAGAGACTCATTACAGTAATTGGTTTGGGGAAGATACTATATTTGGCGAAATAAATGGAAGAACAGGTGTTTCAGAATTAAAGTAAATACCCCTTATATACCGAAACCATGAATTAATTTCTACCTATTTCCTCTGGTAGGTTTTGAATGGCCCACAGTAGTAAAACATGAATGTTTCCCCCTGTACAATTTCGAAGAGGGAATCCTGGCCAGACAGGCCCGGTTTTGCATAGCAGTTGCTTCATAATAACGTCGCGGTTCGTTCCCTGCTTTACCGTATTCAGAAGCGAGTTATTGCTTCCCACTGCAGGATTGCGGAATAACGTCTATCTAGTTACCTACTATCTTGCGCAGACGGGACGCTTTCCTGGGTCCACTAACGATCAGCGACCATGGCGGTGATGGAGATAATAACAGGGATGATTATGATGATTATGACGATGATGATAATGGTTGGGAGGGAACAAGTGCACTCATTTGCTGCTTCGCCCGAGATAACAAAAATGATAGCCTGGCTCACAGGGTGGGCTTCTTAGCCCTTAGGATGCCTGGCCTAGGGTGGAACGTAGAAGATGCGAGTCTCACATCCTCAAGGCGTACAAAACGCGTGTTGACGAGTCAGGCCTCTTCAAAAACAGCATGTATGCCCTGTCTGTCGTTCCACAGCAGTTTTTCCATCCGATCAGTCTGACCAAGAAGTTTTCGCTACCGTCCATAAAATTGTCCCAAACCGGACGACCACTACCACCTGCAAGGTTACAATCCTCACCCGTCCTTCCAGCCTTGAAGCATCGACTGTTTGGAGTCACACACACACACACACACACACACACACACAACAAAGCAATGGATCGGGGAGAGCAATTTGGATTAAGACGCTCGAAATCGAGAGCAGTTCCGTATCATGATATTGTTGTGCTGGACAAGAGGGCGAACAGGGATGTCGGTTCGAGGCACCTGCGCGCAGCTGCAGTCCTGTAACTCAGGTCTGCCGTAGTGATGGACCTGGGCATTTGCGTGAAAGAGTTTGATTTTGAGAATTCAAGTAAGGTCTTTTCCTCCTCAAGCACCCATCCTAACAGGCACAACGGTGAAAGAATCACTGAAAAGGGTGATCTATTCTCGACGCTTGGAATCCTAAACACGCTTGATAGGGAATAGAGTCCCTTAGATCCGGTGGGTTTTATCTGGAAAGAAAGAGAGATGATATTGCTCGGGAAGATATTTAATGAGAAGCACACGCGTTACTCGCTGGGTGGCCAGATCCTAACAGATGCTTGTAATGACTGACCCGGGCGGCCCTTCCTTATCTCGCGACCTGAGGGCAAGTGAGAAAGTGGGGGCGGTTCCTGGTAGAAGGGGGGCTTCTCGGGGCTTCTCCCTCCCACCCTCTGTAGGCTAAAAACTCAAGGAATGTCTATTATTTTTATTGCAAGGAGAATTGAACTTGGCGTGGGACGCTTTCCGCATCGTTTCCGACTGTGGCAAATTAGACGCAGGTCTTTGGCCAAAAAAAGCCAGCCTAGTGTGGCGCATCGAACCAAGCGCCAGAGACCCCGCCGAGCCTTTTCGCGCGCTACTTAAGTTAGACTAGTAACTTTTTTTAAAGGAAATGTTACTGCCCGTTTGTGAGGCTCGTTCCCGCAGCAGCTCGCCATCCCCACGCCGACTGTAAAAGGCCGCTTCCCTTCCTCTTCCGTTTTCCGAATCGCATCCCTCATCCCAGGTTTTTAGAGCAAGTACTTTCCGTTCCCAAATGTAGAGACTTGCCTTGGCCATTCCTACAGGCCCCCACCGGGAGACGAATGACATTCATTTCATTACAACATACAGATTTACAAAAATTAATCTATTTGCATCAATGTAAGAAAAACGAAGGGGCGGGGAGGAGCTAGAGTTTTGGGTGCCCGCCATTCCCTCCACTGTTCCTTTCTGACCAGAACTAAACCCCTGGGTTTTTTCTTTTCTTTTCTTTTCTTTTCACCTGCTTCTGAAAACGCTTCGAGCGCCAGATATACTTCTTGAAAGGACTTGACAAACTTTATGCGGTGAAAAGAGCACTCTGAGATCTCTGATTCCCCCCCCCCCCTCCCAAAAAAGAAAACGGTTCGGAGAAACAGAATCGAAAGTTGGAAGGAGAGGAGACCCGAAAGGCGCGAGATAAATTTGGAGGTAGTAATGATTTAACATTTGCGGAATTAATTCAGTGGGCTGGGGGGTGGGGGAGGAGGAGGAGGAGGAGATGATGTGAGGAAGAACTAATTTAGATAAGGGGGATCTAATTTTTTTCTGAGACGCGATCATTTGAGACGGAATTCGGGAAAACGAATTCTCTCTGCTCCAGCGATTACAGCAATGAATGCTTTGCTTTCTCTAAAGAAAGGGACGTTGGCAGTTCTCCACAGCGGCTCACCAGCCCCCTCGTCGCCTCCTCTCTCTTGCAAAGCACAGGCTTTTTCTGGAGCCACGAGGCGGCCTTGTGGGTAGGTCAGTGCCTGGGTCCTTAATGAGGAGAGCCGAAGAACAAACGGACATCCACGGGACCTTTCCAGGGCCCGCGTGGGAAAATTGGACGTCTGCTCGGGTGGAGCTGACTCTCTTGGGGATTAGCACAACGACTTCTCCGTGGAACTGGAGATCGGACAGTCTCAGCGGGATGGCTCGGGAGGGAAACTTCCTTGGAATTGGGAATCTTCCCTTTTCCTACAAGGATAAGACGTTCTCGCCGAAGTGTCAATGATGGGCAGCTATTAACGTGGATTGTTCTAACCACCATCCTCCTCCACGCGCCCGTGCATCGCCTTTGCCAAGAAACAACCTGTTGTAAAAACAAGACTTTGGACAGGCGCCGCTCCCAAAAGACCCAGCGCTGAGTTTTGCAGGCGGAAGGACCGTTCACCCAGCGCCAACCCGGCGCCCTACAGGTGGCAGGGAAGCCCCGGCTCCTCCCCATGCAACTCTGGACGAGAGTCACAGCCGCCTCAGGCCGCCGCTCGCTTGGCGCTTCCTCGGCGACGAGGCGCGAACTTTCCCCCTTCTTTCTCTCCCTTTCTCTTTTCCGCCGAGGGCAACTATTTCGGGGAAGGGAGGGAGGGAGGAGGAGGAGCTGGGGAGCAAGTGCGAAAAAAAAAAAAAGAGGGGGAGGGGGAGGGGGAGAGGACGCAGGCAGGAGCGCGAGGGCGGTTCCCCGCTGAGCGCCCGGCCTGAATGGGAGCCAATCGCGCTGCCCTGGCCTCTGCCAATCATCGGTCTCCCTCCAATCCCACCCGCGCACATTTCCAAACTCTGGTTCCCAACCGCGCCGCTCAAATGTGCCGAGCGCTCTGCCAATCGCTGGAGGCCAGAGCGGGGAGCGGATGGAATGAGCAGCCGAGTTGGGAAGCGGAGGAGACAAAAGAAGTTAAAGAGCCGCTTAATCGCTCCATGTTTGGCAAGGCGGCGGCGCTGGTGACGGTGGCGGCGGCGACGGCGGCAGCGGGCAGGGGGAGGAAGGCTTCAGCCCCCGCCGGGTTGGCCCAGGCCCGGGCTACCCCCGGGCGGCTCGATGGGCCGTTGGGCGGCGGCGGCGGCGGCGGCATGGAGCCCGCGCTGAGTTGCAAGAGGAGTCCCAGCCTGCGCTTGGCCGACTCCTTCAGCGGCGGCGGCGGCTTCCATCCCTTGCACCCGGGGGACTTGGGCTCTTCGGACCCGGCTGCTACCGCCCCCTTCGGGCCCGAGCACGTGGCGGCGGGCGCTCTCAAGCTCAGCCCGGCCAGCCCCGAAGCGACTTTCGCCGCGGCCGCCTCTTTGCAATCGGCCGGGAGCGGAGTTGGCGCCAACGGCGCGGCTCCGGCCTCTGCTAGTCAGCCTTACAGGGCGGCGGGCAGGGAGCTGGCGCTGCGGCGGGAGCCGGCCTTGCGGGGGGATCTCCAGCAGCCCCCGGCGGCCGCCAGCTCGCCCATGTTCATCTCCTCGGCCGGCACCTACGGCGCTGGGGGGGACCTCCACGCCGCCGTCTTTCCGGGCCTGCACGAGCATCCCGCCGGCACCTCCGGCGGGCACCACCCGCTCAACGGCCAGATGCGCTTGGGGCTGGCCGTGGCTGCCGCCGCCGCCGCCGCCGCGGAGTTTTACGGGCGCATCGAGCCCTTCCGCCCTTCGCCCGCCGCCTCCGAAGCGTCTTACGGCCCTGCAGCGCACGGCTATCCGGTCAACTTGGCGGCGGCTGCTGCGGCCGCCGCCGCTCTGCAGCAGCAGCAGCAACACCAGCACTCGCGCCCGCCTGCACATGCGCACCACGCGTCGCCGCCGCAGCCGTCGCACCACGCGGGCGCCGCCGCCGCCGCCGCCTTCCTGCGCTACATGCGGCAGCCCATTAAGCAAGAACTGATCTGCAAGTGGCTGGAGGCCGAGGCGGGCGGCGACGGCGGCCCGCCACCCTGCTCCAAGACCTATAGCACCATGCACGAGCTGGTCAACCACGTCACGGTGGAGCACGTCGGGGGGCCTGAGCAGAGCAGCCACGTGTGTTTCTGGGAGGAGTGTCCCCGCCAAGGGAAGCCCTTCAAGGCCAAGTACAAGCTCATCAACCACATCCGCGTGCACACGGGCGAGAAGCCTTTCCCCTGCCCCTTCCCGGGATGCGGCAAGGTCTTCGCCCGCTCCGAGAACCTCAAGATCCACAAGCGGACTCATACAGGTGGGTGGCCTCTTTCCCTCGTGGGCGCCTTCCCCGGCTGCGACCCGCCACGCCAAGCTCGGGCTTCTCTTCTCTTCTCTTCTCTTCTCCGCCTCCCCACCCCGACACCCCCTCCTTTCCCTGCGTCGGTTCAGACATGTGACTTTTTATCATGAATAAGTAATTTCTTGGGCGCGATCGCTCCGCACCGCCGCGAGCGAAAGTCTCCTTGATAACATCTATATTATGCTGTATCTCCGCGCGTGTTGGAGGTGAGGTAAGCAGCTCCAGCTGAGAGGCTTGGGCAGCTGGCGAGCTTTCCAGCTCCACCACACTCTTCCACAGGCAAGGCGAAGAGTCCTGGGGAGGTCTGGAAAAGACACCAATGCCTGGGGAAATGAGAAAAGTCACAGGAGGCCCCAGGAACCAAGAAGCGGCGCTCTCTGAACTTTCTCTTCTGAAATCCAATGTTGTTGGGTTTTTCCACTGTATTCTTTAGTGTAAGGGTGTGGGTGTGGGTGTGTGTGACATGTCTTTCACGTGAAATCCAGAGTTTGGTTGAGCTATAAACCTTCGGTTTGGATGGTGGTGTTGTTTTTTTCTTTTTTACGTTCAAAATTTAGGCATACTTCTTATAGTTGCCTTTGTGGTTCTGGTGTGTTTTGGAGCCGTTGGATAGAAAGAGATGCACGTATCTATGCTGTCCGAGGGGAATTTTTTTTTTTTACAACGATCTCCAAAAGTGGAGAAGAGACCCTGGAAGGTGAGACGAGTGGGCCTGTGGCTGCTAAAGGAGAGGATGAGGCTTTTTTAGTGGAACTGGGTTTTAACGGCGCTGTTAACTTTTACGGCTCGGTTTTGATCTGCGACAAGCCTTTTGATTCTCCTTAAAAGCCAGTTGGGATTTATAGTGGCCTGTAGACAGATATTATCCACCGGAGACGTTTTATGGGGAAGGTGGGCAGCACAGGAGGGGAGTTCACCTAATTGTTTTCGTGATTTATTGTGTGTGTTGCTGCGAAGAGAGAGCGAGGCGGACAAGGTGCAATGCGCTCTTCAGCCGCCAAAGTGAATGGCCCCAGGCGACCAGAGCGGTCGGTTTTTAGGTGGCGAATCTGCCCAACTAAACCCATCTGGCTGCACGCAGCTGCCTCCTGTTCTTGTACAGACTTCTCGGAGTCCTATAGGGAAAGGCGTGGGGAGGGGGGGGTTGTGTGTGTCCCGCAGGTTGGAGAATAAATAATTCTCCTCTCCCTTCCCTCTTGAGTGCAGAAGTTCTTCGTTTCTGGTTTTCTTTCATGCTGGTGCTTGGCGGAGTGGGTGGGGGTGTCTGACTGGTCTCTCCTTACCCGCACTTTTGGGGGCTTTCCCCCTTGCCTTCGGCCGCCGCCGCCGGATAGGCTGCTTTTCCAGGTCTCGCCGCCCCGGGTAGTTGTCGCTGAAAAAGAAATTCAGTTGGGAGGCGATCATTTTGGCGCCAGGCCGCCTGCATGTAGGGGAACCGGAACGGTGGGCTCGTCTTCTGCCTGCTTGGTCAGGTCTAAGGGACGGAGGCGAGGAGGAAACTCGAGCTTGGCTGTTTGGAAATGTCTCAGGACAGCCGGCAAAGGATCTGACCGGCTCTGCGGGTCCTGGTCGCGGTGCGTTTTTTCTCTTCCGAGCAGCCTTCCCGGAAACGAGAGGCAGCCACGATCTTCTGCCTCGCTCCAAGGAGGGAGTTTATGCCTTTGGTTGCAGGGTTAGGCTGTTCGCCGGCCTCCCGGAATGAAGCAGAGGCAACGCTGCGGGTTAGGCGGACGGAAGCCGTGCCTGGGCCAGAAGAGTGGCCTTTTCTCCTCCTTTCCTGGCTGCTGGTCCCGAGGAGGAAGAGGTCGCTTCGGAATAAAAGGCGAATATACGTGTCCCAGGATAATGTTGGAGGATCAAATCCGGGTGGGTCACCGGGATCAGAGGTTTTGTCTTCCGAGCTTTCGGGTAGTTGTGCTGGAACCCATCTTCAGGGAACTTCTCTCTAGCTGAGCGTGTTCTGTTTTGTGTATTTATAGGATGTCTGTTGTATGTGGCTTTTTAGATGCTTGATGCGGGGTGTTGATGGTTGGCTTTTAAGTTGTTCCTTTGCTTGTGCTGCCCAGCCTTCGCCTTCTAAGTACTTGATAAGTTGGTGGTAAATGAGCACGTCTCTTGACTGACCAAGGGCCTGTTTCCCAGGCTTCGATCACTTCCCTGGCTTTTTTGTGCCTGCTCATCCAACAATCTTAGTAGCTGAGAAGTTGAACATGTTACATTCAACTTTGCAGCTACAGATTCTAAGATCGCTTCCTTTGAGTGTAAGCGGGAGAAAGCTGGATTTCATTTCCAGCTTTGGATTTCCTCAAGGCGCAGGAAAAGCAAGGCTCCGGTTCTACGCCGTCCCCTTCATCCTTCTCGGGAGTTGAACGTCGGTTTCCTTTCCAGGAGAAAAGCGGGCCTATTTGCGAGCCTTTCTACAAGCCGCGAATTCTCGGGCGGCCCCGTCGGGAACGACGCCCGGGCCCCACTTCCCACAGCGACCGGAGGACTGAGCGAGAGCACCGCGGTGCTGCCGTGAACTTTCCTCCGAAAGGAAGGCAAAAACCAATACCAGGCCGGCGGAGGCGTCTGTGGTTGGGATATTAGATCTTTGTGCCTTTCCCTTGAAACACGGCCCGCTTCCCAAGCAGGATGGATTGAAAGCCCAAGCCAAACGCGCCAGGGAAAACTCGCGAATGCGGGGGGGTGGGAGGGGGGGGAGCGAAGTCTCGACGTGGGAACATTTTAGCCCCTGTGGGAGGATCTCGCCAAGAAGGCTCCCGAGGGCGCCTCGTATTTCAGGGAAAGTTCAGGACTAGCTGGTCTCGACTCGCCTTCTCCCCAGCCGCTGCCGAAATCCTTCGGGGGCTGACACGGCCCAGGAAGCCTCTACAAACCACGCAGTAATATTAGGAGAGTGGCATCGCTGGAGAATGTGCGAAAGCGCCGGTTTGATTTCCACTTGCTCTTTTCTCCTTGGAACTCGGGAGGCCGTGCTCGAACTAAACAGCCTCGCCCGCGTTCGGCCCCTTGCAGGAAAATATTTGCATTGGAAAAGGGTTTTCCGAGGAATGTAACGCCTGAAAGAGCAGATGGTGGTTGTTTGCAAGAGTAAATAGGAGAAAAGCCTGGAGTTCTAGCTGGCATCCTCACTCGGCAGAGAGTCCCGTTGAAGGGTGGGACTTCCTTCTTGTGGCAAAATCCACCTGGTGAAAGATGCCACTTTTGCCTATTGCTGGCTGCAAGAATTATATTTTCGCTTCTACCCATAAAATAGCAAAAGGAGGCTTCCTTTTTTTTTTCTTTTACTATATTAATAGTATTACCAACACAAATGTTTAACCTTCCAGAGCAGGTTTTGTGGGATCCATCTAGATAATTCAATTACATCAAGAGTCAGATCTGCTGATTATTTTGCTCTCTGCCTTTTAGAGGAGAATTCTTGTCACTTCTAAACAGGGGAAACTTAGAATTATGTCTGAATAGACAGCCTGAAGTTGCACTTATTATTAAGCTGCAATTAAGCCCACTGAAAGGGAGTCACTATAGATTTCTGACATCACCCACTCCCCTGGAGGTGAGATCCTTCCTCAGCAGCAGATCCCTTCCTTTTATGAGGGTACTTGCTTTGCTCTTTTAGTGGATAGTTTCTCCAATCATTGGCAAGCTGTAAAGCAAAGCATGACAGAGAGGGGAAATGAATGCCTTCCTATCTGAGAATGCAGATGGCCTGAGAATTTAGTGGCTTTTAAAAAAAATTACGCAATTATATGTTTAAACAGCTGCTCTTGAAATAAATTATGGCCATTTTTTTTTTCTTTCTGAAGATAGATCAATTTCCCTGGGTAGCTTTTACAAGCCCCTCCCTCTTTTAATCCTCAATTTATAATTTTTAGTAAGAATGCAGAGCGGGGATGAGGAGCAGTTTTTCTCTTGCCCTGGAGGTGTTTATATGAAAGTTGTGTTGTATTTAGATCATTATTTAGAAAATGTTCCTGGATGGTATGGATTGTGCTTTGAAGCAAATCTAAACCTTGTCATGCTGGCCTGATCATTGAGAGATGGTGATGATGATGATCCTGGAAAAGTGTGCACATGGCAGCAGGGTGGGGGAGGGGGATGAGAAAGGAGGAAGAGGGAGAAATGGCAATATAATGTTCCATTTTTTCCTCCCTCTGTTTTGCAAGCTGCTTTAAACCTTCTTCGCTAGAGTTTGGCTCCATCATCCCAGTGTTTGATTTGACATGTAAATGCAAGCAGGTTGGCTTTCATCCTTTCTTTCAGCAAGGAGACCTATGATAGATGTTTTTGTCTTTCAGGGGAGAAGCCTTTTAAATGCGAGTTTGATGGCTGCGACAGGAAGTTTGCCAATAGCAGCGACAGAAAGAAACACTCCCATGTCCACACCAGTGACAAGCCATACTTCTGCAAAGTCAGAGGCTGTGATAAGTCCTACACACACCCCAGCTCTTTGCGAAAACACATGAAGATCCACTGCAAATCCCCACCACCTTCTCCTACCCCAGGATCTCATGGGTACCAGCCAGTGGGGACAACCCTGGGTGCTCCTCTTTCCCCACTTCAGGACTCAGGAAGGGGTCAGCCTACCAGCCTTTCTCCTCAGGTCACCAATCTCAATGAATGGTACGTTTGCCAGGCCAGTGGGGCGACCAACCACCTCCATACCCCATCCAGCAACGCCACCTCTTCTGAGGAGGAAGATGAGGAGGAAGAGACCTACAGGAACTCTGAGTCAAGAACTATTCATTAGAACTCTGGAATGGCATATACACAGTGCCATTTTTGTTCACTTGGTCTATTTATTAACTAAATGAAACCCTATGGTGTTTGTATATGTAATTAATTTAAGTCATTGGACTTATCTCTTTTTTATGTTATTAAAAAGAAGAATCTTTTTTTTAAAACCAATTTGAATTTCAAGAATGACCCAACACACATTACTTTTTTGCCCCCCCCCCCCCCCCCCTCTTAAGGATAATAGGAGAGGTTCAATGCATAGCTTGATTTGCAATTTATGCATAGCCAGTTTGACAGTCCCATGAAAATGTTTTCCAAAATAAAGCCAGAAATGTGGCTTATGAATGCAGTATAAGTGAATGGAGGCTCTTTATGCCAGGAGTAAGCTTTATAAGCTTTGAAAGATTTATTCCGCTCTACATTTGTCATTTGTTAAACTGCCAATTGATTTTTTTTTTTTTTTTTGGCATTCATATAGTAATCTCTGTATTTCGTTCACTGCCTTTGAATTTTTTTAAAAAATTTCCTCAAGATCTCAAAATGGAGCGCATGAATAAAATCCTTGAACTGATGTTTGCATCAGACTGACACTAATGTTGAAACTCTGGCTATATCTAATTATAATTGCTCCTTGAAGGTTAACGCTAAGAATGCTTGCATAGAAGATTGGGCCATATCTTTAAATGATGTTTACTTCCAGGTAAAGGTAGTTGAGGGAAGGAGTGAGTGTTACAATCCCAGTTAAATAAGATTTCACAAGAAGCTGAATTTTCTCTTTTGGTTCCTTTATGCTAAATATTTATATTCAGAATAAACAATAATCTGCATTGATCAATAGGCTGGCCTCAGGACATCAATATGTTTCCATATCTTTAGGTCTTTAGTTTTACATGTGTTCATTTTTTAAAAATAATTCTAATTTTTAAAACTTTCCTGAGCTCTAATTTTAGGACTGAGGGAAAAATAAAATACTGCTGGTGTCAGTGTAAATGCTGCAATTATTTATTATTGTTTTAGGCATTCAAGGTACCCGAAAGCAATTTTCTCACTGATTTTGGTGTTATTTATAGGCAACTATTTCAGCAGGACTCGTTTGTAAATTCTCTTTTTTAAAAATAATCCACCTATTGGATTATTTAAATAATCCAATGCCTATTTCTTAGTTGAGACCATGAATCTAAGTATATTTACTTGTGAACCAGTGACACTGAATCAAAGTATATTAGATTTATGAGAGAACAATGTTTGGAAATTGAATCCAAAGTAAAGCATTGGATCACACCTCTCCCTCTTGTCCACCTCTTCCTTTTTAAAGAGCTATAATGCTGGAGAAACACAATCTTTCTTTCTGAAAGAATATTTTTTACATGACCCAGCTTTTCATCCTTGTTTATACAAAGGTTTTATAAGCGATTTCATATTTTTCACCACCTGTAATTATATGCAATGATTCAGTGACCAAAGTAAATTGTCATAAATGGATAAATAGAATGGGGTGGGGGGAAAGTAAATTACCTTTGGCCTCGCTGCCAAGCTATTCAAGGGAAAGGTCATGGAACACTGACAAATTCTGATGTGGTTAGTGAAACATTTCAAATGCAAAATGTTGGTTCATCATAAACACCCTACAGATATTCTAAAGAGCACTAATTTATCCTCAGAGACCACTGAATAAGGAACTGGTTGCCTACCGATTTCCAGGGCTTGTAGAAACGAGTGGGATTTTTTTTTAAATGTGCCTGTATTGTAATATGTAGTCTTGTCATTGTTATAAATTGTATGTCGAAGTGATTTATTTTGTACAGCTAAATTAATTTATTTTTTTTTAAATTTTTAGATATCATTCCACTCCCGCCCCCCCCTTTTTCTTTTTATAGCATACAGAACACACCAAAGAAGACTATTATACTTTTGGTGAAAGCTGTCTATAATTCTGTGGTTTGTTTCGGAGGAAGCCTCACTCTATTTTTCAAGTTACTTGAATGAATAATGTAATGTGAAAACAGATCCTTTCTGCATGTCTGCTGTGCAGTGTGTCGGTGTTCAGTAGTTTATAGAGATACTTGTTTTTTAGTCCAGTGCATGGTGCTGTCCATCTGAAAGTTTTTAAATGCCCTCATCATATTGTTATACAAAGGAAAGACAGGACATTTTAATATCTATACCCATAATTATATAAAGAGAACTTGAATACAAACCACTTTTAAACTTATGTTTGCTTGTTTTCCATTTCTTTATTTGGAACCCATTCAGATACTAAGAAAAATACAATGGAAAAGGCCTGGACTTTCACAAGGTAATTTAAGTTTTGGCAGTCTTTATTTTGGGGAAAAATGTCTTGCTGATTTTAAAAATGCGTTGTTTTTAATTTATACATTTTATTTTCTTGTCCTCCTTTTGAAAAGAAAAATTGCACTATTACCAGCCCTTGTGTTTTGCTTAATGTGAAACTTAACATCTTTAAAGGTACACAATTACTAGGAAGAAGATACTTTGTTCCAATGGACTTACTTCCAAATAATTGAGGTTATCATTGGGGCTGTAGTATTCTTTCTTTATTGTGCCATGGTTTTCTCACAATTTTTTTTTATAACACATAGTACCTCCTTCATATCTGTTAACCTGATCATACATAAGTAAAAAGAGTTTAAGTGAAATAAAAATATTCTTCTTATATCTCACATCTGTGCTTTATTGTTGGAAGAGAGATGAAGAGGGCAGATGATAATATGAGCTGCTCTTCAATCTTTTTCCCACCTTGGAGGAAAAAGTAAGGAAAAATATGAAATGGGATTAAAGCGTTCCTAACCAATATTATTTCAAAGGTCTGTGGTGTTCTTTTGTAAAGCAATTTGGTGCCATTTATGTAACCAACCTAACCATTCAAACTGCGTTCTAAGCAAAGAATGAGTGAAAAATCTGGTATGAGCAACATACCACTTGCTACTTAAAATATTACAATAGGTTTCCATCTAACTATAGTGGGATCGTAAACAATGGGAGATCACTCTTAGAGACTCTTGGAGAAGTTTGGGGATTGATTAAGGTTTTATTTTGAGGAAAGAGGAGGGATTGGCTAGAACGTACCTCTCTCCCTACAATTTGCCTTACACAAATACGCTTCTCCCAACTTATTTCCTAAAGATGCCTAGTTCGAATGTTTCTGTAATTTTGAGGGGAGGGCTTTTTTTTTTTTCAGCTGAGGCGTTGAAATGGCCGAAATTAAAAGAGATCTGTAAAGAAGATTTCATGGAAAAAAATTTTTAGAAAGGGGGGGGGCAAAATGGTAAAGGTGGGGAAGACATGAACTGGGCGTCCTGGGTGAGGCTGCAGTCGAGAGGAGGAGTTTGTGGTGAAAACGAGGACAGGACAAAGTCCCACCCACCCCCGAATCATTTATGGGAAATATATCAGAGATGAAAGGTATCTGACAATGAGGAGGCTAAAACAAGTTTTCTCCTCCTTGTTTTCTGCTGAGGGGACGCCCCTCCTCCCGTCCCCCCGTTCCCCCCCCCCCGTCTATAGAGTTGAAATTGACTACAGCTCATCGTGCCCCACTTCAAAGTAATTCTGGCCGGAGCGGAAGGCTCGGTGCTTGGACAATGTTCATGGTGGGTTAAGCTTTCTATGGCGATTGGCGAGCCATGCTTTTCCCATTTGAATATGGCTTAGACAAAAGACACTTATTGACAAGGAACTGGCTACCTTCAAAGCCTTCGTCTCTTGTCGGCGGGGGAGAAGCGGTGGCTCGCTCGCTCGCTCGCACACAAACCAACCTTTAAATTAGCCGCGATCCACTTTGTCTTTAGACCGGCGGGGGAGGGGAAGAGAAGGCACGCGGGGCGGGGGGGGGGAGAAGTGAGCCTCGAGCCCGTTGCCAGGCCCAGAGTTGGTTTTGTTTTCATTTGGTGGGCCTTCCTGCCTTTCTTCCGCAAAATGTATGCCTTCGGTAGCGTTGGTGCTGGGGAGAAAGAGAGAGAGAGAGAGAGATTGAAAGAGAGAGAGATGGAAGGAGGAAGCGAAGGAGAAAGAGAGGGAGGGAGAAAGAGAGGAGGGGGAAAGGAGGGAGGGAGAGAGAGACGGGGAGGGAGGGAGGAAGAGGCAGTGGGAGAGACGGGGGAGAGGGAGAAAGAGAGAAGGAGGGAGGGAAAGATGGAGGAGGGAGGGGGAGAGGGAGAGAGATTGAAAGAGAGAGAGATGGAAGGAGGAAGCGAAGGAGAAAGAGAGGGAGGGAGAAAGAGAGGAGGGGGAAAGAAGGAGGGACGGAGAGAGAGACGGGGAGGGAGAGGCAGGGAGAGAGACGGGGGAGAGGGAGAAAGAGACAGAAGGAGGGAGGGAGAGATGGAGGAGGGAGAGAGAGGAGGAGGAGGAGGGAGGGAGGGAGGGAGAGAGAGAAAAAGAGAGAGAGAGAGAGAGAGGGAGAGAGAGAGAGAGAGAGAGAGAAATAGGATGCACTGGCGAGAAGGCGAGACTTTCTTGCTTCCGCCCGAAGGCTTGGCCGCTGTGTGTGTTTTAAGGCCAGCGGATTGCAAACAAAGGCCCTCCCCGTCCAGGTCTTGCTGGCCCTGAGTTCTAAAGCGCTTGCTGTGTGCGCTGGGGATGTTCCCGGGATGGCTCGGTTTCAGACGGAAGCGCGCGGCCTAGAAACCCCATCCCGTTTGCCAATTAAACCCCGCGGTTTTAGTCTTAGGGCTGGAAGGAGCGAAGGAAGCCGTGGGGATCCAGCCTCTGCCCGGTGCAGAATCCGAATTGGCTGCTTGATTTGCTCCAAATGTTTATGGAATGAGGGGTCGCCGCGTCAACGGAGAGCCGGCCTGGCTCTTCACAGAGCGTCAAGGACCAAATATTTTTTTCCCCGCAGGTTCTTTCCAAGTTACATCCTTAACAGAGCCAGTTCGAGACCACGCCAGACCACGTTGGTTCGGCTTCGCTTGGATAATCTGGCTAGGTGGTTTCGTGTTGTATACACCCAGACCATTTAGCTAGTTTACGCTACCGTATGAGTTAGTTCAATAGACAGGTTTACGTGGCTTGGGTGAACAAAGCTCGTGTTGAATGCTGCCCCACTTGTGACTCCTGGCCCAACCGTTGTCTTGAGCGTGTGAATAGATCCGCTTCTCCTATACACAGAACTAAGGTACCCATCACCTTCAGCTACAGAACAGAATTTCAGATCTACCGCTACACAATTTCGAGTGTATTTAGACACCGAACAATATACTGACGCTCAAGCATTTGTGAACTAACTCCAGCCCTACTGCACCCATCTAGGAGTTAGGGAGAAAGCGGCAGCTTAGACTACTTCATATCGCCAATACTATTTTTCAACATTTGATGGCTTGGAAATGTGAATGGACCCCAACTGAAAATAACGGCGTTTATATGCTAGGAAAACCTCTTTCTGTGGTTGAGCGCGTGTATGTTTGATCTCGGGGGGCTTAAATCGAGAGAGTAGTTTCTTGAAATCGTCAGATGATGAACTGCAAAAAAAGAACCGGCGTCCAGGCCTCATGCGGATTGAAATAATTAAAAGAGGGAAATAACATATGGATACAAGAGAAGAATGCTAGAATTACAATTCTGAATGTATATGTTTGGGCGGAAATCCCCCCCCTCTTTGATCCAGAAAAACAAGACGAATTGTCAGCTAGAGAGAGGATTTAGGCCATCCGCTCCTGCTTAGTGTTAGAGGCTCTGTAGTCCCAAACACCTGCAGGGTATCAGGTTACCTATCTTGTCTATACTCTAGGAAGGGGCTCCATAGGAAGGCGGATAGTCACGTGAGGGAGAACTATAGGGGCAGCTATGCGTGTATATCTAGATACACATTGGTTAAATCAGAATCACAAGGTGATCTTTTAGGAAGGGATTATGGTCTCCCATTGGTACTGATTTGGTTAGGCGGTCTCTCCGATGCCAAGGGGTCCTTCGGAGTCTTTGGACGGGTGTCAGAGATCACACCCCTAGTCAGTGGGGCCACGATAAAAAAAAGGGGGGGGGGGAGTATCAGGGTTCAAGCCTTGGCCTCCTTCTGTCCTGTCTCTACCGCAAAAAAGAGCCTTGGAAAACTTCAGAGGCCGGCAAAGGCGTCTCTCTCCTGCTCATGGTGGACGCTCTCCCGCTCCCTCTGGAGCTACAGGAGAAGCGATCAGGAGGCCGGCGTAGCGGTTGAGCCTCGGCGTGGATGAGGAGAGAGGGGACAAGCAGGGAACCAGCCTAACCGAAGGGGGATCCGAAGCAGAGCGGGGAGCAAACTTAAATATATATAAAACTTTATGCCTTCGGCAGCGGTGGTGATGAGGCGAGAGAGAGGGAAGGAGAATATGTCTGTCTGTCTGTCTGTCTGTCTGTCTGTCTGTCTGTCTGTCTGTCTATCTATCTATCCATCCATCCATCCATCCCGATATCGAGATAGATAGATATAGACATATATATCTCTAATCCCAGGAGCAGCCTTCGTCGTCTTCTGCGCTGAGAAGGTTTAGGAGCTGCAGGCAGGAGAGGTGGCGGCGCAAACCCACAAATAGAATCCATCTGCCGGGCTAAAAACTCCCGGTCACTTGAATCCAGTAATGGGCTGTGGAGGTGCAGCCTTCGGCTGGGTTGCTTCCCATCTTCCCCAGCGAGCGTCGTTCACCCAAATTCCTGGGATGTGCGTGTGTGCGCGGCCTATATATAACATAGATGAATTTCAAGGTTGGCGAAAGAGGAAAAACGGATACCTGAGGGTAGGGGGCGGGGGCGGGACGTCGGGTCGGTATTGACAGACGCGGGAACGAGCGCTTCTGGGGACAGGCAGGTGCATTTAATTAGTAACTCTGCTTCGGCAGGCAGAGTTAATAGGCAGTATCGATTAGGCCGGCCTCCCTCACTCTAATAATTGTTGCTCAGAGTGGGCATCGTTCGCTGGGCTTCAGGGCCCCGATTCTTCCCTTCTCTCCTTCTCCTGTACCCTCTCCACTTTCCAATTTTCTCGGGGTTTTCTCGGAGAGCAGGGCTTTCAGCGCTTCTTCCCCCCACATACACTTCCCACAGAGGGACCCTCGGGGAACCCTCAACAGTCCCCCTTCTTTCTTTTTGGGGGCCGCCAGTGCCGATTCAGGGCAGGCGAAGTTCAAAGGCGGGTTCTTTCGGCGTGGAAAGCGGCCGCGTTGCTCCAACTAAGCGCCGATTCGCGACACCCCATTAAGAGACAGTTTCGGTGACCTCGCGTTTCACGGCCTGTTAGTTCAGTCAATTGGCGCTCCTTCAATCTGGTCGGGTCTTCGGCGCGCACAGTCGTGTGTGTGTGTGTGTGTGTACGGAGGGGAGGGGTCGTTTCTTGGCCTCCCCTGTTCAAAACCGCTCTTTAAAACAAACGGGAGACCCTCTCAGTTCACCCCAGCATGGCCCTGTGGGCTCTGGGCGTAAGGGAATCTAGGAGATCACGACTTGTGGAGGGCACTCTTGGGCCTGGATTTAAATATTTAGGTTAGCATTAACTTTACAGGATCTCTAACCCGCTCCACTCACACAGGCTCTGGGCGGGGTAAAGGGCCTAAAATCAAGAGTATACAAAAAAAACCAATCTCCGCAAAGAGGTCCAGCCCATCTCTTAACCCATTTTCTCATCCCTCCCTCCCTCCTCAATTGCCCCCATCCATTAAACAAAAACAACAACAACAAAAAACCCTGGTTAATCAATAGCGAAAGTAAGGGGGAAGTCACCCCTCTCCTGACATTTCCTCCTCCTCCTCCTCCTCCACCCCTCCCTCTTTTTAGGCACTTTTATTGATACGCGGTTGTCCTTTGTTTCTCTAATACAAGCCAGCCTGAATGGTGCGCCATAAACACGTGAAAGATAATCAAACTCAGGATTCCGTCCCGCGAGGGAAAGATGGGTGGAGAGGAGGGAAGAGAAGAGAAGAGAAGGGGGACGGGTAAATAAATAAATGCATACATAAAGTTTTTTGGGGGGGGGGGAGAAGGAGGAGAGGGAGGCGGCGGCGGCTGCGAAGAGGAAGGAGGCGGAGGGAGAAAAGCCTTTGAAGTGGCCCTTATTATGGCCGGCATACTTGGGGTTGCCCTAACGACGCGGCTGAAAGGAAAGCGCTCGCCTTTGTCCCCGATTTGTTCTCCTTTGCTCGGTTGCCCGCAGAAATGACTGGCGTGGGGGCTGCCTCAGAGGTGCACCAATTTCGAGCTCAGACTTGCAGGCGCCACTTTCCTGAGGACAGATGGGGCGGGGGGGGGGGGGGAGAGGAGGGAGGGGGATGGGAGCCGGGACCTGGATGGGGGGGGGCAGGGGAGGAGGAGAGCATCTGGGGGTGCACCGGTGTGGGAGAGCCACTGGACTGGGAGACAAGCATTTTCCTTCCCGCCCGGAGGACAGAGAGCGGCCTCCCCCAATTTGGAGGATCTCACTCATGTTGGGGTTACTTGCATGCTGGACTGCTGATTGAGAATGGTGGAAAGTGCTGTCCAGACATCTTAGGGGTCTCCCCTGTGAAGGCTGCCTTAGATTTTACTGGTCAGTTTAAATTCACAGAGAAGGTCCATGTTTTTCCATGGGATCCAACCCGGGAAAGCTCTTAAGAAATTTGTGACAACTTTTAAGTAAGAATGGTTGGGGTTTGCACTTTAGCCTGGACACCTGCTATTCTGAAGGACATGCAGGTATAATTTTCTACCACACCCCCACATTCAACACTCACACTTTTGGGGGCTGGTCCAAGGGATCTTTCTATCTGAGCTAGAGCTGGTGACAAAGTGGTAGTCCTCGACTTAAGACCACAATTGAACCCAAAATTCCTGTTGCTAAGTGAGACATATGTTAAGTGAATTTTGTCCCATTTAAAGACTTTTCTTGCCACAGTTGAATTGCTGTGGTTGTTAAATTAGTAACATAGTTGTTAAGTGAATCTGATTTTCCCATTGCCTTTGCTTGTCAGGAGGTTACAAAAGGGAATCACATGACCCTAGGACATGTTTATAAACATGAACCAGTTGCCAAACATCCGAATTTTGATCAGGTGACCGTGGGGATGCTGCAATGGTTGTAAGTGTGAAAAATGGTCATCACTCAGTCACTTTTTTCAATGCCGTGTGACTTTGAATGGTCAAACTGTTGTAAGCTGAGGACTTGCTGTATAACCCTAACTAAGATTTTAGGAAAGTGAAGTCAAGAAATCTAAGGAGATCTAGGCAGCTTATTTCCATCCCCCTTCTGTCCCCATCAGCCTTTTTTATCTGATGTGGGCATTGGCATGGCCATCTTCCTCCCTTCTTCCCTGGGACTTGCGCTCCATATTTTGCTGCTTGAGAAAGATGGGTGAATGCCAGTATCCTGGTTGTGCACTACCTAAGAGCAGCCAAGTGACTGGGGCATCCAAGGCAGAAAGTCCCATCGGATCTGTTCACCTTCTTTTCTTCACCCTCTCACAGTTCTCTCACACTGGAAGCGGCCCATTTACTCTCCCTAAGACCTGACCAGGCTAGAGTAAATGTGTTGTGGATTGTGCATAAGGCATCGCTCTGTCACTCGTCACATGCATACAGGTCTTTTTCTCTATATTCCTATGAATGCTGCATTTATTCACTCACATTTCACTCCCTTCCCCAAGCTCTTGCTGCTTCTCTCACAGGAAAGGCTCCACTGCCTTCTATCTTTCCTGTCCGTTCTCCCTGGATGCTTCTCTGCACATGGTGACTTCTTATCTGTAGGAAAACAGGATAGCATTTGAGTCTTGAGGGCTGCATCCTTTGCACTCTGGTTTTGCAACGTTAAGGAAGTGGTTTGCCACCCTTTCCTTCCAAGTTCTTTTTCCAGCTTCCCAGTCTAACCTCCCGCTTTAGGATTCCTGATGGCGTCCCTACCAAGTACTAATCAACAGCAACATTGTTTTGCTCTTGGAGTGACTCCAGCTCTCTTAAATAAAGTCCCCAGCATTCCAATGCAAAGAGGGAAACCAATTCAATCACCTAGTCAAGCTACAACTGCTCAGCGCATTTGTTCATCCTGATGAGACCAAGGAAATAAATTCAGACTGATCCTCTCCCTCAACAAGCCTTGAATCATCAGACCTGGAGGGGCTGCCTGTCTCCCTCCCACTCATTCAGGTTAGAAATCCACAGTGCTGGGTACTCTGGCAACTCCTGCATGCTGACACATCAAGGCCCGAAAAGGCTCTTAGAACAGAGGTGACCCCAGCTTCCTTCTCCCTTGGGTCCACCTAACTTTTGGCTGCAGACAACAGCTGATTCCACCCCCCAACTTTTCTCAAGTCTATAGGCCTGGGAAGGTCCCCAAAATCGAGATGGTGTCCACAATACTGCTGCCACCAAAGCTCCTCTACTGTTTTATCTGCATTGTGTGCACCATATTGAAACATGACAGCATAATCGTGGTCACAATAATCTTAACTTTTGTGACCTTGCCCAGCAGACAGACCTGCTCCAGCATATGTTACTGGTCAGATATAGTCACATGATCAGCCTGTGCTGCTGGTTAGGCCAGGGGTGTCAAACTCAATTTCAATGAGGGCCGAATCAGGGCTTTGGTTGACCTTCGGGGAGGGGGCAGCTGGGCATGGCCGACTGGTGTGGCCGACTGGGTGGGCGTGGCCAGCTTGACGCCACTACCCAAACTGCTGGCATGTTTTCCTCTTCACACTGGTTAGACTGGGCAGAAGAGACACACGTGGGCCTGCCCCTTACATTTTCCAGGACAGCCCCATGGGTCGGATCTGACCACATCACAGGCTAGATCGGGTTTGTGGGCCTTGTGTTTGACACCTCTGGGTTAGGTCTTCTATTAGGGTTGTTTAAAAAAAAGAGAGACAGGGAGAAAGCAGGAGATAGATTCCTCCTTTGAGATGGAAGTTCATGGACTGGGAGAGAGAGAGTTGTTCTTGTCGGTGTGGAAGACTTTTCTCCCCTCAGGGAATTCCCGGGGCAGCCTCTTTCTAGAGTCCTCTTTTCCTACCTACCTGAGGGTTTGATTACCTCCCTAGCTTCTACTTCCTGAAAGAAACACAAGAGTAGCTAGTTCCAATGATATGAATAACCTCATTGATCAGGCATTTTAAAATCCTGGGATCATTTCACAATACAGGTGGTCCTCGACTTACAACAGTTCACTTAGTGACCATTCAAAATTACAACACCAAAAAAAGTTACTTATGACCAGTTTTCACACTTACGACTGTTGCAGCATCCCCATGGTCATGTGATCAAAATTAGCAACTGACTCATATTTATGACAGTTGCCATTGCAGAGTCATATGATCCCCTTTTGCGACCTTCTGACAAGCAAAGTCAGTGGAGAAGTCAGATTCACTTAACAATTGTGTTATGAACTTAACAACTGCCCTGATTCATTTAACAACTGTGGCAAGAAAAGCCGTAAAATAGGGCAAATTCATTTAACAAATGTTAATGGCCTCAACTATGATAGTAAGTCGAGGACTACCTGTAATTTTGTCACAATCTTAAGACCAGCCTTGTGTGAGTGACTCACCCCTGAGCACCAGCTGCTTGCCTAAAAGTGTCTTGTATATTTACAATAGTGGTTGAATTTACCACTTAAGTTAAATCACAGATTTGTAAAATACAGCTTCTATAAACTATTCACATATCCTGATATTCTTCAGGTATGAAATTATTTAATGCGTTTAATACGGAGTTAGGTGGCATTCCAGCTGCCATGTGATGTTGTGGGTGACAAAAGGGTCCATCTGAATGCTGAGAAGTGATACCTATTATAATAATGCACTCATTCTATTAGCACTTAACTTACTGTGATATATTTTCTAGTAACCAATCCCTTGATTCTGATCCTCTGTGCAATTATTCGGAACCTTATGTTCCTTCTCCCAACTTTCCAGCCACTGCATAAGAACTGAACTCCAGGTAAGACTGCTAATCCTTATTTATAGCAACTTGTAGTATCACCCAGCCAGTGCTGTGCAGAGGCAGTTGGAATTCATTACTATTTACAGGGGAACAATAATAGTTACGTGATTGTTGCGATCACTATGGCCACCTGATTCCCACAGTGATGTGATAAATCACTAATGAGCAAATGGCCATATTTAGTGTTGATATATAATTGATTGAACTCTGAGGACTTTACTATCCAGTATGTTTGCAGAGGATTTGAAGTTTCCGGATCTGCATTTGATGGATTCTTGGAATGAAATGATCAAGATTGGAAAGTGCCAATTAGGGATATAGAGAGAACATCTAAAGTGGCTTAGAATCACACAAGCTCATTTTTATAACTTCTGGGTACGCTAGAGAAAAAGATGTAGTCATCCTCTATCCGTCTGGTTAGTAACAATGGGTTATGTGGTTTGGGTATTAGGACAGTGTGTTTACTCCAAGCTTTCTCTAGAACAGGGCTGAAAGTGGTGGCACTGTTTTCAGCCATTTCATGTGAAGCCCTGAAAAATTGTGAGGTATACCCAATTTTGTTTATGTTAAGAACATAAAAGAGAAGATAATCCTCCCTAGAAAATATTAGTTTAGGCCGTGGCAGATCACAACTCAAACATACTTTAGAGCAGGGGTGCTCAGCCTTGGAAACTTTTAAGATTTCTGGACTTTCAACTCCCATGCTGGCTGGGGAAGTTTGAGAGTTGATGTCCACAAGTCCTAAAATTGCCAAGGTTGGACACACTTGTTCTACAGTAACCTCTGCCTTTTAGTTAAGATGAACTCCCGGTGACTTCATGGGCACCTTCAGTTCTGGTAATATGGAATTGCTTTGCTGTGGCCTTTTCTGGGACGATTTACTTTTTAAAATCCCAGTTCTAGTTTAACAGCTCTGAGATTTCCTGATAGTTTCCTAGGGGAGTCCAAGCCAGGCCCCGGTCCTCTTTTACAAGTCAGTCATGGTTGGCAGGATGCTGACATTTGATTTTATTTTTTGTGGGGTTGGGGTTGTGAGATTCCTTCCAGTCATTGGGTGACTGCCTGGGCAAGTTTCCGCAAGGTGGACTTGACAACATTTTTGGAAATGGCTTGCCATTGCCTTTTTCTTCCCAGACTTAAGAGATAATGGCTGTTTCAGGGTCCCCCAGCACGTTTTGTGCATAAGGCAGGATTCACAATCTTTTGGTTTCTAGTCTGGCCAGGGGTGGGTTTCACTTACCTTTGCTACCGCTTCGCTGACACGCGCCCCGTCTGCACATGTGCAGAAGCTTCTGCGCATACGCAGATTGTAATTGATGACGTCTGGGTGGGCTGGCGGAGCCTCCTACTGCCACTGCTACTGGTTTGCCTGAACTTGGGCGAACCGGTAGCTACCAACCACTGAGCCTGGTGTCTTAACCACTAACCACACTGTCTCTCTGCGTTGCCATTAGAGATTAGAAAACAATCTCTTCAATGAAAGGCATATTCCCTGCTTGTGGGCAGGAAGCAAACCCCCAGACCATGTCCTGACATTTCTTTCCTGAGAAGTGTGCTTAGGCAACTGGAATGAGAACCAGTGCACACAGTGGCTTCAATCCCTAGTCAAGGAAGTATGGTCTAGCAGGCTTATCCCTGGACAAGACACCCCCCACAGCAGTGGTGAAATCCAATTTTTTTTACTACCAGTTCTGTGGGCATGGCTTGGTGGGTGTCGTGTGGCTTGATGGGCGTGGCTTGATGGGTGTGGAAGGGGAAGGATACAGGGGAAGCAAAATCTCCATTCCCACCCCACTCTGAGACCAGCCAGAGGTGGTATTTGCTGGTTCTCTGAACTACTCAATATTTCCACTACTGGTTCTCTGAACTGCTCAATATTTCTGCTACTGGTTCTCCAGAAACTGTCAGAACCTGCTGGATTTCACCCCTGGTAGGAGGGGAAGGCAAGCTGAATCTTAGGAAGCTCAAGGAGCAAACCAACTTGGGGCAATGGAGGATAGAGCAGAGGGAAGGCTGGGGAGGAACCGTGAGGATTGGAGAAGCTCTTTTCCCAACTCCTCTGATGGAGAGGCAGGGAGGCGGAGGGGCTGACCTGCAGTTGGGCCCTGAGGCCAGAGTGCGGGAGCTTTCATCAGTGCCCGCAGGGGAAAAGAAGGGGGGAGGGAAGACTCAATAGAAAGTATTTCAGGGCAAGGACTAGAGGAGGAACTGTCAGCTGTCAATCAGTGCTCTTTGCCAGCTAAATAAATACTGGTAGTAATTCTACTTACAGCCACAATTGAGACCAAAGTTCCCATTATTAAGCGATATATTTGTTCAGTGAGTTTTGCTCCATTTTACGACCTTTCTTGTCACAGTTATTAAGTGAACCAACACAGCTGTTAAATTCATAACAAAGTTATTAAGTGAGTCTGGCTTCCCTATTTGCTTGTCAAAAGGTCACAAAAGGTGGTCATATGACCATGGGATATTGCTACCATCATAAATATGAACCCATTGCCAATTTTGATCACGTGACCAAGGGGAATGCTGCAAGGGTCGTAAGTGTGAAAACTGGTCATAGGCCACTCTTTCAGTGCCGTGGTAACTTTTGAACGGTCACTAAATGAACTGTTGTAAGTCAAGGACTATCTGTACAAACAGAGGCTGGTCCATCTCCTTTCTTCCTTTTCATCTTCCCACTTCACCCCACAAAGAAGGTGGCAGAGCACGGCAGCCCCCCCCACCCCCGCAGCCTCTCCCAGGGCCTTGGATTCGCTGGACAAGAGAACGGGGTGAGGGTGCGGGTGGGGGTGGTTGAGGACTGGGAAGGAGGGAGGGGGGATGGGCTGACAACCCGAGGCCTTGGGCTCAGCTGTACTTGCCCTGCTAGAAAACACTGATGGGGCTGTAGACGAAGAAATACGGCAAAGGCTCCCCTTTGTGGCCCCAAACCCCAACAAAGCCAGTGAACTCTTCTTAGAAGGAGCTACTCCTTCTTAGAAGGAGTTACTACTTAGAAGGCAATTGGAGGACAAACTGAACTTTTGAGAGGGACTGCAAACTTTTCTTAGCAGAAGGGAAGCAAGCCAAGTTTCTTTCTCTCTTACACACACACACACACACTCATTCTCTCTCTTACATACACACAAACACCCACACACATACATGCTGGCGCATATACAACCCCCGCCGTCCTCGTCCCTGCAGCGGGTCAGCCCAGCCCTTCTGTCGAGGGAAGGTCTCAGCATCTGCGGGGTTCCCACCGCCGCCCTCCCCTCCCCAGGCCAGACCTTTTCCGGGCACCCTGCCAAAGTCCCAGGGCAGCCGACCTCCCTTTACCTGCTGCCGCCGCTGGTTTGGGGAGCGGGGGGTGGGGAGAGGGGAAGAGGAGGCAGCAGAGCTCGGCTAGCCTTAGAAGGGAGCTCAGGCGGGCTCCCGAAAGGAGAGGCCGGAGCGGTCCTCGTGGGAATGCGGCAGGGAAGCGGGGTGAGTGTGAAGGGTCCCCACGGCACAGGAGGCGGGAGGGAGCTGGGCCGAAGAAGGGCCAAGGCGAAGCTAAAGAGTCCTCCTTTACTCTTCTCCTTCCTATTGCTCTGGAACTGATTTGAAAGGCCTAATCCTAATCTGAACTTTGTGGGGGGGGGGGGGGCGGGGGAGTTTAACGGTGAAGGCACTCTGCACATGACCCGAGGCAATCCTGCCACAGCTCAAGGGTGGCCCTGCTAACAGTTGGGGGAGTCTGAGAACTTCAGCGACGCCTCCTTTTCTCTCTCTCTCTCTCTCTCTCTCTGAGCCTGAAAGAGCGTCATTAACCAATTAACCAAACGAGCCTCGGAATCCCTTATTTCAGCATAATTAACCCCGAGGAAGTTTCGGGATATGAGAGGAGCCGAAAAAGCAGGGATCTGGCGAGGAGATGCGGTTCCTTCATTTGATTGCGCCCCAAATCGCTAGGCGTTTCTGGACTTCAACAGACCTCTGAGGCGTTCAGAAGAACTTTTGAAAAAAAACTGGCAGGTCTCCTTTGAGAAGCAATGTGTCCGGTCCTCCCAAACGGCGGCGGTTAGGGACGGTCTTTCTCTCTCAGCTGAGGGAAATCTGGACGATTTCTGCCAAAAGCTGCCCCGAGAGATTGATCCAGAGGATGGACAGGGAAGCAAAACAAGAGCACATTTGAGGGTCTTTTCTCCCACCCCCTCCGTCGCAATCTCACCATTATTTTTTTTATCCACAGGAGAATACACAGATATACGCGCGTACTTTCTCTCCTGCCCCGCTGCTAGATTTCAAAGAGAGCCAATGGCAAACCGGGGAAAGGAAGCAGCGTGTCGTCAAAACAGTTAAAATGGCGGCCAGCTCCCTCAAGAAGCCGAAGGAACTTCAATCGCGTGGCCGCAACCGCCATCTTGACTTTTTTGACACTCAACCTGCCAACATCCTGAATGTGGGGAGTGGGTCGGGAGAGACGCATAGGTTCTGTTCAATCTTCAATCTCCGGACGGATCCTGCAAAATCAGGTGCTCAATCAGCTCACTTGGTAACCGAGGGAATCTTAGTCGAACGTACAACCGAATGCTGTCTTTGCAGCCGGCCGTTCTTCAGGTGTAGAGTGGCCCCGTTACATGACCCAGAAATGATTTTAATTTGAAGTGAGCTGCCAGTATTTTTGTCCCATCTGAACCGTGGAAGCTATCTAGGGAATGAATAGAAGCCCGGGTTGAGGTGGGGGAATGAACACACCAAGCGGACCCAGCACGGGGCGAGGAGGTGGGCAGAGAGAGATCCGTTATTGCTGTAGAGATAGAGAGCTGTGTGCAAGATCCCTCTAGTCTCACATACATACACACACACACACACAATTCTTTGCAATTAGATTTCATCAACGCACAGGCTTGTGTATCTGTATATTTTTTGAAAACAAGCAAGCAAGCAAATGACAACTACCGGAGGGAATCGGGGGCGGAAAAAGCGAAAGGCCGGGGAGGGTTTTTCGAAACAGAAAGGAAAAGAGCGGGGACCGCTCGCAAACAGCACCCCCCCCCGCCCAACCTGGCTGTCGATCAACTTAAAACGGGAGGCGCGAAACGAAGCCGCATCCACCAATCAGAGCTCTGTTCCTCCCGTCGCTTGTTTCGGCCTGCGTGGAGCTGCTAGTCCGGGACCAGCTGGGGTCGTTTCAGCAGCTGGAAGAAACAGCCCCACCTGTAATGGGGAGGCGGAAGCTAGAGTAGCATCTGTATTCTCGCGCCTCAGCTCCAGGTGTGAGTTCCTTACCAACACTTCACTTCTTCAGAATTGTTCATCTTGTTCATGGGGTGAAAGTTTAGACGGCTTCTACGAAGGAGATATGAGATATGTCCCAAAAGTATCTTGTGTATCCCCATTCTCTCCTCCCCTCCCCTCCCGCGCTATTTTTCCTTGGAAGACAATTCCCCGAATTGGCGTCTCTGAACAGTAGATGCCTCGGTCAACCACGTCTGTTTTTTCGCTAGAGAGAATCCCGGCTTGATGGGCATGTGAAGGAGCGATCGCTCAATACAACTTGATGGACAAGCAGCCCCGGATCGTTTCCCTCCATAAAAAGTGAAACTTTGATCGGGCTGTCTCTGGGCCCGATCCGCTACCTACCAACTAGACCTGCCCATCTCCTTACCGAGAGCGATGTCCAGCTTGGCCAAGATTGAAAGAAGTTGCGTCGCCACCGAAACAAACACGCGTGCCTCGAACGCCTCGCTCCTGCTTTCGAGTGGCGGCGTTGGGCTTGCAAGAGAGAGGGAACCCACTCGAGCCAGGGCTGGTTTCGTGGGATGGGAAGGCAGTTTAGGTGCACGTGCTCCACCCACGGTGTTGGGGAGGTCGTCACTAACTGCGAGCCAGCTCACCTGGTCTTGTCCAGTCAAAGGCTCTTTTCTAAGTCTATATGAGCCCCCCCCCCCCACCTCCTTGTAGAGTCGAGCAATCCACCCGCTTTGTCAAAACATTTATTTTTCTGGCGCTATCCGGTAACTTGTGGGCTAGGCTAGAATTTAAGGCGCGTCCCCAATCAACGGAAGGAAGGTTTGAAAGATATGCATTTCTAGCGAGGAAAAAAGGTGGGGAGGACCCATGCTCCGCATTCAGGTGTGTGCCTTTCTGTGAGTGACTAAGGTTCCCCCTTTAATCCCTTGCACTATTAGAACTGAACAAGAAAATTAAATGCAGACGGCTGAGTCTCGGGAAAGAAGTTAGCAGATTAATTAGGACTGATCCAACCTGGGTGTAACATTTCTCATTCCAAAATTGCCAGCGGGAAACACCGACGGGAGCTGTTTGAGGGACAGATCCCCCCTCCTTCCGCTTTGAATGCAGTCGAGACTGGGAAAGTCCTTTGCGCAGCTATGGGGGAAACTACCTGCCGTGCCGCCAGGCGGGCGTTGCACCAGGATACTAATCTGGCGCTGCAAGGGGAGCAGTTCCCTGGGCCGCCCAGCCAACGGCAGGTAATCCTCGAGTTACGACCACAACTGAACCCAAAATTTATGTTGCAAAGTGAAACATTTGTTAGGTGAGTTTTGCCCCAGTTTGCAAATTTTCTTGCCACAATTGTTAAGGGAATCATTTAATTTGTTAAGTTAGTAACAGGGGCTGTTAAGTGAATCTGGCTTCCACTTTATTTCTCAGAAGGTCGCAAAAGGTGATCACATGATCCAGGATGCCAAAACCGTCATAAATATGAGTCAGTTGCCAAGCATCTGAATTTTGATCGTGGCACCATGGAGATGCTGCAAAGGTTGTTAAATGTGAAAAATGGTCATGTCACTTTTTTCAGGGCCTTTGTAACTTTGAAGGGTCACTAAATGAACTGTTGTAAATCGAAGACTACCTGTATCTAGGAGGTCAGTCTCTTTAGGAACTCTAGGTTTCAAGAGAGCTCCTCGCATTTCCAATAGTTTGCAGGAAGAATGCAATGGGAAGACCAGACTTCCCTTCTTCTGAATGATGCGCAGGATGGGGGCCCAAGGGGGGGGTGTAAAATAAGAGTGGGGAGAGCTGAGAGTCTGTAAGATGCCAAATTGTAATGGGGGGGGGGCTTTACAATAGCACTAGTTTCAACCGGATTCTCAGACCCCCTTAATCTGGATGCCATGGAGCAATGCAGAAAGTGTTCCGCGGCTAAACCCAGATGATTACGGGGAAGTGGTTGAGCGATTGCGCTGTGAAACGGGCTCAGTAGTATTTCCCATTTGAACCGGGTTGTCCCGGAGCTCAGGTAGCAGCACGGCCCCTTCCACCAATGACAGCGTCGGTTGCTAAAAAGAAAACGCACCTTCCCTGGGGAGCAGCCAATGACTCTTTGGGGAGGGGGCCCCTCTCAGGTCCCCGAGCAAAATCCCCGGTGCCTGCAAACTCAAGAGAGTAAGCTCGCTTTCCTGCGGTAGGGGGTACTCCCTCGTCCCCTCCTCTGCCGGTTTCAATGGGTGGGACGCCCAGACCCAGCGCTGCCTTTTGATTCCCGGTGGCCCGGACGCAACAAGATTGTGAAGGGCAAAGCGGACCCTTCTGATCATCTACATAATTAATTTGGCTGATACCTTCATCTGGAAAGATGGATCAGATGCTCTTCGTAGAAAGTTGCTGGGAGCCCAATCAGGTCCATTTGAGCGGGTTGCTCCTCACCCCATGCCGCAGCTCCTCAACCAAACCCTTTTCTCTGCTTCAGCTCTCAAATATGCGTAAAGGTCTTTGAAAGCAAGATTGGCAAGAAAGAAAAGTCTTGCGCCTACCTACGCTCCCACTTCATAGAAAGGCGGCCGCATCAAATTGGTCGGAATATTGTACCTAAAATTAACTTTCTCACCACCGATCGAATCACCTGGAAGGGCCGGCACAAATGGGGAAGAGGTGTTCTCGTTGTTGATTTAGGTCAGCGACCAACTTTAAAGAAGCCAGTATGAGAATATAACATAGGTGTGAATTAAAACAAATGCAGTGCAGCATTATAGTAACACGGGGGAGGAGGAGGCTTAACATTTTAGGAAGGAGCAATTTAGGAATTCGGATTTGACGCCTGAAGGCAGCCAAGGATTATCGCCGCTGGTCTCTCTTCTTCACCACTACATACGGTATAATATATATCATATATATACCGTATATATCATTTAAGTATGTATATATATATTTAAATGATATATATGTACTTAAATATATACGGGGTATATATATGTATATGTATATATGTATATGTATGTATGTATGTATGTATGTATGTATGTATGTGTATACATATATATATATATGATTTCATTCCCTTTCAGGTTTTTTCCTTTCGTTTTTTTTCCCTGTCGCCCTTTTGTATGTTTACTGTTTTATTCTTAATCCGATTCGGATTCAGATTGGGATTTCCAGTTTTCTGGAAATGAAAGCACGCAGACATTTGAAAGAAAGGGAGACGTGGAGATTGAACCTTTCAGTGATCTTGGCTTGCATTCTGCACCGGTTCGATCGTTTTTCAGAATCCGCAAAACACGAGAATGTTCGCGAACTTTTGACGTCCGTCTTCCATCGGAGCGAGGTCGGGTCGGCTCTCACCCGAATCACGTGCCCTGACACCGAAATAATCAGAACGGGATCAAAAGTCGTTCGTGTCTCACGAGAATTCGGGGGAAGAGCAATAAAGAAAAAGCCGTTTCCGATTCAGACGGTTAGCGTGACATGCGCGCTAGAATTCCTACCTGCTAAAATCGTCTGAAGGCCCCTTCCTCGATTCTATTCGTGTTTATTTGTCATTTCTTTTTCAAGATAAATTTGCGTGAGACATGAGAATAGAAAAATGGGAGTGAGTGGATCTGACCAGTGTAAATATGCGAAAGGTAGAAAGAAGGAAACGGTTGATTATAGTTAGGGGGGTGGAGGACACCATTTAAACCATAAAGTTAAAAACTGTCTTAAAATCTTTGTTAGGAAATAAAGGTCACCGGAAAATCGGAAGGTACGAAAGTAGAGGCGAGCCGGAAAGGAGGATATTTTAAGCTGATACACGCGTTCATCACTTCGGGGAGAACTTTTCCAAAATTTTCGGATTTGATCCAAATACGAACGTCGAGTTTTCCAAGCGAATTCTTCCTATTAAGAACGAGAGATGAGGGGTGACAACAGGGGACAAAATAACTTGGGTCAAGCGGCCTTTCGGGAAACTGGTACTCTGAGGTGGGGAGGCACTGCCCTCTGCCCCTTCTCCTCCTCATTGCCGTTAGTAGAAGTGGGACGAAGGGGTCAGTGAGACCCCTGCCCCATCTAGGGACTCCTGTTTCCCCTCCCTCCTTGCCTCCAGCCTCCCTCCTGGGGGAAGAGGCCTGAAGAGAAGGAGCGGCTCTGGGGAAGCCTTGCCCGGCGGGGGTGGTTAGGGGAGTCTTGCTTTGCAACCCCCCTCCCCTCCCCTCCCGTGCCAGGAGAGAGAAAAAGAAAATGCTTACAAACTCAGATCCAGTCCACCTCCAACAAGAGGAATTAAATTGGATGTTTGTTACGTGGGGTGTAGGGGAGCAGCAGTCCTGGACTGAAAAGCCGTTTCCTACTCACTTTATACCGTATTAGGCGGATTCTGTTGTTGTTACCATCCGCAGTAATGGGTACAAAAGTGGACACTTTAGTCCACTTTTGAAATCCCAAAGGGAAAAAAAAATTAAGTACACAATTCTTTTTCGTCCTTGGGGGCCACCCGCTTCCGTTCCTGGCCTGGATCCTGATATGACTGGTTATATTTTATATTTTGAGCGGCAGATTACACCCCCACGCCCCCTCCACGCACCCCCACGCGTAACCCAAACGAAACTTTCACCAAACGGCGATTCTTGCGTTTTTGCACCTTTCCCGCACTCGCTCCGCTATGCAGAGGGGTCGGTCCTGAGATCTCGCAAATTCCCTTTCTTGGAACCAGAAAGAGTTCGTTTTGATTGCTTCACATACACCCCTTTAAATCTCCCACCTTTTACAAAAATGCGGCTGCTGTTACCCAAAGCGCTGGGAAACGCAAATCCGCGCAAGAGCCGCTGGCTCTCCAGGCAGGCAGGCAGGCCGGCTGGCGTCCTGGCCCTCTTCTGTCCGTTTTGCGAAGGCGTCGATTTTGGATTCCGAAAGCGGCGCAACTCCGACTAAGAAATGGGATTTTAACGGGACCAGGCGATGGGAGGGCGGGGAAGGGGAGCGATCGACGGCTGCCGCGGACTCCTCTAAAGAGCGATTAACGAGTTTTTTTTGTCTCTCTCCCGAGTTCTTCGCTGTAATCTCGATCGTTCACGAAATTCCGACTCGGGGATCTGTTCTGGTGGGAATCCGGTCGATGGCGGAATGCCTGGAGAATCTTTTTGGTTCCGAAGCGACTCAAAACGGTTTGAGATCGAAGGTCCAACTCTCAGGATAAAAGGAACAATACGCGTTACTTTGGCATGTTCCAACTATATCCGTCGGTGTTTTCCTGGCCTGTAATATATATATATATATATATATTTACATTTTCAGTGTATTGATATTTTTACTGAGATATTGCTAAATACTGCCCTAATCGAGTCTGCGGGTATTTTCAAATTTCAGACGCAGTTTTCTCCAAGCAGTCTGGAAGCTGGAGTATATCCTCTGGGACGGGGTTAATTTACTTCTGTAAACAAATAAGGTGTGATTAAAGACGTTATTACCTTTGTTGAGGTATCTTCTGGAAATTTGACTCTTGACCCTTATAGCGCTAACAGGCATTGAAGGCAGATCCATCCGGATTATGGGATGGGGAGCCAACTCGAAGCGTATAACTAGCTCATTGTGTCTATGGAGACTCTCAGTCATCCAGGTCATGGTTGTCCCAAAGGTACCTTTTCAAAAGGGAATGGGACTTTTTTTCCCCTTGAAAACGTTTTGCTTCTCATCCAAGAAGCTTCTTCAGTTCTACCTCATTGTCTTCTTACAACCAGGAGCCACAAAACCACTACTTGGCAGTGATTTACACAAGGTCATGCTCCTGACCACTGTCTGATCTGGAAAGCTTTTCAACTGGCATATGAATGAATGGTGGGTGAAGCAAGGTTGAAGTTGTAATAAAATCCATAAGCCTCAATTGCTCAGCCGTTCCCTTCCAATTTAAACAGATAAATATATATCTAGTGAGTTTCCTTCCAACATTAAACAGAAAGCAGTTAAGGGAGAACAGAAAGAATCCCTGCATTGAACGACTTTTCCTCTTTATTAAAAAACTTTCAAATTTTATTTTCTCTCTGAAAATAAATTAAGAATTAATTTTTTATACCTTTTACTGCTTACTTGGTAAAACAAAAAAGCTAAAATGTTTACCTTCACCCTTTCAACTGAACTTCCATATAATTTCCTTTTCATCAATTGCTTAACATTACTCTGCCTTGTTATTAAAAGTATGAGATATGGAAATGGCAAAATAAAATGAATTAAAAGTTATCTTTTCTCTCTGTAGAGAGGCAGCCCTAGTTAGAAAATATTGGAATTCCACAAAAATGTCAATAAAACTGACCTGTGTCTCCCATTTAAAATTATAATTATAAAGCAAAATAACAAAACATGAGCTTATGGGTATATCTAAATATTTGCTCTTTAAAATCTCTAGTCTAAAAAAACAGTTAACAAAATACTTCTACATTCTTGGAGAATTGCTGTTTATTGTATATTATGGGACTAAAGAGAAGTTCTGTGAGTTGACTAGAATACCAGACAATGTTTTCTACAGCAGTTCTATTGTCTTTTAATGTTTAATCTGGACTGGAAAAAAATAGCCTTGGCTTTCATTTTCCTCTCTGAACAGTCACAAAATAGGCACAACTCTAAACCCCAAAGGACATTCTACAGACTTGTTTTAGACTTACAGATTGTGTAAGGAAAACAGCAGAACTCCAGCTGTTTTGCCTGCCAGCCGGCCAAAGTTTGTTTGGCTGCTCTCTAAGAAATTAAACTTACTTCTGACTTCCAAGAATCTGCTCTGCAGTGGATGGCTTTTCAGGGGCTGAGAAGCAAAGTGATAATGAAACCAGCTTTAAGCTGCTCCCCAATGGAAAATTTAGACAAAGATTGGAAATTAATCATTTGGTAGGATGCCTCAATTTCTCTAAAGTTAAGTGAGATGCCCAAAATAACAAAGTGCATCTGAAAACAATAGAATAATAGCCATGGACAGACCATGAGAATTCAGAGATTTAAATGTGAAAACATGTCAATAATAATTTTATCCAATAAATGGCTTATCTTGAAGGCTATGTTAGCAGTTGTTTGAAGTTTTCTTTATGGCACTTTGTTAAAATTATTTACTAAATAAATTCAATTTAAATGTTTTGTTCATGGTTTTATATTTGTTTGAACTCTGGATTTATTCCCCCCCGCCCAATGAAGTAAATTCCCAAAAGATAAAGCAACAATGCTTATATATATATAATATATGTGTGCATGTATGTTTGTGTGTGCATGTATCTTGTAATCCACCCAGAGTCATCTTGTAGAGGATACAGGTGGCATGAAAATTTAAGAAAGAAAGGAAGGAAGGAAGGAAGGAAGGAAAGAAGGAAGGAGGAAGGAAGGAAGGAAGGAAGGAAGGAAAGAAAGAAAGAAAGAAAAAAAGAAAAAAAGAAAGAAAGAAAGAAAGAAAGAAAGAAAGAAAGATATCAATCACCAAAGTGTGGGTGTGTTTATCATACTCCATTTATTATGTTGGTTCCATTAAGCAAACTCAGCTAGAAAGCAGAATTAAATTATTCAGTATGTAAAATTCTCTTGAACACTGAACAATAATCAATAAACTGGATAAATTAAAATCTTTGTGAGATTCCAGAAATTTTACAATGAAGGTGGGAGGCAAGTCTACTTTGAGTGGGTATTTGATTATATCAGCCGTCCTTAGCCCACTGCTCTCTAGATCAATTGCTCTAACACTTCCATGAACCCCTTCATGGACAGATCTACTGTGGATGATGGGCATTATCACTAAGATCTTCTCCCTGATTGCAAACAGTCTTAGCACATCTGTTCAGATTTTGCTAGAGGGTGGGGAAATTTCACTATATTAATATATTTAGTATTACTGGGTATATTTCTTCATATTAATGAAGTCTGTAAGTCACCTAGAATCTAGCGAGATGAGTGGCATACAATTTCATCATCATCATCATTATTCCCCAGTGAGACACTACTTTGACATTTTTGTAGGGCTTGTATGCTCTGAGGAAAATGAGAGCTATGCCAGAGGTTCAACAGGTCTCATCAGAGGAGTCAGACAAAGAGTAACTCTTCCATACAAATATAATGAGATGTAAATTACAGAAATTTGTGCGACTCGATAGTCACCTGGATTAATAAGGAGTGCACTAGATGTTGGAGTTCCTGGACATCTGGTGAAAAATGGGCTACAGGACTCAGGACTGTTGGCTGAGCAACCAGGGTCAGCAGCTGTGGAACTACTGGAAGAAAATATGTTTACCTGTCACAGATACACAGTGTTTGAAAACAAAGAAATAATGAGCTATTATTACAGATCAAGTCCAACAAGAAGAGGATATTCGAAACGAATGCACCAGTTCTGGAAAGAATATCTTCCAGAATCAGAAATAATTAGAACAGAGGCTAGCAGTTAGATGTCAAATATTATAAATGCGTGGAATTTTGCAAGTACCATATATCAAATGGCTGAAGAAGAAAAAGGGGCATTGGAGGAATAATTGAAGAAGATGTGCTGAAACTAATATATTAGGAAGACATACTGAATACTGGAGAGACCAAACTGGCGTAAAAGAAAGATCAAATGAAGAAGAGAAAGAAGGCATGGGAAGACATTGCATGGCCAGCACATAAAAAATATAGCAGGAAAAGCAGATAATAAGAGGACCTGGCAATGGCTAAGAGCAGAATAGTTGAAGAAAGAGACTGAGGGGTTAATTCTGGCTGCACAAAACCAAACCTTAAGGCAAATTCATACAAAACCAGAATTGAGAAGACAGCAACATAGCAAATGCCATCTCTGCAAAGAAGCTAAAGAAACAGTAGATCACCTGGTCAGCTACTGCCAGAAGATCACTCAGACTGACCACAAGGAATGGCATGAGAAAGTAGCAACAATAGTGTACTGGAAGATCTGCAAGAAATATCATTTGCCTGCAAGCAAGAACTGGTGGGGTCATAAAATAGAGAAAGTCATTGAAAACGAAGAAGCTAAATTGCTTTGGGACTTTAGAATTAAAACAGAGAGGCACCTGCCACTTAACACCCCAGATTTAACAATCGTCGATAATAAAGACAAAAAAGTCTGGATAGTGGATGTGGCAGTACCTGGAGACAACAGAACAGAAAAGAAAAAACTAGAGAAGATCACAAAATACAAAAACCTGCAAATAGAAATAGAACAACTGTTGCAAAAGCAAGCAAAGCTAGAATCAATAGTAATAGGGGCCTTGGGTGCAATGATTCCCAAAACAACTAAAGCACCACTTGGACATCATCAATATCGACAAATCTGCCATCAGTCAATTACAAAAGTTTTATTCAGAACAGCTTCTATCCTGTGACAATATCTGTAACACCATCAAACATCCAGATCTGCCTCTCCCAGATCCTTGGAAAGGACTCGAAAGGAAGACAAAAATGCCAGACCCGATTTGAAAATCTGACTAACCGTGTAACAAACTATAACAGCAACAACAACAACAATAATACATAGATAAATAAATACGTATTTCAGTGAAATAACAGTTGACTATAAATATTACATTGAAATATGCTATTCTTTTTGTTTTTGATTTAGTTCTGTCTTGGCCTTTATCCCAGTAGATTCATAGATGAGCAGGGATGTGAACTGAATTTCCCTAGCTCTAGTCAGAAATTCAAACACCTAAAAAACAGCTCCTGCTCTTAATTCTTGTTATATCATATCATATATGATGCATTGTTTTTAATCTGATAGATGACCTTAAATTTAAAATGCCATCGATACAGTTGTCTCCTTTACTATAGGCTTAGCTAATCTAAATACTGTATATTCATGTGAAAAGTACATTATTGAACAGGGTAGGGAAAATCACTCTGCTCACAATCCACAGCTTCCTTTGTTCCCCTCCCCCAGCAAAGTGGCAGGCTGTTCTATGGGTCAGCCTGAGGAAGGGGATTGATTTCTGATGTACCCTGCCAGCTTCCCACAAGCAACATTAATGGGAAAGCCAGCAAGAAATTGGAAAAACAGAATCAGAATAACAGAGTTGGAAGGGACCTTGGAGATCTTCTAATCCAAACCCCTGCTCAAGCAGAAGACTTTATACCAACCCAGACAAGTGGCTATCCAGTCTTTTCTTAAAAGTCTCCAGTGATGGAGCACCCACAACTTCTGAAGGCAAGCCATTCCAGTGGTTAATTGTTTTCACTGTTAGGAAATGTCTCCTTGGTTCTGGCTTGCCTTTCTCCTTGATTAGTTTCCATCCATTGTTTCTTGTCTTGCCTTCTGGTGCTTTGGAAAATAGATTGACCCCTCTTCTTTGTGGCAGCCCCAAAAATATTGGGACACTCCTATTATGTCACTCCTAGTCCTTCTTTTCACTAGATTAGAGAAACCCAATTCCTGCAATCGTTCTTTGTCAAGCCCCCTAATCATCTTTGTTGCTCTTTTCTGCACTCTTTCCAGAGTCTCTACATCTTTTTAATAACATGGTAACATGTCGTATTCTAAGTGTAGTCTTACTAAGGCTTTATAAAGCGGTACTAATATTTCATGTGATCTTGATTCTACCTTCTGTTAATGCAACCTAGGATTGCGTTGGCTTTCTTGGCTTCTGCCACACTGTTGGCACATATTTAGGTGATTGTCCACTAGGACTCCAAGATCCCTCTCACAGTTACTGCGATTGATCCAGGTTTCATGTAATCTCTACCTGTGTATTTGACTTTTCTTGTCCAAGTGTAAAACCTTACTTTTCTCTACACTGAATTTCATTTTGTTAGATAGGCCTAGTGTTCAAGTCTGTCAAGATCCATCTGGATCTTGAGCCTATCTTCTGGCGTGTTGACTATCCCTGCCAGTTTAGTGTCATCTGCAACTTTGATGAGTTCCCTTTCTATTCCCTCATCTAAATCCTTTATGAAGTTGTTGAAGAATACTGAGCCTAAAACGGAACCTTGGGGGTAGCCCAGCAGTTCCTTCTTTCCATGTCAATGTAATTCTATCGTATTTCTGATGGTTTTTTACACCCCTATCCAAAACCCACAAAAATGCAATTATTTCATCTCTACTTGTATTACTCAAATTAGCAGATACATTTATGCACCCAGGTGGCTTTGCATTTATATATAGATGCACAATTAACTGTGAAACAAATATTCCTCCCTTTAATTTATAGTTTATAGTTTTATTTGATTTGTATACCGCCTTACTCCCGAAGGACTCAGGGCGGTGAACAGCCAACAATAAAATACATAGATACACAAAATTTAAAAACCCAATAAAATCAAATTAAATTATTTGGCCCAGACAAATTAAAACACCCCGATAATTTAAAATCAGATTAAAATTTAAATATTTAAATAGGGAAGAGATTAGGCCAAGCCCGCTTGATGGAATAAAAAGGTCTTCATAGCACGGCGGAAGGAGCACAGATCCGGGATCCTCCGTATCTCCGGGGGGAGCTCATTCCAGATAGTAGGTGCCCCCACAGAGAAGGCTCTCCCCCTAGGGGCCGCCAGTCGACACTGTTTGGCTGACGGCACCCGGAGGAGTCCCTCTCTATGAGAGCGTACTGGCCGGTGGGAGGCTATTGGTGGTAGTAGGCGGTCCCGTAGTTAACCAGGTCCTAAGCCATGGAGCGCTTTAAAGGTGGTAACCTTTAAATTTAAACCGTCAGAACCATCCAAATGCATGTGCCTTTGAAATAAGTACATAGGTAGCTTAGAATAGGTTGCTACACCCTCAAAGTCTAATTTGTGCCCTCAACTGGAGTATTTCTGCTTGCTTTAACTGAACCTCCCAGCCAGAAATGTGCTGATGGTCAGTCAAAGATAACTGTCACATCTGCAGGGTGCTCAAGGTTCCCACTGCTATGACATTTCTGGCTTGGCTCTCTATTTTGTTTCTGTCTTAGGTTTTACATCAGCTCATCACTAAAGATCCTGGGTCACTTTTACCCTATGTATCTCACTCTCCCCTATAAGGACCCCAAAGCAAAGAATATTTTCTGAGCCTCTTTCATTCTTACTTACTCTCTTAGCACTCATGTTTCCCTTGTCAAGGCTGGCAGCATTCACATGTCAGATGCATTTGTCATTTGTTATATCCTGCAGAGGCAGGAGAAATATAACCAATTATCAGTTCTCAGAACTCAACCCAGCTTCCTCTTGATTGCTTCTTCTTTCTCTGGGATGCTTGGCAGCCAACAAACTCCAGAATTCAAAGCAATTTCTCTTCATTTGCTTTCCACCATCAGTATTTCCCTGCCAAGAAGGCAATATGGCAGGAGAGTCCTGACAAAAGCAATATTGAGAGAAAATAGAAAAGATGCATAATTGCTCCTAAAAGGAGATAGTAAGCAGAAGGCATTTTCACCATTAGTATCAAGAGGAACATCCTTTAAAAAAAAACAAAAAACCCTTCTGTATAATTTACATAACATAAAAGGGAAACATTACTCTGGCCACAGCAGTGATTGATGGTCATTGTGACCTCACAATCCCCTTTCCCTGCAGTATATTTTTTTCAACTTTTTAGAAAATGGATTTTGTTTGCCAATGCATGTGTGTTTAGTAGAAATGTACAAACTGCACTTTTAGATGCATTTTTAAAAAGCAAGCAGTCCATTGTAATTCTCTGGGCAGATAGGATTAATCATTGAGTCAATATTGTTCTCATCCACTTACAATATGCTTATGCTGTGCATTGTGAAAGTGAGTGAAGTTAGTCTTATTGTTGAGAGGAAGAAAGCCAATTATGATGGGATTACAGATTATGTTTGTACACAACCTATTGGGGTTTTGGTGATCCCCAATTCCTTCCGCTTTAGTCTTGTCCTAACTACGCATCGAAGCATGCTGGACACCCCTAGACTTGCACTTTGGACATTGAGTAGTAACAAACATAGCCAATTATCCATGAGAACAAAACATTTTGGATTATGTCGCAGAAATAAATATTGAATTATCCTCCATATGGGAAACAACATTGTAACTGGCTTCCGTAGCATGTAAAATGTTCTCTAAGATTTTTGAGAACTTCTACAGTGAGATTTGGGTTCTTCAGATGCATCGTATAAAGGCTAAGAGAAATAGAAAGATATAGAAAGCTGCTCGGTCACATCGCAAGAACATGTGACATAACACTTTGGTGACATTAATAAACCCCGTGCATTCTGCCATAAGTTTCATCATAGGAAAAGGAACTATTTGTACATTTTCTATGTCAAATATTCCTTTGAATTTTCTTTGAATTTAATACCAGCATTGTTTAGAACCATCTTTCCCAAATGTATTGAGGCCTTCCGGGATAAGAACTCAGAGACTTTTATTCCAACACATCTGGAAGACATTATTTTGACTTTACATTTTACTATTCTATGGCTTTTTAAATCTTTAGCTCACACTGATCATATTCAAAGAAGACTATGCAAAAATAGCATTGCAGATGCTCAAGAGCCTAAGCTCTGTATAAGACCTAATACATCAGCCTAAATAGCTGACACATTTGTAAGATATACATTGGTAGTTAGGGCACTTTAAAATTTGTGGAAAAATTAGACTCTTGCTTTTTAAAATTGAAAAGAATCTGTTAGCATTTGTGGGTGGCATTTAATATTGTTAGAGGTGTTTTGATTGTGATACTGGCACTACTAGTTGAAACAATTCTTTTAAATATTTGTTCTTACTTTGCAGCAGAATACAAGAGACCAATCACCAGATTCCTTTAAGCTTTGCATCTTAAACACCCATAGTAACATCTTTTGACTGACACATTCTATATTGCTTGTATCAGAGGGGACAAGGATGAACCGCAGACCCTCAAAATTAGTCTTAGGAGACCGAAAATTCTGATTGCAGTAGCAATAAGGCAGATTAAAGTAGTGAATGGAGGCTCTATTGCCAGCATGTTTTCCCCAATAGTATTCCCGGGGTCTAGAATAGGGGTCTGCAACCTTAAACACTCAAAGAGCCATTTGGACCCATTTCTATAGAAAAGAAAACACCGGGAGCCAATAAGCATACCTTCTCAGGCCAGACGAGGAGTGACTGCAAGGGGAGGGGAGGGGCCAGCCCAGTGGTGGGTTCCTCCCAGTTCGGCCGGTTCGGCCGAGCCGGTAGCGGTGACGATATGATGTCACCGAACCGGTTCTCCCTCCCGCCCACCCATCCCCACGTTATTCTTACCTTTTCTTTGGTCCCACCCCCAATCTATTGCTGTCTCCTGAGTCCCAACTGATGACTAGAGGGGGAAAAAACTGTTTAAACTCTTGCCGCAGGGCTTCAAAGGGTCGTCCTACAGCTGATCAATGTTAAAAGTAAATAAATGGGTCGTAAGTGCGAGGACCTTCCAGAAATGATTCTGACCAGCTAGCCACGCCCACCTAGTCACATGACCTCCAAGCCACTCCCACAAAATAAGCCACGCCCACAGAACTGGTAGTAAAAAAATTTAGAACCCACCCCTGGGCCAGCCAGTGGTGGGATCAGCCAAAAGGGAGCCGCAACACAGGGTGGAAAGAGCCGCATGCGGCTTTGGAGCCGCGGGTTGCTGATCCCTGGTCTAGGACAACTCACCGCAGCCAATTTGGCGTGGCCAAGTAGTCTCTGCAAACTCACTACCCCCAAGTTGCCACAGGACAACTCCACAAGGCTAACTTGTCACAGGGACAACTTCCTGCAAGCAGCTGGAGAGAGAGCCATGGGTGAATGTGCGGGTGAGCAGAATGCAGAGTGGTGGTGGCAGCCAGGGGCATCCCATTTTCACACCCTCTGCTGCCATCATCATTGCTATTACACCGAGCTTTGGGTCAAAGAGGCCAGTGACAGAAGTGATGGCTGTGAGCAGAATGGGTAGTAGGTGTAAAAATTGGACATCCTGGACACCATCACCTTCCTGCCACCCGCTCTCCCACTTCAGGCGGGAGCTTGACAGCAGTGGCGGCAACATCAGAGGTGTGAAAATGAGAAACTCCAGCTTCTGCTGCTTCTCTTCATTCTGGCCACCCGCTCATTCTCCCATCCACAGCAAGTTATCCCCGTGGCGAGTTGGCCATGTGGTGTTGTCCTGTGGCAGTGAGTTGGCAGAGGCAAATTGCCGATGAGAAGCTGTCGGCACTGAGCTGGCCATGGCAAGTTGTCCCATTCCAGTATTCCGATGGCTGAACCCAAGAGATGATTGTTCCCTGGAATGGCAACAGCCAGGCCCACTGAGCCTTACAGGGATGTATCTCTTTAAGATTTGCCCCTCTCAGTGAGTCAGGCCAGGAGAATGCTGGGCTGTTCAGCAAAGCAAGTCATTTAGTTCAGTTCTCTTTTCCCCCCTATTCCTCACACACAGTGACTTAATTGCCAAAAGAGAAGTAAATATTTTTACAAGAGAAGCTCCTTTGATCTAGCTAGAAAATAGGAGGGAAATAATAAAATGAGCTTTTTTAAAAAACGGTAACAGAGACTTCAAACAACAGTCAAAAGAAGAGGAAGGGGTGATGCACAGAGCAAGGAAATGGAAGAAGGGAAAGATGCTTACAAAAATAAGCAAATAACCAAAGATGGGAAGGGAACAATGGGAAACAAAATAGAAATGTCTTTTTTTCTGGTGTGTGCACACATACAAACATACCATTCCATTTAAAAAAGCAAATGCCTTGCTCCCATCCCCAAGTCCAGGAAAAAAATGATGGGCTGCAAAGCAAGACATCTGTTCTCTGAAATCTTGCTTGGCTTTGGGTTGTGGTTTTATGGCCAAGATTTTCCCCTCGTTACTCTGAAGGTCTAATAATTTCCCGTGGTCTGGGAAAGGCACTAATACTTTATTAAAATTAACAACTCACTGTCCTAATCACTTATGGCAATAATGGATTGCCATTAACTATTATACAGACAGTCATGGAGACTATCTTGCCTCTGTAGGTGAGCAGGAAGAGCTGGGTGGGCAGGAGGGAGGAGACATAGCTAGCTCTTTTTGCTAATGGGACCAAAGATCAAATGTATGTAGAGGGTTAGGAAACTTCTGTTTGGAGTTCCCCATTCTTTGTTGTGCATCTCTCGTAATTGCTTTTATGAATGCAGTTTCTGTAGTGCACAGATGACTTTGAGCTCTGGTGCATTTTCCTTATCACAGACACTTCCTGTTTACCTGTGAAATGGGGGACTCCTTCAGACAGAAGGTCCCCTAGTGAGACTATTCAGAGAACCTTACTCTCCCTAATGGAGCCTACTCTTACTCTCTTACTTGCCATAATGGTTTCCCTTTCTAAGAGAAAATGGAAAGAAACAGCAGGAATAAAGTGGCAAGATTCTGAATGTAAGCCAGTAATATCACCTGCCCACACCGCATTTCATGAAGGAGGTGCTGCTGACACAAACATTTGGACAATTCGTCTCACGCTGAGAATGGAATAGCTGCATGGCTCTATCGCCTGAGATGGCATATCCGTTATCTATCTATATCTATCATCTATATCTATCTATCTGTCTATCTGTCTATCTATCTATCTATCTGTCTATCTATCTATCTATCTATCATCTTGTCTGTCTGTCTAGCTGTCTGCTATCTATCTATCTATCTATCTATCTATCTATCTATCTATCATCTATCTAATCTATTATTTAGCTCAAGAACTGGGAAATTAGTTGTTGCATACTTGCAGCTGTAGATGATGGGATAAATGTCCCTTGTTCTGGAAAAGCCAACACATTAGCTGGAATCATGAGAGGTGTTTTGGTGAAATAGTTGAATATTGGGTTGTGATTTGAGGAGTGGCCTTTGGCCAGTTGTTTTATTTTCCTCTAACTCCTCTTACTGGTTGGTTTCCAAAAATAAAATGAAAGAAGCCAAGTGTGTACTTCCAGGCCTTTAGGAGAAAAGGGGAAATAAAAATATTAACTTAAGACATCCCTAAATTTAAAAGTATTAAGTACATGATTAAATGATAGCACTTGGTGGATAGCAGCAGGTAGCTATATTAAACAGAGTTCGGCTGAAGGCTCTGTAGAAATAATAAAGAATATTTTCAGAAATCCTTTTTTTGCTTCCCTGTGATTTTTCTTTTACTTTTCAGACTTATATATGGTCACAGGAAAAGGAAAAAGAATGTTAAGCCTGAATTTTAATTTTAATGTTTGAGTATTGTGTTCTGAAAGTCTGGGGATGAAATGTGGCTTTTGTAGAGTGTGTGTTATTATTGCTCATATGTGTGTGATAGAGATTTTAAAGCCAGTAGAATAATTTCTTAGAAATATTTTGAATCTCAAATATCAACATCCTCTGCTATGAAACTTCAAATATCTCCCAGAAGCTCCTGCTTCTAAATCTTGTCCTTCCTAATCAGGAAGGCAAGGTGCCAGTGCTTCTGCTATGACATCTGTTCTAGTCCCTGTTTTCAAGTAGTGCTGAACAAATTTAAGGAAGAGAATTCTTGCTCAAATTCCAAGTTGGCAAAGCATTTGGGATTATGACTATGTTCTCTGTTAATTTTTTTCACTGAAAATAAACTCCAGGCTGATAGTAGAAGAGGACTTTTTATGCTACAATCATAAGCTAACATTCTTCTGATTTCAGTAGAATGCATGTCCAAAGGTGTATGTTGAGAACTGCAGCCTTAGAAACGGGTCGGTAAACATATGGGGAAAACTTAGCATTTTTGCTATATATGGAGAGTCCATATGAAAGCTGGCTAGGAAAGATGTTATTTGTGCATGAAATTGAAACCACAATTCTAAACACACTTTTATGGGAGAATAATTTAATGTGATTTACTCCTAGTAAATATATTTAAGTTTGCATGTCCTGCTATGAGTCAGGACTGAGTAAAATTCAGTCTAGAAATGATCAAATCTGTGAAGCTAATTCAGATGGTAAGAAAACTACTTTTGTGGAACCTAAGAAAACATGAGGCAAAGGACTAGTGATCATTGAGTAGTGGAACACAAAGTACCCAGGGAGGAGATGTGGCTATTTCTGATCTATGATCCAACAGTTCAATCTTTTAATGTTAAATTTGGTATAGTCTCACATCCCCCTTTGGCAGAAGGAGCTTAGACTCATTTTCCAATGGCAGCAGGATGGATGCCAGAATTGTTGGATTATGCCGTTTCACATGTGACAATGTTCATGCACTTTCATAAGAATCTCATGCTTTCTTTGCAGTGTACCATTTTAGTTATGTGGGTTAAGAGAACAGAACAGAATAACAGAGTTGGAAGGGACCTTGGAGGTCTTCTAGTCCAACCCCCTGCCCTTGTATGTTAGAATATGAAGAGAATTGTTTCATCCAAGCTTTCTCCTTAGTGTGGCTTGTTTCCATTAACATTAGCACTACTAATAACATTAGGTTCTTTCCCCAGATATTTATGTCTAGGAAGCTGCTTCCTACCCCTCTCAGCTGATTTCAGTCCCAGTCCCATTGCTAGCTTTCATTTCTAGTGGAAGTATGGTATAAACTGATCTAAAAGCTCATTGTGACACCTAAAGTTTGTGAAATGGACATCAAGAGTCATTTTCTGTATGCTCGGAAAGCAAAAAGAAAACTGGTTTCTGATCCTTCATGCAACCTCTTTGGGATGTTTTGTCACATCGTTATTGGTCCATTGCATCATTGAGGCGATGACCATATAGGGGTGTGAGTTTGTCTTCCTCTTTTGCCCTCAGAGGAAAATGCTGTCACACTATATCCACAAAATGGCCAAAATGGCACGCCAGCTACGAGACTGGAAAAGACGGTCACCTTCTGGTTTGAACATTAAGAAATGAATTTCTCATAATTTTTGCAGATCTGATGAGCAACCAAAGATATGCGAAAGTTGAAGTTCAGAATTGACAGTTATTCTCTGCTTCCATCTTTTCTATCCTGTGCTTCATTTCTCTTTCTGGTTTCAAAATTTTGAGACAGCAACTGTAGAGTTTCCTTTTGTTCAAGTACAAGCAAACAACCACTGATAGAGCAATTAAAAAAATTGGCTAACAAGAAATTGTGTACATGTTATTTCCTGGGTTGTCCATCTTCTTGTCCAAAGCTGTTTGCTGCTTTTGCATTGTGTACTGGCAACAGTTTGGGGCACCTGTGACGTACTCCAGAATATCCCCTGTAGCCATATTTTATTTTCTGTAATGAGTTCTACTTACAACAACAGCCATCGATGAATGAAAAGTGGCACCCACCACTTACCTCTTGGCCATTATCTTTATCTGTGTGGCCCACTGTTGTCTCCCTGGAATGCTCCCCTTGGATACTGCCCATTTGCTCTCATAATCCTTTTCTGCTGGTAGAGAATGAGGACATCAAGATGTTCCAGAGCAAATGAGATTCCCTGAAATACAAAGCATCCATCAAGCTGGCAGTTGAACCAGAAGGACGGTCGTAACAAGAGCTGCTTTTGTCTAGACTGGCTCACGATAAAAGCAAAGCCCTAAATAGAACACCCCTCCCACCCCCAATATTTTCTCCTAACCCCAGTCATGTCAGATGCTTCAAAAGAGGATGAGAGTGGAGCAAAAATCCTGAAGTATCTTTGAAAATGTCTTTCTCCCCTTTTGTGGTCTTTCAGAGTTAATCAAAGGCACATCCCCTTGAATTATATCTCCTGAAATAGGAAACAAAGCCCTAAAACTGTACGCTATGAGGAAAAAGGGAAAAGGAATTGAAAGTGAGCCAAAAATTCCAACCTAGATATTTTATCTTTGAGCTTCACAAATGCATTGACACCTACATGGGAGGTTCTGTACCAAACCACGCTATATCCTTTCCCCATAGTCATCTGAAAGACAACCCTGCTTGGAAAAGAACCATGTGAGTTACACCAGCAAAAGCTGCTTGGGTTCCCCACCCCCACCCCTAACTCGATAGATAGCAATTTCTACCATTTGTGATCAGGGATGTCTGCAGGGAGCATCAAAAATGTCACTGCATGATGTCAGTCCTACTGTTTAGCATTCCTGAGTTTTGCAGAAACATTCCTATGAAAAATAAGGATAAGGAAACTTCGCCTGCAAATCATTCCAATTTGAACATGCAACAGCAGATATATGGAACTGGGGGAGGAAAAATTTGGAAAACTAGAGGACTGAGGAGGAAGTGCCTGACTTGAGTAGCTGTCTGGAATCTTATGTAACAGAGCTGTTGTAGTGAATAGAGCTATAATGCAACATTTTTCACAGACACTATTGGTCCAACTCTTCTAATGGAAATAATTATTTGATTAGATTTCCTCAAAGATGGTTACAAGGGGAAAACAGATTTACAGGTGTACTTATTGGCCATTATTTGACAAGAGAACCAACCAACCAACCAATGTCTTGGATTACAGTTCCTAAAATTACAATCATGATGATTTTGATGACTCAGAATTATAGATGCAAACAGGTAGTCCTCATCTTACAACAGTTCATTTAGTGACCGTTCAAAGTAACAACGGCACTGAAAAAAGTGACTTATGACCATTTTTCACATTTACGACTCTTGCAGCATCCCCATGAATATATGATCAAAATTCAGATCCTTGACAAATGGTTCATACTTATGACCGTTGCCATGAACCCAAGGTCATGTGATCCCCTTTTACGACCATCTCACAAGCAAAGTCAATGGAGAAGCCAGGTTCATTTAACAACTGGGTTACTGCCTTATCAACCTCAGCAATTCATTTAACAACTGTGTCAAGAAAGGTCGTAAAATGGGGCAAAACCTACTTAACAAATGACTCACTTAGCAACAGAAATTTTGGGCCCAATTGTGGTTGTAAGTCGAGGACTACCTGTATATGAATCCTCAATGTTTTAGTTGTAACCAGCCTCTTCTGAGACAGTTCCAAAGTTCAGGCTAAATTCAGCTGGATTTGCTCCGCTTAAAGTGTTGCCAAATAGATCTTTGGATGGATTCCACAGTTAGTGGAGGCATCGTCATACTCAAGAAGTTTGCCTGGCAACAAGGAAACCAGGTGGCAGCAAATATGCTGTATTTTGGGGGAAATAATCTGTTTCAGAAGTTTTGTCAGGCAAATTCATTTTCCATGAATTGTGGAATCAATTGCTATATTCTTCCAACCAGCTGCAAAAATAATTAAGAAAAATATGATGCTGCCTCCCTTGTCTGATCTTAGACTCCCTGTAGTTTTGGACTTGTCAATCTGACATATGAACTTGCCCTGAAGAATAAGAAGTTATTCAAAACAAATACTGCCTGCCTCCACTTCTCCCTCCCTCTCGGGGGTTTATTTTAATATTGCTGCTTTTATATGTTTTGTTACATGTGTGGGAAACCGCATATTCTGCATTTGGTAGCATTTAAAAAATAAAACGGATGTGAGAAAGGCAATTTCTCAATGATGCTTGTAGAATTGTAGTGCAGGAAATGGGCAGCATGGCTGTGAAACCTTATCGATTGATAAATGCTATACAGTTGGATGATATCGATACAAAATGCTTTGGCAGCTATTCTTCTAAGGTGCGCCATGCGTGCATAATGTGTGGTTTATAGAGAAAATAAAAGGCAGACCGGAAGGAAATAAGAAAAGTAATGGCGAAAAAGCTGGGAGGAAAGAAAGTGAAAATACAAAACTTCAACTACAGCACATTGGAAAGTTGAGAAAAGTTGGCAAAAACTACAGGGGACCTTTGAGCATGAAAAAGGAAATCACTACAGAAAAGAGAGACTGAAGCCAGAGGTGGCGGCAGGTGAGAACAAAATCTGTGGAATGTAATTCCATTACTGAAATTCCTCACCTTTTGTACATGCATGTGACAAATATATAAAAAGGGTAAGACTTTGATCACAACAACCTTATTTTGATTCTCTCTCTCTCATTCTCTCTCTCTCTCTCTCTCACACACACACACCCCTCTGACTGAAGCCTTGTTTAAGAGCCTCACACCCCTGCAAAAGAGATGGGGCCACACAAATCAATTGAGGCCCCTTTGTTTCTGCTGTTGCCAGGTTCAGCAACAAAGTCAGGTCTGTACTTACATTCACTCAAATTAAACTTGAATTCTCAGCAAGATATCTCAAGTGAGTACAAGGACCAACTTTGCTACCTAAGAAGGACAGCATCGGGATGGTGTAGACATGCAGGCTTGAGGAGTCATAATTGCAAACTGGTTGTCAGGAACCCAAATCATGATTGTGAGACCATAGGAATGCTGCGATGGCTGCAATTTCAGAACCATTTGTAAGTCCTGCCCAGCAGTGAAATCCACTTACCTTCGCTACTGGTTCGGGAATGGGAGCACGTGGGAGCATGCACACACTATGCACATGCTATGCACATGTGCGCCTCTTCTGTGCAAATGGTACAGAATGTGCTCATGCACAGATGGTAAAAAAATGGAATGTAATGATGTCCTGGTGGGTGAGTGGAGCCTCCCGCCGCCGGCGCTACCAGTTCGGCGAGCCAGATAAAACCAGGGGAATTTCGCCGCTGCTCCCACCCAGTAGTGGGTTTCAAATCCCTGTGCTACCAGTTCGCTATTGGTAGTGCGCAGGCACGCTCACTCGCTTTGTGAGTGTATGGAGCTTCTGTGCATGTGCAGAGAATTTTTGGTGACATCTGGGCGGGTGGGCAGAGCCTCCCACTGCCACCACTACCGGTTCGCTTGAACAGGGGTGAACCAGGAGCAACCCACCACTGGTCCCGCTGATTCAATGCCACGATAGCATTGAAACAGTGGCTTAATGAATGGTTGTAACCCAAGGACTACTTAGACATGAGGATGATCAGTAGAAAACTTCAGCCAGTGTAGACAGCTCATCTTGAGTGATTTTCTGGGCAGGAGAAAGGAAAATCAGACTATTCCACAGGTAAGACATTTTTTGGTTCAAGCTTAGTGTTACATGTTTAACTATTTGAAAAAGAAAATATTGGCTTCTTTTTAGCAATACACCACAATCAGAAACTATGGTTGTTATTTTTTTTAAACATGGCTTGACAATATGTTTGAATGTGGACTCCTGGTTCACACCTAGTTTATTCATTTCCAAGTTATCTCTTCTGGGCATCAGACAGGGATCTCAAAGGAACAAACCTTTTTGTTTGCAAGACTAGACCTGCCTTAGAATTATATGCATGGGGTATCAGGACATGTACATATGAACGGCATTACCTACAGATCTGACTTCAAGAAAGGCATATAGGTGCCACAAAAACCCTCACTGCTTACATGGATTTCTATTACTTTCCTCCATAAAATTCAGTTTTAAAAAAATGGATCCCTGACATGATTTGCTTAGAGGACAATTCAGTTCAAACGGATACATTTTGAGTTAGATAACAGGGTATCTTCATACTGTATACTAGATTGAAGTTACAAAGCTATATTACATAGATTTTTTTAATGCTTTGACACGCCTATTTTTAATAGTATCAGGAATGTTTTGGAGGTCTGCTAACTGGTTCGAGGTTCAAATAGAATGCTGTACAATTTTGAAATATTTCTACCTTTGGCTGAGAAAATTGGGGTTTAGCAATTGGCAAATCCTGTCCTACTCCCACTGAATAAATTGGAGCTTGAAGCTGCAACCTGTTGCCTGAGCTATTGAAAAATGCCTTTGAGTCTTTGGCTGTATAGAAGTATTTGGAACTCTCCCTTCGCTGTACCTGCTGAGTCCACTGCTATTCATTATGTCCAAGATCTAGCTCAGTGAAATATCAATGAATACCTGATACGAAAAACCAAAGGAAATATTAAAACTTCACCAGCGGGTTGCTAAAATACAAAAAGCATGTTTGCAAAATGAAACAAAGCAGAACCAAGCAAATGATTTTTGCACCGTGGTCCTACAGTTATATTGATAGTTATACCAAATTGGCCCTTGGCCTGAGGTTGCACAAATGCACTCGGTGGAGATACTGCCACAGACTTTAAATTTATACACACACAGAGCTTGTAAGTACTAAACATTCCCATCTTTTGCATCATCCATATGAACTAGCAGCTGGGTATTTAGGTGCCTTGACTGATGAGGAATACAATTCCATGCATCTTCTGGGGGAGAATATTGAAGGTAAAAGTGGTGATGGGACTTGCAGGAAGAACGTAAACCCGACATGATTTAGGAAAAACATGATTAGATGAACTGATTTTACTCTACTGTCAGGCCACATTAATAGAATCTTGTAGTCTGATGGCACAAACTTCCCACCATCCTTTTTAACTACTTGCTCCATTAAGGGGAGGGGTTCCTTCCTAAGTTTTTTTCTCCGACGGTTAAACCACTGGAGGCTGCTGCCTCTCTTGTCTGATTGTTTCCTAGGCAGCATCTCTTCCCCTCTTTCTCCAAGGTCATTCACACATTCCATTACATACTGTGCTCAACACAGCTTACATCTAGATAGGTGTGAATCAGATTGCTGCTCCATATGCTGTAGTACAAGAGTGGGCAATGCATCAAACCTTCCAATATTGCTGAATTTTAACTTCCACCAGCTCCAGCCAATATGGTGAATTGTGAGGGATCCTGGGAGCTGTAGTTCAGTGACATGTTGCCTATTCTTGTACTGCAACATATGGGAACAAAATCTGATTCACGCTTATGTGGAGGTACAATTTGATGAACACAGTAGGACATACAAATGAATAAATTCACAGAGGACTGCATGGTAAGTCACATTTTGACCAGCTCAGCTGTAGTGTTATGGAACCTAAATATATGTTGTCTGCTTGTTTCTCAAGAAAACAGTTTTTGTTTTGTAACAGAAACACAAATTGTTTAATTTAGCTCTAAGTGAAGCTTTTTTCTGGGAGTGTATCTGTTCCTTATTTTACAGATGATGTTTCTTTAATTGAGGTCTGCCCAACCAAGGTTAGATTGTTGAGACAGCACCTGAGCAGTAGACAGAACTTTACACATTTCACCCGGCCACATAGGTCATTTCTCAGTGTTTGAAAAATATATTTCTTTTAAAGTTTTCCTTTCTAAATAAGTACCTCTGCACACCAACTATAATTATAGACAAATCAAGGTTATTCCTGACCTCCCACTTCAGCATTTTGTAAATGTCTATTTTATTTTCTTCTGAATCTTATGAATAGCAATTTTCATTTCCTTGTGGTGCCGTTTGTGTGGTATATTAGAAAAGAAATATGTAGGTCAACAGGTTGTTCCTCAAGCTTTCGGACCTAGAAAAATCTGGGTGGGATGTTGTACAATCAGACAGGTCTCTCTTCATCTCACATGTCACAGCATAGGGTAGCAATAGCAAAAGCACTTAGACTTACATACTGCTTTACAGTCCTCTCTAAGCAGTCAGCATATTGCCCCCAACAAACTGGGTCCTCATTTTATTGATCTTAGAAGGATGGAATCAACCTTCAGCAGGTGAGGATTGAACCTCTGGAAATCAGCAGAATTAGCCTGCAATACTGCATTCTAACCACTGTGCCACCACGGCTCCTGGTGAATCATGGTGAGATTCTTTGAACATTGCGGCTGTAAGTGCACTTCCATTACCACTACTCCATCAACTTTGTCAGGGAAGCTGACAAAGCTTGACTAACACAGTAAACAGAGTCTTTGATACTCTGACTAAGAACCCATTAATAAGCTCCAATTTACTTTTTTTTAATTAAAAAAGTTAAAAAATTAAGGCATTTTGGATAAAAATATGGTGGATTATCCAAGACGTTCTCAAAAAGAAGATAAAATTTACTCCACAGTTCTTTTTGTTAGGTATAATTACAGAATGTACGGTCATAGAGACCAAATTGATTTTAAATTTAATAACAGCAGCCAGACTTTTGGTGGTGCAGTATTGGAAGAAGGAAGACTTACCTACTATTGAAGAATGGACATTAAAAGTAGTGAATTTAGCAGAGATGGCAACAATTTCGGCATACTTGAAGGACCATTCAAATGAAAGATATATATTGGAATGGAGAAGATGGATTGACTATATTCAAAACAAATATCGGACTAAAAAGTTTCAAATAGCCTATGAATGAAACCAACATTTTCCTTTTGAATTATGTTTTGTTAGTTGAAAGGGGAGTTAAAGAGCAAGAGGGACTTTGGAATTTACAGAAAGTTAGCGTATTTTAGTTTATGTTTGTTAAATGTTATACCCTGTATTTGCTCTGGGAAGTCAGGGGTGGGTGGGTGGGTGGGGGGATGGAGGGGGGATGAGGGAGGGGGTGGGGGGAGGAGGGATGGGAAAAATTGTTGTAATACTTGATAAAACTTTTTAATAAAAAAAATAATCTCCAATTTACGATATTTCTATCAAAATATGAATTGTTTGGTGGGGAGCCTCCTTCAGCCCCTTATGTAAAAATTACCATAGCAAAAACAGAAATACTGAAAAATTACTAGAAAGAACTGCATTCTACAGGCATAAAGCTTCCTAGAACCTAGTCAGTGACTGTCAGGCATGAAAGACCAGGTCCACATGTGAAGGTTCAATTTAACTGATTTAAATTAAAATTTAATATTGTTAAAAGTTTAGACACAGGAAACTTTTCAGCTAATAGTATCTGGTTAGAATTAGATAAAGCTCAATAACAATCAAGAGGGGTTGGACTGTTTTAGCTACTTAGTGTTTGTGATTACTTAGTGATTCTAGGCTGATCCCTTATTTCATTCCCTCTCTTGCTCTGCCAGTCCTTCTATACTGACTTTCTCATTGACTTTTAAGAATAAAACGGGGAGGAAGTATTGTGGAGGAAAGGTGAAATATCAATGAAAATATTAAAAAATTCCTGTGCCAATTGTTGGATCCAGGATTTTCTGCAGTCATCATCTCTGGAATTATCCTATCGAAGTACCATGTACTATCTCACTTACTATTTATTTATTTATTTATTTATTTTTATTTTATTAAATTTGTATACCGCCTTACTCCCGAAGGACTCAGGGCGGTGAACAGCCATAGAATAAAACATATAAATACAAAATATAAAATAGATTAAAACGAATTAAATAATTTGGCTGAACAAGTTTAAAACCCCAATAATTTAAAACCAGATTTAAAATTTCCATTTAAAAGGGGAAAGACTTAGGTCAGGCCGGCTTGATGGAATAGGAAAGTCTTGAGTGCGCGACGGAAGGTATGCAGATCCGGGATCCTCTGTATTCCCGGGGGGAGCTCGTTCCAGATAGTAGGTGTCCCCACAGAGAAGGCTCTCCCCCTGGGGGCCACCAGTCGACATTGTTTAGCCGACGGCACCCGGAGGAGCCCCTCTCTGTGGGAGCGTACTGGTCGGTGGGAGGCTATTGGTGGTAGCAGGCGGTCCCGTAAATAACCAGATCCTAAGCCATGGAGCGCTCTAAAGGTGATAACCAAAACCAAAACTATGTTTGGGATGGAACTACTATGCAATTGCTTATCTCAATTGTTCTACGATGGCTTGAAAAAAATCTTAAACTTCTAGTATGTAATAAAAATCCGGGAAATGAGAATTATTCTTTGGCATAATACTCAGTATGAAGAATGATATAATAACATCATACACATAAATGGTCATCTATATTTACCTGTTTATTCTTTATAAGTTTTGTTTCAAGAATCTCAAGCTAGCAATTATACTATGAGGTATCTTAAAATATTAAGTCTGGTCCTAATTTACTCAGTAGGCTTTGTGGCTTGTTGCTTCTTATGTAGTTATGTCTTCTTGAATTAGGCAATATACAATTATTATGGCTGGTTACACAGTCAGCCCAATGTTTAGACTTGATTGGCATTTTTATCCATCTATCAAGTACTTCCCAAGGACCCGAGATAGGCAGATGTTGTTGTTTGATGATGTTAAAGGTAGCGTTGCAGGATGTAAGCTGTTTGAAGTACAGTGGCACCTCAAATTTCCTACTCATCACATTTTGACAGAAAAATTTTGTCCCAGTAGTATTGGTTGTTTGGTACTCAATGCACAAGCTAGAACTTGTTGGTATCGGCTGTCTTGTGACTCACTACATTATTCTTTATTGGGAAAAAATGTTTGACACTCATCATTTTTGGTAGTTATCATGCCTCCTGGAACCAAATAAGGGTGAGTACCGAGGTACCACTGTAAAGCTGCCTTTTGTAATTGATAGGGACTTGTAGGTGCTGATGATATTCAAATGGTGCTCCAGATGTTTTGGGATTGCACCCAAGGTTTCTATTATTGTTGGTACTATTCAGTGGTGGGTGCTACCAGTTCGCACCGGATCAGGCGAACTTGTAACGATGGCAGGGTAGGCTCTGCCCACCTGCCCAGATGCTTCTGCATATGCACAGAAGTGCCATGTGCACATGCACGAATGAACCAGTAGCGATGGGATTTGGAACCTGCCCATGGTACTATTGCTTTCTTTTGACACAGTTGTTCTATTTGGAGTTCTTTGTATTTTGTGATTTTCTCCAGTACTTTCTCTTCCCTTCCCTTCTACTGTCTTCAGGTATTGCAATATCCACTATCCAGATTTTTTTCTTGCTTATAAACAATTGTTAAGTGTTGGGGGCTATGTGGCAGGTGCTTGCCTGAATTTTAATGTCCTAGAACATGTTAACCTCTTCATTTTCTATTACATTGTTTATTTTATGATTCTACCATTTCTTGCTTGCAGACAAATGGTATTTCTTGCAGATATTCCAATGCGCTATTGTTGCTATTTTGCCATGCCATTGTTAGTAGCCAGTGCAATCTTTTTGCAGCAGCTAATCAGATAGTCCACTGTTTCTTCAGCTTTTTTGCAGAGGCGACATTTGCTGTATTATGCAATAATGCAAAATCACTGCTGCCAGTTCTTTAGCTGGTGTTTTGCCTTTGTACGGATCAAGTTCTTCTCAAGAACCTAGGATATTATAAAATATTAGCATAGTATATATGAAAATCCAAACAGTGTAGCTTTTATAATTGATAGATGGAAATTTTGTCAATGAATATATTTTCCCACAATCTTTTAGCCTGCTCATTTCAATTAATTTCCCAACTATATATTCTCACCAATTTTTCATTAATGGAACATATAATTTTTACAGATGTTCAGTGAATTGTTTTTACTTTTTTGGGGAGTGGGGGGGGAGTGGGCAAAGTAAGTTTACTTTTAAAGAAGCTTGAAAATTTCAGCCCTGCTTCAACTCTTATCTTTATTACTTTATTCTGGCTTCATCTGTTCATCTATTGGTTTTAAGGACAATGTGTCAATCAACTTCTAATGCACTAATTTCCAAATGATGGATTGGAAAAAATACAGATAGTTTCTCTATTACTATTTTTTAAAGACCTACAGAAATGATTTGGATATCCTATAACAAAATGTATCCTCAGGTGATTAAAATGAAGTTCCATTTGAAGAGCAAGAATCTGAGGGAAATTCAGCCAGGCATAATCTTGACTTCATTTTTGTAGACTGCCCTTCCATTGGCTCTGCCATATAATCCCATCTGAGACCAGTTAGCTTTTTTAAAGAGCAAAAACTGTATAAAAAATATTTTGTTTTCTTAATGAATTAATTAAACTTCAAAAAATACAATTAGCTTTTCTTTTCAAATTAATTTGTATGGTTATATATTTACTAGATGGCAGTCTGACTATATAACTATATTACTATATTTTTAAAAATTATGCAGCTTAAAAACCTAATCTGCTATTTAAAAAAGCTGTATATTTTTTTAAAGAAACCTCTACTAACAATACTAGAGTTAACACCAAAGAAATACCAAAGAAAAGAAATACAAAATTGCAGAGGGAAGCTACTAACCAAATATATACATAATTTTTCACATTTTAAATATTTAAAATACATATTTTAGATAGCTGCTTCTAGTAGATGCACAATATATATTATATGTAAACTACTCCTGAAATTAAGAAATTTATTCAATAACTATTTCTATTTATAGGCAAAAGACATGAACAGCAAAATACAGATATAATTAAAAAATTGGCACAAGATAACGCAGTTTACAGGATAAAATAAATGAATAAATATTATATAAGATGTTTTAAAACACAAGCATATTTATTTATCAGTAAAGACCTAATGAATTAATAATTTGGATTTTTGACAGAATCATAGTGTCTGGTCTTGGTTTCCCAAAGCTGATTCAAAGACAGACAATTGAATCACACTCTTATTCTAAATAATTTTGTCCTAGAATTTGTAATAGCATTCATTTATGACCATAGGCCTTCCGTGTTCCTTGTTGATGTATTCCCATCACTACTGCAAACATCCATGCAATAAGACTGCTAACCTGTAATGAAAGGGTGGTATTTCCTGCTTGTTAATGTGTTTATAAACGGAATCTGTGTTAGTGAACGAGTCAGTCTAAAGCAATGTGATGTATGATCTTTTACATGGGGACTGCCACATTGGGAAGTGAGGGGGTATAAGTTAAAAGGTAGGGCTGCTTGGGGCCGGTCTGGAGAACATCTCCTAACCAACCCAAGGGTGCATTACCCGATTTTGGGATGGGGGTAGAGTATGTCATGGGAGAGAGACATTATTGTTGTACTGTAACGAGTCTGATTAAAGTGCTCCCAGCCTTTCTTTCAGTTTTCTGGGCTCCTAGCAACAGCACACAAAAGTGGTTGGATTGTTCTTGGCTCTGCAGGGGCAGGGACTGCCTTTGATCTACCCACCATTACCCTCAAGACGGAGACAAGCAGATAGATGGAGGCCACTGGCACTTGTGCGATGAAGGCAGCATTGGCTGTCCAGAAGATGAGCCCCCAGAAGGTACACCAGCTTCATGGATGGGTGAGAAGAGGACAACCCTCTGCTCCTTCCTTCGTGCCATGTCAATGCATAACCTTCCTTTTTCTTTTTGGTTATGTCCTCGCCCTCATCTGCCCTTGGTCAAAGTTCTTGAAATGGGAATGAAATAACAATTATGTTATCTATCTATCTATCTATCTATCTATCTATCTATCTATCTATCTATCTATTTAGAACCTGTACAATAACCTACTTCCTTTATTGTTCTGGGCAGCTGAGAAGGTCCTGGAGGAAGGTCCTTATAGAAGTAGAGAGGAAAGAACCATAAATATAAATTAAAGCACAAATGTTCCATTTGAGCAAGATATATTTATTTAGAGATGATTGGCAGGGCTTCTGCCTAATCTTAGGCTGATGTCTTTCCCATCACTTGCTACAGGATCCTTTTACTTGGAGACATGTAGTCCTTCTGAATGCCTAGGACTTCTCTTTCAGCCTTGCTCCTTGGGGAGACTACTATGCTCCATAGTTCTTTTCCTATAGTGTTGCTTCTGGCCTTTGCTTTGCAAGTACTCTTGCTTTCCACCCTGTCATTCTCAAATGACAATGTCTTTGAGAAAGGGAAAAGATGCCAGAGTCAATGGGAAGGAGGCACTGGGTTACTGTTTGAGTCAGATCTCTGGAGCGCTTGGGCTCCCTGCTTTATCCTGAATGTAGAAACTTTTTCAGTGAAAGAGATAGAAAGAGATCATGCTGCATGGAGAAAATGGGTATGTCAAGAGGTGAGCTTTCCTTCCCTTCCCTGATACCCTTCAGCCAAGTAAGGGTTGAATTTGGCCTTCAGACCACATTCAGTCCCTCACATTTGCCAGACTAGCCATCTGAATTCATGTAAAGTTACCCTAAACATTGTATTAGATTAGGCAGATAGAACATTAATCTTATGTATAGGTAGTCCTCAATTTACAACCATTCATTTACTGACCATTCAAAGTTACAATGGCACTGAAATAAGTGATTTATGACTGATTCTCAGAGTCAGGACTGTTGCAACATCCACACGGTCACGTGATCAAAATTCGGATGTTTGGCAACTGGCATATATTTATGACAATTGCATTTTCTAAGGGGGCAAAACGCGCTTAACAATTGTCTTGTTTAGCAATGGAAATTTTGGGCTCAATTGTGGTCATTAGTCAAGGACTACTTATATTTCTGTACCCAGGAAATTGTCTCTTTCAAAGTAACCTAGCATTCTCTTAAATAAAAATACTCAGTTTTAGGAAAGCCAAATTCCTAATTCCTATATCTAATTCCCACTGCAGGAGAGGGAATAGAAGTAACAATTCTACTCAAATATATTTTGAGCCGTGGTATACCTAAACCCTTAGAAAAGAATTCTGAATGTGATTACTTTAAATTGCATCCAACTCCAGAATTTTTCTTACTTGTACTAGATCCATATAAGCCAAAATATATTAAAGTAATATTAGGAGTCTTGTGTCCTTCACAATAAGCATTAGAGCAGCATGTGCGGGGGATTTCTGACAGTTGAAGTGCACCCATTTTAAACTTGCTAAGGTTGAGAGTATCATAAATCATACTTCTTCTCATCAGCTCAACACTTTCTCTAAGTTTAAAGTACTATCAAGTATTGGGCACAATGTGTAAAAACATAGGAAAGATTTTAAAAAATTGAAGCTATTTTGCAATAAACTTTGGACCACCTCAAATCACATACCCACACTCAATATCCTTTCAATATGTATTTTTAAAATTACTATTTTGTAAAGCAAGTATAAACCATTATAACTTATTTAAATATGCTAACTAAATACTACTCACGTTAGGGGAATTGCAAGCTATTTCCATCTCATTTTGATCAACACTTTAAATTAAAAATTAACGAAGAACACCAGTACAGTTAGATCTATGTTTTAAAAAGCTAATGATCAGAAGGAATCTGGTAGCACATTTTCAGCTCCTTTTGATAAATCAGGAAAGGCAATATCAAACTCTTTGATATTTTTGGCTACTATAGACTTAATCTGGTTCTCTTGCAGCAATATCTAGGGAAAAAAAATAAGTTCCTGTTGAAAAAAAAAAGAATATATTGTGAAAAAGCAAAGCAAGGACATTATTCTCAGTAGGACACAGTTTTGTCTTTTAAGTACTTCATTGCAAAGTACAGTTTTCCTTCTTTTGGGAAAAAAACAGGTTAATATTTGGATGTTTTTGTGGAAATGTGTAACGAGGGAGGTGAAAAGCTGCACCCTGAAACTCTTGAGAGCCAATGACACTTAGCTCAACAATACCAAACTAGAGGCTAGATGGCCTGAGTTACAAGCCAGCTTTTTATGTGCCAGGAACCTGGAAGACTATTATTGTAGTTGTATGCCTGAGGAGGCCTGAATTTGACCTTAAAGCAGTAAACATTAAATGTGTTACTTGGCTTGAGAGGGGGAAAAAAACAGAGCTGTAATATCATGATCACTGCTTAAGGTGTGGGTCCTGTCTGGCACTTACTAGAGCTTCCTGGCATTTTTTAAAAAAATTACTGCTTTTTGAACTCTTGCACACAAAAGTCTTGACACAAAAGATGGGATGAGCAGAATCCTCTTCATATCTCTTCAAAAGTGAACCCACTGGCTTCTGTAGGATTCATTCCCTACAGAATTTAGGGATTTCTTGTCAGAATTTACTTCTCAGTGAAATCAGTGGGGCCAGTTAATTCTGACTTAAGTCTGGTCAGCTCAGTCCCGATGCAACCGCTGGCTTTTAAGATACACACAGCCAATCTTACAGGGTTTTGTGGGATCCATTTATTAAATTAAATCCAAAGGCTAATCTGGTGTTAGTTGCCAGAGTAAGCCCTAGCGCGGTTATGCTTCTGATTGTCCCCATTTTGACCCTGGACTCGTGATCGTCGCACAAACCCCTTTGCTTTCTTTCACGGTCACGCGGGAAGTCTGAGGAAAGACTCGGGTGGACATCGTAGCCTGGAAAGAAGCGGTCTCCTTGTTTCCACAGGCTTTTCTCTCGGCTTCTGTCTCGACCCCAAGCCCCTTCCTCCTCTTAGCCACGCGGGCGGCTCTGTTTCCAGAACCACAAGCGTCCTCGCCTTCCCCGCGCGGCAGTGCTGGAGGGTGCGGATGCAGAGGCGAAGCCAGGCGGGCTCGCTAAGCTTCGGGGATTTCACGAGAGCTTCGGCGCTTTCCGCTGAAGTCGGGGAGGGGGCTCGACTTCGCTGGACCCCGAGCTAGAAAAAGAGAAAGTACGAGCTCCGCTTTCCTCGAGCACAGACTTATCCGATCTGCACCGGTTCAAATCTCCGCTGCAGAATAAAGGCCAATTCGCGCGTGGCCTTTGTCATACCGCTCCTCCGGTGGGTAAGGCATTTTCATCTACCTAGAGAACCGAACTAGGAGGCGCCAATTCAAATAAACCCGACCTTCTGAGCACCGCGTCGCTGAAGCTTAACGCCTTTAAAACCAGTAGGATTCGGTTGTGAAGGAGAAAGGGCATTTGACGAGTTTACAAGTAGTCCTTGATTTATAAGTTCATTTAGTGACCGTTCAAGGTTACATCACTGAAAAAAGTGACTTAGGAGCGTTTTTCACACTTACGACCATTGCAGCATCTCCATGATCACATGATCAAAATCCAGATGCTTGGCAACGGATTCATATTTATGACGGTTGCAGTGTCCAATGTCCCATTTTGTGACCGTCTGACAAGCAAGGTCAAAGGGGAAATCAGTTTCACTTAACAACCGTGTTACTAATTTACCAACTGCAGCGATTCGCTTAACAACTGTGGCAAGAAAAATCGTAAAAGGGGGCAAAACTCGCTTAACAATTGTCTTGCTTAGCAGTGGAAATTTTGGGTTCAGTTGTGGTCATAAGTCAAGGACTAGCTCTATTTCTGTACCCAGGAAATAGTCTCTTTCAAAATAAGCTAGCGTTCTCTTGAATAAAAATAGTTTTGGGGAAAGCCAAATTCCTAATTCCTATATCTAATTCCCATTGCAGGACAAGGGAATAGAAATAACAATTCTACTCAATTTTGAGCCATGTTATACCTAAACCCTTAGAAAAGGATTCTGAATGTGCATCCAACTCCAGAATTTTCCTTTCTTGTACTAGATCAATATTAGCTCAACAAATGTTTCCCTTAGCAACAGAAATTCTGGGCTTAATTGTGGTCATAAGTTGAGGACTACCTATATTTTCAGAGCCCGGAGCAGCACCCACTGGATCTCCTCTTCTTTTCCACAACATCCCTGTGGAGGAGGAGATGGGGCTGAGTGACGGTGCCATCTACGCCAGTGAACTCCTTTAAGTGACCTTCAAGCCAATCTGAGGTCTTCAGCAAGTGAACAGGCAGCTCCTCACTGTGTCCCCAACCCCAATTTGTGGGCTGGGCTGGGAATGATGGAAGTTTTAGATCCAGTTGTTTGGAGAGTATCTGCTTGGAGAAGGATGGGTATTTGTACTCCTTGATGGAAACAGCAAGCCAGCTGGAGACCCCGGGGTGTGTGTGTTTGTGTGTGTGTGAAAAGGGCAACGGGGGTCCCTGGTTGGTGAAATGTTGTGTGGGAGAAAGCCGGTTGCACTCCAGATCTCTTACTGTGTCCCCATCCTCCAATTTGTGAGCTAGGCTGGGAATGATGGAAGTTGTATACCCGGCCGTCTGGAGAGCATCTGCTTGGAGAAGGGTGGGTATTTGTACTCTCTGATGTGAATAGCCAGCCAGCCAGAGACCCCGGGGAGAAAAGGGCAACGGGAGTCCCTGGCTGGTGAAATGCTGCCCCCGGAGAAAGCCCGGCTGGGCTCCAGGGAAACCGGGCTTTGCTAAGGACTTTCCGTACCCAGCTTTTTTTTTTTTTTTTTTGCACGGGAAGGATCCCAGGCAGGCTCGACAGGCGGAGGGGACAGGAACCCACCGAAAGGCCTCGGAGCAGCAACACCGACGGTCTCAAGCGGGCAGCCCCACCGAGGGCGGCCCACTCCGGACGGCTTCGGCGCTTGCTTTCCGCCAGGCCGCGCCAGCTGCCACCGCCTGTCGAGCGGTCACCCGAGCCTCTTTGTGATGCAGCGGGATACGGGTCGGGGCTGGAGGGACCAGCCGAACTGCCGCCGAGCGAAGGGAAACTTTTTCCCCCGCTTCGGCGGGAACTGCCGGAAAAGAGGACCCCGCCTCCTGCCTCTGTGGCAGGGCCTCATTTGCCGGCTTTCTCGGCAGCCGAAGCGACTGCTGTGGCTGCACCAGTTGGCGGGCTCTACAGTTGGGCTTGTTGCACGGTCCGCGTGGTTTAACGGTAAGACATTTGCGAGGAAAACAGAGGCGGCGAGTCTTGGGATCTTTAGGCCTTCCCTCCCGCGTCCTCCGCTTCTTCATCGACTGCAAGGATTTGCCGCCTTCGACAAGCCGGGCTGAAGCGTTTCTCTTCTGAAAGTCTCGCAAACTCAGATCCGGGCGGGCTGCGTGGAAGCGGCCTCACTCGCCGACGGATTTCCCTTCCACCTTTCGTGAAGTCGACCTGTTCAGGCTCGGCAAGGACGAAAGCGACCTAGATGGGAAGGGGGGGTGGGGTGGGGATGGGGGGGGCGTTTGCTTTAATGATTTTTCCCCCTCCTCCTTCTCAATGTGTCGAGGGCAGCGTTCGCCCCCATCGGCAATGGGGAGAAGAAACTTTAAGGAGAATTAAAGTGCCCGCTTTAGGAAGAGATCAGCCGCCACAGATCGGCTTTTAATTTAGTTGACAAGCAACCTGCCAAATGTCTTAGTGGAGAAGATGTTTAATTTTGAGTCGCTTAGAAAGATGCGGCAGTCTCTCCGCTGTCCTCCAGCTATTGAGATGAACCTCACTAAAAGATAAAGTTTAGTTCTGCAATCTGCTCAGGTTCACCAGCTGGATTGGTTGTATCTCTTTTAACAACCGATGCTATAGAGATGTAATGCCAGTTGCCTATTGAGTCATCTTCAGAAAGGGTCATCCCTAGAGAAGAAGGAAAAAAAATCATTTTGGACCAACTTACAGCGACATACTGAAAGGTTGGAATAAAAAACACTGGTTAACTAACAAATCCAAACAGATTAAAAAAAAACGCTTAACACTGTTGAAATCTGTTAGAAATAAAGAATTTAGAATCACAATCGTATATATTGCTATTTCAAATATAAGTCCTGGAAATATATTAAGTAAACCTGTAAAGAGTTTGGGAAAGATTTTGTTCTCTTCCATTCCATGTTTGGTATATTTTCCCACTCAGAAATATATATATTCAATGTCCTACTTAAAAGAAAGAATTTGGGGAGAAAAAGGGATTCAAATGCTTCATATTCAGGCCAGTCCATATCTGTCACTGAGACTTTAGTTATGTTTTAACCCCCCTCGCCCTCCCAAAAGGGAGATAAACCCTCAGCTAGGATTTCCCATAAGTAAAAGTGCAGGTCTTGCTGTGAAGGGAGACAAAACTGGACAGCCCAGACTAAGGCTAAATTCCCCCCCTTCTTCAAATTCCACTTGACCATGATTCCAGGATGTCTCTTTCACCATCTTTGCTTCAGCAATTAAACCAGGGCTATCCTTGATTGTCATTAAATTCCCCATAAAACAATGAAGACATTATGCTTGAAAAACCCCTCCAGGCCAAGGATTAAGAGAAGACAAGAATCCTTATTCCCAGGGTACGATAGAGAATAATGGAAATAAATCAGGAGGGGGGGGGGAATAGAGAAATCCATTTTAATTTTCCATCCCTGGGGTCTCTTACCCTGCAGTCTGCAATGGGAAGGAAAGGAGCAGGCATTACACTGCTTCCTAGTGGCCTGTCAGACTGATCACTTCCAGCTGCTTGGACTAACCAAAGTTGGGAGCAATGCTTTCTTTTTTATTTTTTTCTCTCTGGGTAGAACTTATCTGGGCTTGGAAGTTAAGTATAACAGATCCAGATAAGACTTGCCAGAGGAGTTAAAACATTGCTGGAAAGAGGCAGTGACAAAGCCCTTCCCTCCCATTGAGAAGAAAACTACATGGACTTGTCCAGGAAGAGAGGAGAGAGTTGGACTTGAAGGAGAATTTCAGTGCTGGCAGCTTCCAGGGAGCCAAGCCTGCTTAAGAGGATGGCCTTTACTCTCATGATTGAGGGGAGCTGAGACAGAACATCTGACCCGAGTGGATGAGCTCCTGTCCATTTAAGGGCAGTCCTGTCCACAAAGAGCTTGGTTCAAAATCTGAGTCAAGTTGTGCCATCTCCTAGGTGTGGTCCTACCAAAGTGGTGCTTCCAAATAGATGGAAGATGATTCCCATCACCTCAAGTGAAGTATTAGTAGGACTCACCCCCTAATCTAAGACCTAGCAAGAAATCTAAATTTTGGTTGAAAAAGTGATTTTTCTATGTTGTACTTGGCATCTAGCCTAGCTTTGCTTGGCCTACTAGTTTTTCATGTGCAGGGTTTTCTTAGCCAGGAGGTACATTTAGTTATATAATACCCTGCCCCATGCACGGCTGCTGCTTGGAGATCACGCTAAAACCAGCAATAGGAAAACCCCAGTATGCTCAGCAAAATAAACCAATTGTATTATTGCTGAGGGGGTTGGCCTGATAAGGAGCTTATTTGGTTTGGCTTTTTAGCCACTGTGATTTGTAAACCGTGAGTAATGGTTGTGGTAATGTTGGAAGGTGTTGCTTGGCGCATGCTGTAGACTGGACTCTGCGCTTGAATAGGCTGGCCTTTTTTTCCCAGAAATAAATGTCCTGGCATAAACAAACAGGATTAGGGTTTTTTCTGCACATAAAACTGTATTAAAAAAATAGAAATGAAAAAGAAAACTTTAAAGTAATGAATCGAATCTCTTAAGAAAAGCCAACATCTCTTTTCTTTGAAAGTTGGATGCTTATTTTTGTGAATTTTCACATCATTCATGCATCTATTTTATACACATGTATGGAGAAAGAAACCTAACAAAAATAATAACTTCTGGAATTAGCAATTGTTTGAGAATTCAAAAACAGGACTTGATCATTATTCCAAACTGGGTAACCTGATGCAAGTATTGACTTCTAACCTTCCATTTTGCCCTCTCCCTGTGTTAAACTACAGTCTCCATTATCTAGATAATGTGAGGGCTGGAGATAATGGGAAAGTTGGTGTATAGGTTTTTTATCTTGCATAAGGCAAAAGTGGGTGGCTAATTTAGTGAGATGAGGAGTTTGAGAGCCAGATCACACATTTCTGTACAACAGAATAACTTGGATTCACATGGAATGCAACTGGGGGCGGTGAGGGGGATGTCTAAGACTGCATGCAAGTAACCTCCAGATTTAACAAGTCAGAGGATTATCCTGGGGCACTTTTTTGGCTCCACCCCACCCCTGAAATTCCCACCCCTTAATTTAAAGATCTAGGCATTGATTACTGAAAAGATTTCTGTACTTGGCCGGAAATGTTTGAATAGTTCAGGGTTGACCTTTGTCACTAAAACCCACTTCTGGTGCTCAAAAAGAGCTTTCATTTCCATGGTATAAGGATCCAAACACTTACATTTTATTAAGAGGATGGCTTAAATGACTCCTTGTCTCTCTCACCTCCCACAAGTGTTTTCTATTTACCCATTTAAGTAAACAGTGCTGATTTCCTGGGGTGCCCGTCTAAGAGCATCTTGTAGGTCACGAAAAGGTTGAGGCCCGGTTTGCAACTCTGCATTCTGTTAATTTCTTAAGAAACACAAGTTGCGGGCCCCCGCACAAAAGGCGATGATTTAATGAGGAAAAGAAACAAACTGGCTGATTGTTGGCGCTCACAACTGCCTTGGGAGTCCCTCTGGCAGCCACAAGCTGAACTCTGTGCCTTCAATGCAGCGTGCTTTTGGAGGAGAGGCTGGTCTGAATAGAGGACAAAGACAGCTTGTTCTGTTTATTTACCCTGCCTACAAGTTGGGTTAACCTCTTCCAAACAGCCGGGTTAAGCCCGTTAGCTGCCCAGCCCAGATGAGCTGCTGCTGCAGCATGGCCACTGTCATGCAAACGAGTCTTCTCGAGGCCACCCTCTCCCACCCCACTGAATTTATGCCAAGGGGCAGCCTGTGTGCAGCTGGAAGTCAAACCGCTCTCCATCCATTGCAGAAATAAATCCTGCCCTATTCACTTTGCTAGACAAGATAGTTGACCAGCGGAGATGCCCATCATTCAGATAAAACAGGAAAAGAAAATTGCTTTCAATTTCAACAGGGACCAAGCTCACCCAGTCCATAAAAAAAGAGGAAGGCTTGATTATCGGAAGCAAAAAAAAAGAGAGGAGGATTGATGCTAATTCAGCTGGGCTGAAAGATGCTGAATGGGAGGATGGAGTAGCATATTCCGGGAGCCCATCCAGATGGGATTTCTTTAGTAAATTGTGATTTAGTGTGAGATGTGAATACAGGCTGAAAACCTGTGGTAGAAAAGTACACGATGGGTGACATAATGCAATATGCTTTAATTTGAGTCAGATGGCTTTTCAGAGTCATATTAATCAGGATATCATATAACCAATGACAGGGTGTATATCTGAGTCCTAAGCCATATCCTGCAGGATTTACTATGCCATTGGGGGCATCCACAAGGTATATGTATGTATTCGGCAAAGTCAAGATGGCTGCAATGGTGTGATTGAAGTTCCATTCCTCTTTATGTGAGTTAAGCAGGACTTCCAATTGTGTAGTTAAATCAGTCATCATTACTCCCTCCCTCCCTGTGACTGTCCCTGTATCCTATTTTACTAGCTCCTTAGCTGTGTTTGCATGAGCCGCAGAACTGCTACCTGGCCAATCACATGTGGTGGGATCCATGCTTAGTCTAAGATTCAGCTTGATACATAAACCCAAAAATGATCTCAAGTGAATTAGGACAGGTAAATATGTGAAGATAGTTACTGTCTCTAACATATTTGTCTGTGCAATAACGGTATACTCTTTTAGGGAATCTTCTTCTTCTTCTTCTTCATCATCATCATCATCATCATCATCATCATCATCAACATCTTGGCTGAAGCTGTAGAGAAGCAGTCACCTAACATATGTTTTGTAGATTGGTTCCTGGGTCCTATAGGACTTCTCAAAAAAAAAAAAAAAAAAGAGGGGGATATTTATTGGTTTTCACCCAGGGCTTTGTTTGAAAATGCATCATTGTGCTTTGGGAAAAACAACACAATAAACTGTGATGTAGAGAGCCCCCGGTGGAGACTGGAAGGAGACACTGGTTTGTTAAATGGGTCTTTTTATTATAAGACATGGCTATAAGTGTAGCTTTACTGCAAATAGGTGAGCCAATTTATAAAAGTGCTCACAACATGGCCTCAACATTTTAAAGATGCCCACCACCAGTCCAGAAAGCTGTCTCTCCTGGTTTTAAGTGGCACCATGGAAAGTGAAGTAGATTAAATAGATTAATATAAGAGGAGTAGATGAATGAAGGACTTCTTTGATATAAATAGAAAGAAACACCATATCCAAATACCAAGTCATCTCAACAGTATATTATCTTGGTATATTTCAACAGTATAGTTTCTCTTAGTTTCACAAGGGGAATCTTTCCCAGACATGCCCAGGACTGGACCAAAGGCTGTTCATTGTCAATTAGATAAATCTCTTTCTATGTTCAGTTTTGTTAGAAATATCTCTGTAGTTGAGCTGGAACGATCTTTTCTGAAGAGAATGGAAATGGGTCACCAGTGCATGAGGACAATTTGAGGCTGAAAAAAAATCATGTATCTATTTGGTCTATGGACCTATAATTCTGCCATGAATCCTTCTAAGTACATACACAAGCTGCAATTTTGGATTAATCATTCTGCGGAATTACGGTACATCCAGTTTTCTTCTCATTATAATTTAAAACCAGACTTTATTAATATGCTCATAAAAGGCATGGTAACTAACCCCTTCTTTAAGGTCATGTTCAAAACTGATTTCTGCAGGGCTGAAAATGCTGTAATATGGCTATCTGCAGGGATTCAAGTAGCACTATCATTGAATGTTAAAGAAAAAAATTAAGCTTCCTGAAATTTACAATCTATAATTCCTCTGCTGTCACCCTTTGTGATGATACTAAAAGCAGTGCAGAGCATGTTGAAGAAAAACTAGTGGTCTGATTCAACAGTGAGATGCTTTTTTAAAAAAAAGCAGTTTTGACAAATCCCTTCTCCATAGGCACTTGGATTACAGGGATTTACCAAACTGCACATATTTATAAATCACATATCCAATTGCACTTGGAAAAAAAATAACAGGTATTCATTTAGGTGGGAAGAGGTCCACATGACAGTTGTGAAATGGGAAAACTTCTAATTATTTAATTTTCTAAAACATATGAAAAAAGTTACAGAAGATGGTTTGAGCTCCTAATTGATGCATACAAATGTTTAACTACAAACTTCTTGAGAAGTTAACTAAGCCATATTAAATGGTTTCGAGCTTGCACTTTCTACTGCAGGCAGCAAAATCCATTGGGCCACAGTTAATTTAGATTAAATATTCTAAAAGCAATGCATCTTCAGACTGAAAGAAGCTAAGTTGGAAATCTAGTCAGAGAGGAGGTTCTACCTTTAAAAGTCACACAGAACAGTGCCAGAAGTGTATTTTATTATCTTCAGCTGGAAAAAATATGACTTTGGAATGTTTGCTTTCAGTATAACTCTTAAAGTAACAGGAACACAAGTTGAGGAAGAAATGTCTATAGATCCCTTCAATACTGTATGTGTCAAGTCTTTGAAACTCTGGAAAACCTCTATTAAGACTACTTGTGTAGAATTTTAAGCAAAGAGCAGCTCTTTTCTTTTTTGCATAACAAAATATGCTTCCCAAGGGCCCCTTTTCTACATACCCCTGAAAGATAAGGAACTTTTTCCTCCTTTGGCAACTCTGCTGTTCACAGAAAATTTTCTGAGTCAAATATTAATTGAAGTCTGTTTGTCCACATCACTGATTGATTTTAATTGGTCACTTTTCCAAAGAAAATAGTTTTGCTTTCAGGTCTGTCACAACTCATTTGTCATAGGAAACAGGCTCCAATCTTACCATTCTCATTGACATTCAGTAAGAAAAATAGATCAAAGTTGTTGGACATGTATTCTGAATTTGACTGAAATGTGAAGCATTGCACTGTCCTTTCTCTCAGTGTTATGTAATTTTTCTTGAAGAAGCTCCTGGAATCACTCTTCGGGGAAAAGTTTATTTAGCAGATTATTTTTTCTTGATGGCAGTAGCAAGTGTAACAATATTTTGGGCCTGTTTCAGTAACGGCATGTCTATCATGCTGCCATGGAACGTGAAGGCGCCCTGCAAAGAAAAAAAAAGAAAATTCTCAAAAGAGATCTTGGGAAAATAAAATTTCAGGCTATAGTTAGTCATAATACTTAGTTTGTTAGCCAAGAATCATTACATCCCACATGAATCAGAGATATCTTCTACCTGTTTTAGAAAGAGCCCAGGGGTACAATGATAAAGTAATTAAAAAGAAAAAAAGAAATGCAGAAGCTAAGCAAGGTCAGGTCAGGCTTGGTCTTGAATGGGAATTCAGAGAATTCCAGGACTGTGAAGTAGAATGTGAACTTGAAAAAAAAAGCCCTGAAGACAATTGCCAACTACTTCTATGTTGCTGCCGAAAAATCAACCTGTCTATGTCCTTGTTATCAGAAATCAAGCTCAAACCAGAGAAATGTTAACTTTTTTCTCTCAGACAAAATATTCTTCCTCTCTGCTCCCAGAAAAGACATAAGAAGACGTAACCTGAGCTGCATGAATGAAAGTAATGTTACGGAGAGTGGGCCCAACAATTCATTTTGCACTTACAACAAGTTTGCCAGGTTCCAGTTGTTTGGCACTATAATACCGGTATCTACAAGGAATATTTTCTTTTTGCTAAATCACAGTCTTGAGTAAGCAGTATTACTATAAAACCTATTAAAACTCATCCCCAATATTGATACCAGAAAACTAAAAAGGGTTTGTGTTGTGTTTTGAGAACAGTGTGAAGCAAGATTTAAGGTTCTATGCAGGGGAGAGAAGATGCTGGCCCACTTTAGTTTCCATTGATAGAAGAAGGTCCATCTACAGAAGAGGATGAGTGCTGGATTTTAGCAACTGTGAATATTAAAACAGAATCTTATCCAAAAGATCCACATATGCACTTCTTTCTGTTACTGGAAAAAATGACAACAGTGATAGATAAACTAGACCAGAGAAATTGGTCACATTTCTAACCAGCATTGGAGAATCTCTGATGTGGTTTAGAAAACTGTGGATAAGATTATAAAAAGGTTTTTGAAGAGTAAAAAATAAAAAGAGAGACCAATTGCCACTCCAATATCAAAATTTACAATTGTTTGAAAAAGAACAAATAGTAAAAAAAGTCTTATAAACATATTGTATGGAGGAGAAATATAATCAATGTTTGAATACAGAGAAGTGGTTCATGTTACAGTATATTGAAGAAAGCTAATGCAATGACAAAAAATATCCTGATATTATTAGGACTAGTAATACAAAGAAAACAAACAAAGTGCTTAAATTTTCATTTGTATAATACTGTTTATAATTAGGTCAATTTAGCTGAAGAGCCTCACTCTAGTAGCAGAGATGGGAAGAGATATTATAACCATTTATTTGCACGAAGATAGTGAAAATTATTTATTTATTTATTTATTTATTTATTAAATTTTTATACTAATTTTAGATAATAGTAGTAACAATGCCAAAAGCAGATTGGAATTGTACTGCAAAAACAATTAGTTGGAAACTTAAAGGAGGAATCTGGTGTATAAAATACCTATGAAATTACAAATGAGGATAAATATACTGCTCAAAAAAATAAAGGGAACACAAGCAGAAGACATCCGAGATCTGAATGAATGAATTAGCCTTATTAAATACTTTGTTCTTTACATACATTAGTTTATACGCTGCTCAAACAACTAAAGGGAACACAAAACTACTGTATGTAATGAACAAAGTATTTAATAAGGCTATTTCATTCATTCAGATCTCGGATGTCTTCTGCTTGTGTTCCCTTTATTTTTTTGAGCAGTGTATATATGTACTTTAGCTGATGAGTTTAGATTTTTATTGAGATGACCTGAAAATCCTAAGAAACAATATGCTGTTCCAACCATTAATCTGTAGTGTTACATTGACAAATAGGCCAATATTTCCATAGCTCATGTAAAATATTTATATTAATGAATTTTGTTTCTACTACTTCTATTAATTTTATTTATACCACAGTCCCTTGTTTATTTGTCTCAGGTGGCAGCTCCTGGCTGACTTTGATTAGGCTTAGAAGCTAAGCAGTGTTAACTTTGGTTAGTAGTTGGATGTGAGACACCCAGCAATGCTAGGACTGGTGGCTAGCATGGACTAAAATATCAAAGCAGTTCTACATTGTCTCCATCCAGGAAAACCACATTGATGCATCCTCAAAGTTCGCAAGGTCATGGACAACATGTAAGAAGCAGCTTCTTTATGCATATTTATTTACTAAAACATAATCCCATTGACTTGAAATGAATATGTGCAGGATTGTAGCTTAGATTTGTCATGGGGCTATTCTAGGTTGCTTATAACAATGAAAAGGAAGAAATGAAAAGAGTGTAAACAGAACAGAAGTAAAATAGAACAATAAAATAAATGAAAAAGAACACAAAGAGAATTCATCAATATGTTTAATAAAAAAGATGGATGGGTGAAGAGCAGAGAGCAAGGGGGAGGTGGAATCTGCCATCAATTCAGCAGCCACCTTCACCTTCACAAACCCCCATCTAGTCCCCAAGCCAACTGGCAGAACCAGGTTTTCAAACTATTGTACAAAATGGGGGCAGATCTTACCTTAGAGGGTTGGATGTTCCAAAGAATATTTTATTTTATTTTATTTTCAGAAAAAAAAATAGCTGAATGTCCTGATTACATCTTGCTATAATTGGGAGTTGTAAATCCAGCTGTTATGGGATTACTTAATTAACAGGGAAGTTGGTACCACTTTATAATGCCTTGGAAAGATCACACTTCGAGTACTGCATCCAGTTTTGGTTGCCATGATAGAAAAAAGAAGTTTAGACTCTAGAATGATTACAGAGAAGAGCAACAAAGATGATTAGGAAACTGGAGGCTAAAACATGAAGAACAGTTGCAAGAATTGGGCATGTCTAGTTTAATGAAAAGGAGGACTAGGAGTGACATAATAGCACTGTTCCAATATTTGAGGGACTGCCACAAAGAAGAGGAGGTCAACCTATTCTCCAAAGCAGCTGAAGGTAGGACAAGAAGCAATGGATGGAAACTAATCAAGGAAAGAAGCAACATAAAACTAAGGAGAAATTTCCTGACAGAACAATTAATCAGTGGAACAACTTGCCTCCAGAAGTTGTGAACGCTCCAACACTGGAGGTTTTTAAGAAGAGATTGGATAAACCATTTGTCTGAAATGGTATAAGGTTTCCTGCCTGAGCAGGGGCTTGGATTAGAAGACCTCCTTTCATTTTTTATTGTTATTCTGTTAAAGTATGAAAATGAAGATGCCATCGAAAAGATAGTTCAGCCTTGTTCAAGCTGGTGCTGGAATCCTCCTGCTCAAGCAGGAAACCTTATACGATTTCAGACAAATGGTTGTACAATCTCTTCTTAAAAACCTCCAGTGTTAGCGCACCCACAACTTCTGATACCATTGACATAATATATATATATATTCCAAATTAAATATTTAATTCAGCCCTGGCTAAATTAAAAAAAAAAACATGACATGTAAAAATGCTTATTTCAGTTAACATTTCCAGCAATATTCTACCCTAACCTGTAATAGTCTGCTCCAAAGAAAATATATTTATTCTGGGAAATTTAATGCCAACATCATGTAATATGTGAAAGAATGACAAATCTTTTGATGCTGATATTGCTAGGCCTCAACCTATTTTACTTCAAAATAAGCACAACTGAAATAAATTGAAATTACTTCTGAGTAAACAAATTTAAGATTTTTTTCGGTCATAGAGGTATATTGTACTTTCTTAAAGACCATGGCCTTGGTCAAGCTGCAGGATAAGGAGGTTCATGGAGATATCGTTGCTAAAGAATTAAGTAAGCCAGGAAGGATGTGAAGGAAGTAAAATTAAATTGGCAATGTCAAATGTCTCTCTTCATATCTCTTACCTATAGACTGAATGGGATAAAATGAATAATTTTCAGCCAAGCTTTAGCAGTTTAATTCTAGCAAAATCCCTGCCAATTACAGTGAAACAAAATGTGGGACTGCTGCCACTTCAATAAATTGAAATGATATTTAGGTGGTACAGCTTTCCTTTGAATGCTCTTGGTTTACCCCGAGATGACCATATTGGGCAGAACATTAGCTCTTTTGCTCTGCCCTGCTCTGGAGAAGAAAGAAGGCAGCTGAGCCCCATTACACCTGGAGCCCCAAAGGTGGGGGAGCACCAGGTAAGATTTGGAAGATATGGCTTTGTAGTCTTCTTGCTACAAGGTCTTCTTGCATCCTATCATGCTCTGTGGTGGCGTGTGATGCCTTGAGTTGGATCTGAATTTTTCAACCTTCTGCCCATCTTTTCATATCTGAAAATTTGATGGGGGCAGGATAGATCAAATAACATCAGATATAAAAAAGTGATTGTTTTCATACACTATCTTTGTATAAGCTGGGAAGGATGTCTCAGATATGCCTAAGTACTCAAGAGAATATATTTTAACACCATTTTATTCAATTCTTCAAAAAAATCTTTCCCCAGTCTAACCATTAGCTTGAGTTGATATGAGGCAACTTCAGGTTACACTTTGGTGACCAGAGGCTGAATGAACAATTAGGCTAAGTACTCTACAGAAATACTCCCTGAGCCAATTAAAGTTTCAGTTTCCTGGTATTTGTTAGTGTGGAAAATATTCCCTTCTTGATCAGTGCTTATCAGAGTGTAGTGAGAGGAACCTCCACAGGTAGAAGCATCTAGTCAACCTTGGCTGATTTTGGCTTCTCAGTGGCTTTGACCTGCTTAGAACTTGGAAGGGAGATCACTGGAGAATTTCAAAACTGTAAGGAAGTTTTTTTTTTTAAAAAAATCATTTTTGAAAGCAAAATACTGCACAGCAGACTGCATGAATAGTCACCAGGGATTAAATCTTATTCTTTGAAGGGATAAAGAAATGGTCTTTAAAAAAATTGATAATTTGATATTCTGTATAACACTTTCAATCGAAGTATGTATTTCCCAAACATGGCCCAAGGCCTAATTATAGTGAAAATTATTTGCATTGGAATAATTAGTTAAGGCAGTCACAGTTTATAAACTGAAGCCACATCTTGATCTTCTCAATCCTAATGCCCCGCCCCATTTTACCGTTATTTCCTTCACACTCAAGCTCCTGAAGCTTCATATTTTCCCTTTCTAGTGAAAAATATTGGCTCCACATTGAGGTTTATCATACCACCAGCACATTCTTATGCACACATACTCTAATTTGAGGAAATGTTTTGAAATATTCCATTATTAGACAAGAAGTATTTGTTTTCCTTTGATTATATTTCCTCTTAATTTTTTCAGAATCCCATTAGGCTACTTCAAATCTGTGATGATTCAGAAAACAATGTTGAAATAGTTGCATATAACATATGTTCAAAATGTCTGTTTCTTCTTAGGAAAGCAAAATATACATATGCACATACCCCTTTACGTTTTTCCTTTCTCAGGGTTTCAAATAAACACCAGCTCAGCTGTAGAAACAAGAATGCATTTCCTATTTCAGACTGCACCGCAATCCTCTAGGGATATGCATGTGAAAATTTATGTTTTAATTATGCAGTTAAATGAAATTATTTCATTTTTAATAGCTCCAATTTGCTGTTGAAGTAAACAGTTGGGCAACCTCTGACCCTTTGAAAATGTAGCAGCAAAATTTATAAAGGACCTGCTAAGATTATATTGCATATTAGGTGACTGATCCTGTAGCACTGTGCTGTAGATTATTTGCTAATATATATTCAGGCCTTAAAATAAGAATCCCTGGTGGAGATGGGATTGAAATCCATGTTTTTCCGATCAACCTTTGATCAATAGTTTATATCCAAAGATCTTTACACTTTTAAAAGTCTTACTTTAACAAGAAAAAGGTAATTCTGCATTATTTTACTAATTTGCAGAATTTATTTTGGATCAACTACAATTTATTTCCCAGAGCACTAAAAAATTGGTTGATACACACAATTCTATTTAGACAATTTTATTAGCTATTGTCCAGATATTTTCAAGCAAATCTTGCAATCATGAAAACTGGTAACCTTAAATTTTCAGGCGGCTATATTCAGAGCATATAGTAATGTGCCCAACTATTATGTCAAATATTAAATAATAATAACGATAACATTTGAAATAGGAGATCTGTAAATTTGTATATAGATTAAGGAATAGATTACTTATTAACTTGATTTAGACGCAAATGTTAGAAACCAGAGAAGTTGAGCAATGTCCATTGTTTTACTTTTAAAACTAATAAAATATTTTTTTTAAAAAAATAATGATAACAGTAACAACAAGATCCCTTCAACTTTAAAGATCAGCACCTTCCTACTATTAGTAGCAAGGTGAAAATGAGAAATCCAAAGCAGGTTTAATCATCAATTGTAAAGGGAATGTTAGAAAAGATGCAATACCAGTAGAAGGTTGACAATATTCTATCATTTAACATGTCTCTATAAAATAAAGTACTAGCATATTATGCAAGATCACATTAAACAGCAATAAGAACAAATGATGCAGTTAAAGATGTACTGAAGACTGAAAAATTTTATTTTAGTATTTAGCTGTTTTATACCTGTAATGATTCTTATACACGAAGTGGCTCTTTGTACAACACACAAAAGCTCTTACTTCTAGTATCTTCCTCTTAGCTAGTAAAGATATTTCTGTTTTCTGCTTAAATTACTAACAGATCATTTAAAGTCAAATCCATTAAAATGTATTTCAAAACTGATGCTGAAGGTCAATAATATTTTTTTAAAATGTTATAAAATAAAGATGAAAGTTTAATGCACTAATAATGTGCTACTTTGGAGCAAATTAATCACATTATACTTATATTTTACTGTGAATTGCTTTGAGAATATTTTAGAAAATAATAAAAATTGTACAGATTTAAATTTTAAAAATTGTAGTAGGTAGTTATTGTATTATTTAAATCTCAAGAAACATACAGTGTAATGAATATATGCTTCTTTAGAATATGTTTTGAAAGAATTCTACATTCATTTCTTATGAATGAAAACTTAGCAAAAACATATAACTGAAGAATCTCAGTTGAATGTTGATTAATTCAGCTTTTTATAGTTGTATGAAGAGTTGTATGAAGATATATAGCATACTATTTAAATAAAATATGCCTTACTTTATTACTCTTTTTGAATGTTTTTACTAGCAATTTTTTTTAATAAAACAAAACATTTTGATTTTATTGGATGTCTAAAATTTCAAAATGATCATAATGTTAGAATGCCTTAGTTAAAATATCCTATCATATTTCAGATTCCCTCAAAGCAAATATTTCTGTACTCTCCAGATTATGACAAATAACGGGAACTGTTTGCTTCGTGTGAATATAAACTATTGTCCAGTGTTGGCATCAAACTTAGTTTGCTAAGAATTTCCAATTAACAACAAGCTGTAATTTCAGTGGCTGAAGATTAGAATTTATCGGAGAGCAGACTAGTCATTCTAATTCTTTGTGTTTCATTTTTTCCAGGCTTTCAGTTTTGATTAATGCACACACACATATATAAACATGTTCACATTTTTCTCCTCATGCAAGGCTTAACAGTATCAAATTAAAGTTCTGTTCCTGCTTCACTGAAATTTAAAGCTTTAGCTTAATAAAAAAAATAGGACGAAACAAAGTGGAGAAGCTGACATTTTAATATTAGTGTGTAAATTTACAAAGAAAACAAGAGTAATATATTAATACAATTGAGGACAACACTCACAATTTCAGTTTAAGATATTTAGTTATCTATGTTAAAATGGAACATTTCAAAATTAAGTTGTGATGAAAATTGTGATGAAAATATTAGTGCCATCTCCATAAGTGAAAGGCAATTAAAAGGGGAAATTAAGTAGTCAGATTTGGGCTGGTTTTTCAAGAGTTAGATTTTTACGCCTTGTAAAATTTCCAATTTTGATTAAAGATTTCCAGGAAGCACTGCTTAAACAGCATTTTGCTTCAACCCACTGAATGACGCTAGGCTGTTACCGAAGTCAGTGCTAACCCTCTCACTTTCTTTAATGAGGTCAGCATTTAATCCAGAATGAATATCCAGTGCCATATTTATAATATTCAGTGTTAATAGCAGGTCACACAGAACCTTCAATTTCCATGACTACATTTATAGGCAGTTGCAAAGTAGATAAGATACTCTGTAAAAGAGTCTTTATCTGTCCTTAATTGTAGATCATTTATCTCAATTTATTTCAAAATCATGCTAAGTAAGTTGCAGTGTTAAATACACCAATAGTTTGAAGGGACCTGTAGCTAAAATATCTTTGGAATTACTTGATAATGTTTTATTTGTGAGAATGCTAGTTATCCTAGCATCCTAGAATGCTAGCAGTGATACTGTTGTGGTTTAAGCCATAGCTCTGGAAGAGTTTGATATTGAATATGTCCACATTTCAACAATACAAAAGAGTATAAAACGTCAATAGCTTATGAGTTCTAAATATTTCTTTAAAACAGAGAACAGAAGACATAAAAATGCAATTCCTATTCAGCACACTATATTTCATAGCTCAGCTTAGTGTTAATGGGCTTTATAAGAGGCAGCCAGCAATCCATATGCACTTGTGAGGTTTTCTATGTGGCTCTGTATGTGTGTACTTGGCTTTACTAAGAATATTGTATTTTGGCAATCAAATATTGGGTAAATTGCACCAAAAGGATCACACTTTTTCTTCTGCACTTCTGGACAACTTTGCTGGCTTGATAAGCATGTCAGATTTGGCTCTTTCTAAAAGAAGCACATTTAATTTCAACTCCCCCCCCAAGTGGTAAACTACGTTCTAGCAAACAACCTTTAAGATAATTAGCTGACAATGCTGTAGCTAGCATAAAATTTTCCTTCAGGCGACCCCTAATTTAAGTGTTACTGGCACAAAGTGAAGACAGATTGTGCTTTATCACCACAATGTTTACATAGCAGAAACCCACAGAGCAGGCAACACGAGATTCAATGATGCACTAAATTAGGAACAATCATATATGAGTGCTAGTATGCCGTCTTTAATATTAAAAGAACAAAAAAAAAAAGGTTTTCATGTATTCTGACTTCACTTTGCAATAAAAGTGCCTCCACCTTGTCAGGAACACTGTAGTTTGTGACTAGAAAAATAACTGGTACCTGCTATTTGGGCAGAGCAGGTAATTAAAAAAACCTAAAACAAGTGTGTATAATTAAATAATGCTCTTGAAATTAGTAGGGTATTTTGTAAGGCTGCCCTTTAAATTTGACTGAAAGACTGCAAAGAATCCCTCACTGTGAAGAAAGAAGCACTGATTTTCAATTACGACCTTAACAAATATCTTAGTAAGATAAAACTCAGTATAACCTTAGTGGAATGAACTAACTGGAGGATAAATACGTAATCTACATTTATTTAAAAGATTAGAAATTCAATGATTTCAGGAAGATTGTTTTTATTTAAAGCCAAAATGGCATAAATTTTGACACAACCCTGTTTCCCAACATTTGTGTCCTGGATAAAAATACTATTATTCAATGTATTCTATATATGTGTTACTGTATCTTTTAACAGATTCATCTAAATCCCCCCAAGGAACACTTGACACTGATTTTCATTTGAATCCACATTCTAAGTCTTGAAGAAAACCTTTTACCTTTCCTACATGCTGATGTTCTTCAAAAGCTGTAATCAGTTCCTGTGCCCACTTTATTTTTTCAAGGCTTGGGGAGAATTGTTCCTGGACAATGGCAACTTGATTAGGGTGGATCACCTGCTTACCTACAAACAGGATTAATAACCATAGAGTCAGCATTAACAAGCAGATGTTCTAGCAAAATGTTGTAATTGCTAGTTCTGCATGCATATGCATGTTTAACAGTTTCCCATTACTATTATTATTACCACTAGAACTATCATCATCATCATCATCATCATCATCATCATCATCATCATCTTAAAATTAGCTCCCTTTTGAAATTAACCTGTTTGGCAAATTTTTATTCAAACCAGAATTTAAATTAATTCTATTCCTAAACATAAAGCACAGGGTAATACTTTATAATTCTAAATAAGTTCATTGAAAATATTCCTTATGTAGTTAATATCAATACAGATTTATGGCGATTTATTTTATTTATAGCTTGTTCCATATCAAAACGAAGACTTTCACAAATATTAGACAGGACCCATGCAATTGTTCTCTTTCTTAATGAAATGATACAACATGGATTATATTTTTTCTAATGTGACTACCATTTTGCTCTTGCTTGGCCAGCCAAGACAAACTACTGTACATAAAAATTAACTGAAAGTGCTCAATGAATTAACATTTTACATTTTTTCTTCACAATTTTGTAATTACAATATAGCGTGTGTTTCATTTTTTTAAAAAAGTATCTTCCGTATACAGTACTTGGAAATACTGAAAAATGATTGAAATATATTTCTTGAACAAGCAAAACAATTAAAAATAATTAAATGACGTCATGTACTTTCAAGAAGTACATGACAAATTATTCATCAGGAAGAAATATATAATTCTTTCAGTATTTTGAATTTCAATAGTATAGTGGTTAATTTTATCCATAGTATATAGTCATAATTTTATATGTAGAGTGCAGATTATTATTTATTTTATTTTAGAAATTCTAAGGGGAAAGAAAACTATTTTTAATGATTTGCTTCCACTTTTAAAAGATTTAGGGTCAATTTTGTCCATGTCTACAGGAATGTATTAATATAGAGATCTGTTTTAAGCTAAAGATACCCTTTAGAAACCACAATTTACATTATTTTTTTCAGATTTCAATTATGTTATCACTTATAATTGAGGTATTTGTAATGTGAGATTCAGCTGCTCCATAACTTTCAGGTATTTATTTTCAGCTGTTCTATGGCTACCTTGTAAAACAAATGATTGCTCTAAAAATATTAGTGTCCTGCTCAAATTTTGATTTTTCCAAATTAAGATATTTGAAGTTATGTTACAAGAATGAACAACATACTGACGTACTGAATTTGCACTCTATTATACTTGTAAGCAATTAAATTATAATTTCAGAACAATTTTGCATAAATATTTCATGATGAAAGCCCCAATAAAATATATTTCAAAAGAAGCATTGTTTTTGAAAACAGGGATCTCAAAATTATTGTTAAATTAAATTTTAATTCAAAAATTTAAATTGAGACTTTTTTTAATAAAATGTGGGTGGAATTTTAAAATTATATACATGGCAAAAGGCCTTCAATCTTTTAAGATCAGCAAAACACTAAAAAGCTGCAATTGCATGTTATTGTTCCTTGTATATCCAAATATCTTGTGTTCTTAAGTGTCCAACAGAATTCGCTGGAGACAGTCACGACTAACATAGACTTCATTGATCTTAAATGGTTTCCTGTTAGGCCAAATCTGAATTAAACCCAAGGTCTTAATATAAATCCCTAGGCTCTAAAGATTAATAGTACCTGCTGCTACCGACGGCCTCCCATCGACCTGTGTGCTCCCACAGAGAGGGCCTCCTCGGGGTGCCATCAGCCAAACAATGTAGGCTGGTGACCCCCAAGGGGAGGGCCTTCTCTGTGGGGGCACCCACCCTCTGGAACCAACTGCCCCCAGAGATAAGGAGAATCCAAGACCTCGGTGCCTTCCGCCGTGCCCTTAAAACCTTCTTTTTTCAGCAAGCCGGGCTGGCTTAACTTTTTTTCTTAATTTTTTAAATGTTTTAAATGGGTTTGTTATTGTTCTTAAATTACGGGGCCAAATTTATATATATTCTTTTAATACTATTTTAATGTTTGTAATTTATGTTTTTATTCGGTTGTACACCGCCCTGAGTCCTCAGGGAGAAGGGCGGTATATAAATTGGATATAAAATGAAAATAAAACTAAAGTTATCAAATATGGCCTTAAAAAACTACAATACATTTCAGAATGTTGATTAAATATGTATAATATACAATGCATATAAAAGCTATACACATAGGGATCTTATATCTATTTCATTGCTAGGGCAATCCAGGGCAAAGACTAATATGGGATTTATACTTAATTCATACTATTTATACAGTAAAAGTTTTAAGGTAAAAGACGGAATTTAAGAACCTTTGGTAGGAACTAACAGTGATATTTTTAAAAAACAAATATTTTTGGTATCAAATAAATTTGGAGGGGGCAGGCAGAATTACAAAACAGAGAGGTACTATGAGTCAGTGATCAGTTGTACTTTGTATATTTGTATGAAATTAATTTTTTTATTTATTACTGAATGAATATGAAAATAAAACTGGAAGTCATGTTACATTTCTTTCACCATAGTAGTTCTGAAAAGTTCATTATGAATGTTTTTCATAAGAACGTTTTAACTGGAATTGAAGAAATTGAAGAAATTCGACTTCCAGATGAGGACCTATGGTAAGTTAGATGTCCCTATGAGTGGCTCCATGAGCATGGACATCAACACAGTGAAATTAGCGGCCAGAAGCCAGGTTCTGGCTTGCAAAAATCTTTCAAAAAGAAGAAGAGTTTGGAGGATTGTTCACTTCTGCCCTAGCAGAGCTTCTCCTCACAAGGAGACCACAGGAATTGAGTTTCTTGTGGCAGATTGCAAATTGAACAATTTAGGAGTCAAGAGATTATCGGCATGACTTTAACAACTAAGCAGCCTTTACAGACATATAATTTAGCAATTTACAATCTAAGAGAGATATTCCGAACAGGAGAGAAGATCAAAAATTCTCAAGAGTCTTGGTGAGTTGTCTTTTTCTGGGAATGAACAAGATTGTGATTCAGGAAGATTTTAAATGGATAAAGAAACAATAATACATTTTATATTGTGAAGAAATACAGATTATCATTAAGGACAGTAGATGACTAGTGGTTGGTGCTACCCACTATGGAGGAATGACTAGTGAAATTGACAAAACTTACTGAGATGGATAAAGTAGCATCTTTCATTAGCGAAAAGACAATATCCACATTTATTGGTGACTGGAAATGCCTATCGACTTATTGCACTTTTAGCTTTTTATGTTCCTTTTTTATTTTTCACTTTTTCTTTCTAATTTCATTTGTTGTAGTTCTTATTAGTTCTTAAAACTTTTAATAAAAATATATTAAAAATTAAAACTGTATGAGAAATTATGGGTTCTAAAATTATATTAAATGTCAACATTTTTAAAAAATATGTGTATATGCATACTTTTTATTACATGAAGGCAAAAAGCCTTGAGGGATGTATTCATGCACTAGTTCAATGATAAGAGATTTTGTTTTAGTTTCTTCCAATAAAGGAACAAGGCTTTGATCATACAGTTGAAATTGTCATCTTAACTTTGTTGATACTCCTTCTCCCGTATATGCCTGCATATGGATCCTTCCTATCAAAGTCATTCTTAGCCAACATTATTGATAGCCATGGTAAAAGCTATCACACTTCTCTGATAATATTGCTCCAAGTGTAGTTTTAAATAGATGAAGTTGTGTCAAGTAGATGCTAATATGCAAATTTGTTGTTTTCTGCTTTTTTTATGCTGTCAGTGTAAAGTTAAAGAGGAAGCTGGAAGAAACAAAATTTTAAACAGTATGTTAGATGAGAAAGTTAGATGATAGCAAACCATCTCAGCTCTTCTTCAATATTTTCCAGAAATTATCCTGGTGTCATATCCTCATCTATCTACTTCTGCATTCAAAAATATCCTGAAATGGTTTTATCAAACAAAGCAACAAAAGCTGAAAGCTAGGACTTTTTGAATTTGAAGAAAAATTGCCAGGTTGTATAAGAAACATTTCAGAATCTGAATTTGGGTTCTATATATTTTACATGAGGCCCATAACTCAGAGAAACCTCAAATGGGAAATAGCATGGAGTTATGAAATTCTAGATTAGGCTCAATTTGCTCTACAAATCAACTATTGTCAACATCTTGCTCTCTGCCCACCTATAGAAATACGAAACATAATTGTCTTAAGATTTCATATTTATCTTGAATGGGTAAAGTGTTTAGAAATCTGCAAAATCCATTGTGAAATTGACCAAGTCTATACCTGTATATTAATACTTAGCCCAATCCTATACAGACCCAGATAGGATTGTTATTATATAACTTTAATTTGGGGATAAAATAGTAAACTGATACTTGGAGGTACATGCTAACAAATATTGAGGGTAATTTATTTGATTTTGATTCTCCAACAGATGGCTGGTTGGTTAATCATTTCAAGATTCTGAACCAACAGTGGTAAAGTTGAGGTAAAATGGCCATCTTGAGAATGTATTATAAAGGATTGTATAAAGGAATGTATTAGAAATTTAATATCATCTGGACCTGCCTGCCATTGGTGTTAATTGCTCAGTTAGCTATGTGTTATCAAGTTTTAAATTTATGGTACTTATGTGGACAAATGCTTGATATCTTGATCTGCCTTTAGTCACAACTTGTAGCTCTTCCAGGGACAGATCTGTAATTTCTTTGATTCATCCATCTTCTTTATTATCTGTTGTCTTCTCAAACTTGCCAGGCATAGTTGATTTTTCTAGTCCCTTATCTATCAGCTTGAATCACAGGTCCAAAGTATGTGAATTTCTGCTTGCTGTTCCTACTTCAAGAGAACTATCAGTTTTCATTTGATGTGGAGTTTTTCTTGCATTCCATGGTACCCTCAGAAAATATCTCTAGATTGATAATTTGAAAACATCCTCTTTCATTCTTTCTTAATGTGCAACCTTTCATAGTCAGGGGCCACTGGGAAGACCAGTGCTTTAACTGTCTTGTTTTTTGCTGTGATAGAAATATCCTTGTTCTTCATCATCTTTTCTTCAACAAAATTCACTTCTTCGCTGTTAGGTTTAAGTGAACTTATAATTAGGTAGGCTGGTTGACACTAACAGCATATGCAATATTGTACCTTAAGTCTGATTCTCCACTTTCTCTTTTTTTATTTTCATAATAAGTTTTTCTAAGTCTTGCTTACTTTTGGCTTAAACAATAATGTCATATCTCTAATAGTTAGTGTTTGGGACTCTGATATAGATAACAATTTCCAAGTCTACAATCCATATTAGAGTCCCAAATACTCACACACAATGACTGTAAATTATCACAATAATCATTGTAAATTAAATAGAATTGGGATAATATCCTTTTTTTACAATCTATAACCTTGCGTTGTACAATGAAGCAAGCTCTACTTCCTTACTGTATTCACTTCTTCCATCTAGTATATACGTTCTACAGTATTCACTTTCTGACCTTGTGTCTCTCTGCCTTTTTTGATACTTGATAGTTCATTTGGCTTTATTCTCTTTCCATATTTGCTATTATTGTTTTTTTCTAAGTTCATAAGCTAAAATTTTTTGGTGTGAGGAATCAGTACAATAAGTCAGAAATTTGTATATTCCTTTTTATTTCTTCAGTTCAGTGTAACCTCCAATTATTTCCAGTTTCTAGGACGGTGTCTTTCCAGTGCTCTCTGTCTCAAATAAGCATATTTTTGTCATTATCATTTTGTACTTTAATTTATATAAGGGTTCAGTACAGCCTTTTCACCTTTATTAGCTGTAATAGATCTCTACTGTAATTAATATTCCTTATTTTTTCCTATGATTTCTCAAGATTTTCTTAAAACTACATCTCGTGTTTCTCTTTCCCTCTGCTTGGTGATATTCTTGATCAAGGTATTTATTCTTTTATTCTTTCTTCTTGGCATTTAAAGTTAGATGTTCTTCCCATTCTCCAGTTTTTTTCAGTTTTAAGGAAAGTTGTTGTTCTGACAGCTATTATTGTCTTTAAAATTTTGGGATCCTCCCCCCTTCAGTTTTGCCTATCTCTTCCAATTATTTTCAAAGGTAAGTGTTCTGAATCTTTTATTTCTGGCTGCATGCTCTCCAGATCATAGCACTCTTATTGACGCTAAGTGATGCTAATCATTCATCATCATTCAATCCATAGTATATACCTGGAACTTGTTTGAATGCTTCAGCCATGTTCTTACAGATAGGCAACAATAAAAATTGGTTTGTTATTTCCTTCTTCTGGAAAGTAAAGATCCGTTGGCTAGATGGGTTGCAGAATTTTCCTCCGGCCCTCACCTCCATACTTAATTTCCCATTTGACCAAAACCAACCTTCTCTTCAGCTGAATTTTAAAACTGATGAAGCTCTTTCTCTTTTGAGAAAATGCTCACATGATTAAAAATGATATGTTGATAACCTAAGCCATTGTGCCTGTAAATCACGTACAGGGTACCACTGAATTAGGAAGAGCATTTTATTCTTTAAAAATGCAATCCTGGTCATATAGCAAGAACTCTTTAAAGTAGCTAATGAGCTTCTGAGTGGACTCTCAAATAAGATAGGATCTTATTTAGAAGATCCAACCTTCTTCTAAACAATCATTGAACTCATTTTTATAAAACTGTTTGTTTGATAAAAGGTTGTGATTTGGCTATAAGCAAATATGATAATGGAATAAGGTTTGTAGGATCAAGCTGAAATACTTTAAACTACATGGGGAAAATTCTATAGCTGTTGTGTTATAACACAGCAACAAGCGAAACAAGCTGTAATGCTGCTGACCAACTTTAAACCTAATAATATCAATAGGAAATACTCATCATGTGTCAAAAAGATATACATCAGTAACAGCAAATGCTAATGGTAGCACAAAAATGAAATTTTAAAAAAACATTGCGATGGGCCACTCCTATGATTTTTTTTTAAATTAGATTAGTTATCACTGAGCTAGCTTTAATGCAGATGAAAAGGTCTTTTTCCAAACAATTTTTCAAGGAAAGATTTTCTTTTGCTAAGAGTAAGTAGATCCTTAGGTCACTGGGACCAATCTTGAAATATTCAGAAGTTCTAATTAATGGCGACCATCAGAGCTTAGAAAGTTGGAGCACAGATTGGAAGGAGGCAATGAGAAACCACTTCTATGTTGTCAAGAGAACAAGACAGACATAGAAGTCAAATTCAATTTGAGGGAGATTTTATCTTTTTGCTATAAAATAATATTAGTAAAAATTTTTTAATCAAGCTAGTGGGAAACATGCACAAATTTTGCTGTTAATCAATTCATTGGTTGATTCTTTTTGTAAATTCTTATTTAGAAGAATGGAAAACAAATCCAACTAGCTTGTGTGAGTGTGTGTATTTGTGTCTGTATTTTTCAGGATAAGTATTCTCCATGCCACCTAGCAATTCAGGCAGTTCTTTCAGTTTTAATTTCCCCAGAAGCCAGCAAGATATCATGTTTGGAATCAGATCTTTTCATTTAAAACTTGCCTCTTATTAGATTAAGAACTCCCTGGTATTAAAACCTGCATATCTTCTATCTAAAACAAATGAAATATATCGCTGCAATGTTGGTGCTGTTATTTTTCAAAGCACATTAAAGACTGCATGTGTGAGCTAAGTAGCTGATTTTTATTACGAAGCTGCAATCTTTGTTATGTGTCGCATCTCACAGGGGTGCTTGTATGATCTAGTGTACCAATCATGGGTGAAATGCCTAGGTTACAGTGGCTGGCTGTAAGAAGCTTGCTTGATTGTGCAGTCTTGCCAGTTCCCGTAGGTGTCATCAGGTGAACAGGCAATTACTGGGAAACAAGTCAGAATACAGGACAGCAGCTCACAGAGAAGACTGACAAGAAAATAGCTATCAAAGCTGAATTAGCATACGGGGTGGGGGTGGGGGCTTCTCATATATTAAAACGCTGGCTCTCAACATTTCCCCCCACTTATTCAATTGAATCTATAATAGCTATTTGTATATAGGAGAAAGTTTTGGTCAAATCAGCTAAAGACTTTTAAAACCTCTGACATTCAAAGTGCGGTGGGAACAATTTTTGAGCATGAAAGTATGCCTGCAGGCTCGCTGAATGGGAAAACGGAATGTGCCCAGATTTTTGGCCAAGATTATGTCTCGCCTGAATGGTAAGGGCAGGAGACTACGCATTGTTTATATTGTACTTTTGCTAATAAAAGAATGACACCAGGGTGTGATACGTTGAAAGAATTTTAAGGGCTTAATTTTTCCACCTTGAGTCTTTCATCTGCTGTTTTACAAGCATAAATTCTGAAAAGTTTATAGTGTTTAGACTTCTTTGACCATCCACTAAGTAGGCTTAATTTACGAAGCAAACTCCAGTATCGTATCTAGTCTAGGATTAAGAAGAAGATTAACATATTTGAAATATTAACTAAAAGGCATACCAGTAAAACCCATTGAGGCACCCTCTTTTGATTGCTGACGTAGCCCATCATCATCCTTGAAGTCTATATAGACAAGGTCTATGGCCTGCAAGCCAAAAGCCTTCGCTGTGACGATAATTTTTTGCCGTGCATAAAGAATATCATGAGTGTCTTTACTACTTGTTGAACCTGAAACAAAAAACCACATTGTGGATATAAATTTAATTCTTATATTACAAATATTTCCAACAGAGCTTTAGTTAAGAATACATTTATTTTTCATTTGCAAAAGAAAGACAATAAGATATTTGCTATGTGATCACAATTTTAAAGACATGGTTGAAAGAATATTATTCAACTCACAGACACTTGCTTTCTGCAAAAGCTTCTTGCTACGTCTCTTTTTAATAATTTTCATTTAGTTTTGCTATCATCTATTTTTATTTGTTAAAAAGGCCCACTACAAAGTTATGAATATAATAAAACATACACTAACATTAAGAAAATATCCTTAAATGTTGCTGAACTCATTTAATCCAGAGTAGTGCCACTAAATTTCTTTTTTTGATATCATAAAAAAACCTTTTGGTTAAATACATTACACTTATGTAAGTATACTAATTTCTCTTATAATTTATTCAAATTTAAAATTTTAACTTGGGAAGAATGTTTATATGTAATACCTTGTGGAATATTTGAGATCTGTTTTGTAGCATTCACAAGAAATCTGCTGAAGATCTTATTATTCATCATTATATATTGAATTCCTTTCTTTTGGAAGGACTGATTCGAAACTGCATTGTGATCAGAGGTTGGGTCCACATGTCAGACTAGAATATGACTGTCTAGTCTGTGGCTTAGTGTGTGTGGAAAGCACCCAACATGATAAGTTTATAACTCAGTATGGATCTAGGAAATTGAGTTAATTCCCCAAGCTATAGTCAATTAAATATGGAATCCTGCATTGTGGGAAGATAATCCACGAATTCTTATTAGGCAATACAGTTCACACTTAGGCACCTGCCATAAGTGAATAGTAAAAAGAAAAGCTGCTGACCTTGTTTACTTTTTGAAAAATGATAAACAGCATCTGAAGATACAGAGGCAATAAAAATAAATTATTTGCCCATGGCTTTTTTTTTTTAATCTGGTACCCTCCATATGTCTTGGTTTACAACTCTTGTATCCCCAGGCAGCAAGCACATATGTTAAGATGCGTGCAATAAAATAGACATGCAAATAAAGACAGATTGCTAAAATATTAAGAATAGTTCATAGTTCGTACACCAAAATATTACATCATATACACACTAATATTACTTCGAGAATTTTTTAAAAAAATGCTAACTGTGCATATAAAGAGATGGTTTTATTATTAACTTCCCCCATAAAATCTTACATTATTTTTTATGAGCCAGTAAACAGAATTTTCTATTTTCTTTTCTTTCTTTCTTTCTTTTTTTGCAAAAATTACAAAATTCTGGTACTCTTTAGCCTATAAAGATAATGCAAACATTTATCATAGAATTACAATCAGATATAGTCAAATATATTTACTGTAGGTTTAAGTAGGTTTATGAAAACTGAATGGAGCACAGTATCATAACTACTACTGAATTAACATATTCCTTTAAAAAGGAAATACCTATACTGGCACGAAAATCCTCGCCTCCAAATACCACAGCGTCTAAATGAAGGCCAACCTGTGGTTCTCTTCTCAGAGTTTCTTCACAAACAGCCTGTAAGTGCAACACAAATATTAATACAAGAAGCAGCATTTCAAAAATTAGTTTTGTAATAAAAAATATACTTTTTACTATATTCCTTATCCTAAAATAATAACAAATGATAGCCACACACAAATAAAAAAAATACATATTCTGGATGCAAAAATGCCGTATAATTAAAATTAAAATGCAGAATGCAGTGTTTTATTTCCCTGTTAGTTTTTCTGATAAAGTTTTCCAATGTGGCAACTACTTTTGGATTTAATAAAGCAATAAAAAAAAAATAAAAACCACTACATGGTGTTTACAGTATGGAACTTTTTAAAAGATTCCAAAATATTTAGCACTGCAGAGAAACACAACTGAAGCATATTTGGTTTAATACACTGCAGATGGAGATTGCAACTACTCACAATTTAATAGGCAGCATATGGTATGTTATCAACTGATGCTCCTTGGATATCTTCAAATTAATATAATTACAGGAGATATAAAATGCAACAAGTAGCATAGAAAATGAAAAGCAAATGATACCTTGGGGATTTTCCAAATGCACCAATCCCAGTATCATTGCAAGCTTTGAATAATAAAATATTTATTTATTTAGAAATATAATTTGGTAGACAGCAATAATGCAATTCTGGCAAGGATCTTCTTGTGAATTACCAGTGCTAAAATAAGTTCAGTTGTTTGTATTTATTATTTTAAGCAATACGTTAAGCAGACATAATCAGTACCTGTGATGCTACTTTAATCTCTACAACTCCTAAGCATAGGAAATCATAGTTGATATTTTTTCAGGGCAGAATTTAATTGTTCTTTTCCTTTGGGTTTCACTTTTGAGGAAAGACATAATATTAATTAAAAGAGAGGAGGAAGTACTTAAACTTTTTGCATTAAGATGTATAATTAGTATTTCTTTAGCCTATATTGAAAAAGAAATTTCTGAAACTGGGATTTATATTAACACATTAGCCACAAGGGCCTCCCAGCAGCTCCTTCGAATAACACCAAACTTTTACAAAAAATCTTGGCCTGACTGGGCTGCACTCAATTTCAGCATTAATATCTTTCTTCCACAGAAAACTGCAGGCCGGATGCCAAAAATAGGTTATCTGGATGCATTCATCACCATTGAGATGGGGGAGGAGGTAGAAAATGGATTTCTGGGGCCAAGAAGAGAAAGAGATTGTGCATAGAGTCATGTCATGCAGATATTACATCCTGGAAATTTTCATGTATTTTTTTTTAACTGTTAGGGCCAGTTGAACATGTACATTAAAAAAAAAATCTAAGAAAGAATATTGGAGAAAAATAAATCTCCAATATTCTTTCAATTACATTTTAAAATGCTTTTAAAATATTTAATATGATACCTAAAATTCAAAGGCAAATGAGAGAAAATAAATCATGAGAGTTGTTAGAATATTTAGAAACACTCTTAACTATTTTGGGCTATTTTTGAGACTTGGGTGTCTTTTATTCAGTATATTAATACGAGCTTAAAGTAATTGCAGCAGTACAGAAGAAAGCAGTTATGCCAGATGCAGCTATGTCATGTAAAGCTGAATAATTAGGGCTAATGAATGGATTTATATAAAATATGAAAGCAATATAATTTTTAAAACGTAATAGTTTGCTTCTTTCTCATTTCTATTTATGATGGTGTTATTTATTTCTTTAACAGAACGTATAATCTATAAGCCTAGGACTGTATTCACGCATGCTAAATTAAACAGATCGTTCTTACCTTAAAATTGAGCAAACCCATTGCAGTTTCCACAAAAGGAATGAAATTGATCGGCTCTATGAGTGTTCGGCCTTGTAAATGCCACGCACAGTTCTCTATAAACTAGGAACATTACAGAGAGGACATAATATTAAGGCCTGGGCTTTTTAAAACCTCTACAAAAATGGTCTGTAATTTCTTTGCACAAAATTGCAGACCAACCAAGCAGGCAATCCAGAGTCCAGATTGCTAGCCCCAATTCTCTGCCCCTGTGTTTTGAGTCTGTTGTTATAGACCTATCTTGAAGAATGCTGGCATTACTCTTTTGTTTTCAGCACTACAGGTTTAGCTGCACACATATTTGCCTAACACCTATCATCACCCTGCCTTTGTTAAATGCAAATAAGCAGGATCTGTAAAACAAGGAAGGATTGATATACCTGACATTCTGTTTTCTTTCATGTCTGACACTGACATGCCTGTATATTTTTTCCAGCCTTCCAAAGTGGCATCCACATTATTCATCACGGCCCTGTTACCCTTTGTCCTGGAGGCCTTTTCTTCATATTTTTTAGCTTACCTAGGAAGGGCCTTAAAAAGGAAGTTTAATTCTTTGAAGACCAAAGCTTTCCAATTTTTTCCATGAGAGCAGTTCACAGCTAGCTCTGAGCTGCCGGTGGGGTACCCCTGATTCCAAAATCTATCATCTGGGAACATACAAAAGCTCTTGTACAGATTTCTTTTTTTCTCTTTTTCCCTTTTCAAAAGAGAAGGTGGGGGAGAAACTACCTCAGTATATTGTAAATCTATTATGTCTGTCCAGATCTAGCAATGTGTGAGGAGATAAACATATCACAGGTATGCTAAGTAAATTTTAGTCAATAAAGACAGGAGGGGAAAAAAATCTCGCATCATTTTTATATTTAAGGAATATTTAACCATTAATGGGTATCAAAGGGAAAGGGAATTTTAATCATCTCTCCATTCAGTCTCAGTTGGGTAAATCATATCTAAGAGATTTGCATAAATATAAACCATCAAAGACTTTTCATCTTCAAAGGGGGTTTCAAGTCCCTATAAGCTTTGTACTGTAATCATCACAGGTCACAACCCTGCAGGAATAAGGCTGCTATGGCAACATAAAAAACTAATGCTTAAGGCTTAGCATAATATTCTGACTAATATAAAGGAAACTCATTTTGAAACCTGGCAGCCTATTTACCAGAAACTGGATTAGAGGTGTTATTTCCCCTTTTAGCGCTTCTCTTCCCCCACCCCCCCAAATTTCACCCCTCCCCAAAACAAAAGGAAAATAGAACCACAGCATCTTGAAAAGGGTTCTATGCACTTTGCAGTAACTTTACATTAGGTCAAAATAAACCAAAACATTCTTTCTGCATATTCTTCGTCCTTCCCTCTTTTTCATGCACAGTCATCATTGTCACCACTGCCACTGCTTTTCCGATCTTTTCACACTAAGCTTGTAAACCCCAAAATGTAAGGAATTAAGGGGAGAAAAAGGAAAAGAAGAAAGCCCAACCCTCTATCAACCTCCCTACTCAGAAGTAAGGGCCAATGGCCTGATTTCCAATTAAATGGACACAGCCACAATCTGATGCTAGACCCAACAGTGTGATAATCAAACAAAGCTAATAACTAATAGCTAATAGCTAATAACTTCACAGGCAAGAATTGGTTCATACTCAAAATTTAAATTTTACATTGGAGCTTCTTTGTAAGCTAAATGGTTAAAAAAAATGGAAGCGCCCCTCCTTCCCCTGAGCTACTTTTATGTATCTGCTGAAATCTTTATGTCTTGCATTTTGGGACCATCAGGTAACGTTTGGATCCAATAATGTTTCTTTTTCCCATTTTAATTATTTTTGTCTTCCTCCTTCCTTCCTTTTTCCCCCTTTTAAGTACTATTAGCACCAAATACAAAAGGCAACTAGTGGAGAAGTTTCAATTAATTTTTTTCAAAAGGAGACAATTAAATGTTTCCGGCTTGGTAAAGTGTTCATTTCAGTGAGAGGGCTGGAAAAAAGGAAAGGGGGGAGACAGAAAACAAAGATTGGGGAGGGGATGAAGGCGCAGGCTTTAGCCATTCTTTCAATTCCAGTGCACACCCGATAGTGTGTTGGGAAGAATGCCCACTGTTCAGGATTTGTGGGCGGATTGTCCCACAACAAAAGAGCCAGAGTTAGGCTTGTTATAGTCCAATAAGCCATGCCAGTCAAACAAGTACCCATCTGAAGGACAAAGAGAGAGCAAGAGATTCTCACACAAAAGGGAACAAGTAAGCCCGTCTTTTAGTTGTGCATCAGTCTCCAGGTTTTAGGCTTCGCATAAATCAAAATGAAGGACAAAAATAAACAGCCAAAAGCTTTCCATAGCAATAGCCATCTTAAAAGCAAAGTAAGAGGAGCGCCTGTAGGAAAGAGCTGGGGAAGGAAAGATGGGCTCTGCTTCCAGGAAAAGGCAAGGCTGAGGCTCCATCTACTCACATGTGGAGAATGTGAGAATGTTTATTGAACCATTCTAAAATCTTGGATAGAGTGGAAATATGAATATGCATAGCCAACTCTCAGATGCGTTAGTCTGCTGTTTGTTCAATCAACAAAAGGCCTTTAGATTTTGCTGTCTTTTTACCTTTTATATATCTACAAAATATACTTTTTGTATATTTAAATATACAGTACAAACTTTATATATATATAAATGTGTGTGTGTGTGTATGTGTGTGTGTGTGTACACCAGTATATTAACACAAACTAATGTAAAGAAGAAAATGAACAGAAAAAGAAATCAAAGAGAAAGCTAAAATTGCAAGAAAGGAAAAAAAGTTAAAGAAAAATAGAGAAGCAAGAAAAATAGATAGAATTAGTTTCCAATCTTCTTTATAGCAGTTGTTAAATACAATTATAAATGCAAATCTTGCTGTCTGAAAGAGCCACTGAATCTGATAAAATAATGAAATGATTCCTTGTGAGTATGCTTGAACATACTGGACATTAAGTTTTATGAATGTTGGAATGTTTTCTTTCACTGATATTTGATTAAGAAGTAGACTCAATTACTGGATAATACTCTCCTGACTTGCTGACTGGGCAAGAATTATAAAGAACCTATGGCCACTTAATACTAGTGGATATAGAAGACTAGGTGAGGACACGTGATTGAACTTCAGAATCTATTTATCCCCATATTTTTCCTTTATGGATTTTATATTTAATGTGTGCTTGTCTTCATCCCTATACCAGGCTCAGAAAACAAAGTAAAATGAAGCTTGGGGGTGGGGAGGGAGGGACAAAGGTTGGGTTGGGATAAAAGTGTTGAATAGATAAATGTTTTAATAGAAAAGCAAATGTGGGGGAAATGTAATAATAAATGAAATGATAATATTAAGTTGCGATAGTTAGAAGATTATAAGAATAAATGTACAATTAGGATGATAATGCAGATAGATAGAATAAATCTGAAAAGAAACTGAAAGAAAGTATCTATGATTAGAATACAGGAGTTGCTCAGATACTAAAGGAGGAGAATATTCCACAGCAAAGAGGTAAGGAGAGAGGAGGAGAGGGTAGGAAGAGGAAAGGGAGGGAGAGGAATGGAAGAAAGGAGAGGAGGAAGGGAAGGGGATAGGAGTAGGAGAGAAGGTGAGAAGGGGGAAAAGAAGAGAGAAGTGGGGGAAAGGAAAAGGAAGTAGGATGAGGTAGGAGAGGAGGAAGGAGAAAGTAGGAGAGAAGAGGAGGGAGGGAAGGGAAAGAAAGGAGGAGGAGAAGAAGGTTTGTTGTGGAATGAGGGAAGAAAGAGAAGAAGAGCAACTCCGAATGTAATTAAAATGCTTTATTTTAATGCTTTCTTTAAGGGAAACATGTATATGTAGGATTTATTATGTATAAGAAAATGTACATTTTCTATTATGTGGGGAGAGGGAAACGGTGGGGGGGAGAAAATTGTATTTCTTATAAAACTTTTCAATAAAAAAAAATAATATTCTCAAGAAATAATATGGTAAAATGAAATGAAAATTCTTCTTCAATAGTAAACACAATTATAACATAATTAGGCCCGTTTCAGCATTTTCTTATGCAATTTGACAGACTAATCATTTACAATCTCCAGTTTCTATTGGCTGAAAAGCCAGTCATGAAAAACAAACACACCTGCCAGCAATTTAAAAGGAAGACATAGAGGGCTGAACAGGAAATAATATCTTTCCTAATTAAAAACACTAGTTAAAAGCTTCCTGTTTGTTCTTTGGGCTGCCCTTGGGAGTGACCTTTCCTTCTATCTCCATCATAATTTTTTCACATGTTGGTAAAATGCTTCCTCCATCCACCAAAATGTTCTAACATGGAGAATAAATTCTATGTCATGACTGTTAGGCTTCAAGTATAATGAACAGAAGCATTGATTCTTAACAGTTTTTGTTTCATTTTACTTTGTCCAAACTGAATCATAATATATCAATATTGCATTTCTAAATCCACCTCCTTTTATACATACATAATGCATCTGCGGTTACAAACTATTCTCTTTGTCCTGTGGGTCTTGAAAATAGAGTTTTAAATGTACTCATGTGATTTGGTTCTCCCCTGCTAAGAAAGTCTACTATGTTCAATATCTTAGAACTGCATAGGACAACCATCACAATTCTCAAATCTGATTTAGTTTTTGCTTAAGAGAAGATAAATTACTTTTTGATATTCCAAAACAAAAAGGGTAAATTATACAGTAGATGAACTGAATCAAGTACTAACAGCAGAAGTATTTCATATCTGCTTCATGGTATCATTTTGTTTCTTCCCTTCTGAAATTGGACGCAAGCCTTTATCTGAGATAATGGCAGATAAAACTCACCCATTTTATTTCTTCTACGTTGTCAACCTTCGGGAGCATCAGGCTAGTAGGAAGAATCTTGGATTTCAAAATGACCTTCATATCTTCTTCTGCAAGACCACTAGACACTGAATTGATCCTAACACACTTCTCCGTTTGACCAAAGTCAAAGTTCTCAAGGGCTTCCACAGTTTTTATTCTAGCTTCAGCCTATTTTTTTTTTAAAAAAGATAAAGATAAACCAAATGCATTGTTTTACTGAGAACTAACTTTTTAAAAATGAAGTTTAATTAAGTGAACAGTGGGGAAATTCACCTGCATTACAGATCATGATATAGTAAGATTGGGCTAGGTCACATAATTGCAAGGGTATCCCTGGGATGTGGTCAAAAAAGTCAAGATGATGAAATTCTGTTCCGTCCCCCCCACCCTGCATTGTATATGCTATCTTGATCTTTTTGACCATACATTGTGGACACACCTGCTCAGGTGCTATTCTTTTTAAAATAAAAGCAATTAGGCTTAGCCACAATTTAATGTGTTTAATCAACTATTTGTGAGTCATAGCAGATGGTAGCACCTAGAGCACTTTAACTTGAACAGGGTTGCATCTGATTGGCATTTGGATGAGACAATTCCACTGAAGAATCCTAAGGCTATATATTTTTTTTCTTCCTAGCATTTTCTCACAAGTGCAGGTTCCACTGTTGAAAGATCAACTGAGTATTGATCCATTTGGTTGCAACAGGAATTGATTGACGACTGGCTTGTCACCTGAGCTTGAACTCATGGGCTCAGAGAGACAGAGTGACTTTCATGCCTATAGCGAGACTAGAACTCACAGTCTCCAGGTTTCTATCATGGTTCCTTAGCCACTAGACCAAACTGGCCCTCTAGCCTAAAGCTATACACTAAGGTGGAAAATAATTCCCTCCCCCACTCCCCAAAAAATCTTAGAATCTCTGTTTTTATGATACTTTAAATGTGATTTTTGTATTTGTTGTATCTGTGTGTTTTTAATATGTAGTTTTATTGCTTATACTGCACAGAGTCACTTTTCAAGAGATGGGAAGCCATATAATTTAATAAATACATATATAAAATAAATAGATGGCTATTTCCATAGTGTTATCATAAAAATTTATATATAAGTAAGGGTATGGCTAGCTGATGAGAGCTGAATAGCTTGAAATAGATCTATACTAGTCTCCCTTTATTTCTTTATCAGCGAAATATAAATGTGTGTGTGTGTGTGTGTACAGAGTGACCAGAGGTCAAAATCATCTTGAAAGAGACTTTCTTTTTTATAAAGGGATCATGATAATTACTGATCTAATAAAAAAATATGATTGGGTCCAGAAGTGGGAAAGCAGCTCTGCACATACACGATTGATCTTCATTATTCATTAACTTTGGCCAAGTACTGATGGGAAATGTAATTCAAGGACAGAGGGACTAACTTGGTCCATTAGCTAACATATAATCCCAATAACTGAATGTCAATCATGAAACGATTAATCATGTTTACAGTTAACAGAACATTTCTCACATTATACTATGTTAGATACACTAATACTGTGTTTCTCCGAAAATAAGACACTGTCTTATATTTTTTTAACCCTGAAATAAGCGCTTGGCCTTATTGCCATGCGCTCAAAAGCCCAATTGGGCTTATTATCAGGGGATGTCTTATTTTTGGGGGAAACAGGGTAATATATTATTCAGAGCCAGTTTGGTGCAGTAGTTAAGGCATCAGGCTAGAAACCAAGAGATCAAAGTTTTAGTCCTGCCTCAGGCACTAAGCCAGCTGGCACTATAAGGCACTAAGTCTCCTTATTGGAGAGATGGGTGGCATAAAAAAATAATTAATTATTGGAGATATAGGGTCAGTAAATTCTCATGTGTTTTATTAGTATCTAGGGCAAAACAATTAAAAAATACAGCATAAAATATTAAGGTTGAAACAAGACTTCAACCCAGCCTTGGCAATGGAGACAGAAAAGATTTTAAAATGTGTTTTGCATTAAAGAGTCTGAGAAAACAGAAGTTTACAGTTGTCAGGACTGATCAGGATAAGATTCACAAGACTGGTATAAAACAGCTGTTAGGATGCACTGATTTATGAGAGCAAATATTGGCACAAATGTAAGTTTAGGGAGAAGAAAGCAATGCCCCTCGTTAGAAAGTGTGAAAAAGGAAGAAGGTTAATGACTCTACAAACAATCATCAGATGAGATTTACAATCCTTTTATCTGTGTTACTTCAATATGCCTCAGATGGGGAGATTTCTAGGCACTTTCTTAGTGAATTAGGAGCACTTTTTTGTGGTTTCCTGGGACTGGGAGATTTTCTTTCAAACTTCCACTTTGAATGGAACTTTGAATAGTATACCCTCACTCTCCCAGCACAGAGGGATGTGGGACATAAGGAATTCTTGCAAAATTATTATGAGATGGTGTTTTTTTCCCTTCTTAAACTGAAAAATTTATTGTACTTTAAGGAACGGGACAACAGACCATCGTTTCTTAAAATGTTGCTCTCAGGACCCCTAGCCACTTTTTTAAATTATGGAGGATTTTGTTTGTATGGGTTGCATTGATCAATATTTAGCATATTGATTAAATTGGTCATATGAAAAAATTATTTATTTATAGAATCGCAAAAATAACAATATTAAATTGATTAAATGTTAACGTATTTTTTATTTAAAAAATGATTTTTAACAGAAAATAATAACGAGTGCCAATTGTTTTAAATTTTTGCCAACAAAAATATTTCATTTTGTAGACTGCTTAGAGCAGAGTTCTCCAGCGTTTCCAGTTTTGCAAACTAGCGGGAAGGGGGGAAGGAAGGTTCCACAGGTGCAACTGGCAAGCACATGTGCACGCAGCTCCATTTGTGCGAGCAGCATGCACGAACCCCTGCTGCTCCCGCAAATGGAGCACACACACACACACACACACACGCTCACCTGTTGCTTGTGCAAGTGAAGATGTGCGCATGTACGCGCTGTCACCAGCCATTTCTGCAGCCCGGTTGCAGTTGCTTCACATGGCCCATCCACAGGTTGGAGAGGCTTAGAGGATGTAGGACAGGGGTCACCAACCTTTCGGACCTCAGGGACCACTAAGTTCATAATTTTAAATCCCACGGACCACTAATATGATCTGCCTAATGACCGCCTGGGTGGGCATAGCTAGGTGGTCATGTGACTTGGTGGGTGTGGCCAACTCCTCGCCTCCCTGCCCAGGCTCCTTAGGGCCCCAACAGGAAGCAGTTGCTGGAGCTAAGCAGCCACCACGAGAAAGAGTTGGCAAAACAGCTCAGTTCAAATTGGATCTGACTGAGAAGGAGACTCAGCAGAAGCACCTCACTGAGGACTAGGAGCATAGGCTTTCTAAGTAGAGGGAAGACCTGCGGGAGTGCAAGGCCAGTACCGGCGCCTGGAGGCTCAGTGGGCTGAGATGGTCAGCCAGTTCCAGGCCATGATGCAGTCCCACTGGAACAAGGTCCTCTGGCTCTTCGCCACCGGCAGGACTTCCCTCCGGCCTTCGTCCAAAGCCCTGCACCAGGAGGTTGAAGCAGATCCCAACTCAGAATTTCTGCTCCCTCTGACCCACACAAAAAGACCCCAAAGGTATATAAATTGGAAAATTAAATTAAATTAAATTAAAGGGGGAGACTCTCTGCAGCAACGGAAGAGCCTCGGTGGTGCAGAGGACTAAAGTGCTGTTAAGTGCTAGCACTTAGCTGCCAGCTGCCTGCAATTAGTGCAAGTTCGAATCTCATCAAGCTCAAGGTTGACTCAGCCTTCCATCCTTTCGAGGTAGGTAAATTGAGGACCCGGATTGTGGGGGCAATAAGCCAACTTTGTATAGAACAATACCGCTTAGGGGGCCCCGAAAGCCCTAATAAGCAGGTATATACAAAAAAGTATGCAGGCTATTGCTATAATGCATTGTAAGCTGCCCTGAGTCTACGGAGAAGGGCGGCATATAAATTGGACTAATAAACAAACAAACAAACAAACAAACACATACCTTCATTGCAGGGGCCGTAGTTTGAGGACCCCTGATTTAGTGCAATATTAAAAATGCAAATAATTTTTCTGCGGACCACCAAAATTTTCTTGCGGACCACCAATGGTCCACGGACCACCAGTTGATGACCGCTGATCTAGGGGGACCCCCAAAGAGCCTTCAATCACTCTTCAATAAACACTGCAAAAGTTAATTCTAACATGTAGGGCTAGATTTCAACAGCTTCATGCAGGTAATACTCTACTTTGCAATATAAACATAACTGATCCACAAATGAAGTATTAGGTCCCCACATGAAGCCAAATTGCAGGATTTAACAGACATAGGCAAAATATTTTCTCTAGGGGCCTCTGCCAATAGAGGATGATTTCCTACTCCCAGAGAAACAGTGGAAGCATTTGATGGGGTTCTCCAATGTTCTGATGCAGTTGTCCACTTGGGATGGATAAAAAAAAGCCAAGATAGCAAAGGTGATGAACTAAAAAAGGGGGCTACCATTTTGTATACTTACCCCCATTCTCCTACTGTCCATAAAAGCCCCAGCTCTGAAAGGGTTTTGGAGAAGATGAAGAAAAAGGTGGAAAACAGCCTGAGTGAGTTGTTCTCCTTTTGTGTCTGTCTGCCTGCCTGTCTGCCTGCCTGCCTGTATCGTTAATCAAAGATAGGTTTTAAGCTTGGAAGTATTGGACTACATAAGCAATTAAAAGCTGCTGAACTACCTGTCTTCTATATAGAAATAATTACTTTTACAAAGAAGCGTCAACTAGGGATGAATCCTGTCCACCCACCAGAAATCACAAGTGATAAAGCTTGGACACAGATTAACCACCTCACTGAGAACTTGTCCATCAGTCTGTTGCTGTTGGTAATCTTCAAATATGTTCCTTTTCTATAACACAGCTCAAAATAAGCAACCAGCAATGAAATTATTGTTCTTCACTATATTTCAACAGAAAAATGTGTTACTGTGAGAGATTTTATATTCATGCCATCTGTTGGGTGCAGGATAGATATTTCACAGAACCATTGCATTCTAGTATTGTCCATTTTAAAGGAAATACGATTCTTTAGCAACACCAAGTCACACTTTATTATATTTTCTTATTAGGCTTTAATCAAAAATTGTCAAGGAATGCACATTTGGTACTTCTAGAAGCTGTCATCATTTTCAGCATCCATTTATTTTATTTTATTACTTTTAGATCACCGAGCTAAGTTTTCATCATTAACAGCAATAAGGGCACTGAGTTTTAATAGTCTTAACTTCCCACGCATAATCAGTGTGTATGGGTCATTCAGTGGAACGCATATGAAATGAGCTGGGGAAAGACCATGAAATAGTATCCTTCTCTTTATTTAACAAATTATAGAACTTCTTTTTAGCTCCAGCTAAAAATGGAGGAGGAATAAAGAAGTGTTCCTGCCATTCCTACCATTTCAATTACTGGAATGTTTTAGGTCCTTAATTTGAAAAAATGTAACTTCTGTCTTCTCACAACTTCAGTGACACAGCTGTCTGCCTAATTTTCTGGCAACAGTGCTTAGCCTTCTTCTAGCCTCTACTTTTGGTATTATCTGGAAGAATCCCATCCAAATATTTAATCAGGCTTAAACCTGCGTAATTATAAACAGGTAAAAAGCCAGCTGGGTGTTACCATCTGTGGAGACCAAAATGTAGTAAATAAAAACACAGAGTTTTATTCAATATCTGTTTTCTCTTATACAACCCAACATTTATGTTTATGTATTTGGTTTCTGTCTTTCCTCTAAAATCACAGAGCGACTCGCATGAGAATTTCTCTTCATTGTATCCCCACAGCAATAACAAGTGAGATAGGCAGGGACTGAAGGAGTATAACTGGCCCAAAGTCCCAAGTGAATTTTTTGTGGTAGAGTATGAACGTGAATCTACTTGAGCCCATTAGTAAATGCTGAACTATTTACATCCATACAAAAGAACAATATAAAGCAATGGAATGAAAATTTAGTTGACAATATTGTGTGATGCATTACATCAAAACATTTTTTTCTCATCTCTTCCTGTAATCCAGTGTTGGTGTTCAATCTTTACAAGGGTTTTTAATCTTAGTTGCTTCTCCCTGTGCTAGGAGCTCCTTGGAAAGGTAATCTTTGTAAGTAAAAGATAATGAAAGATAATCAAATACACAGAATAGTGCAAAGCATACACTGCTAGAGAGAAGTTCCCTGAAGACGGGCTCCAGTCTAGCATGAATCCGAACGCTCGGAAGACTAAACCTCTGGTCCTGGTGACTCACCCAGATTGGATCCTGCAACATTATCCTGGGACAAATATATTCACCTTCATTCGTGAAAGATAATCAAGTCTAAAGAAACCATCTTGGCCATTCACGTTTACCAATGCTATAGCAGTAGAACTGTTTTTATTCAGGTACCACAAGGGGCTTTTGTGAAAGATATTTCAGAGGAAAACTGCATACTTTGGCTATTAACTCCACATCAAGGCCCAGTGAATATAGGTTTTACTCATGAAAACCTAAATTCTATGACAAGAGTCTACATCAGGGATCTCCAACCTTGGCAACTTTAAGCCTGGCGGACTTCAACTCCCAGAATTCCCCAGTCAGGAAAGCAAAGCTGGCTGGGGAATTCTGGGAGTTGAAATCCGCCAGGCTTAAAGTTGCCCAAGGTTGGAGACCCCTGGACTACATTGACCATGTAAAATAGCCCCTTTGTTTGCCACAAGAAAGACCCCGCAGAGATGAATGAGCTTTGCTTACAAATTGAATGTCTGCCGAATTCTGGACTAAGTTGAGCTTAATACAGAAAGGAAGCAATTAATTAATTAATTTATTTATTAATTAATTTATTTATTTATTGGTTCGATTTATATGCTGCCCTTTTCTGGAGACTCAGGGCGGCTTACAATGCGTTAAGCAATAGCCTTCATACTTTTGTATATACCTGCTTAGTAGGGCTTTCGGGGCCCCCTAAGCGGTGTCAAATCAACACATTTACTTGGAAATACATGCCACAAAAATCAATGCAACTCATTTCTTGATCTAAATGTTTAGGATTGGGAGTCATCCCTGGAAAAACTAGAGAGATGTTTAACATTTTCTCTCATTCACAACAAGGATACCAAGGTGATAAATGCGTATTGTAATAATATCACGAGCTCTGTCCTTTTTTACTTACATTTGATGCCACAGACAGGGCGTAAAGGATGGAGTTTGCATTGTAACATTACAATTCATGTTTTACTATTTGCTTGCCCCTCCCCCGCCCTGCCCCAGGGATGCTATAAATGCTCTTCAAATTTGCTTGAAGAACAAGTTTTAGATCTGTCTAAGGGACCCCCTTTTAAAGCGAAAATTAGTACGTACACACACAAAATAACCAATATAAATAATAAACCATTTTGCGCTTTTGATGCTTGGGTTGGGCTACATCAAGCCTCTTCAAGGAGTGATAACTGCAGAATGCTGTGAATTGCAATGTACAATGTGGAGCTACATTTCAAGGTTGCAATGCTGCTTTTGTCAATCAGACCCCATCACCCCAGCCTCCTGGAAAAACCTTGTCTTTAAGATTTCTTTTGAAATAGTAACTGTTCTAGGGATTTATTAATTCAATATATTATTATTATTATTATTATTATTATTATTATTATTATTATTATTTCCCATTTACTTCACTATTTGTTCATTATGTTCTATCTCACCATTTTCCCCCTGAAGGCATAAGGCCAGTCTATCTTCTCAGCACTGATTAGGCCCAGTCTTATGTATGCTAAGCTCATGAGACCCTACTACCGCGATTTGGAATCAATGCTATGCAATGGTTCGTGCAAACATTTTTTTGCATTTAATAAAATGTATGTGTACAAACATATAATTATTCCTCTTTCCCTCTACAGCTTTAGTCAGGATATGCCACACATAACAATATATCATATGCACTTAAGTTTTAGTTCTGAATTAAGCTTTCCTTTCCCCTCTCTATGCTACAGGAATGTTTTTCTGCTTAGCATGTCTTTATTTTAAAGCTCCTTCAGCTCCTACTACAGTAGTATAACTCAAATGTTTTTTAGAGTTTGAATTGTCACTTGCTCAAGCAATGAATAATCCAAAAGTGAACATTAACATCTAGATTCTATGTTGACTGCATGGAGATAGATGAAAAAGTATGCAGTAAACTCTAATAATAGTATGATAACACATTGATGAATACATCTGTTTTAAGCACAAAATGCTCAGAAATATATTTTAAAAATGCAAGCGTTTGCTATTAATCATATCCTTTTAATATTTATCTCTGACCTAATGTTCACAGTGATGTCTCTTACTACACGGTAGAAATGTAGCCATTTTCCCTACCTATGCACTGCTGATGAATCAAGCATCACCACAATAAACAGAGATTGAAATTAAGGAATATACATGCATTTGGTTCAATTGGCAACCATTAATGCTAATAACCAGCATCTTCACAAGTTACTAGTTCTGAATCATCTGCAAAGAAAACAACATCCATCTACTTTTACACTCCAATGGACGAGGTGGGTCCTCACAGCGGGACTGCACAGACTTTGCCATCTGGAGAATAAATCGAGTGTGAAGTACAGTATAGCTTGGGACCAGGCTCGGTGGCAGCAGCTCAGCAGTTATTTCATTAGTTCCAAACTTTCAGGGATTAAAGTGATCTCAGTTCTACAGTCAGATAGGATAAGACAGACTGGGGAATAAAAGGACGTTGAAGATGAAGCCTCGTAGGCTTATTTATAAAACTATCAAATATAAACACCCTAAAACAAATGCCTTACTTTTGCTTTAAAGCACTTACTCGTGCTTTAAACTAACAGCACGATCGCACAATATCTGAATTAGCATCCTAAACAAGAAGTCACACTACTGATCTTAGCACAGACGTGTCCTCCCCTTTGAAATCAGAGAAATGGGCCCAGAACTGGAAAACGAAAAGAAAAGCAGTATGCCAGTAACAATGTCTTTATTGATCATTTTTCCTAGACGTGGAAAAAAAAAAGATTCATTTTTGTTTTTTTCAGCCTTGAGGTCGCTAGGATAAATACTGTTTTGGTAAATATATCCTTTTTTTTACTGGACCGGCAATAATGGTGATAGTGGTTCTTTGTTAGTACTGGGAGGAGTTGACCATCCACACTGTAGTCCAAATGCTGGCAGACTCCTTTCTCCCCCCCCGATCCTTTTTCCTTGCTATTGCCATAGGGTGGGGGGAAGAAGGGGGAAAAATCATTGTTCTATGACATGCGGCTTTTGCAGAGGTAAATGCCAGTAAACATCAGAAAGTAATGGACAAATTAATGGTGCTAAATATAACAAAGAGGCATAGATCAGAATCGAGCTTTGTTCGAGTATGTGAGCTGGAATGGCTGTGCAAAGCAGCACCCCAAGAAGACTGTTTAATTACAGTACCTTTCAGTGCATGAAATGTTAAAAAATCTGATCTGGTATACTGGCAAGCAGATTGTAGCTTCTGCCTGATAGTTAAGGGTAACTCCATATATTTCAGATGGCAGTAGAAAATTAATTACTGTAGTCGCAGCTAGAGTTAGCTGTTTTGTGACAGGACTGACATGATAAAACATGCAATTATGATTTAATGTTAGCCCCTGTAGTGGTTTGTTTATTCAGCCTGACACTGCTGAGGCTTTTGTCTCTTGTCTATACCAAGAGTCACCATACTCTGGATTTCAGCTTTTCTTTGTCAAAAGCAACCTACATATTTCTTAAGGAGGCCATTAGTCCTGCAGGATTACTTGGTGCCAAGAGCAAAACTTATTTAACAAACTGATGCCCCTTCTCTAGAAATGCCATGTCTAAACAGCCTGGTCATTTTCTTTCCCATTTCCCTGCTGAGAATGCGACTGGGACAAATAATCACATTACTGTTTTTTTTTTTTAAAGCAAAAGGAATAGGTGGATGAAGGCAAATAATGAGAACAATTTAGCTACCACTTTTGTTCTAAAAAAAGCATCTTGAAATGTAGTTTGTAATGGCTCTTTCCTATTCTCCAAAGCTAAAAAACATATTAAGGAAGCAGTCAAAATTGAATCTGGAGATTCTGCCCCAAATAAAATAAATGATGTATTTATTGCATGAATAACCCCACTTTTCCAGCAAAGAATAGAAAGGCAGGATTATCCATTCCTTTTGTTCGATTACTCCTCCTTTTTTAACAAATGAAAAACAGACATCAACCCTGCATTTCATCCAAAGCTACATATGCAACATTTGTAAGCATGGAAGGATTTAAGGAAGCCTTCCATATTCCAATTAAAACAACCCATTTTATTTCTCTCATATTTAAATTATAGTTGTCCAATTAATTAAAAAAAACTTTTCTGAATATGTATTTTTTTTTCTTTTAAAAATCCTGTAACCCAACTGAGACTAAAAACTGAGTAGAAGTGGAGCCTAGGTCCCTCTTTAATATAAAGTCATCACCTCCATGGTGTTAAAAGATCACAATCACATGTTTGATGCCCCCCCCTTTTTATATGTATTATGGACACCGCCTTTATTTTTTAAAATCCTCTCTTCTCCCCCCTCCATCACTACTTTACCAGAAATAGAAACATTAGATATAATAACATTAGGATTTATTTTCAGAGGCAATTTTGTCTTTTTTGAAATATAGCATTTAATCTCAAGATTTTAATTTTGGGAACAGTTAAGGTTATCAGGATTTTTGGAGATGGGATTCTTCGACTCAATATCCTTTTTGTAGTTCAGGTGGACACAACATTTATTTATCTCTACGGCCTGTTCACTCCCAGCTCACACTCATTATTTATTTCAAGTCCTAAAAGGACAGATGCAACAGAAAAAGACATGAATTACCAGTGTTGAATTATCACAGACCAAGATATGGTCTGTGATAATTCAACAGACCAAGATATGTGTCCAAATAATGAGTGGCTGCTAACTGACATAAGTCTTTTTCTTTTCTTTCTGTTTGCAACTAGCAAGCTTGGCTAGTTTATGGGTTAATGTGTTATGTGAAACCAGAAAAATGACTAATTAAATAACCACATTAAAGACATATCATATAAATACCTCCAGCTAATATGTATATATGTTTTTTTCTCCTAAAGATCCATTTCCACAAATGGGAATAATTAACATGGCAAAGAAATGTTTGGGGGCCTTCCGAATGTAATTAATTACAGAATAAAGACTATGGCATCCTATTGATGTGTACCCATCAACTATATACATTATATCTTCCCACTTTTTATTTCACATCTGTCTCTTCATGAATGCAACAAGGTAAAAAAATAAATTAGGCACCTAATACTACCGGTATGATAGCCCCAGGATTATTTTTGTAAGAATTAATTCATTCGACTAAAGATTAAAATGTTAAAAGATTAAGAGCCATGGTGGCGCAGTGGTTAGAATGCAGTATTGCAGGCTAATTCTGCCCACTGCCAGCGGTTTGATTCTCACTGGCTCAAGGCTGTCACAGACTTCCATCCTTCCGAGGTCGGTAAAACGAGGACCCAGATTGTTGGGGGGGCAATATGTTGACTGTGTAAACTGCTTAGAAAGGGCTGTCAAGCATGATGAAGTGGTATATAAGTCTGCTATTGCTATTGCAAAATGAACAGACCCTATGGTGTTCCTTTTTCTGCATTTCCTTTCGTGGGATTCTTACAATACCCCTCCAAGTCTCAAATTTTTACAATACATTGATAAAGTTAATCTGCTTAATTAAGGTGACTCATCTTAACACTGCTGCCAGTGCTTCTGGTGGTAGAGTTGGCAGGATCTGTGGTGTTTCCAAGTGGCTGCAAAATCTGCAAGGACCAACTTCTGGACTATAAGGCTCTTCTGAAGAGTCTGATCTTGGTTCTTTCTCTCCCAGTATCTTCTGCTTGGCCATTGCCCTGAGGTGGATTAATTCCAGTCACTCTGATATGCCCTGCTAGTTCCAGAGCTCAGCTAGAGAGCTTGCAAAGAGAGGCATCTTCACAGTCTTAGTATAGTGGCCACGGACAGTAATTGCAACGTGCCCAGCCCAGCTGGGGAGTACTTTCTCTGCAAACAGTCCCCCCAAGTTTCTCGTGATCCTGCTATCTTGCTGCAATAGCCACCACATCAACCAGCTTGGATTGAGGCACCAATCCAAGAAACTGGAACAGTTGGCATTCAGAACCATATATTTTTTAAAGTTATGTGGAAAAAAATCCAGCTGGGTAGAGCTTTAAGCATCAAAATGGAGGCATCTCTAGGAAAGCAATGGACATATGGTAACCCTAGCAAGCACTTGCTCTCTCTTGACAACACACAAGCTCATCCTCAAGCATGCAAATACACTGTTATATTTGGCATCTCCTACAGCCATTTGGATTCTCCTACAGAGATGTTTTTCACATTCTGCCTGCAGTACATGCTTTTCTGTATATTTAGCTAATTTAGGCATGTAAGCAAATCACTGCCATAAGCAAAAAAAAAAAAAAAACCCTCACAAAATAATTTTAGTACTTCGGGAAGATGGTATTTTTTATTTGGGGTTTTTTAAATTGTCTCTTCAATAGCTTTGAGAGGTGCTGATATCAATTTCTGTAATATTTCAATGCACTTCATCTCCATATGTTTCCAAAATGAAATAGTTGCCATAAATGCAAGTAGCCCAGAAACTCCATCATGGAATTGTAATTGTAGTTCAGCTTGTGTATCAGTCGGATTAAAGGGATTCACAGATGCTTAATTTTAGTCCATAAAACCCAAGCCGAGAGTTACAGAAACCCCAGTTCACTGTGAAATCTACCTGTAGATTTCTGCAAGTGGGGCTGTTTCTGTGTTCAAATGCTGCTTCATCCAAAGAAAAGTACTACCTTCCACAAAGGAACCCAAGCTCTAAAATGTGTATATATGCAGTGTCTTTGCATGAAAAACCACAGGCCAATCCTAAATTTCATTGCCACTTTTAGAGATGCTGTTGAAGTTTGAAACATGTTTAGCTTAGTTTCATTGGGCTGTTTAGCAAAAGCACGTAGTCCGATTCTAACCACTGAGTATTGCTTCATACTGAGTTTATTTTTGAAATTAGTTTTTGTAGTCTTATGCAATATTTAATCTGCACAGTTTGTAATCAGAAAAAAAACATAGCAATTGTGACTTCCATTCAAAAGGCCTCTTCACACCCTTAATTATGTCCTTTTTCAAACAAAATTAATCTGTCTCGGCAATGTTTTGTAGCCACTGCAACATGGAAGGAAAGTCTTCCAATATGTTGTATAATCATTGCCACCACTAAAAAAATCCTTAACAAAGGAACTTAATTTTTTGTGCTGGTACAATGAGAGATTCTAGAGCATTTGACACATAATTTCCTGATTTATTTCTAATAATTCAAAACAAATTGGATACCAATTAAATATTAAATTAAATATGAATAGTATTTAGCAGCCTGTACTTCCAATAATTTAAAACATTTATTCTTTAAAATTTAACTAATGGTGACTGAAAGATAATAATGATACGGTGATTTTACTCTGTGCTTGTCTCAAAGTTGCATAAGTATCACACATATTGATTTACTATTTTATCACCATTCTTGAATCTTCCTTCCAGTATTTTGTTTGTGAACTGCCCAGGGTTATGCTACTAAGATGGGCAACTATTCAAACCAAACCAACATTTTTTTAGAACAACCTTGTAAGCTCTAGAAACACATTCCACACAGACTACAATTCTGAACCTCTTATTTGTAATCTCTTATTCTAACATGCATCTCTCTCTCTCTTTCTCTCCCCCTCTCCCTCTCATATTTAGGAACTGCCCTTCTCCATCATAGAGCAACTCTTACCTGGAAGAGACATTAGGGAATTGTATTGCAGGCCTTGAGCAAACTTTTCATCTGTGTATGTTAACGCTTTTCATTTTCTAACTTTGATATTCTCCAAAATATCATAGTATTATAAAATGCTGGTTTTAACTTCTAAAACCCTGATTGGGTTATTTGGATTATTAGCTTCCTTCATAGACTCCTGTTTGATCCATCTATTTTCCACCAAACAGATTGAGGTGGGTGGTTATTATTAAAAAAAAAAAGACTTCTAGTGTGGGACTCCAACTATTATTATTATTATCTCTTTTATTCATTAAACATAAAACTCAGTCAACTGAACATTTAAAAATGTATCACAAATACCATTGACCAGCGCTGATGGTTGATACGGGTTGCAGCCAGCATCCTAGGTATTAACCAAGTATCATCTTAAAATGTATGATGTTCCGAGTAACACAGTTTTTTTTGCAGTTCCAGTTGGTATTATGGCAGGAAGCTGCAGTTTCTTGATGTATTTTGTAAAATTCTTGGACATGGTACCAAGTGCCCCGATGACAATGGGTATCACTGTTACATGTTTCATCCATCGTCACATAGTTTTGATGGCCAGGTTGCGATATTTCATGATTTTTTTTCCAGTTCTTTTTCTTTGACTCTTGCAACTCCTGGTACAGCGATATCAATAAATTGTATGATTATTATTATGATTATTGATTTAATCTTCAATTCACAGTCTGGGACTGGTAAAAACTTAACAGTTCAAGTCCTAACCAAGGACCTAAGAGTTGTTAAGGTAATGTCGATGATGCTGATGGTATTTTAAAGTCACCTAATTACCAAAGTTTTCTGGATAGATTATCTAAAAAACTGGGACTATCTTGGATATATTCTCAACATGTTTCGCTAATGCTTTTTTCTAAAGCACTGGTTGAAAGTCTATCTATTCACCAGATGTATTTGTTGTAATATGTGCTCTTTTTCTCTCTTGTTGGAAAATTTTTCATGTCATATTTTAATATTTTAATTTTTTTACTTCCTGATGATAAGACTTTGATTATTATGATGGTTAATTATGTTTGTTTCAATATGTTTCAATGCTAGTTGTTGGGGATCATAATTAAAAAGCTGTTAATCATTTATATCCTAATTTTGGGCTTATTGAAGCAATGAGTTGGCCACTGTGACAGACAGCTGGATTGCATGTGCCTTCATTCTGATCCTGGCTGTCCAGCTTATTTTCTTACATTTGTATATGAGCGTTTTCTGACAGTTTACTCCTCATGGTGCATCCTGGCTAGCACAATAGCCTGAACTAAATGAACTAGCAACTGCTGGCAGCCAGTCTATTCTGTAGACTTTCAAAATACATGGCAACAAAAACAAAAACAAAAAACGGACTTTTTCAATGACAAGAGAGATTGGAAATATTATTTGCATTTTCCAAATCAATGTTGAGGGGCTCAGGAGATCCAAGAGCCAATATGTTTCGAAACTTTTATTGGATAGTAACATAGACAAAGCCATCCTCCAAGAATGGGGAAACAAAACAATCACTTCATAAACAAATGGTACAACGTAAGAGAACAAACCCATCAGGACAAGATTCAGCAGTCCATCTGCATTTAAAAGACAAAGGGCACTCTTCTGAAGACAGAAAGCCCACATTTTGGACAGATAACTGCTGGTTTGAAAGAGGGGTCAAAGAGACCATTGATGTCAAAATTGAACAGCTCCTTCTCAACAGAAAGGGAGGGATATGACATCATCTATCTCCAGTTTACAACACAGTCCTTTCAGCAGTTCCAAGTAGGCTCCACACCTGTTTGCACTACTCAGGTGACCCTGAGGACACAGATAAATTTCCAAGTGGCCTCAATGACTCTCTAAAAAAATGCATATGACCAGCTCTCTGCAAGGAATATAAATCTTTCCATTCCCCAACAGTCAGTCAGGGCTGAAGAAGCTTGTTGGATGAGAAGTGAAACGTTTTCAAAGAAAAACAAAGAAGTCCAGTTGCTTCTTGAAAAAAAACATCTTTGGGTACCCCGGTTAAGAACCGTTCACAAATGCAATGGTAACAGAAAGTAACAATAAAATTTTCCAAGCAATGATTGCATTTACAACCAAATTTCACATGCCTTACAACAAAAGCCTTTAGTGTGAAACTGATTAAGGTCTGGTCAGTTTCAGGAAGCAGCAAGAGCCAATGGAAGGTTTCTAATCAACTAATCAATGTCAGAGAGCTGAACTTGTTAAATTGTGGTTAGCACCTTTTAGGGAAGCATTGTGTTGTGGAGAAAAGCAACTCAGGCAGAGATAGTTTGCTTCAGCAATCTCTCTGTCCTTACAGAGAGCAAAAAAAGAAGAAAAGAAAAGAAGAGGAAAAAAGAAACAGGTCAGGCAAGGACACTGTAAGAAAGAACTTTATCTGAATGAAACAGCAGCAACCAGCATCTCTCTCTCTCTCTCTCTCTCTCTCTCTCTCTCTCTCTCCCCCTCCCTCTCTCTCTCTCTCACTCTCTCTCCCCTACCTCTCTCTCCCTCTCTCTCTCTCTCTCTCATTCTCTCTCCCCCTACCTCTCTCTCCCTCTCTCCCTCTCTCTCCCTCTCTCTCTCTCTCCCCTACCTCTCTCTCACTCTCTCTCTCTCTCCCTCCCTCCCTCCCCCCTCTATCTCCTGTTTGCTTAGCAACCATTTTGCTTAACAACCAACTATTGTTAGTACTAAATGAGGAGAGAATGCATAATTATAATCAGTGATACTGATTAATCAATGTAACACATTACTTCCAAATTCAAAAGGAATCTGGCTTTCTATGGATAAGATTTGACTCACTACCCAACATAGTTCAATGCTTGGACAACAACAACAAACCAAGGACCCCAGTTCTGACACATTACACAAACCTTGGTGGTGGTTCCCTATTTTGACTGCTCATATAATCACACGTTTATCCATGTATTTATTTATCATGTTATTTATATCCCTTTTTTAAAAGCCATGTTCTCAGAATGGCTACAGGTTGTCTTCCACTGATAACCATATGTTTAACAATGGTTCACAGATATGACAGCCTTGGAAAAAGTAACTTACAACCTGTCCTAAAAATTACAGTCATCGCACCATCCCTGTGGTCATGAAATTACAAAGTTTGGCGAATGGCATGCTTTTACAGTGGTTGTAGCATCTTCTGCGTATGTAATCGTGAAACCTCAGCTGGTTTTTGACCAAAAAAATTCAATTGGGAAAGTCAGATTTGCTTAACGACCACACAATTCATATAATGACTGTGTGATTTATTTAATGACCATGGTAAAAATGATTATAATATCAGATCTGGACATGTGCTGACTCTTTTTACAACCACACTGACTTAATGATGGAATTCTGATCCCAATTTTGGTTGAATGTCAAGGATTAAATGTACCAATATGAATGAAAATTAAAACAAAACTACTAAAATATTTGCTACTGCAGTCAAAGGGGCCTGGCTGAAGATGACCGTATTTACTTATTTTCTGAAAGTGAAAAAATAGAAAGTTCAGATCTGTTTTAGACAAAGCACAGGCCAGAGCATTTCAGCTGAACAAATGGCAGTCTTTCAAGAGTCTTCTCAGCTGAATTAAAGTCCAGGCAGGTTCAGATTGAGACAGGCTAGTCAGCCTTTATGACATGTTAGGTTTTAAACATTAAAATCATCACCATAAATTATCTTCAGGCATTTATTTAGTGCTTGGCAGCATGGTGGCTCAGTAATTAAGATACTGGGCTTGTTGGCTGGAAAGCCGGCAGCCCAGGTTTGAGACCCGAGCACCATATGTCAGGGTGAGCTTCTGTTCTCACTCCTGTTACCCTAGTAGTTCAAAAGCATGCACATGTGAGTAGATAAACAGGTAGCACTTTTGTAACAACACTCTGTGTTATCATGCTGGCCATACAACTGCGGAAATGTTTTCAGACAGCGCTGGCTCAATGGACTTAAACAGAGATGAGCACCATTCCCTATAGTTGGCAACTACTAACGGAGAAAAATTCGCAGGGACTCCTTTACCTTTACCTTATTTATTTAGCGCTACTTTTTGCTTTCTAGAATTAATAACAAGAATATGAATAATTGAAAAAACAGCAATAAATGCTGCTTCTGCAAAGAAGCTGAAGTAGATCACTTAATTAGATGGTGGACCATCTAGTTAGTGGCTGCAAGAAGATCACGCACACTGACTACAAACAATGGCATGACCAAGTAGCAACAATGGTGCCTTGAAATATCTGCAAGCAATGTCATTTGTCTGCAAGCGAGAACTGGTGAGAGTCACACAAAAAAAGGTGAAGTAATCAAAAAAAAAGAATTCTGGGACTTTAGAATTCAAACAGGCAGGCACCTGCCACATAACACCCCAGATTTAACAACTGTTGATAAGAAAAACAAAAAAGTCTGAATAGTGAATGTGGCAGTATCTGAAGACAGCAGAATAGAAAAGAAGGAGTTGGAGAAGATAACAAAATACAAAGACCTAGAATCAAAAATGAAAGAAGCTAAAGTGCTCTGGGACTTTAGAACTGAAACAGACAAACATCTGCTACACAAGACCCCAGACTTAACTGTCAATAAGAAAGACAAAGAAAAGTCTGGATAGTGGCTGTGGTTGTATCTAAAGCAGAACGGGTAGAAAATACAAACACCTGTAAATAGGATGACTATGGCAAAAGAAAGCAAAGATAATACCAATACAATAGTAACAGGAGCCTTGGGTTCAATCCCAAAACGTCTGGAGCACCAATGAACACCATCAATATTGGCAAAATCACCACCAGTGATTTTACTTTACTAGGAACAACTTACATTCTGCCACAATACCTTTATCACCATCAAACAACAGCATTGCCTATGCCAGGTCCTTGGGAAGGACACAATAGCTGGGTAAAAATGCCGAATCCGGTCTAGACATCTGGCTGACGATGTTACCAGCCATATAATAGCTGATACCCACAATATTTAAGATGTACTGTATATTAAGTTGTAAGGTTGTTTCTCTCTTTTGTTTAACTGGCTTTTTGGTCTTTAGTCTATTGGTTTTTTGTAGTTATATTGATGTATTTTTTCATGTGACTCACTATTGCAGTAGGAATGGAGCAGCTATGTTTAACGTCTCCACCCATATTCATCTTGTCAATTTATACACTCCTCTGGTGAGCTGCAAAATCAGGCTCATAATAGAGATTTCAATAGGCATTTTTCATTCCCTTTTCAAGCCCAAATGCACAAGGCAGGATCTGAAAACAGTAACAATCTTAGATTAGGAACTCTGTGTATTCTGAACCTAAGATCAATATCACTATTAGTACAGGGATGCCAAGAACACAATGCTTATGCTTCAACACTTCAACATTGTTTACTCTCTTTGCAGCATTTTTATATTGCTGTATAAGAGAAGACTGTTGGAAGAGAGGAAACCCCCTTCTATCCCACAGATTTGCAATCTATTCTGACTGCATTTTCCAGCTGACCTAAAAGCTCCACTCGAGCTCCATCCATTTCATGCTTCCTGGGTTGCTGTTCTTACAGGTTTATAACATTTGTAAGAGCCACACCATTAATTACGTGCTGGGACACCAGTTATGACATCAATTTAATTTTCAGTTGCTTGTTAAGGTTTGGACCCCTTGTCAGAACATCTCCTGTTCCTCCTTTTGCAGAATTGATTAAATCCAGCTTTGTTCTACTGAATGTCTTTAGTTCTGGGATATGGGAAAGCCGGCAGAAGCTCAAAGACGACACCTTTCAATTGTGCCATTCTGTCTTTTGTATTCTTCACCAGCTCCCACATCCTATTTCAGCTTCTGCTATTTCGGCAAGGCCAGGCCAACCCTTTACTGAAGTGTTTATGTTTGTTTTTGCCATTTTCTTCCTTGCCTGCAGTCGGTGTTTGCAAAGCATTTAACATGACACTAGGCGGGTTAATTTACTATACTGGTTTTAAAAAAAGCAGGCTATTTGGAGTGTCTTGCAACAATGACATGTTTTCAGCTTGAAAATCAGATGTCTCCATCCCAAAGGAAAGAGCCTTTGCCAAAGCTTTGTTTATATTGATGCCAGGTGCAAGCTGGCACAACCGTGATAGTGACACATGAACACTAAACAGTTTGCAAAAGAAAAAAGAAAAAGAAAAGCTCCCAAAATGATATTCTGATGCTAGAGAAGCAGGATTTAAAATATCCCAACCACATCGAGTGCATCAAGAATTCTTTCAGTAGTTTCCTTCAGCTGGCTTCCAAGCCCCAACCTCTGTCCGGCACAAACATATCAAGAGTTCTTCCTGCTCTGATAAAATAAGTGGCTTCATTTTGCTTTTTCCATGAGTGCCATACTTTTCTTCTCCCAGGTACTTTCTAAAATGACTTGAGCTGATCTTGTGTTTATGGTATGCAAAGATACAGACCAAGCTGTGAGATAAAACGTAGAGTCTTCTTCACCTACCTGTGATTCATCTACCTTGTCCAGATAGGAGCCCTTTGCCTTTTCTCCTTCTCTGACCCTTTCCTCCTCTCATACAGTTGTGCTCATAAGTTTACATACCCTGGCAGAATTTATGATTTCTTGGTCATTTTTCAGAGAATATGAAGATAACACGAAAACTTTTCTTTCACTTATGGTTAGTGTTTCGCTGAAGCCATTTATTATCAATCAACTGTGTTTATTCTTTTTCAATCAAGTGCCTCCTTATTGTGCATCTTGCAACAGCCACACCACATGTTTTCAGAGAGTCCTGTATTTCACCTTAAGTTATTTGTGGGTTTTTCTTTGCATCCCGAACAATATTCCTGGCAGTTGTGGCTAAAAGTTTAGTTGGTCTACCTGACCGTGGTTTGGTTTCAACAGAACCCCTCATTTTCCACTTCTTGATTAGAGTTTGAACACTGCTGATTAGCATTCTCAATTTATTGGATATCTTTTTATATCCCTTTCCTGTTTTATACAGTTCAACTACCTTTTCCTGCAGATCCTTTGACAATTCTTTTTTTTTTTAATTTGATTTATATGCCGCCCTTCTCCGGAGACTCAGGGCGGCTTACAATGTGCTAAGCAATAGCCTTCATCCTTTTGTATATTTATACAAAGTCAGCTTATTGCCCCCACAAACTGGGTCCTCAATTTACCTACCTTAGAAAGGATGGAAGGCTGAGTCAACCTTGAGCCTGGAGAGATTCGAACCTGCAGTAATTGCAGGCAGCTGGTCTTAATAACAGGGTGCTTTAGACCACTGTACTACCAGGGCTCTTGCTTTTCCCATGACTCAGAATCCAGAAACATCAGTGCAGCACTGGATGAAGGATGCAAGGGTTTGTTAGGAGGCCAGAAACTCATTGACCTTTTATACACACACACTAATTACATGCAAACAGATCACAGGTGAGGATGGTTACCTTTAATAGCCATTCACACCCCTTTGTGTCAACCTGTGTGCATGTTATCAGGCCACAATCACCAGGGTATGTAAACTTGTGATCAGGGTCATTTGGGTAGTTTCTGTTGTCATTATGATTGAAAAAGAGTAAACACAGTTGATTAATAATAAATGGCTTCAGCCAAACACTAACCATGAGTGAAAGAAAGGTTTTCGTGTTATCATTCATATTCTCTGAAAAATGGCCAGGAAATCATAAATTCTGCCAGGGTATGTAAACTTATGAGCACAACTGTAACCTGGGAGTTAATGTTGCTTCTTACTTTTCTTCATCAGTGTCAGTGGAGGAAATAAAATAAAAATGCTGCGCTTGTTCTATCACAAGATAGAGTTACCACAAGAAAAATAACCATGATGTTTTTAAAATTAGCAAATCAATTTACTTTGAGGTCCATCTTTTTTAAAAAGATGTAAGTATGGAAATTATTTGAAAAGGACCATCCATTTCTGACAGTACTTCTGTCAGTTGCTTCCTAATTGCTTGGATGCTAGCAGCTATAAATGGAATTGTGACTTCTCTGTTTAGTCTCTTCACACTCAAAAACACTTAAAACAATACACATCATTGTTTTAGTTGACTTAGGAACAATAGACATAATCTTCTTTTGATGAGAGATCAACCTAACCATGCCAAATGTGCAGCCATCAAAAGTTAGATGATGGAGCTTTTTTAGTTTGTTTGGTCCTTGTCATTTAGAACTTCCTTCTCTAATATGTCCATCAGCTTCCTTTATTTTTAGCATTCCCAAACAAGTTTTGTATATTTATTTAGCATGGTTGTTGAATTTGCAAATGTAAAATTTAAATTTGAATTTACATCTGAATGATGCTGACATTTTAACATCAACTTGATATTGGTGTTTGAACGATGGGTAGAGTTTTTAATCATTTAATTGGTCCGTACTTTTCTTTTCTTTTATTATGAACTACCTCATTGGTCTAATGTTCTCCCCAAAAAACTTAATGCAGATTGCTAAAACAAGCAAATACTTCTCCATGTGGCAAATCCATCTGGATGGTTCAAATGCATCTTCTTCAGCTGCTTCTTTAGATATCTTTATTTTTCTTGGTTTTTTTTTTTTTGTTATTCTTCACTTTTTCTTTTAACCCCTTTTTCTTTCTTCTATGTTTTTGTAGGTTTTTAAAATCTTTGTAATGACTTCTTTTAATAAAAAAAATATTCATAAAAATGCATCTTCTTCAGACATTTTTTGACAAAGTCTAAGATGCATACTGCAAATGGTTGAGACATTTTGATGATAAGTACCAAAGGCTAGCAAAAATGACTGAGTAATATTTATTCTTAGCCATGACGCAGTATTGCTGCTCTATCCCTTCAAAGGATAGACAGGAAAACACAAGAAGTAATCCACCCAATCAATATGCTTTTTTCTTAATAGAAAAACAGTGTTACTACCCTCAAGAGAGGCAGGAGAATACTGCCGTTGTTTGAGACAATGGCTTCCAAAATTAAGATAATCATTAAAAGAGTTGTTTTCCATAAAAAATGATATGGTCAAGTAGTAGAACCTCAAAATTCCTAAATATACAGTTCTCACTCTAAACCTGGCTAGTTGTAAGAACAATGAGAATTCCTCATCCACAGAAACAAAAATGAGTAGCAGTCACTATCTCTATCTCAGGTTGTTTCTACTGTTTCTGGTTTTCAGAATCATTCAGATGTCTCAAGAGTTAAGATCTCCCAAGGCCAGTTCTCTGCCTGAAGCCTTTTGTTACCAAGCACACTGTCTGAACAATCCAACAGCAAAGTTTCTGTTTCTCTCACTGCCAATTTTGTTTCACCCATTTTCTAAGATTTGTGCCTTCAGTCCTTCTTCAATTGACAATCATGTGCCACTAATTGACCTTTCTCCATTGAATTGTTTCAAACTGTCAGCTTCAAGCCACCCATAACAACTGTAATTAAAACAGCCCCAACTATGTTATGCCCCTACATAGAAACTCAGTTAGGCTTTGACCCTACCAGTTGGTCTAGAACCTTGTACAGAGGTCATTCATAACACACATACACCATAAGGTTAAATAAACAGATAAAAATACAGCGTTTTTCATATTCTCCATCTAAACCCAGCATTTGTGCCACTAAGGCATCAAGGCTGTAAACATTCAGCTGGCTTACTTCATTATGCATGCACAAACACAAATGAGGTTATCCTAACAAACTAACAAACAGAAGGTGTGAACTGCTAAGAATATTCAATCAAGCTGAGATGGCGAACTAATAATATTTTGAACAATGCAAAATTATAAAGTTTTGAAGTAATAATAAGTGAAAAATACAGTTCAGAGTATGAGGTCTAGCTTTTAAAAACTGTTGAAAGCAAGACTAAGTCATAGTAGAAAAATGAACAATGAGTGTCCTGTTGTGCTTTATTGATTTTTTAGGTTTCTTTAAAGCTGTAAGTCTACATTTACATTGTTGAAAAACTATTATGCATTATATATGTTACTTATTTATATTACTTAGGTGCAAAACAGTGGTGGGTTGCTCCTGGTTCTGTCCGGTTCTTGCGAACCAGTAGTAAAAGCAGCGGGAGGCTCCACCCACCTGCCTGGACGTCATAATGGACAATCTGTGCTCCCGTTGTGAACCAGTAGTAAAGGTAAGTAGAACCCTCCCCTGATGCAAAAGCGAAGCAGGTGGACTTGGATGGGAATCTTCTTCATCCATGCAGTTTCCCTTTTCTTCTAGGAAAACTAGTTGGCCAACATAGCATTCCTGCCTCCAACAGCCCTGTGAGGTAAGGTAGACTAAGAGAGGGGGGATGCCTCAGAAAGTTTGCTGTCTTCAGTTTAAGGTGATCTTAAACTCGTCTCATCCTATTCACTATACTATGTTGATTCTCTAAAAGTATTTTAGAAAGTGCTTACTGCAGACCCCATCTGCTAAACTACTTTGGCTCGTGGGATTGAGGAGAAGAGCCTCTTCTGCTGTCACACTCTGTAGAACATTTTATCATTGGAGGGGAGATCTGCTCCTGGAATGGGACAACTCGCCTCAGCCGACTCACAACGGCCAACTCTCCACGGTCAACTCGCTTTGGCCAACTCGCCACGGTCAAATTGCCACAGCCAACTTACCACCATGGTGTTCTCACCATGGGACAACTTGCTGCAGGACAATTCAACAATTCCATTTTATTTTTTAAATAATTGTAAAAAATATTTTAATTTTTGTCACTCACATTTTATTTTGTTCCTCTTTTGGCATCCTTTCTTTAATTATTCCATTTGACTATTTCTTCAATATTAGTGTAACTCTTGTCCTGCGGTGAGTTGTTCTGTATTGAGTTGGCCGTGGAGAGTTGGCTGCAACAAGTTAGCCGCAGCAAGTTGGCTGCAGCGAAATGGCCATGGTGAGTTGGCTGTGGTGAATTGTTGTAGACCCATCTGCTCCTACCCTTCTGGCCTTTGGAGAGGCCTTAAAAATCTGGGTTTGGCTGGAGATACTGGTGAAACAAGAAAAAGACATGAGATCTGTCTCCTTGGTCTTAGTTCTTATATAACTTTTAAATTTTAAATGTTTTTATATTTATATTTTTATCATTTGGGAGTCACCCAGAGTTATCATACTGGTGAGATGGGCAGCATATAAATTTAATAAATAAAATAAAAATAAAATAATATAAATAGCTGAATGTTACTGGGATAATTATCTGACAGAGAGGGTCAATCTCATAGAAAAACTAATGGGTTTCTATGCTTGATATGCTATAAATAAGAAGAGAAAAATTGACCTCGTTTACAAGAAAGTATTCTCATGCTGTCTTTGGTCTGTCAATCCTAAGAATCACAACACACCCTTCATAAACCATTATAACACTAAGCCATATGTAGATAATGTTGCAATGAAAAGCTCCCTATACCATTATCTTGAATGATACAAGGTAAACAGTTTTAATAATGCCACTTGCCCTCATGATTCCAGTGTTCTAAGCCAATTTCAATATCTGGTTAATAAGCATGGAAATAAAAATGTGACATTGACTGCAAACCTAAATTTAAAAAGAATATAAAACCTATTTCCAGAGGTTCATTGTCTGTATATATTCACTGTGTTCCCAGAATTCCCAACCACCAAAACCATTATAGGCTACAATTCTGGAGTTGTGGTCCCAACCGGCAAATGGAATTACAGAAACCGAATGAGCTACAACAGTGATTTTTGGCTCTCCTTGCCTGTTACAGTTCTGTGACTAGTAATGATACCAGATAGTTGCAGAAAGGACTCTGAAGATGAGGCTGGAAGAAACATTCATTTGGCAGATTTTAGATTTATTTCTTTTTAATGATCATACAACAGCAAGAATTTTTGGAAGATTACGAATCTTGAATCGGTGCCTCCACAGAAATTAAAAAACTGCAATTTGCAGATGGCAAATTGCTTGCTACAATCTGAAAAGGCCTGTGTTACAATGGCAGAAAATGAGACTACATATACACTTCTTCCTCTGTCCATCTGCCAGTGTTATGGTCTTGAGTGGGGGTGATATTATTGTAATTTGGACATTTTGCAAGCAAATTTTGCTGTTCTTCTGTGATGTGTCATCACAGAAAAGACCAGAAATAAGTATAGAGGAAATTACTATTGTCTTGGTGCAACATAATGTTGACAGTGAAGTCAAGATGTAGCATTGCTATTTTTCCTCAGGAAATGAGCCCCTTCGGTTAATATTGTATTGCCATGATATTAAAAAATTGTTGAGACCCTAGAAAGAGTGCAGAAAAGAACAACAAAGATGATTAGGTGACTGGAGGCAAAAACATATGAAGAATGATTACAGGATATTGGTTATGTCTAGTTTAATGGACTAGGGGGTGACATGATAGCAGTGCTCCAATATCTAAAGGGCTGCCACAAAGAAGAGGGGGTCAACCATTCTCCAAAGCACCTAAAGGTAGGACAAGGAACTAATCAAGGAGAGACTAGAACAAAGGAGAAATTCCCTGACAGTTAGTGAAACAATCACTAATCAGTGAAACAACTTGCCTTCAGAATTTGTGAATTTGTGGAGGTTTTTAAAGAAGAGATTGGACAACCATTTGTCTGAAATGGTATAGGCCACCGGTGTCAAACTTGATAGCGTCACGTGACGTATCATGACGTTTTTGCCTTTGAGGAGCTGAGGTGGGTGTGGCCTGTGTGTGATGCATTCGGCCTATGGGCCACTAGTTTGACAGGCCTGGTATAGCGCTTTCTGCCTGAGCAGGGGATTGGACTAGAAACCTCCAAATGGCACTGATTACATTTTTTTCATGCATACAATCAGATTCCTATATTCATTTTTCTAGTAGTACTGTAGTAAATAATGGTTAATATTATTACTATTCTAGAACTAGTTTACACATTCCATTCATAATTTGAGGATCAGACTATAAAGTGAAAAATCATGGAACCATCATCACTGTTAAAATGCTCACCAAATGTCAAACGTAGCAGACTTTTCTCCAATGGCGAGACAGTACATACGTATTCAATCACTAATCTTCAACGTGTATCTCTTCAAAATCTACTTTAAAGATTTGGTGAATTCTTCTCAAGGATGCTACAGATTTAATCTAACATTGAATTACTACTGATTATGGAATTCACATACTTTTCCTACTCTCTTGATTAAATCTTATTGTTTCTGGTTAAATTTTAACATAGTTGCCTTGATATTAAAGAGGTATTTAATAAATTCTATTATGATTAAAAATCCATAAAGTTGTTTGTTGCTTAACTTCTGTGCTATATTTTTCCAAATGGAGCTTGCTTTATTTCAACATATTGGCAAAAAGCATAGCAAGTCTGTTGCTCTCCAACAGGTTTTTTTTAATTACACTGTTTTATTTTGCTGTTTTCTGCTTAGAAGTAACATTAACATTCTGTTGTTCACACCTAATGTCTAATTTCTGTAATTTAAGAAATGTTGAATGTTGTTTTCTTTGTATGCATAGATCATTATCCTTTCATAATTTTTCAGCGCATACAGGTAGTCCTTGACTTATTGAGACCAGAATTTTCATAGCTCAGGTGTGTCAAACTGGATTTCTTCAAGGGTCAGATCACCATTGTAGTTCTCCACGGGCTGGGGGACAGGGAGTGTGGGAGAGACGGGATGGACACCTCCTGCAGCACCATGCCGGCCAAAACTGGGCATGGAGGGGCCATGTGTGCCCCCCCCCGGCCTCATTTTCTCCCTTCATGGCCAAAAATGGGTCATGCAGAGGCCTCCTGAGGCCCCCAAGTGGCCTGTTTTCTGCCTCCTCGGCCTCCAGCAGCACTCTGCCGGCTAAAAACGGGCTGGTCCTTTGATATTACCAGGCAGGCCGGGTGCAGGCTGCGGGCCTTGAGTTTGACACACCTGCCATAGCTAAATGATGCAATCGCAAAGTGTGACCATTGCTTAGCGATGGTAATCCCTGTAGTCTCAGTTGCCATAGGTAACCAAATCTCATGGTCATTAAGTGAGGCAACTTCTTGCTGGCTTCCCACAACCAAAGTCAGTTGCAAGTGTCAGACTGGCAGGCAGGTAAGCGGCTGCCGCCAAGTGGGGGAGAGAGTGACAGGGTGCATGGAAGTTCGAGAGAGGCATGGTGGGGGTTGGGGAAGGTGTATGAGGGTGTGAGGAAGTAAATGAGAGGCACAACAAGGATCATTGAAAGATGCACAAGAATGCAGTACAGATCAGAGAAATTGCCCAGGCATGCAATGCAGTTGGGGAGAATACAGGGGGGGAATGAGTGTGTGTGTGGGACGGTCGAGTGAGGCACGGTGAAGGTTGGGTGAGAGTTCAGGAAGATATGTAATGGTCAAAGAAGGATGGACAAGACCGCAGCATGGGTCGGAGAAGCTGTACAAGATTGCAACACAGTCAGAGAGAGTCTGACTGTGAGTGTTTGGCACAGCACAGGTGCAGAGGGCATAGGTAGGACACTTATCGCAGCAATTTGCAATCTTCCCTGCTGGTTTCCCCACTGATTTTCTGGGAAAGCTGGCAGCCAAAGTTACAAATGGCAATCATGTGATTTGTAGGGCATTGCAATCATAATTCCAAACAGTTGCCAAGTGCTCTGATTATGATAATGTATGTGGTGTACATTGTATGTGCTGGGCTGGGCAGAACTTCGAAGACCAGTCATAACCACCATTTGTTCAGCTTTGTAGCTTTGAATGTTCACTGAACTAATGGTCATAGGTTGAGGACTATCTCTATCTTGTTTTAAACATATAAAAAGAATAATCTTGCTTTTTTGATTAAACAGAATACTATCTATGGGAAGAGGTTTACACTATTAGATTGTTCAGTAGAACTATGTTACGGCTACTACCAGTAGGAATTAGTTTACTAAGTGCAAGTGGGAGGAATGCTTCTGTGTCCTTGAAAACAGAATGAAAAGATCCGATCTCTACTTGCCTTGTGTCTGTAGCAAATGACGCACTGCTCTAAGCAATGTTTTTCTTAATAAACATAATTTCTAATGTTGCTTCCACCAGTGTCACAATCCCTCTTGGGGTTTTCACTCTTTGTCTTCTTTCTGTTCTCTTGAGAACCTGCCAAGAAGGGACTTGCTTCCAATACAAAATTGATGCTGATGCCTCTACCAAACGTTAATTTTTAGATAAAATTCCATAGCTCAGCTTTGCTATCAGCTTAAACAAGGTTGTAAGATTTGTGCTGCAGCTGAATTAGACAGATAAAAAGGTCTGTAGAAATACTAGATATATATTTTCATCAGCGTGGTGATCTTCTCTTCACCATCTTAAATTCTTTTTTATCTGTCTGAATAGTACTTTAACCTCAGACTTCTGATCTGCATTGCCTGAAGAAGAAGCCAACAGTGAAAAGCTCCTTCTCTATCATAACATATTGGAACTGAAATGTAAATCTGAAAAATGAAAATATCCTTATGCTTTATTCAAACTATAAATTCAAGTAACAAGTAATACATTTTTTTCAAACACAGTAGGAGGTTTGTGTTCAACCAAAAGTGATGCAAGCATGAGAATGACACGGCCAAAACCTCAAAACCCACCACCTCTAGGTCACTGGATGATCACCAAGTGCTCTTTGTGTACCCATGCTGTTGGTAGAAAGAGGCAGGAGCAAATGAAACAAATCCACCCAATGTTGGGAAAACCAAACATATACAATATTTAGAACATCACAGGCTGGCAGGGCTTGTGAGAAATCTAGACATAACCCATTGAGTCAGTCTTTGGGGCAAGATTCAAAGGCTTTGCATCATTATCCTCCAGTTGATTGAGAACAGGGCTGAAGAGGACTGACAGGCAAATTGTATATCCATGTCAACTTGGCTGGAAGGTAGATGGACTTGGCAAAGATCCTTGAGCCCCAGCTTCAAAAAGTCCATCTTTGATGGTCCATTGTAACTCTATTGTTTTCCCTACCAAAAGCCATTGGGAACATCTGCAGGAATTTGAGAGGGCAAGACCCATATGGAGATCTTCTCAGAGCCTCATTCACAGTTTTGCCTTATTTTAGACTTGCCTTACAAAAACAGGGTGTCAAAATGCAAAGGGGTCTTAATAAATGAGAATGCTTGGCATTATATATTAAATCTACTCAACCTCCCTTTCATCGGAAATGGACTTGCAGAATTGTAGAAAACTATTATTCCTGCTAGCCATAAGAGAAATTAGCATATGCTTTATGTTTGCATGGATTAAGTATAATTTTTATGACCCAAAACTGCCCTGACCGGAGAAATGATGTGCCTCAAAGTTACCTGAGCTTCTTCTAATTCAGCAGAAAACCAGGCCACTAAATTTGTTTCTTACATTATTATTTTTTTTAATTTGATTTATATGCTGCCCTTCTCCGGAGACTCAGGGCGGCTTACAGTGCGTTAAGCAATAGCCTTCATACTTTTGTATATTTTATACAAAGTCAGCTTATTGCCCCCACAAACTGGGTCCTCAATTTACCTACCTTAGAAAGGATGGAAGGCTGAGTCAACCTTGAGCCTGGCAAGATTCGAACTTACTTTAATTGCAGACAGCTGGTGTTAAATTACAGTGCTTAGTCTGCAGAGCTATCCAGGATCTATTAGATGATCATCTGCATAAATCAGCTCTGCTGGTGATGAAGACTGGGCAAATTATTCCTCCAAGATAACATGTTTTTTTTCTTTATAGCAATAAAATCAAAGATTACTGTGTTGATTATATTTTATATATAATTATAAATTCTATAAATTGTATAGAAGCTTCGTGCTTCTAGGAGCAATGTGTGATCGCAGCTGTTTCTTCCTTTTAACTGCCAGTGGGGGTGTGAACTGATTGGTTGGAGGCTTGGCTGTGCTCTGATTGGATGGGGGTTGGCTGTGTTCTGATTGGACGGGGGGGTGTTTTGTTCGGGTGGGGGCTTGGTTGTGCTTGGGTTAGTCTGAGTTGCAGGGGGATTTGAGCTGGTGAGCTGCGTTGCAGTTGTTTGGCTTCGCATTCATGGTTGTGCCACATCATCCTGGTGGGTGTCAGTTTGCTTCATGTATGGATTGGAGGGGTTTAAAGTGGCTAATGATGCAGCTGTGGTCTGGCTTCTGGTTTGTGGTCGTGCCTCATCATGGGTGTGGGTTTTGGTTTGCTTTTTGCGTGGATGTGTGGTGGTGACATGTCAGAACGAAGAGGTGGAGCCATCTCAGCAAAGCAGACTACCAGCACCAGATTTGAAATAGTAACGGCAGTTGCTGCAGAAGATCCCTTGCATAAGCCTGATGATGGCAGTTGAGATTCTGCCGAAACGTTGCCAAAGTGCTCTCAATCTTACACTTGGCCAAGACACTTCCAATTTTACGTGGGAGAAAACCCGAATAACCAAAGGCCTACATACAAACACCTGCAAGTCTTGGCGTATTCGGGTCTTTTCCCATGTAAAATTGAGAGTATCTTGGCGACGTTTCGACAAGGTCCCACTTGTCATCTTCAGGCTGGTGTCTTTGTCTTCGTGCTTGTGCGAGCAAAGCATGATCGGAGATGTATTTTGCATATAATTACAGCTGCAAGGATAGTCTACGCACAGTCCTGGAAAAACGAAAATGTACCAACAGAGGAAGAAATAATTAAGAAAATTCTGGATTGTGCAGAGATGGACAAATTAACGAAAGAAATAAAAGAAAAGGAAGATACAGAATACTATCAAGTATGGAACAAGGAGTATGATTGGTTCAAGATTAGGGAAAGTAAATGTGAATAAATGATGGAGAGGAGAATGTGACAAATGTGTAAAATATTCTCAATGAATAAAATTAGATATAAAGGGACGATAAAGATAATGATAATAAAGGATGGGGAAAATGGGGAATGTATAAAGTAGAAAGTAAGAGGAACGAAACTGATATGTAAAAAGAAACACATGTGTTTGTGTTATGTACGTTGTGTTGTGTTGTAAAATCAATAAAAAACTTTAAAAAGAAAGATTACTGTGTTGATAATATTCAAGAAATATAAAAGACACAAACTTGTGAATCTTTCAACTATCCTGTTTTCATTTATATTTTTGATTATAAAAAAATAAATAAAAGTCCCAATGTCTTGCTAGTCTGCATATAGCACAAGGGATGTACAGGATTAGAGATGAATTATCAGCATTACATAATTCAGTTATAAGGTATCACCGGACTTAGTTCTTTTCTTGATAGAATTCGAAGTTCCTTATTGTTGTATGTCTTATGTAAGGAAGATAAGTCCTTATCTAGCATTTTTTTTTACTCTTAGTCATCTGTGATATGGTCTCAGAAATCATGAAAGGGCTACTAGATTTGATTGCTGTGTATTACCTCAGCTACAAACATATCCTACTATAAATTTGTTGGGAAACAGGAAGGTTTTTTTGGATTTCTTTGTGCTTTAGATTTGAATCATACAAGAGGCCACTATATGCAAAGAATGCTGGAACCCACGGGCCTTTGATCTAATTCCACAGTCTGTGGGAATGGCCTTGGGAGACAGAGCCACAAACTGGACAACTGATGTGAAAATATCTCAGCCCACAGAAGGAGGAAGGGTGTGGGAAAAGTTTTACAAGGGATTTCTGGAGAGTAAAAAGAAAGGAAGGGAGAAGTACTTTCAGTCTTGCAAAATTCTGTTAATATAATCTTACAATAAAAATGAAGCTGGTACCTTTTGTCTGGACTATCTTGCAGAATCAATACACATGGCTCTTTTTAAACTCTTGGGCTTTCTGTTTGTGTATAGATGTTACCTATTTGCCATCAAGCCACCAAGCTTGTGATTGTGCTTCCATAATTTTATGTGACACATCTCACTTGCTTTCCAACTGCTTTCATGCATGTGGTCAATTCTTCATAAAGAGATGTAATTGTATATAGTATATATATATTTGTATACATTTTATACAGCTACCAGTGCTAGGCATATTTGTCACAGATTTACAGGGTATTTTTAGCCTACTACATTCTCTGTTTGTATGTGGATATGAGGGGAAATGATAAACACTGAAAAAGGAGGCAGTATTCATTTATGATACTACATTTAGAATCCATGAAAGATGTTCACATCAAACACATTGTATATATGTGATCTATGTGTACCTTTCTCTGTTTCTTCTTTGGGATCTCTAAATAACTATAATTATGTGGCTGTGATGAATCTGCTCCTGAAAAATACTGTACCTGGGAATTTCAGGTCATCCAGAATTACCACAATAACTGTCTTAACTGGATGTGAAAATACATTATAAGCCATTTATTTCCAGGCCAAGTAATAAATTGGTGCACTTAGTTTGATGGACTGGTGCTTTGAGCTGCTCTGATGAGAAAGCTCTGTGTGTGTGTGTGTGTGTGTATGTGTGTGTATGCACAGTTTTAATTATGAACAGTTAAAGAAAACCCTTAGAAAAATTGTTAGGTCATCCTGTCTAAAGAACTAAGCAAGGATTTGTACAATTAGGAAAACATGGATTTTATTCCACTTTTCCCCCTCACAGCTAGGTTTTGCTAGGCTGCAAGCAGCTTTCCCATGAGCAGAAGTAGCTTTCCACTCACAGAAGAAGAGACCTGGGCTGAAAACATTGATTTTAATTATAGGCAATTTATACTTTCATCTGGGAATTGTTTGCTGGATACATAGAGGTATGATAAGATTGGCTCTAACAAAAAATTTTCAGGATTGAAATCCCAAATTTAGTCTGCAGTTGTGAAAAAAGAAAATGTTCTGCAATTTATTTTATTTTATTATTTTATTATTTATTTGTAAAGGACGCAGTGGGTAAGTGGGTAAGTCGCTGAGCTTGTCGATCGAAAGGTCGGCAGTTCAGCAGTTCGAATCCCTAGTGCCGCGTAACGGGGTGAGCTCCTGTTAGTTGTCCCAGCTTCTGCCAACCTAGCAGTTCAAAAGCACGTAAAAAATGCAAGTAGAAAAATAGGGACCACCTTTGGTGGGAAGGTAACAGCATTCTGCGCGCCTTTGGCATTTAGTCATGCCAGCTATATGGCCACGGAGATGTCTTTGGACAGCGCTGGTTCTTCGGCTTTGAAACAGAGATGAGCACCGCCCCCTAGAGTCAGGAACGACTAGCACATATGTGCGAGGGGAACATTTACCTTTACCTATTTATTTGTATCCTACCTGTAAACCTTTGCCTATTGTTTTTTTTTACAAATATCTCAAGGAAGTGAACATATCCAACACTCTCCTCCTCTTATTTTCTCCACAACAACAATCTTGTGAGGTGAGTCGGGCTGAGAAAAAGTGACTAACCCAAGATCATCCAACTTCTTTTCATGCCAAGGCAGGAGTAGAACTCAGAGTCTCTCAGTTTCTAGCCTGATGCCTTAAACACTAGTTTTATCTGCAACTCTCCAAATCTTCCACGGTAATTTAGCATGGGAAGAACATACCGGTATGTAATATACTTGGTGTATCAATAAGACCTTATGCTAGTGTAATCTGTATTTAGCTTCCATGTATCCTTGGCTAGGCAAAAAAATGGTATAACCTGTAAATCAAATTCTTGTGAAAAGTTTGGATGAGATACATGGCTTTCATTATCCAGACCAGCTGACTTTGAATTCAAACTCTTCATGTTTCCAACAACCTGAAGTCTCTTTCTCTTCCTTCATCTGTGAGAAACCCTAGGAGCCTGGAAGTTGGCAGCCATAAAACCCTAGTCAAAGCGAACAAGCCAAATCTTAACACCCTGACATTCACAAACATTCATCTGCTAACCAATTATATTCTGCAATAAGTAAGAAGCTTTCCCCCCGTTTCTTGCATACTCATAATAACCAGAATGACATAATTCTCAGATGCTTTTCTTTCGGGTTGTTCAACCGCTTACAATATGAGCCAAAAGAAATTTCGAAATAAATCTTCCTCTCCTAGTGAGTTTGATTATTTCAGTCAAGCGTATCTTAATGAAATTAGAGATGCAGAAAATATTTTTTGACAGAATCGCTGAACAAAACAGCCAGCAGTGACTCTGGTTCTCTGAGAAGAAAACTCATGCCGAGGGAGTGCGAAGCAGGGGAGGATTGCTGATAATTGGACGGGATGATTTTGGCAGGAAGAGGCGTGCTTGACTAACCATCTTCACTAAAAACATAACTTTCTAACTATTAACAGTTTTTACTTGCCAAGAGAAAATTATCGGTTCTGATTAAAGTAGAATTCTCCCTCCTGAAAATTAATAGATAAAGCCAAGCCGTACAAACAAATGAGTCCTCCTTTATATCGTCACCTCAAAGCACAGCATGAATAGCAAGGGCAGAAGAGAGGGAGGGGAGGGAGGACAAGGAAGGTGCCTTCAAAAGAGTCATTGATGTAAACATTTTGGAGATAAAGAATGGAAATCTTGTATCACTGAAGGATTTGCACACAAGCTTAGCATGGCTGTCCACATCATTCATTTGGCTTATAGTAAGGTCCACATTTCTGGGCCTATTTTTGCCTCAGTAGCAGATGAATTTCAAACCCCAAAGTAAGTGGCCTCTTATTGGCATTAGCTGTGTTTCTGAGAAGCAGAGATGGGTCAATAGCTGTATTTTACCTTAAGTACCCCAGCAATTAGCATTTGGGATCAGGCTACCTCTACTACTGCAGCATCTGGTGGTGAGGATCAGAAGCCATTTAAGTTGGAGGCTTTCATGGAAGAAAATATTATAGTTTAAGTACAGATTGTGTGAGGAACCATTTTTCCTGTTCTGGATTTCGTATCGTTCAGTTGCATCAAATAATTCTGAGGAAACATTTCTCTATTTCTCCACACTATAGTATCGTTTCCTTCAAATCATGTTTCAAATGAAAAAGCTGACCATCTTATAGGAAAGTTGCTCCAGTCCTTGTTTTGGTTTTTCCCTCTTTGTGTACCTGTGCATGCATATTGTTAAGGCACATGAACCAGAACCTGCATCATATTCTGGAAATAGTTGTTTCACAGGTAACATAGAGACATTTTGGTAGTTTTATTGTTCAATCAACATTTGCATGTGGTTGACCATTTCACTACAACATTAATCCAGTGGTGAAATGTAAAATTTGTTACTACTGGTTCTGTGGGCGTGGCTTGGTGGGGGGTAATGAACTTTTTTTTTTACTTTCAAAAGCATTTTTTCTACAACCTTAAGAGGTTGCAGAAAAAATGCTTTTAAAAGCCTCTGATGATCAGGCAACTCAGCTGGGATCGTCAGAGGCTTTTAAAAGCATTTTTTCTACAACCTCTTCGGCTGAAGAGGTTTTTTTTTCTTTTTATTTGATTTATATGCCGCCCTTCTCTGGAGACTCAGGGCGGCTTACAATGCGCTAAGCAATAGCCTTCATTCTTTTGTATATTTATACAAAGTCAGTTTATTGCCCCCACAACTGGGTCCTCAATTTACTTACCTTAGAAAGGATGGAAGGCTGAGTCAACCTTGAGCCTTGGCGAGATTCGAAACTGCAGTAATTGCAGGCAGCTGTTCTTAATAACAGGGTGCTTTAGACCACTGTACTACCAAGGGTCTTGTAGAAAAGGTTGTAGAAAAAATGCTTTTAAAAGCCTCTGATGATCCCAGTTGAGCCGTGCGATCATCAGGGGCTTTTTTTTTAACACTTAAAAGCATTTTTTCAGCTGAAAAGTTTGTAGAAAAAATGCTTTTAAAAGTAAAAAAAAAAAGCCTTTGATGATCACGCAGCTCAGCTCCGCATTGGGGGGTGGGGGCAGGGATTTTTGCTACCGGTTCTCCGAACCACCCGCCTCCATCGCTACCAGATCTGGCGATGTGGTCCGAACCGGGAGCATTTCATCCCTGCATTAACCTGAACTTCATCATGACATAGGTAAAATTAAGACATTTTGTTCCACTATGTCATGCCTCCCCAAAGCTGGGTAATTACCCTAAACTGGTTAAAAGTAGTGTGGTTTTTTTGACATACTTTTATGACACATGAACCCATTGGGACGAACATCTGGCAGGACCCCGAAGAAGGGCCTTCTCCATGGTGACCCCCTCCTTTTGCAACATCATCCCTCCAGAAATTAGGCTGGCTCCCACTCTGACACTCTTTAGGAAGGCCCTGAAAGACGTGGTTTTGTCAGTGGCTCTGGGGAACCCAGAGTGGGATGGAGCCCATTAAATGGCCAATATGAATGTGTGGTGTTGCCCAGGGCAGTGGGGGTTATTATTTTATTATTTATTATTATTTTTATTCCTTCTATATTGTGTTTATATTTTTTGTAAGCCACCTAGAGTTGTCATGAGCGAGTTATATAAATTTTCAAAAATAAATAAATAAATTGCCACATGTACTAAACTATATTTGAAGATCTACAACATTCCTATTAAGACTAAAATAGATGAAATTGCCATGGGTAATTTGTTGGAAGTGACATAAAGATAATTCAATAATATTGTTTTTATAATACAGGTGGTCCTCAAATTACAACCATTTGTTAAATGATTGCTCAAAGTTATGATGGTGCAGAAGAAATGGATTTATGACTAGTCCTCAAATCTGATAAATAGTTTGGGATAATGAAGGAAAAATTTGGGAAGTTCTGCCCTATGGATTACTTTATGCTTATAGCCAACTGCACCTGTCCTTTTTAATATCCATTCATACAGCCTTCTGTAATCTTTCTGGAATTGTTCTCAATTTATTTTTTGATTTTCCATCCCATCCTGGGTAATCTGATTAACCATTGCCACGTTTCTGTTTTCCTTTAAATTCATTTATTTTAAAAATGGTTGCATTACTACAAAGTACGGATGAATAATATTCTTTTATTGTGAAAAGCCATTTGTTTCTACCATTCTACTTTCTGCTCTTCAATGAATTGCTTGTCCAAAAGACAACCAATTCTGTTATTAGATGGCTATTGTTTTGCAAACCTGGCTAAGACACTTCTAATTTTTGAGAGTACAAAGTTCCTCGTGTGTCATCCTATTTATGAATTTGTTAGTGTTTTTGGAAATCTAGTTTAATAAAATATGTTAATTTTGCAGAAACTACTTTCTTTTTTGAAACAAGGAAGGCTTGTTTGACATGTTCATAAATTTATCTTCAGGAGTGCTTTACATAAAATATATGACGTACATTATCTTATTTCTCCCATCAATAAAAACTTGATGTCACAACAACTGTTATTCATCATGCAAGCCAATTAGTCTGGACAACTTTCATTCAGTTTCCAATCTTCCATTTTTAGGGAAAGTTGTAGAAAAGATGGTTGCACAGCAGCTCAGTGGACTTTGGAATAAATTGATTTACCTGGACCTCTTTCAGTTGGATCTCAGGCTAGGGTATGGGATTGAGGTGGCACTGATCACACTTTTGGCTGATCTCTAAAGTGGGAGTGGGATGTAGGCACTGCATCCATCCTGGCTCTTCTTGAACTTTTTGATACCATTGATCGTGGTATTCTTTTGGGCTGACTCTGGGAGTTGGACTTAGGAGGCACTGTATTGTGCTGGTTCTCCTTCTCCCCACAGAGCTGGTTCCAGTAGGTATTGATGAGGAGTGAGAAGATCTGGCTGCAGGCCTCAATTTTTTTTAACTTCCTGTTTAACATCTACATGATAACCTGGGTGAGATCATCTGAAAGTTTGGGGTATAGTATCACTGGTATGCTGATGATACTTAGCTTTATATCTACATCTCAGGCCATCTGAGGGATGCTGTGAGTGTTTTATCCCAATGCCTGGAGACTATGAAGGCCTGGATGGGCACAATAGGCTTTGGCTCAACCCAAACAACACTGAATGGCTTTGGGGGTTTGGACCTCCTGGTGCCAGTGACTTTCCATCTTTGGTTTTGGATGGGGTGGCACTTTCTCAGACAGACCTAGTGTGCAATCTGGGAGTCCACCTGGGCTCATGGTTCTTGCATTAAGACCAGGTGATAGTTCTGACTAGAAGGGTCTTTGCACAGCTTTCTATTAGTGCTGTTTGCACCTGGAACTGAATTGGGAAGACCTGCTCTTCGTCATTCATGCCCTCATTATCTCCTATCTGAACTGCTGCAAAACATTCTACAAAGGTGTGCCTTTGAAGAGCATTTGAAAGCTTCATCTGGTGCAGAATGCAGTAGTAAAGGTAGTTAATGGCTCCTGCTATTCAGTACATGTAACATCCCTACTTAAGGGACTGTTCCTTCCCAGTTGTTTCTGCCTGTTGCATCTGGTTTGGCAGAATGGGCATACCCTAGGTCCTATTGGCTAAGCAGTGCAGACTGGTGGGGTCTAGAAGAAGAGCCTTTTCTGCCACTGCACCCACCCCTTGGAACATTCTCCCTCCAGAGATTAGGTTGACTCTGACCCTCCTGGCCTTCTATAAGGTCTCAAAGACCTTCTGTGCTATGAAGATATCTGTTCTCTTGACTCTGTGGATGATGGCTGGTTTTCTCTGTGGATGATGGCTGCTGTGTATTTTAATTTTAATTTTGTACATGTATTTGTTTTATTGTTATGAATATTCACCACCATATACATGTGTGGCAGTGGTGGTATTCAGCCAGTTCTATCCGGTTAGGGCAAACTGGTAGTGGTGGCTGTGGGTGGCTCTGCCTACCCGCCCGGACCTAATCACGTCCCATTTATCCACATTTTTGACGCTCTGCGCATGCGCGGATTGCCCTGTGCATGCATAGAAGTGGGCACGCATACACATTTGCAAACTGGTAGCAAAGGTAATTAAATACCACCCTTGATGTATGGCAACATAAGTGGATCAAATAAATAAGTAAGTAAGTAAGTAAGTAAGTAAGTAAGTACATAAATACCTTCATTAATGCTTTTTTTTGGTCCAGCATTTCAACTGCTGCATGAAATTTTCTGCTTGTATATTTAATATATTTTTAATGTTGATTTATATATGACCTTGTTTTTGTGTGTGTTTGCAATTCTTGAATTGTGTCTGAGCATTAGTTAAAATAGAAAGACTTAATAACAGAGATTTTGCATTCTTCTCCCCCACTCAGATAATACATTAAAGAACTCAAATTACAACTCACTCTCTTTTTGAAGTCAACAGTAAAATTTCCATGGATTTTAAAAGATCCTGGATTTTGCCTTGAAGGGCCACGGATTTCTATTATTAAAAAAACACTATACGTGCAAAATGTAATCCAATATCACTCATTTCCTGCAAAACCTTTGCCAAATTGTCCAAGTCAGAAATGATAAACCTGAACAGCAAGAAAAGATCCAAAATTAAGAAGTGAAACTGAATTTACAATAGGCATATTAAATTGGATTAAAAACTCAACTCCTATCTCTTAAAAAGTACTTTGCCTAGGTGAGGGATTCTCTAGGATAAATCATCTGCTGAAAAGTTAAATCTTTTTGCATAACATTTAGTCCTATGTCACAGTACACAATGACTGAGAAGAATGACAAGCATTTAGGATTAATAAAACCTGATTCTCTTTTTAAGATGTGAATGAAAAAAATTGAGATATATCCTTAGTATGGAATAATATTCATGAATAATCTCAATAAATTTGTGTATTTGTGTAAATTTTTAAATTGGATAAATTCACTAATTTTATAATACTTTCAGTTTAAAGCTAGAAAAGAGGCAAAAGTAAAGAATTACTTCCCCATCAAATACTTCCACTGAACACTTTGAGAATTTATTGTCTAATTAGAAGAAAAATGAAATAGGTTAAAGAAACATATTCAGAGAAAGGAACAGAGATTAAAGAGGAGAGAGATGTTCTTGTACTTACAGAGAAGTAAATTAGGAGAGCTCACTAAAAAAAGATCCACCGTTACTACACTGTGTTTCCTAGTTTAGAATATCTTATTAATGGAATATATATTCTAACATTTTTTTAAAAGAAAGGTATATAATAATTCACTGGAATTAACCAATGGAATATAGGTCTGCTGATGATAATTAGGTAAATGAAACTACCAAGGCAGAGGTAGTATCTCTGAACAGTAGAAATGGGAGATACATGATGGGAGATGATTATGTATTTATGTTACCAAATTTCTACACCACTCATCACACTTGTGTGACTCTTGTTGCTCAGGCAGCTGTTTGATGGCAGCTTTTCAGAAACTTTCTGCAAACTGCTATTTATTAAAAGCAGAATTTCATTTTTATTTATTTTTCACATTTCTGAACTGCCCATCTCCCTCAAAGAGAGACTCTGGGCAGTGTACCACAAAATGTTAAAATATAAAACAGTATATATAAACATTAAAAAATTTAAAAGGAGGCAAAAAATTAAAATTAGTAAAAAGGGCTCTCAGCGGACTAACCAGCCCATGGCTACATGCTTCCCTGGAGTTCCCATGCCAGGCTGCAGAGCCATGTTTTAATTCCTTTTCAGAAGGCCAAGAGAGTGAGGGCCTTTCAAAAGAATATTTAGAGAAGAATATTCCACATTACACAGTTAACAGCAAAAAAGCCCCCCTTCTAGATCCCGCCACCCAGAGTTCTTTAACTGACAGGGTCTGCAACATACCTCCCCTGGGATGGGCTGATGCAATGCTGAATTCCTACAACCATCAGTTCCATGTACTGTATTTTTCTCACTGTAAGATGCACTCCCCCCCAAAAAAAAGTGGATGGAAATGTCTGTGCTTCTTATAGAGCGAATGTTGCCGAAGCCCCGCCCACCCGCCCTTTGGCCACTCCCTTCCAGCAATTTGCCTCCTTGCAACAAACAGCAAACAGCCTGGTCAGCTTCTGCACAGGCTGATTTACCACGAGCAGCTGATTGGCAGTTGGATCAGCCTCCCGGAATACCGCCAATCAGTTGTTCCAGGCTGCAGGGATTGCCGCCGCTGCCCATCTCCGCCTCTGCATGCCCCATTTTCAGCCTCCCCATGGCCCATTTTCAACCTCTGCGCATCCTGTTTTTGGCCTGTTCCAAGCCGCTGCCACCGCCTATCACCCCAGCAAATTGCTGGGAGGCAGAGGCAGATTTTTTTTGTCTTGTTTTCCTCCCCAAAAGCTAGGTGCGTCTTATGATCTGGAGCATCTTATAGTGCAAAAAATACGGTATGTACTTTTCTATACACTCCTATATATAAAACACACACCTTTTTCTATATGACCTAAGAATTCAACTAACTGGTTTCTCCAGTAAGTGCTTTGCTGGAGTCTTCCTCCTTACCAAGAGCGCAAAGAGATCCAGAAATGGAGGGGCTGTGGAGATTCTGTGGGCCTTGAAGAGGTATCAGAAGAGTGACCATGATAGATCCCAGGAAACCTTTTGACATTGAGGACCTCATAACTCACCCAAAGAGATTTGCCGTGTGTGTTCTAAGCTAATATTTCATCACTATGGGGGGAAAATCCATTATTTCCAAATGACAGCAATAATAAACTCCACAAGGGGCTTCAAGGGAGTGCTTTTATTATAGAGTCCCTCAAGCTAAACCACAAGAACCAGATTGGGGCACGGTTTAAAAAGTGACATATTCTCTCTGTAGGAAGAACCGATCAGACACTCAAGCATCTCATCATTTTTTGCCTTAAATTATTACACCACTGTAACCTCAGGAAGTTACATACTAATTGCAGAATTAGGGTATACCTTTTACATACTAATTAGCAGCTGCTGCAGCATATAATATTTCTTTTACTTGCATTTCATATATTGTGCCTCCCCTTTATGAAAACACAGTATTTGCTTGCTGATATTTTTTTCTAGGTACTTAGTAGCTAGATAATATGTATTTTCTTATTTATTTGATGATATCAATTCTGAAAACCTTTTGGAAAATCAGTCTTATAACCATAAATTTACTGCTCATATCTAAAAAAAGGTCTATAAATCTGTGAAAAATTCCGATTAATGTTAATTTGGTTGCCAGTTTGATAGAAAGAGGTATCCTACGAAGTCCTTCTCCCAAACACAGACAGCACATCTGAAGGCTTTTGAGTCAAAGGCCATAGGTCCGGAACTACCAGGATGGTGCCTGAGTTGCTTCCCAAAGAAAACCAACAATTTTAAGGTGATATAATGGAGGAGAAAGAAAGGGCTTGAAACAAAACAAATCCATAATGAGGTCAGCTCATGGAAAACAAAAGAGAAAATTCTCCTCATTGTAGTGCTACTACTGAGACAGAACAGGAATGAAGCAGGATAGCATAAGCTATACCTTGTGTTCATAAAAGGAAAGAGACTTTGGTGTAGTGGTTACGGCGCTGGATTATAAACTGGGAGACCATGAGTTCTAGTTCCACCGTAGGCACAAAGTAAGTTTTGTGACTTTGAACCAGTTACAGTCTCTCTACCATGGGAAGCAGGCAACGGCAAGCCACTCCCAAAAGCAGAGGTCTTCAAACTTGGCAGCTTTAAGACTTGTGGACTTCAACTCCCAGAATTCTCCAGCCAGCTCCAGCTGGCTGGAGAATTCTGGGAGTTGAAGTCCACAAGTCTTAAAGCTGCCAAGTTTGAAAATCTCTGCCCAAAAGCCTTGCCAAGAAAATTAGATTAGTCCAGGCAGTCATAAGAAGTCAACACCGACTTGAAGGCACCCCACCTACTCCTCCCCACCCCAAAGTCAAAGGAAGTCAATTTGAACAACCAACATATCTTGTTATTTCTGGCACACATAATCTCCATTCTGCCCTAGGATGAATAAAAGTCACCTCAAATCGAGGAAGGGAAATCTTTCTTCCCTGCAAGCCAAACTTTCAAGGTTGGCTCAATTTATGCTAAACCAAGTATGAATCCAAAAGCTGCATGTAATCCTGATGCACGATAAATACAAAGGTAGTTTTTCAGAAAGAAGCACCCCTCTACCCATCCCACCCCACTCTCTCTTCAAAAACCAGAAAACTTCTTGGAGGGACGGGTGGTCTATTCTTTTTCAAAGTGCCATCACAAAAATAGCATGAATATGCGCTTGCATTAAAAGAAGTGTACTACAATGGGGATCTTGGTTAATTGTATGATGCATTGTACCAACTATGTCCAGCATTCAAGAAATTGAAATCTGGATCCTAATGCAGTCAAACCTCTTTAAAGATGCAAATTGGAGTCAAACACCGAAAACAGTAGGGTTCTCTTGATCCTTTCACAAAAGGTGCAAAGGACTAATCAGACTCCATTGCTAGGCTGGCCACGTTGTTTACAATAAACAGGAAGAGAGTTAGGCTGTAATTTCCCCACTTAATACTTGGACAAAAGCAATGGCTGGCAGCCTTCACATATTTAGAGGTGCAGCTCATCAAAACATTTCCTTCAAAAAAGTGAAAAAAGCATTAGTGGATTCTAGGCTTGTTGAGGAGCCCTATCTTTGGGCATTCTTATAAAAGAATAAGTCCTGAGCCCCACTTCTGGAGTAACCTGTGAATCAGGCAGGGTTGGGCCAGGGATAGATTTTGTACTTCTCCTAATACTGCAACATACTTCTCTGCATTGATCTCCGTTAAATTTGTATTTAATAAATTAAATACAATTAAATTAAAAGTACACAAACCTGCAGAAAGGAATAGAGTGGGATGATATGTAAAAAGATGAAAACTGGAGGGGTGCAGTCTCAGCTGTTCAGCCTGAACAGACATCATGGCCAAGTAGGAAAAATGGATTTGGTGGTCCCCACATCCCCGGCCTTGTCAGGCAGTCTGGCAGTGGATTTGTATATGTGTTGGTTGAACAGGATGGCGATGCTACATATTTAACAGGGTCAATCAATCAGAATAGAGCTGGGTGACCTTGGAGGTTTTCTAGTCCAACCCTCTGCTCAATCAGGAGACCCTATACCAGAGGTCTTCAAACTTGGCAGCTTTAAGACTTGTGGACTTCAACTCCCAGAATTCTCCAGCCAGCTATGCTGGCTGGAGAATTCTGGGAGTTGAAGTCCACAAGTCTTAAAGCTGCCAAGTTTAGAGACCCCTGCCCTATACCATTTCAGACAGATGGCTGTCCAGTCTTTTCTTAAAAACTTGCAGTGATGGAGCACCTACAATTTCTGGAGGCAAGCCGTTCCACTGGTTAATTGTTCTCACTGTTAGGAAGTTTCTCCTTAATTCCAAGTTGCTTCTCTCCTTGATTAGTTTCCATCCATTTGGAAAATAAGTTGACCTCCTTTTCTTAGTGGCGGCCCTTCAAATACTGCTATCATGTCATCCCTAGACCTTTTTTCCCCTTCTAGACAAGCCATACCCAATTTCTGCAACCTTTCTTCATATGCTTTTTTCTCCAGGCCTTTAATAATCTTAGTTGCTCTTCTTTGCAAAAGAAGTCTCAACATCTTTTTTTGTAATGTGGTGACCAAAACTGGATGCAGTATTCCAGGTGTGGTCTTACTAAGGATTTATAAAGGGGTATTAATACTTCATGTGATTTTAATTACGGTGTAGGTTTGTGAACTCCTGGAAATTACCCCAAAAAAACAAATAACATCCAAGCTGTAATTAAATTAGAGATCCAATTTACTACATGCCCTGAATTCCACATAGAATCTCTTTCTTGTATATCTTCAACTTATTCCAAAATTTGCATGACCCGAGACATAGAAAGCACTACAGCATTACATACAATAACCTTGTATTACTCTCTGCTCTGTTGTTTTGAAGTACTAAATCACTGCAATGCCTAAGTACCCAACACAAGAGTATATAACCAAGTAGACAGCAGTGGCTTTGTCTGCTTTAACACAGAGAAATGATGGGTGTGAATGAAGCCTCACTAAAATAAAGTCTTTTAAAAATAAATGTTTTTTTCTTATTTTCAGAGAGCAAATGTATTACTATTGTTCAAAGTTGAGGCTTTTGATATAATGAATTACATGTTTGCCTCTGCTGAAGTAAGTTAACTTTGCTTTAAAAGGAAGGACAAGATCATGAAGTTGCTGAAACAGAAAATATTCCCTTCTTCCAGTCAGGCTCTTTGTCTGTGTCCAAGGTTCTGCCATTAGGCACTGTGGAGCAGCTGCTGCAAAAATTAAACAAATAACAAATATTTATGAGATTTACAGGCGATCCCAATCTGTTATGACTTTGGCTTTAGGATTTTACTTCTGAGAGATGGAGGTGAGGAACCTAAATCAAAATGCTTCTTGATTTTCTGCTTCAGGTGCCAAAATAACTTAAACAGCATACAGTATTAAAACAATTTGAAAAAAAGGGACCATAATTTAAATCTCTAACTTAATTAGTTTTGCAGAAAGTTCCACTAATGTATTTTTTCACGTATGACAAAATTTAATGCTTCTTCCTCCACTGCTTTGCTGTGTAAGCTCCATTACTACTATCATAGTTCTGGTATGTTGGGGAAAAAATGAGAAAATAATTGTTTGCCAGCTTTGTTGTTGGTATTTTTTTAAAAAAAACCTGTAACTTCAAGTTTTCATTTTAAATTCTCAAATCATACCAGCCTTAAAATTACAAGGATAAACAGTTGTTTACTCTGCTGTCCTAATGCAAAGCATGTTATTTTGGGAATAAGCATGAGTTTAAGAACAGAATGATAAGATTTTAAGAGTAAAGATAATCAAAAGTGTATCTGCAGGTATGCAAATATTGATTGGCTAATTCCCACTCACTCAGACCCAATATTCTCTCTCCATCTCTCAGCTTCCTTATCTTGTGCAAGATGCCTAGAGACATTTACTATATGGGCATTCATTAACTGCCTTGGTGGCACAGCGGACTAAAGTGCTGTTAAGTAGCACTTAGCTGCCAGCTGCCAGCAATTAGTGCAAGTTCAAATCTCACCAGGCTCAAGGTTGACTCAGCATTCCATCCTTCCGAGGTAGGTAAAATGAGGACCCAGATTGTGGGGGCAATAAGCTGACTTTGTATAAAAAGAACACCGCTTGGGGGGGGGCGAAAGCCCTATTAAGCAGGTATATACAAAAGTATGAAGGCTATTGCTTAATGCATTGTAAGCCGCCCTGAGTCTCCGGAGAAGGGTGGCATATAAATCGAACCAATAAATAAATAAATAAACTCATTAAAAAAACTTAAATTTAAGGGCACAGTTTAATCTTTATTTTCTGCTAATATAACTTCAATATGATCAACAATGTAAGCCCCTTTCCATCCTTTTGGAGCTTAAAGAACATGGAACATGTTGGTCTAGCAAGATGGCAAATTTGAAAGCCAGCTGCTGTCCATGAATCATGTATTGGGGCTTGACAATTATTCAGCCTGGGGAAGACCATATCACATCTTATATCCCCAAATGATCAAAAGCATATGGGCATGGTCATCAACATAGAGACTTGCATCAAGTCAAGCCATTGGTCTGTTAACATGGAGTTGACCCCATGGAAGCAGGTATCTGTGGCCTTCTAATGAACAATTCTCAGTAGCTGCAGCCAACATGGCCAATTGTGACAAATGTTGTTCCGCAAGTAATATGGACAAAGCTTTCCCAACTGTAATCTGAACTGACTGACAGCCATTCCTCAGGCTTTCCAAAAGGCTAAACAGAAAAGATGTTTCTCCTGCTAAAGGTAACTGGCTCAGATATAATATGCGGCAAGTGGTTGTGTTTAAGCTTGTGTCATCATGGGTTTTCTACACTTTTGTTTCATAAAAAGTCTAACACACAATAACAGAAGAATGCATTTAAAGAGCTGGTTGTCCACAAGAATGGCTTATTAAACGTACTTAGGCATTTTATTCATGACATTCCAAGTAATCTTTTTGACTGAATCCCCATTAATGGATTTTTCAATCACTCTAAGAAGGTCATATTGAAAAAAAAATCTGTAACATGAGTTTCTCCCTTAAAACAAAGCACCCTAGAATTAAGTAGATTATTCTGGAATTAATTAAGAATAAAATTCTGACCTTGAAAACTCCATAAACTGTCACATTTATTGTTAGTATTGCCATTCAGAAGTAGCAGGATGTCTATAGCCACACGTAGATTAATAATGCAGTAGAAATACTGGTCTTTATGAAAACCTGTATACTCCAGCTGTCTTCTTGGATAAGAGATGCCCTGCAGAGATGGTACAGATCACCTTGTTTCTGCTTTAACAGATTGATGCTTGGATCTGTCAAATCTGACTGAAGACTTTTCCCCAGGCTACAGAACCTTTGAATAATGGTAAGATGCCTAAGATAATAGTACTTTCTTTGCAGTGTTCTGTATCTTTTGAAGAACTGAGATTCGACCATGGGCATACATATGATTAATCATTAATTATATTTTCCTTAGATATTACAACAAAGAGAAAACAAATAAAACAGAAGTCTTGTAAAAATTCATTATTCTCTCTCCTGGCTGAAATTCTTACAATAAGTTAAGAAAAATACCTCATATAGACAAATAAACAAGCATTTGGCTTTGTGATAAATCATCAGATTACACAAGAAAATGACTTTGATAAGTGTATCCAAATATTTGCAAAGCCCAATAGAAGCTTTAGCCGCTGGTCCTGTAATCAATAAATACATATGTTCCAACGGGGCCAGCTCCTAGGCACTATATCAAGGGTCCCCAATCTTGGTCACTTGAAGATATGTGAACTTCATCTCCCAAAACGATGATGTATGGACTTCACCTTTTGGGAGGTGAAGTCCATACATCTTCAAGTGGCCAAGGTTGAGAAACACTGCCCTATATGACTGAGACCCGAAGAACAGAGACCCTGCTTTGACCAAGGGGCTCACAAAAGATACTGAGTGTACTGAGATATGTGCCCCAATCCTTCATGAAACTACATAAACATTTTATGTCATTCTTTCCAGAAGTAGCCAATTTGATTTTAATTAAAGCAATGTCAATAAAACAGTTTGCAGATAATTTGTGGACAAATCTGCCACATTCTGATAGCTCAGGGCAACTTGCATCTGAAGAAGCACTCAATGTAGCTCTATCTTTAATCATGATTTGCTCCCATCTATTGACATGAGATGTTTCAGATCTCAAATTCCAAAGAAAAGCTCAAATGGGCAAGCTGGTACACAAGGATTGTGGAATAGATCCTGGATCCAAGAAGACAATGTCTCTAGCATCATTTCTGGGTAATGGCTGCCATCTTAGAATGACCTGCTAGAGACCATGCTTACTTCCAAACTAAATTCCATTCCACTTGAATGGCTTAGGACTGCGGTATCTTCTGCCACCAATAGCCTCTCACTGACCAGTACGCTCCCATAGAGAGGGTCTTCTCAGAGTGCCGTCAGTCAAACAATATCGACTGGCGGCCCCCAGGGGGAGAGCCTTCTCTGTGGGGGCACCCGCCATCTGGAACAAGCTCCCCCCGGAGATACGGAGGATCCCACATCTGCGCACTTTCCGCTGCGCCCTCAAAACATTCTTATTCCAGCAGGCTGGTCTGCCCTAACCTCCCTTTTTAATTGCTTTTAAATTTTATAATTGGGGTGTTTTAAATCTGGCCAAAGTATTTAATGTATTTTAAAATGGTTTTTAACGTTTGTATTATGTATATTTTACTTTTTTGGCTGTTCACCGCCCTGAGTCCTTTGGGAGTAGGGCGGTATATAAATTTAATTATAAATAAATAAATAAAAATCAAATTTGAATCCTATTGAAAGCCCCACATTAATATAATGGGGAGAATAAAGGCAGAAGTTTGGCACTCTCATATTTTGTTTTGCAGCTCCCCACAGGCTGCATTATTTGGCATTACATGAATTAATTAAATACAGGGAGGAGGATTACCTCTCATGCATTTAATAGTTTTTATCTTGCCTGAAATTAATAAGTACTGTTCACTGGCAAGGACCTGAGTCATTTGACAAGATCTTGAGATCTGAAGTTGCACAAAAAGGTAGTTTGAAAACTCCTGATTATTCTGGGAGATAAGAACTAACTGCAAGGCTGCTGTCCAAAATGAACATTTCATGTCACTGTACCGTTGCTGCACAATTGAGAAATAAACCTGTTCGCCTGCATGATATATAGATGTCATGTTCAATTATGCTGGTACTTAATTGTATAATTCTTGTTTCTCTTTAAAATAAAAAAAAAGGCGGGGGAGGATGCATCTTAAATGTGCCCGTGACATCAAGCCAAAAGTAACATCTGTAATTGCTGTACATCAGAGAAGACAATTGGTTCCTCTCGTTTAGTATTATCCACTGTGGGAGCACAATGGTTTTTTTGGCTGAAGGCCACATTTGGGGTGGTATGCTTGGGACCACAGGAATGGGGCTATGACAAGGATCCCCAATCCCCAGGCCATAGCCTGGTGGTACCAATTTGCAGCCTGTTGGGAACCGGTCTGTGCAATCAGCTAGCAAGAGTGTGAAGTTTCATTTGTACATATGTGTAGCTAGGTAGCCTGCATAAAGCCATCCCCACCCCCCTTACTGCTGCTACTGCTGCCAATCCAGAAAGCTAGAAAGGTTGGGGACAGCTGAGCTAGGACACAAACTAGAATTAAATAAAGGACAATTAAAAGTTAGGTCCTTTACACATGGCCATTTGCTGGTGATTTTGGAAAGTCTTTGAGGGTTATACCCAAAACTATAAATGATCATGGGGCCACAGGTTATAAGGAGAATCCATGACCTCAGTGCCTTCCGCCGTGCCCTTAAAACCTTCCTTTTCCAACAAGCCGGGCTGGCCTAATTCTTTTTAAGTGTTTTTAATTGTTTTGTTTATCGTTTTAATTAATGGGGCCAAATTTATATATATTTTTAACTGTATTTTAATATTTGTATTTGATGTTTTTACTTGGCTGTTCACCGCCCTGAGTCCTCAGGGAGAAGGGCGGTATACAAATTCAAAATAAAATAAAATAAATAAAATAAATACAATTTAGTCCTCCAGGTTTCCGAAAAGGCATTTCTCTCCCTTTCTTGATGATCTACAGATTGGGAACTTTTCCATATAAAGAACATGCTACATTCCTGAGACAATGGATGGAAGGAATCTATTCTAAAGAAAGTGACAGCTATTATTTTACAGTTGTCTGTTACTGATTTATCTTCCAGCCATTTAACATCATCAGTCTGCAAAGTTCCACGTCATCATAACCCCCATTCCAAAAGCAGTTGTGTTTACTAATTGTGGGAACTACGGTATTTGCTTATAGCTTACTGAAGTAACCAAACAGGGCTATAATATCACAGGCCTATTTTTAACTTCCTAGATATTTTTTGCTATGTGGCCTTATACAGGACCTGCTAAATACGATTTTACTTCTTTAAAGGACTCAACTATAACAAAAGTACACTGTCACTGTGTACACTGTCATAATTTTAAACTGTTTTTAACAGGGTTGCTGATTTTAATTTTATTTCATTGTGATTTGTATTGGAATTTGTCATTTTGTAAGCCACCTTGAGTCCCCAGGCAGAAAGGCGGCATATAAATTGCAATAATAATAAATAATAAATAAAAGGAAGAAATTGTCCTAAAAAAGTAAGCATTCTCAAAGATGTGATGGTTTGATTCCTAAAGGCATGAACAATGAAGTCTCCGTTGAGTCCATTTTGGAAGAAGAAAGCAAGCAGAAAGCATTGACAATGATCTACTTGGCAATTGGCAAGAAAAGTCTCTTTTCATTTAGTATGAGGACAAAGTCTAAAAATCCCCCACTCCCTTGCATCTGAATCATCAAGTATTCAAAATTACAATCATATTAATATTATGGCTTCTTTAATACAAACATACACATATTTCCCAGAAAGTGCTTGTATATTCAATTCACTATATATTAATGTATATTAATATTAATATATTAATGTAGGGAATGGTGGCTAGGTGGCTAGGACGCTGAGCTTGTTGATCAAAAGGTTGTCAGTTCAGCAGTTCGAATCTCTAGTGCTGCGTAACAGGTGCGCTCCCATTGGACTCCCGTTCAATAATTGAGTCCAACTTGCAAGGAATACTAGGGAGAAGAGGTTCTTAGAGAAAGATTTTATGTACTTCACTTTTATATAGGAGGAGAGGAAAAATACTATGTGGCTGCTTTGTGAAATTTGTACTGAACTGCTGTGGTACTTTCATCAGTGGTGTTTGGACTGGCTTGCAAGAGCCGGTAGTAAAACTGGCGGGAGGCCCCGCCCACCACCCCGAATGTCATCATCGGTGATCTGCGCATACGCAGAAGCTTCTGCACATGTGAAGCAAGGCATGTGCACGAGCAAAGCCAGCATGCACGATTCCGTTGCGAACCGGTAGTAAAGGTAAGTAGAACCCACCCCTGAATTTCATCCTTTATTTGCAGAAGAGATTGGCAGAAGAAACGCACATAGTATAGTGATCCCAACTTGGCTTCAATTCATGGTTTCATTACATTGTATTATACCTCACGGTGACATATTAATTTCATCAAACTCAACAGATAACATGTTCATTACCTTTCTATTTAGAGCAACACCATCTTCACAATCTAGCACTGCACAATCAACGTTGAGAGTTGGGATCTTCTGTATCTTTCTTACATCATCTGCAGGCACATAGAGAACAGCTCTCCGGGGTATGTAGTTACAAGATGGTGTCACATGATAGTGAACCCTGGGACAAGCTACAGGTAGGAGAGAAGTGGCCCTGTAAAAAAGAGTTTTCCAGTTATTGATCTATATGGAATATATTGCTGCTTACCCCACAGAATCCCAAAGCAGTTCACAATAATGCTAAAGACCAACAGTTATTCACAATAAAAAATAAAGCTCAAAATAATCCTTTGGAAAGCAAACATTGACATGGCGGGAGGGTCTTTAACAGCAGAAGGGGAAAAAAAGTGGGGTTAAAAATTGCACTGGCTAGTTGACTGACAGTATTAAGCAACTTTTTTTCTTCTTAAATGGCTAGAGTGCTTGCTTTATTTAGTGATAAAGCTTAAATCTCATTATTCAAATTCCACTTTTCAAAGAACATTGCATAAGACTGGCAAGATCTTACAAGAATGAAACCCAAGACTTGGTCAGTTGAGCATTCTATTCCTTCAACAGTCAACCAGGTGTCTCTGAAATTCCCACCAGAGAATTCCTTCTTGGCCATGCCTTCGAAAGCATCCCTTTCTCAGTACCAGACATAGTACCTACATATCTTTTGCTCTGGGAAGTTGCCCATCTTCCTTCTAAAGCTATAAAACAGATGTCCCTCCTGCTGAGTGATTTCAAGTTACTTCATACTTTACCCTTCTTCAATCTCAAGCCAAAATGTCTGATGTAATTGGGATTTTTTTTTTTAAATAAAAAGATCTGTGGTAACACTGGCTTGGAATATTATAATGTGCAATTTGGACAATAAATTGATCAGAGCTAATTCCTAGAGGTGAAAGAAAAATTATATCAGGAGAGCTGCTATCACTCTCTCGGTTCCTATTTTTTAAAATACAATTTTTTAATTAAGAGTTTTAATTGCAGTAGTAAAAACTAATCCAAACTAAAGTTAAAAAAGAAAAGAGAATGGAAAGAAAGAAAGAATAAAAAATACAAGAATAGAATAGAATAAAATAGAATTCGTTATTGGCCAAGTATGATTGGACACACAAGGAATTTGCCTTGGTGCATACACTCTCGGAGTACATAAAAGAAAAGATATATTCGTCAAGAATCATAAGGTACAGCACTTAATGATAGTCATAGGGAAACAGTCAATATAAATCTTAAGGATACCATAAGGTGACCAGACGTCCCGCTTTTGGCGGGACAGTCCCGCTTTTGAGCAATTTGTCCCGCGTCCCGCGGCGTTTTAAAAAAGTCCCGATTTTTCATTCTGCCTCCTGAATCCCCGCTGATGGCTAGAGGGAAAAAAAACTCTTTAAACTCTTGCCGCGGGGCTTCAAAGGGCCGACCTACAGCTGATCAGTGTTAAAAAAAAAATGAATAGACCCATGCCTGCAAAAATAGAAAAAACAGCCCCTGTTAACAGCTTCCGCTAGGTTAATTAGCTGCAAAAGGCTGCAAAAAGTTCCTGGAGCAGATTTCCCCCCGCCCCCAGCTATACTGAAAACAAAGGCGAAAGCGAAACTAAACCTGCAACATGACAAAATGAGGCAGAGAGAGATTTCTTTCTTTTTCTTTTTCTTTTTCCTCACCAAAAAAGGTAGGTACAAAACTGCAAACAATGGGAAATTTTGGGCAAAAGAGGAGAGTTCAAGATTTTAAAACACAAAAGAAAAAAAGCTCTATTTAACTAGGGAATTGTAATAATTGAGATACTATTAATAATTGTATATTGTGTTGAAAGCAGAAATGGTTAAGTTGTGGTTTGGAGGAATATATGGGGGAAATTATTTGGTTTATTATTATTGGTAAATATAATTAATTGATTTGTAAGAAATTGGATTGCATGGAAATAATTGGAATATTCATGTTCATATTGATTAATATACAAAAAAGATAGTTATATAACTAATTGATTTATATTAAAATGTTGAATTTGTATTAAACAACTGTATTACATAATTACATAATTAACCAATGTGAGGATGGATATAAAAATAGATGACAATGGGAAGGGGTATAATATAGAATAGAAAGGAAAAATTGAATTTGATTAAGATTAGAGATGAGGATGAAGGGTAATATTGTTTTTTTAAAAAAATAGATGAGGAATAAATATGGCAAAAAGGAAATATAGAAATTGTAAGTTTAATTGAAATGACTAAACGCTGTTTAAATTTGTGAACCAGCCAAATATTCTGTTCAAAGAAAATACATTGCATGTTTGTATGTGTGTTTCTAATTATTGCTATTTATTCATATTTGTTCTCTTTTATTCTTTAAAGTTTAACAATTCATTCTTAATCTTAATATCTTTATATTTGCTTGGGGTTGGCTTTCTTCCCTTTCATCTTTTTTATTGTACAGCAATCTTTCTCCTCAAACCTACCACCACTCTCTTTTCTTTCCTTCTTACTTTCTCTTCCCCCCACCCTCTTTTTCTCCTCCCTACTTCCTCTTCCTTTCTCCTTCTCCTCCTCTCTTCCTCCCTCTCTTACCCTCACTCCTACTCTAATTTCCATTCCTTCATCCCTCTCTATTGCTGTATCCTTTAATGCATATGGACTACTCAGAGGGCTGAAAAAGTTATTTTTGACTGGTCCTCACACTTTTGACCAGTCCTCGAACTTACGACTGTCCTCACATTTTACATTTTTGCCCTATCTTGTCATCATGGTGAAGAGAAGCAGTTGTGAAATGAGTGACATGGTTGTTAAGAATGCTGCATGGGCATAAATATGAGGATGGTTGATTTTGTTGATTTAGTTGATTTTGGCTGCGCTTCAAAGGCTAAATGGGATTGGATAGGTAACTTCAGAAAACAGAAGCGCTGTAGTCTAGATTCAGAAGTTGAAAACAATCCTAGAAGACAATAGCAAACCCTTTTTTAAATATATATAAAATATTATGGCCAAGAAAACTACATGGACACATTAATAAAAGAATCAGGAGTTGAGCCTAATTAAAAGGATATTATTTAAAAAATTATATTTGTTTGTGTTTACTGAATTGGATTCTTTTGAGGGCTATGAATTTGATTAGAGCAGAAGTGAGTCATGGGATTGCTTAAACTTCTCTCTAAAGATCCCATTTCTGCAATGAATGCTGCTCCCCCTTCATCCCACTCTTCAGGATAAATATTCTCTCTATATTTTGGTCACACAAGTGGGAGAACAGTTGAAGTGGGACAGGATTTTGATAGCCAATGTTTCCAGATTAAAGCTGTGAAAATCCTTCAAATGAAAGATGGTTAAGATTCACATCTCTTCAATCAGTTAAAAGTCATGATTTTTCTGGGTTTCTACAACCTCTTCATAAGCTACTTTTGGCTGTTTAAATGTGCATGTCCTTGAACAAAAGCCCCTGTCTTCAGATCCTTAAAAAAGCCAGGTCTTTTCCAAGGCCTATAGGCTTCTCTAAAGCAGGGATCTCCAACCTTGGCAACTTTGTGGACTTCAACTCCCAGAGTTCCTAAACTCTAAAGGTGATCCCACTTACACATAAAGAGACAGCAGGACAAAGCAGATGTGCTTGTCAGGAAGACAATTAGGTTGAAAGGTTGAATTTAAATTTAGGTTGAAATAATTATTTAGTTCTGTTTAAGGTAACCTAGTCCCTAGTTGCAGGATACAGCAAAGGATTTCCCCCCCTGTAAATGTGAGACTAACTCTAACCACAATCTCTTATAGCTTTTAATTTTTTCTGCCATCTTGAAGTTCTCATGCTTTTAGATCAGGGGTGAAATCCAGCAGGTTCTGACAGGTTCTGGAGAACCGGTAGCGGAAATTTCGAGTAGTTCGGAGAACCGGTAGCGGAAATTTTATTCATTCATTCATTTATTTATTTTTTATTGAAAAAGTTTTTCAAATACAAATTTTTCCCCCTTTTTTCTCCCCACTCTTCCCTAACCCCCCCTCACCACCCCTCCCCCTGTGACTTCTTCAAAGTAAAATCCAAATTCATAACAGATTGTATATTACTTTACCATTCCCTTACTCCATCCCCCAAATACTGATCCTTTCTTTCTAATAATATTATTATATCCCCCTTTTACTATACATTTCAAAATAACATTCTGATTTCAGCAGTAATCTACCCTTTTTCTACTCCCCCATACATATATCTCTTAAATCAAACCTTTTATATATATTAATATAACATTTCAAAATAACCTTCTACTAAAACTATATAATAAATCCTAATTAAATATTTAATCTTTTATATATGATGATGTAACATTTCAAAACAACCTTCCACTATAAAACTATATAATAAATCCTAATTTAACATATATTCAACTCCTAGTCTACTCCACTCCCATAAATATATCTCTTAAATTTCCCTTTTCTTAAACTAAACAATCAGTAAGCTAACCTATCCCCACCCACTTTCCTACAAAATAACAATTCTTAATATCTTTATTCTTCTGCCCACCCGACTAAGAAAAAAAAAAGATATTCCTTATATAGATAAAATCAATGACTTTAAACTTATATTCCATATAATGTCTTCTATAATGTCTTTAAACTGGATTGTTGACTCCATCACCCATATTAGGGTAACATCACATCCTAATTCCAACAGAATATTCGGAATCCTCAGTTATCCTCTGCCCCCATCAATAATAGATATCTTCATGTATGTATGTATATAAAAAAAGAAAACAACCACCCAAGTGACATTATAATTGTATTCCATATAGTATCTGTAGTAGTGGCTTTCTTCAAGATTATTAATTCCAACCATCATAATGGGGTAATAACCAGATCTTCTGCGTGCCCCATCATAGCTCTCTTGCCATATAACTCATCATAAACGTAATACATTTATCAAAAAATCCAAGATAGATAGTTCCAATCCAACAGTTTAAGGCCCTTTTCACATCCCAAAAATACGGCATTGCAGAGATCTGTCACTCTTCTCAGGATAATATTAACCAATACTTCGCCTCAACTGTCTTTTCATGTATTCAATCATCTTTTAGATAACTGGCTTCGCTGTTGCCTAGATTAAAAATTTTTTTATTTTTGTGAGACCTATTTCTTTTTTTCTTGACTTTTTGTGGGTTTGATCTCCATCCTAATTTCCTTTCTATGAGTTGTATATCAACTGTTCGATTTTCATTCTGATCTATAACTTGATCTTGTTGGTTTTGCTTTTGTGGCTTAAATCGCCATTCATGTTTCTTTTCTATGAGTTGTGTATCAACTGGTTGATTTCCATGCTTGTCTGTGACTTGATGAGTCATCACATTAGAATCTAGCGCCGCTTCTCTCTTAGTTATAGGTAGTCCAACCAAGACATCTAAAGGATCCAAAGGCAGTTCATCTGCAAAGACCTCTGTAGCTCGATGTTTTTCCATTATTTCCAACTCCTTCTGCTTATCTTGTGTTGTACATGAAAATGTTGAACTCATTTTCAAAATCTTATAATAAAATTCTTCCACTTTGTCAACAGTATTTAATTGGTATCTTTCTCCTTGATATCTCAATATTATTCCAACTGGAACATCCCACCTAAATAAAATATTTTGTTTTTTAAGCTCAGTCACCAGGAATCCGAATTTCTTTCTATCTGCTAACATCTTAGGTGGTAACTCTTTATATATCCAAATCTTTCTTCCATACAGTTGTAAAGTAGAATTAAAAGATTTTTGCACAATATTATTTCTTATTTCTTTGTCTGTAAAATAAATCACCACATCTCTAGGTAGTTGCCTTTGTTTTGCAATCCAGGAATTTACTCTGTAGACTCTATCTATCCTGCAAAATACTTCCTCAGGATGAACCTTTAAAATCCCAGCCAAAATTTCAGCAGATATTTTCCTTAAATCATCTCTATTATTTTCCTGTAATCCAATCCGTTGTTTTATATTTTCTACAATACAAGTCTTATGATCAACTTCCATTTTAATTTTTTCTTCTAAGCTATTGTCTTGAGTATTTATCAAATCATTTTCAATTCTTTGTATTTTATTATCCAAATTATAAATCTTGTCATCAACTTCCTCCATTTTAGACTCTAATAACTTGATATTTGTATCCAACTTTATAACAGTTTCTGAAAAACCTTTAGTCACTGTTGAAATCTTTCGTTGCAAATTATCATACTTTGATTGTATCAATTCTTTAATTTCCTGCTTAAATTTTTCAAGATTCTGGTTCACAATCTCATCCCTTCTTTCCATCTCCTCCAAGAGAAATTCAATTAAATTAAAATCATTTTTCTGAGTCTGTAGGTTTAAAACTTGTTCACGTAGTTTGTAAATGGGGGAATCCCCCCCCCACTGCTTGTTTGTCTGGCTTTGTTAATTTAAACGCCATTCTTCCACACAGACAAACTCTTTTTTAAGAAAAGAAAACTTCTTTCCAAACAAGATCAGTATCAGATCTCCAGGAAAAAGAAAACATAAAAGTAGAACTTTTTCTTCTCAATTGTAACCAACAGTATTTATTCCGCTACTTTGTGGCTTGTTAAGAGACGGAAGGACTTTCCCTTTCAGCTTTCCCTTCTCAAGCCTCAGCAGTCGCCATTTTAAAATTCTTTTTTCCTTTCTTCAATGTCTTTTATAAAGTAAATGAAAATACTTGCGATTTAGGGTCACAGGTCCAGATCTCATCCTCTTTAATTGAACAATCTGTTAATTTTCTTTAAAAGGCTTGTTCTCGTCGCCTGGCTCTGCAAAAAGGCAGAGGTCTCCCAAAGCCCAGAGCGGCGGTGAGGGAAATAGGGAGCCTCATCTGCTTCGTCTCCAGGAGTTAAAAAAGAACTCTGGGGACTTCGCAGAGAGCTCTACCTGCCCTCACCTGCTCTGTCTCACATTTCCTTATGGAAATGGAGTTTTTCGAGCCGCCTTTCAGTTGTAAAGGCGGCTCTTTACAGGCGATGGGGCTGGCGGTCCCGAGGGACCGTCTGGCAGCGACAGAGAGCAAACCGGAAGCCTCGATTTATTTATTTATTTATTTATTTATTTATTTATTTATTTAATTTGTATTCTCATGCTTTTAGATCAGGGGTGAAATCCAGCAGGTTCTGACAGGTTCTGGAGAACCGGTAGCGGAAATTTCGAGTAGTTTGGAGAACCCGTAGCGGAAATTTCATTTATTTATTTATTTATTTATTTATTTAATTAATTAATTTGTATATCGCCCTTCTCCCAGAAGGGACTCAGGGCAGTGAACAGCCAAAATTAAAAAAACATACAAATACAAAAGTTAAGATAATTAAAAAAGAATTAAATCACTAGTTTCCCAATTTAAAACCCCCAAATCCATAAAATTTAAAATCCCAATTAAAAACCATTTAGGCTAGGCCGGCTTGATGGAATAAAAACATCTTCAAGGCTTTACGGAAGGTCCGGAGGTCCGGGATCAATCGTATTTCAGGAGACAGCTCATTCCACAGGGCGGGTGCCCCCACAGAGAAGGCTCTCCCCCTGGGGGCCACCAGTCAACATTGCCTGACCGACGGCACCCTGAGGAGGCCCTCTCTGTGAGAGCGTATTGGCCGGTGGGAGTTTATCGGTAGCAGCAGGCAGTCTCGCAAATACCCTGGCCCTAAACCATGGAGCGCTTTAAAGAATCAACACCTTAAAGCGCACCTGGAAGACCACTGGGAGCCAATGCATTCTGCACCAGTTGGAGCCTCCGGGTGCTCCTCAGGGGGAGCCCCATGTAGAGAGCGTTGCAGTAGTCCAGGCGTGACGTGACCAGGATATGAGTGACTGTGCACAAGGAGTCCCGATCCAAAAAGAGGCGCAACTGGCATATCAGGCGAACCTGATAAAAAGCCCCCCTGGCCACGGCCGTCATTTTGAGGAGTTCGGAGAACCGGCAAATACCACCCGTGGCTGGTCGCAGAGTCGGGTGGGAATGGGAATCTCTGTTGTCTTGGAGGTCCTCATGAAGTCTTATTCTTGAATTCCAAACCACTATCCGAGCTGCTTTCTGTCATTCAATTATGTGAAAAGAGTTGCATCTATGAGGACTATATTAATGTCAATGATGACAACATTCTAATATACCACATATTCTCCAGAATGACTTCTACAACCTGTAGCAATCGTTCAAATTAAGCACATTTGCCAATTTTAAATAATGCGTATCCTTGATGTTTAGTGCCACTCCTCCCTCTTGCTTGGACAGATTTTACAGATAACGATGGTATGATTTTGAAATGACAAAATCCCATTAAATATTCTTTCTCGTGAAAAGAATGACATTCTCCATAAACAACTGGAGCTTGAACAAACACAACTGGCTCTACAAATGAACGAATAAAATAAAAATCCAAATGTACTTTTCCTTGTTCATTGATACAGCTGCAAAACATGTGGACTGTTCTTGCAATCCCAGTTATTGATGTAACATTTTACATCATTCGGCTGTTTTTCACAGCATTAGCAATGATGAATGGCTAAAATAGCCCAGATCATATATGTCTAATTGCATATACATTTGTCCCCATGCACATTTCAATTTACTTCTGGGGATAATGTTTGTTAATTGTACTTCTTTTGTACCCTGGTGGAGGGGAGGAAAAAGCTTCTTACCCATAAAGGGGCTAAGTGTTCTCTTCATTCCCTTTGTTCACACAAGGAGCTAAAGTCACTTCAAGAGGCACTTAATCCCATCATCCATGGTTACAATTGCCTTATAGCTTTAGTCAAAAAGAACCTGAAGTAAATGCAGCTATATTGTATAATTAAAAGAAATTCAGGTGGTTATTTGCCTGAGGCATATTCTTGGTACTAATACATAAAACGGCACTCCAGGGATCCTAAATACTGTAGTGTTTTAAACCTGATCAGCTACAGTATCATATAGATCAAGAGGAGGAAAATGCAAAGAGAGAGAGAGAAAGGGAGAGAAGAAGAAGAAGAAGAAAAGAGGGGTGTCCGAAGAGCCCCATCTCCTAGTGTGTATTGTAAAGCAAAAGAATAGAGGAGGGTGTTCTACTGTTTGAAGTGACAAGAACTTACAAACATCTACATGAAAGGGAAATAAAAATATCAAGAACAGCAGAGAAGCTGGGGTTTTAAAGAAGAGTTCAGTCACTTCCAATAATCAAAAGCTAACATCAAGATGAATCATCCCTTTTATTTAGAATATGATGTTTGTTTGTTTTTACTTTTGGAATAAAGGAACTATTATCATACAAAAAATGCAGAAAAGCATCTCTTCTTGTCTAAAGAATTATTGATGTTCTTCTACATCTATTCCTAATCCTGAAAGAGATTTTCTTAAATACTGTTCCACTACTTTTAACAGCTAATTTCAAGGCCATAAATGGCTGGAGTTCAAATTAATGAATCACACAATTCACACTTTCAGAAGTTGATTCAAGTAAGTGCAGGAAAAGTAAATTAAGCTGAACGGCAGTCATGCCAGTCTAGACATCCAACACAATCTGTACATTGATTTTTTTAATTAAATGTTTACCATGATATTTAAGAAAAACCACAAATCGCTGAATGTGCAATATTTGGATTGCTTTGATAGATCCACAAATGGTTCTAAGAGCTTTTAAACTTTTAAAGAAGTAGAACCTTGGAAACAAAAATTCCTGTCCTTCATATAAGCTCTAATTTTGATCACATTTAAGTTTGTATAAAGATTCACACTCAAAAAGGTGGGGGAGAAACCCAGGTTGAGTCTACTGCAAGTCAAATCAGCACTAAGGACAGTGTCTCTATTTCAAGCTGTCTCAGTTCAAATTACAAGGCTCTTGGGAAAATACTCAGTGTGAACAGCTCACACTAGAAGAGTGAAAAGAACTAACAATACTGTTTAAATAATCAAATGAATGACATCAGGTCTTGGCTCTCAAAGGAAGAGACTAGAGTAGGTAGCTGAGCAACCGCCTGCTAGAAAAGCCAAAAGAAGGAGGAGGGGGAGAGATGATCTACAATCAATAGCTAAGGTGGATTGTATCATACCTGAGAATAGCATTTGAAATGTCTGCATTAGACATTCATGGATATCATGTTCTTTAACAGGTATATAACAAAGTAGGCGAATGCCTACACTGAAAAGTAATTGTATTAATTCATCAAAGACATCATCTAATCTTATTAATATTTTGTGGCATTATTGCAACCTCTCGATTGCATTTTAATTCATCTTAAATTTTCTGATTTAAAAAGGACATCTAATTACACATACATTTGTTCAGAGCGATCTTTCAAGTATTTCTTCTCTTAATGCCATAGTAAAAACAATTCAAAATAAATGCCAGAGAGGAAAAAGAAAATATTTTCAAAGTCATATATGAACACAAAAACCAAAATGTAATTGATACATTTCTAAAAGAATATGGCTCAAGCATTGAATAATGAACTATTATTACAGATAAATAGGCTCATTCTATCAAATGAGCATTAACACTCCTAAAAGCATTAACACTTTTCATTAATTCATTAAATAGGTTATCACTATAATTCTTACTTTGATTGCAAATATTAAGAACTTGTCCATATTTAGTAAACGCAAGTTATGTTTGCTTAAAATAAAAGTAGAATATAAATAAACATGTAACCATGATTATCATAAAACAAGCATTTTAATATATGGAATATCCTAGAGAGCAAGTTGAATTAATTGTATTCCAAATATGTATAAATTTTGGTCTGGGATTTATGAAAGACAACTTTACATAGATTTCTATGGTGTTTTTTTTTTGTTTTACTTCATTAAGGTCATACTTCATCCTTGTAGTTTTTAAAATATTTTATCCATTAATTAACTGATTTCTGATAAACTGAAATATATTTTTAAATCTGTTGAATTCCTCTTGAGAAAGGGATGAAAACATTGCCCCTATTTCCTAAGACTGAAGCAATAGTGGATCTTTATTTAGATCCAGTGAAGACTTATTAAGTATTATTTTAGTTCTGTTGTTTATAATTGCTTTAAATGGACTTTTAAATTGCATTATTTTAACTCTGAATTAAGAGGCACTTTTAGTGCTATTGTGCTTTCAAATAATTTTCTGCTGGTTCATCACCATTTTTGGTTTATTTTCTATGATTTTATTCCATTTTTAGAGTAATTGCTGCTGCAACATAATTGGGCCATGATTCTTATCCTTACTTTTCTCACTAAAGACCCAGAATGCAGACAATTGCTTTTTCAAAACAACCCAAAACTGGAATGTTCAATTTGCTCAAGATAAAATCAGCTAAATAACTAAATTATGCCCAGCATGAGAAGAAATATTTTATGTTTAATATTAATTGGTTGATGTAGAAATGAAATTATAAATGTAAAAACATCCACAAACACTGAATAACAAAGCATCAAGTGTAAATAATCAGGAGAAATAGGCTCTATGTGGATTAGATCCAATCCACCTTGGATCTTATATTAAGAGTACAAATCCATCAAAATAACTGATCTGATGCAATTAGTTTGATTCCAATTTAATTTGTTCTCATGTGTGAAGCTAGCCACTGTGGCTTATAAAGCATGGTTTGTCTTAATAAGTTAAGTAAACCAAATGGGCTTATTTAATAAACCATAGTTAAAAAGCCACACTTTAATGTGATATATGAATTTATGTTCTAAGTTTCACTAAACCTGGTTTCAAATTGAACTAAAGTCAGCCTATGTCTTCTTGCTCATCATCAGAATCGGAAGAAATCAGATCAAGACAACAAAAGTTTTATATCAAAGGACTAAATTTTTAGTGGAACTATTAAAATTTAAGAACATGAATTCATGGTTTTATATTTATCTATATCTGGGGAATTGGGTGGGGCAATGGCTCAATGGTTAAGTAGCTGAGCTTGTCGGCTGGAAAGCTGACAGCCTAGTTTTGAGACTTGAGCATTGCATGACAGGATGAGCTTCCGTTCTTGGCCCAGCTCCTGTCAATCTAAGAGTTCAAAAGCATGCAAATGCAGGTAGATAAATAGGTACCACTTTGGTAGGAAGGTAACAGTGTTCATTGCACCTCAGGAATATTCAGATCTAGCCTTGCTTTTGCTGCAACCACTAATCCTTAGTAAAAGAACCTAGCACTTTAACCAAATGGAATCGAGGGTCTTTCTTTCCTAGGGACCAAGCTGGGGCAGGTCTGACATAAACGGAGATGAATACTACCACCTAGAGTTGGACATGACTGGACAGGGGAAACCTTTACCTTTAACTTTACCTTTACACCTACATCTATTCAATCACAGGATCAATGACACTTGTTAGGAATGCTTTATCTTGGATTTCTATGGCAAACCCCCCTTCTCTCTCTCTCTTTCTCTCTCTCATGACTTAAATGATACTTCCAATTTCTTCTCTCCTTTATTTATTTATTTTATTTTTATTAGTCATATTTCTACACCGCCCACCCTCTGAGGACTCTGGGCGGCTTACACCAAAGACAGTATACTAAATAGCATATTGCCCCCAACAATCTGGATCCTCATTTTACCCACCTCGGAAGGATGGAAGGCTGAGTCAACCTTGAGCCGGTGAGATTTGATCCGCTGATCTGCTGAACTAGCAGTCAGCTGAAGTAGCTGCAGTACTGCACTCTAACCACTATGCCACTTCAGCTCAATGCTCCTTTAGGATTTCTAAAGGAGCATGCAGCATTAAGAACTCTAAATTCCAGTTAGACTAGTAGTGAGGCACTGAGAACCTAAATGGTATTATCATCATCATCGTCATCGTCATCATTATCATCCATTTTTAATCCTTCAGAAATACCCTGTAAGTAGATCAACAGCTTTTCTCAACTCAGATGATGCACCTGTGAAAATAAGACCTTGCAATCAGCATTCAGCATTTACAATTCAATCTACACCAACTTAAGCAATGGTAAGCAATGGTAAACCTGTAACAGAACCTAACAGCCTTTTAAAAAAGTATTTTCCAAGCTAAGAGCTTGTAGTTTCTGCTTTGGGATTAATGCTGACACTAACCTTAAACATAGCTTTGGTCAGTTAAAGGGACAATCATAAAGATAAATGCCTCCTGATTTTTAAAAAATGCTTAATGAACAAATTAAAAATTCTCCCCGGGCTTTTAATCCAGAGTAGATAAATAAATACTGATTCTGTGCACAATTATTTTTAAAATAAAACTAAACAGTTAAAATGGCCAACCTGCTCCCAGAAGCCATTTTGCGTATCAGTTTACAAAGTACACGCGTGTGCACACAGTAGGAGTTTCTTATCTATCTTTCACAGGTGCCATTAACTTATATGGCTGTGATTGCCGCCAGCCACATCCATTTGGGCAACAGGGCAATACAATAAAACCATTTGAAACTTGAAACTTAAGAACTCAAAGGTGTGCTGTTCTCAGCAGGCCTCGGTTTCCTGGAATCCTCTCTCTTTCCCTTTGAAAAACTTTAATCTAGGGGGAGAATTTCAACATCAGCATCTTCCAGCACCACAGGTGCCTTGTTTATTTATTGGTTTGTTTATTTGTTTGTTTATTATTTCAGGTTTTTTTTTTAAACAGGCAGATCTGCAAAGCCAACCTTCTCTTCTGCACAATGTTTCACAGAGGCTGGGAGTCAAGAAGACAGAGATGAACATAATTACACTGAAGATACAACTATTTGGCCCATGAAAATTGTGAAAAGGTCCCCTCTTCGCTCTCCAGGGCAAAGGCATTTCAGGCAGTCGCTGTCACTCTCTGCGTGGGCAAAGGGTGGCAATGGCTAACAGATGAATAAGAAAAAGGGCAGAAAGAACACAAGGCGAGTGGCAGCTATTCAACTCCAATCTCGCTACTGATGCCCCCCTCCCCCCCTAGTATTTCTGAAGTCCTTGGAAACAAAATCCATTTCAGCAGGGAAGTAAATTCCAGGGCCTCAAGCAAACTGGACAGACTGGGTTCAGGGGGCTTTGGGATGAAGTTTTTGAAATGAACAGCTCAGGTTTTTGATATGTGAAAGAGTTGCCAAAGAGCTTTCTGATAAGGCCTGGAGAATGTGGAGTTGTGGAAGACTCACCTATCATTGGATTGCCATACATTTTCATCAGGCTTAAAGCCAAGGAATCAAAGAAGCTCTTTTATTCAGATCAACATTGTCTACTATGATTGAAACTGCAGCCTAATTCCAGGGAAATTCACTGGAACTTCCATCATGGAAAGCATCTGTCCTTTCTAGAATATTTATTTATTTTTATGACATATATTTTTCCTTTTTGTCCATAGGCACTGAACAGTTTTCCTAACACAATGCTCAATTCTTAGATTCCTGGCCATTGTGATCAGGATTCTAAGTGTTTATGGTAATTATGCAAAAGTTAGACAACACTCACATCTAAAGAATTGTTCAAAATTCTTATCACAATTCAGGGCTATCAATTCCAGGAAAGGTTTTTTTATCATCATCTGCCCTAATTCATTCACAACATTTTACACCTGACCAAGACCACCATGACACATACCGTATTATATAACTATTCTATTTCCCCCAAAAATAATCTATATTTTTTCTTACTAGAGGATATCAGTGAGGAAAGAAATTCTTTTCTGATTCTCTCCCTCTTTTTCTCTCCATCTCTCTCCCCCTCTTCTATTTTTCCCCAAAAATAATCTATATTTTTGCTTACTAACTAAGGGATATCAGTGAAGAAAGAAGGGTTGTCCTTGGAGCAATTTCAGCAGAAAACATTCTAATGTTTGATTGAAGGAAAAATAATTTGAAAATATAACATGCTATTTAAATGTGCCTTTATGGTTTGTGAAAAGGGACAGTTGTTATTATCTTAGCTACTATTATGAAAAGATTGAAATATGCATGCACACATCCACACCCACACCCACACACCACAAAGAGGATCTTATTTATAAATTGTTCTTCAGAAAAGAAGAAACAATTCTCTCAGAAGTTAAGACAGACATTCAATTCTTTGTTCGCACTGATGCTACGGGTTTTCTCTAGCTTCCACAAAAGGATTATCAAACTTGATAAACCAATTTTGAGTACTTTTTGGCATGAGTGTAAATTTCTCTCATAATGAGAGACTTTTTTTTTTTTTTTGCTGTTAATGATTGAATGCTATGTTCCAATTCCTCAGTTGGTACAGATGCTGAACCCCAAGCAGCTCACTGCTGAGGGATTTGGTCTCACTTCATCTGTGATTATGACATTATTTTACTCATGTGCTGGGACTCAACTTATTGTCAGGAACAGGCAATTATAGAAGCAACAAACAGGTTGAATGTGGCATCACTATCTAGCAATCTGGGATCTGCTTCTCCCAAAGACCTTTAGATTAAATGAAAGTCAGCATGCCTAGTAATGATGATTAATGGGGAAAAATATAATTGCACCCTTTATATTGTGAAGATAGTAGAGACTGCAATGATCTTTTGTATGAAAGAATATGACAAATAGCAAATACGCTTCAAAGCTCAAGCATGTAATCTACAATCTACTATTTGAAAAAAAAATGCTTAGCTTGCATTTAAGGTGACATAAATCTTTACTATTTAGATTTTAATCTAGAACACGGAATATTCATTTTAATTTATTCTCACTTTTACCAATAGAGTGGATTTACTAATCAGGAACACTTGTCAATACAGGTAGTTCTTGAATTTCAAAAGTTCATTTAGTGACCATTCAAAGTTACAATGACACTGAAAAAAGTGACTTATGACTATTTTTCACACTTAGAACTGTTGCAACATCCCCATGGTCAGATGATCAAAATTTGGACTTTTGGCAACTGGTTCATATTTACAACATCATGTGATCACCTTTTGTGACCTTCTGACAAGCAGAGTCAATAGGAAAGCCAGATTCACTTAACAACCATGTTACTCACTTAACAACTGCAATGATTCACTTAACAACTGTGGCAAGAAAGGTCATAAAAGGGGTCAAAACTCACTTAACAAATGTTTCACTTAGCAACATAAATAATGGGCTCAATTGTCGTAAATCAAGGACTACCTGTACTTCAGTGTTGTTTTGTTAGACCAGTTAGAGGACTATAGGAATAAATAGGAGTATTAGTTATTTATTTTGAGGCATTTCTATTCTGCTTTCCTAAATCATAAAGCATAATTATAACTTGTCTTCCATGACAAAATCAAAGGAAATAAGAAAATATTATCAACTGTACAGTATATATTACTAATTGTCTACTGTTCACGATTTACTGTTCATAAAATATTAATTTTATTTCTAAAACATGGTAATGTACCTAAATTGATTTTCAAAAATGTGGAAGTGGAACCAAATATCCCATGTAATTGGTATGTAGAAAGATGTAAATACGAATCCCATCCAAAATCTCAATTTTTACATGGTCCCAATAACTATTACTATTTGAGTAATCATCTCCAAGGTAATTCAAGACTGAAACTGACTACAGTTCTTTTCAAGCCTTTTTTGAATGTGTGTGTGAACTTCAAAGTGGATGGAAGTTCCTCAATCTTTATAACTTCCACACATTCAGAGGATGTCTGGAAGGGATCTGGGCTTGTGCTTGCTTGTATATGAGCATTATTCTCTGTGATCTGGGGCTCCGAGAAAACAAAGCCTTTTGCTGAATGCATGAAAGTCACTGATGAAATGGCTAAATGTTCACTCCTCATCTTTTATGTACTTTCAAGTTCTCACAAGTTCAGGTGAATATCTGAAGGTTTATGAAACTTTACTTAAATGTCCTGCAAAAGTGATCTTTGCCTCCTGCTATGAGGTGTGGTTGAATGGCCAGTACCTGCCCGTCCATCTGGATCTAGAAGTCCCACAGGACCTTTGCCCTGCTCTTCTCCAAGACTTACTATGGAATTTCCCATTTGGACTTGAGAGGGCCCACACACTGTTCAGATGCTTCTGCACACAATGCCAGCTACGTGGTTGCATCACTCAGTAACCATTGCCCGCATCTTACATCCTGTGTTGAACTGTCTTTGAGGCCCCTCCTCATAGTCTGCACTTCAGCTCCTGTCTAGTGAGGTAGACTTTTGTTTCTATGGATCTGGTGCTTAGTGCCTCTTCTTCTGCTGCTATGATCGGTGTCTCAGGACTGTTTTTAGTCCAGCTCTTTCAAGTCACTGGTAGGATTTCCCAATGTTTTAAAGGATAAGTTTAGAAAATAATGGTTATACACAATGAAGACATTTTCAAATTTAGTAGATGGATGCAAAGTTCTCCATACACAGGGATGTGTCATCTACCCTCAGTATTAATTGAAGAACACTCATAGTGTATGTAAATAGACCCATTACATACATAGCTAATAAATGCAAAATGTATGAGAATAAACCAAATGCAAACACAAGTTATATTAACTTCTAAAATGCCTGTATTATTTTATATAAAAACTGGGGTCATTTTCCCCAATGTTTCATACATTATTTGTTGTATAGTACCTTGATTTGCATTTTAATATGACCTATGATCTATGAGCTATTACCTGCTGTTTATATGTATACTGAGAGCTTATGTACTAGAGATAAATTCCTTCTGTGTCTGATCACACTCGGCCAATAAAGTATTCTGTTCTGTTCTGTTCTGCATATGATTTCTACTCTTACATTCTTTGAGTTGCTATCTATTTCTATCTCCAATGGATAAAGCAGTTTCTTACACCTAGATAATTATTTTCAGTTAATCTTTTAAAATCCTAGTTCCAATTCTTCAGCCACCCTACGACCTCTAAGGATTAGGACACAGATTACTTTCTCTCACATTATCTTGGCTCAGCTGACCCTTGACAGTTTAGATTAGCAACTGCAATGTTATATACAACACAAAAGGACTTATTTCTAAATACACATATACGGTGATATCACTAAGTGTTTTCTCCTTTAATTAATATTACCCCGATAATATACAATGGCTTAGTTCTAACAAGTTTTATTTGACTTTATTTGACTAATAGCTTTATGTTTAGAGATGTCTGATGTACAGATAGTCCTCAACCTATGATCACAATTGAGCCCAAAATTCATACTGCTAAGTGAGACATTTGTTAAGTGAGTTTTGCCCATTTTATGACCTTTCGTGCCACAGTTGTTAAGTGAATCACTGCAGTTGTTAAATTAGTAACACCGTTGTTAAGTGAATCTAATTTCCCCATTGACTTTGCTTGACAGATGGCCACAAAAGCTGATCGCAGAGCTCTAGGAACTGCAGCTATCATAAATATGAACCTGTTGCCAAGCTTCTGAATTTGATCCTTGGGGATGCTGCAACGGTCATAAGTGTGAAAATTGGTCATCAGTCATTTTTTCAGCACCTTTGTAACTTTGAACAGTCACTAAACAAAAGGTTGTAAGTCAAAGACTATCTGTAATAGCATTCCAAATGTTTGGTCTCATCATTGAATTCAGATGTGACTGAGTCTAAAGGATACACAGAATGGACAAACCACCTGCTTTTCGGAATTGTGATTGTAACTATCTCCTCATTTAAACCAATAACAATTACTTTAAAACAGAATGTTCCAGAACTCAAGAAATATATAGGTATTTATACAGATATCATGCCATTCAGTTCGCTTTTGAACAGAAAGGTGGGATTTCAATAATAAATACATTTTTTTAAAAAAACCCTCCTTCAAGTATTTTTAACTATTGATGACGTTATGAGATCAGTGTGGAAACAAGTGAATTGTACAAGTTTAGAAATTAATTCTTAAATTCCACAAATAGATACTAATTTAATTATTTGGTAACAGCCTGTGCTCTCTGTGACAAAAACAGGCAATGTGCATGAGAAATAGCAATAGTTTAGGAGAAAAATATCTATTTTATTTTTATTTTTTATTTTTTTTGTGGCTGTCCAACTCATACATAGGCGACTCCAGGTGGCTGACAACATTTAAAAATCAAACCCACAAAAAGTCAAGAAAAAAAGAAATAGGTCTCACAAAAACAAAAATTTCTAAATTAGGCAACAGTGAAGCCAGTTATTTAAAAGATGACTGAATACATGAAAAGATAGTTGAGGCGAAGTATTGGTTAATATTATCCTGAGGAGAGTGACAGATCTCTGCAATGCCGTAATTTTGGGATCTGAAAAGGGCCTTAAATTGTTGGATTGGAATTATCTATTTTGGATTTTTTTTTGATAAATGTATTATGTTTATGCTGAGCTATATGGCAAGAGAGCTATGCTGGGGCATGCGGAAGATCTGGTTGTTACTCCATTATGACGGTGAGAATTAATAATCCTGAAGAAAGCCACTACTACAGATATTATATGGAATACAATTATAATGTCACTCGGGTGGTTGTTTTCTTTTTTTAAATATATATATACATGAAGATATTCATTACTGATGGGGGCAGATGATAACTGAGGATTTTGAACACTCTGTTGCAATCAGGATGTTATGTTACCCTAATATGGGTGATGGAGTTAACAATCCAGTGGAAAGACATCAAAGAAGACATTATATGGATTATAAATTTAAAGTCATTGATTTTATCTATATAAGGGAATATTTTTTTAGTAGGGTGGGCAGAAGAATAAAGATATTAGGAATTGTTATGCATGGTAATTTTGTAGGAAAGTGGGTGGAGACAGGCTAGTTTATTGATTGTTTAGTTTAAGAAAAGGGATGTTTAAGAGATATATTTATGGGAGTGGAGGAAATGGATAGAGTTGAATAAATGTTAAATTAAATGTTAAATTAGGACTTATATAGCTTTACAGGGGAAGGTTGTTTTGAAATGTTATATTAATATACACAAAAGATTAAATGTTAAATTAGGATTTATTATATAGTCTTAAAGTGGAAGGTTGTTTTGAAATGTTATATTAATATACAGACATGTATGGGGGAGGAGAAAAAGGGCAGATTATTGCTAAATTGGGAGTCATAATAATATTACTATGCTAAATCAGAAGTTATTATACAATGTTATAGTAGAATGTTATTTTGAAATGTATGGTAAAAGGGGGATGTAATAATATTATTAGAAAGAAAGGGTCAGTATTTGGGGGATGGAGTAAGGGGATGGTAAAGTATTATATAATCTGTTAGGAATTTGGATCTTACTTTGAAGAAGTCACAGGGGGACGGGTGGTGAGGGGGGGTTAGGGAGGAGGGGGGAGAAAAAAGGGGGAAAAATCTGTATTTGAAAAACTTTTTCAATAAAAAAAAACATTTAAAAATCCACAATATAAAAGAAACCATAAAAATTCAAATATTGCTTGTGATAATTTGTGAGTAATTGTAATTTAATAGATATAATGGTAGACATTACATTATTATTAGCTAGGGAAAATCACATCAAACACCCGCTCAGTTAGTACAAGAGCCTCCCAGGACTGTGCACTTTCCTCATTACTCTTCTCTTTATATACCAATGATTGCATCTTGAAGGATCTCTCTGTTAAAGTACTGAAGTTTGCAGATGATAGAACAGTGATTGGTCTCATTCGGGAGGATGATGAGTCTGCATATAGACGAGAGGTAGATCAACTGGCCCTGTGGTGCAGCTGGAAAAATCTGGAGCTGAACACTCTTAAAATTATAGAGATGATAATAGATTTTAGAAGAGGCTCTCCTATTCAATCAGGAATTGAAATGGACACCTAACATTAGAACCGTCATTAAAAAGTCACAACAAAGAATGATCTTCCTGCGTCAACTCAAAAAGCTCAGATTGCACAAGGATCTGCTGATACAGTTCCGCAGAGGAATTATTGAGTCTGTCATTTGTACCTCTATAACTGTCTGGTTTGGCACAGCAACCAAACAGGACAGGTACAGACTTCAGCGCATAGTTAAGACTGCAGAAAAAACAATAGCAACCAGCCTTCCTTCCACTGAGGACCTATATACTGCACAAACCAGAAAGAGGGTTGAGAAAGTATCTACAGACCCCTCATATCCTGGATATAATCTATTTCAACTTCTCCCCTTAGGACGCCACTATAGAGCATAGCACGCCAAAACAGCTAGACATAAAGAAAAATCCCCCCATGCCATCATTTTGCTGAACACTTAATTCCCACAGCACTGTCTCATTTCTCATTTTTTTCCTCATCTTCTCCTATTGGTTTCTTATGATTTATCAATTGTTATTTGTAATTTATGATTAATGATTGTAACTAAGATTATGTCCGATGACCTTGCTATTACTTGCTGTTTATAGGTGCACTGTGAGCTAATGCACCGGAGACAAATTCCTTGTGTGTCTGATCATACTTGGCCAATAAAGAATTCTATTCTATTCTATTCTATTCTACTGTATTATGGCTATACATTCTTACTAGCTTTAAGTATAGGCTTCCTCCTATATAGTCATGTATACCAGGGGTCCACAACTTTTTTGGTCCTGTGATACGGTAGTGGTGGTGGCTTCAGTGGCAGGGGCGTAGTTTTGCATGCACAGCCTAAATCCTGCACAAGCACAAATGAAGCTTTTGCGTGCACGCTCTTTTTATGATTAATGTAAGATGGATTTGCCAATTTGATTTTTTTTTAAAAAAAAAGATTTTAAAAAGCTGTTAAAATTGCAAATAATTCTGGTTTATTTTTGTTTTTAGTTTATATAAAAGGCAAATTTCAGGCCCTAACCTAGCAGAGAAAATATATATTCACTTATCTGTGTGAATTAAAAAAAAAAACAAAACGGAAGAATATCAGAGAATGTCACTACATTGTTTGTCAAACTTTATATAGAAAGATTAATAGAGCTACACTCTTCAGAAACTCAACCTCACATTCAAATGTGAGGTTGAGTTTCTCAAAGCTTCTCAGATTTGGCATGGGTAGGTAAGTTTTACTGCAGGCAAAAAAGAAATCATCTCTATGCAGAAAATCTACCCACTTCAGAAAAGAGAAATCAAACCTATGCACTCTCTCCGTTTCGAGCGCTGGTGTGACACTACGATGCACAGAGACAAGGGGCAGGGCTTGTACTGCAATGCTGTGATGCTGTCTTTATCATTTAACCCCTTCTCCTTACCCACCTTGGAGACACTGCTGTATATTTAGCCCTCTCACCCGGTGAAGATGACAGACTTTGGACAATTTACTTCCCAGCCTTGAGTTTTAGAGTTCCTACCATACTCAATGCTTACATAATGGTTCTGTCTGGCCAGAGCACTGCTAATTCTTTCACTGACAGTTTATAGGAGTTGCTGGTCATATTTCTCAAGATATACACTATAGGTGTAACCCTATTGGATTTGGAGCTCATAACTTGACCAACCCTAACATTTGGCTGTGCTCATTTGGTTCAAATATCAGATACCACAATCCTAATTCATTTGATTTTGAATAAATCCTATCTACTTGTGGATCATCTCATAGGCTTCGGTGAATGGCAGTAGTTGGCTGGTCTTTTGGGGATCAGCAAGTAAGCAAGTTCATATCTAGTTAGTAAGCGGGTGGAAGATTATCAAGAATCCCAGGATAGAGAATTTTCTGGAATTCCTAGTTATTTATTTACATATAATTATAAATTACATTTATTTCATAAAAGGAAATGCTGTTTTTTTTTCAGTTAGAAAAGGAGAAAGAATTCTAAGAATGAACAGTATTCATGCAAAAAAAAAAATCTTTTTAATTTTCCATCTCTTTTCCCCCCTTCATTTTAGTACATGCATACATAGCATCTGGATTAACACAATGGTCTATTACAGGTCTAGGAGCCGTTACGGTAAATCAAGTAAGTAAAATGAATACTAGACAGATTTATACAATGACCATAGAGGTACCCTGGGAGCCGTTACGGTTCACAGGTCAAAACCCCACTTTTAAAAAAGCATCCATATATGTGTATATCTAATAGTACTCAGTCTCTAGAGTAAATAATGCATACAGTTTCAAAACAAAAACAAGGACTTTGGAGAAAATGAGGGGAAAACCAAAAACTTTCCTAAGCAGTGAATGCATTTCTAAGTGAAAACATGCAAATTTAAAGAAGTTTAAAAACTTGTAAGAAACCTTCACAGTTTTAGGAATAATAAATCCTTTTTTTTTAAAAAAAAAGCATTTTAAATGCAGGCAATTTAAAAATAAAAAAACAAATTGATACTTAGTTCATATTAAACAAGCAGCACATTAGCATTCAATATCAGTCATGGACTATTTTTTAATCCAGATTCCATTTCTCCTTCTAAAACAAAACCAAGGATTATAAGCAGTTGGATGTTTTTTTTATTTTGCCTTTACTGTTTTTATTGAATTGCCTGACAAATCTGAGACTAATGCTCAAATGAATGCCCCTCTTAATTATTTTCCTACTTACTGTTTTTTTTAGCTCCCACTTTTAATGCCGCATTTATCCCCATGGCCAATGTTGAAGAGTTCCCTTCATATGTTCTGAGGTAACTGTCCTGATTGAAGGAATGGCTTCACTGGTCCAAGATTACCGAAGGCTGTTTACAGCCTACACTTCTCTTTCCTCGAATTAAAAGGGCCTAATAAAAGTGAACAGCCAGCATGACACATCAAGAACTTTAAACCGTCAACTCTGACTAAGAAGAAAATCTCCCAAATTTACCCAAAATATCTGCAACACAATGGAGAAAAGAAGGAATTCATCAAAGTCTCTCTCTTAATGTAATGCTTGATTGAACTATTCCAATCCCTTTTCAAATGGGATAACCAAATGGTAAGTGACCTCAGTGTCATGTCTTAGAGAGGTACACAAGTAATACTTGTTCATTTTTTCCCTTTTATGACATTATTAAGAAGGATTTTGAAGATTGTTCCTGAATATTAAAACAAAGTCTCTGAACACTATATTGCTGGGATCCTTACATTTCCTCTCCACTGCTGGATTTTGAAGAGATGTTTGGAAAGCATACACAGTCCTGGAGAAATAATCTAGGATGAAAATATATCCCCTAAAGTTGTTTTCTTTCCATTCTCTAAATGAAGAGCCTTGTAAAGTCTCCAAGAGGTTTGGTTTTTGCCAAAATCGACTCCAGACTCCATCATTCCCTATGTTATCCTTCCTGTTAATAGTTCCCATTAATTAGAGCTGGCAGAATTTTCACTTCCTTATCAGAGACTGCCAAATCAGCGAGTGTGAAAATACTCCACTGCCAGTAACCTGGGTTGTTGGATATTTTTTCCTTCCCGAAATGTTTGTTGATTCCATGCTTGGTTTTAATTTGGAAGATTGCATTTTATATAACCAGAAACAAACAAACAGATTTATAACCAAAGATGGAAAGGCGTAACTGAAAAAAACCAAGCCAAGCATTGCAACCAAAGGCACCATTTTTATTGACTTCTTAAAAACCAAATAACCCAGCATATTAGTGTGGGCATTCTGCAACAGACATTCAGCCCCATTGTACTACTTAGAAGAGAATAAAAGGAAACCCCACTGTTTGAAATCCAGCGGAACATCCCCACAACAGAGCAGAACTGTTCCCTCATGCATGAATGGGAAGGAGATGAAAGAAAAGATGAACTTCTGAGGTGCAGCAAAACACAAAGACAACAAAAGTGCTGATCATGAGGGAATGACACAACTCATTGCAGCCAAAGGGATGAGAGAAAAAAGCTCAAAGAATGGTGTAGACAGCTAAGTGACATGTCGAAGAATGGAAAAATCTACAGAAGTGCCTTCGCTCTCCACACTTGATGAGAAACAATTAAATGTTGGTACATCTGTCATAAAAAGGATAATTGAAACCTGTTACCAGCATTATGGAGAGCAATTTAACTACCAAAATTGTAGCTCTCCAATTAAAGGTTGCCTCCTCTTATCTACACCGTTCCCTAAAAGAAAAAAAAAACTTTTAACTTCTCTGTTAATTTGCCATATTAGAATTGGCTATCAATTATATATTTCAACAGGCATATGTGAGAAGGTATATATGCATAGCTAACTTGGAATGAAGAACGAACATACGATTCAAGAGATGTTTTCCTAACACACAAGTGGCTTTTTGCAACAAAGCAAAAAAAAATTGTTAAGACAGTAGGAGAACAGGGTAATTGTTGGAAAGCTTGTGAGACCTTGTTTACCCATCCAGATGTTCCCTCGCCTGCAAATACAATGGTGCTCTAAACTAAACTATTGACTGTTGCTTTGTTGCTACTAGCTTGAGAACATGCAGCAGCCAACCGAACTGAAGAGCAGTTATTGACCCTGTCAGGATACCTGATTAATGGATAAACACTGTAATTGATTAGCAGGGAAGTGTGAATTAAAACAGAGAGTACAGCATCAATACTGAATTCTTGACAAAAGAAAGCTGACATAAAATGTAAAACCATTGCCTGCAGCTATATCTCAACTAAGAATTACTTTCCTTAAAAACAGAAAGAAATAATAACTTCAGCCCAGGGTCTTGTCCTCTGAGTGGCTCAGTCTTTTCTTTTGGTAAGGATGTCATGTATTAAACCACCAGCAAAAATGTTATGCGAACAACTCATCAATCCACCTTCGTCCTTCAAACTACGTGAGGCAGTTAAAGGACTCCATTATCCTTTCACTCCTTTATCTCTTCAAAGATACTCTAGGCTTCCTTCATTGGTTGACTCTGAAGGCCCTGCCATTATGCTTGCTGAGAACTATAAATTTTGCTTGCCCCCAGTGCCCCTCTTGACAGATTGTTTCACCCAATACTATACAGAGCAAGCCTCCACATCTCTAGGGACCCAGAGCTAAAACAAGCAATAGCAACATAGGGATCAACAGCCTACTTAGATTTCAATAATGCTGCCTGGTTGTGCTACTTGCTATGGACTACAACAGGGGCCGTGGTTAAGAGGCACATTACCTCCTACAGGATCTAGCTTCAAGTCAACCTTCAGCCACAAAAATGCTTCTTTTACTGTAAACTACTACCCTATTGCTGCGTAACGGGGTGAGCTCTCCTTACTTGTCCCAGCTTCTGCCAACCTAGCAGTTCGAAAGCATGTAAAAAATGCAAGTAGAAAAATAGGGGCCACCTTTGGTGTGAAAGTAACAGTGTTCTGTGCACCTTTGGCATTTAGTCATGCCAGCCACATGACCACGGAGACGTCTTCGGACAGCGCTGGCTCTTTGTCTTTGAAACGGAGATGAGTATCACCCCCTAGAGTTGGGAATGACTAACACATATGTGTGAGGGGAACCTTTACCTTTACCTTACTACCTTTAAGCTTATTTTGGGGGGGGGAGCGAGATAGACAGACAGAGAAACATGCCGACCTTCTTAAGAAGAGAAACACTCAATTGCTGAACAAATACATGGATTAGCAAGTAAACAGTAAGCCCAATATTTGTTTGAGAAGCTGTGTTGGGATTAGCAAGTTAGAAAATGTACCATTTTATATATTAATCTTAAAAAACAAATTTAATTAATAGTTTAGAAAAGTATAATAAAACACTTTCAGTCTTCTAAGGCATGGGTCCTCAAGCTCTGGGCAGAGGCCCAGTAGCGGGCCGTGAGCTGTTTGCAACTGGGCTGCAGAAACAGCAGGCGAGGGCATGTGCATGAGCATTCCCACTTGCATGACCAGTGAGCGAACGCATACACGTGTGCAAATAAAGTTGCACATGTGTGCGTGCTCACTTGCCAGCCACTCACATAGAACCATCCCCCTACCCTACCCCATGCTGGTCCGCAAAGCCAAAAAGGTTGGGGAAGCAAAGCACAGAATCTCTGCAAGCTGGACTCCTTTATTCATTCATACAGTAGTTATTTTATAGACAAGAATTAGATTACATTCTGAAATTATATGGTTTCTGATCGTTGCCCATCCTAGCTAAGCAGGTGGGAATTACAGTTCAAAGCATCAGCTGGTCTTCAGATGATCCACTCTGGAATAGAAGTTCGTCTTGAAATATTCCTAAATATTAGCAACTGCTCTCCTCCCTATCTGCATATAATAAATTAGCACGTTGAAAAGCTGTCTAGTCTACTTCTTTTTGAAAACAATAGAGTCTAGGCAGATCATTCAGAAAAGCAAACCCCCACTGGCCTGGCACAATTTAACATTACAGGCACCAAAAGATTCTGTTGAACATGCTGCTCAATCCCTAGATATATGGTACAACTGTGATTTTCATGCACATTCATATTGATGCAAATCCCACTGGATTCAATAGAGATTCCCCTCTTGGTACATCGTCAAGCAATTGTTTTTAGACAAAAAGACATGAATGGGATTAGACATTGTTGTTGCGTCCATAACATAGCTATACAATAATTCTACTCTGCCCAACATCCCAAATTTACTTTACAATGGGGTTCTCTCCCTTCTTAACCATTTAACTGTAGGAATGCATAAAACATAAGGAGAACATAAGGAGAACCCTGCTGGGTCAGGCCAAAGACAATTTTAGTTCAGACTTCTGTTTCTCACAGTGGTCAACCAGTTGTTCTTGGTGCTTGCAAGCAGGAGATCAAGGCTTTGCCATTATTCTCCTGCACGTGGTATTTGGAGCCATGCTGCCTTGGAGAGCTAGTGCATGTCATGGTTAAGATGCTAGAACAGTATCAGGTAGATCTACTTCGAGTCCTTCTTTAGCCATGGAAACTCATTGGATAACTTTGGACCTTTCAGGTATGGGTGTCTGGAGGCATGGTCGAAAGAAGCAAATAATGACACATGGTCACCATGACGTAAGTACTAGTGCCAGTATTTCCATAATAATGCCACTGCATGGAGGTTGACATTTTGGGCTTGCTGTGATATCTCAGATGCTAGTGAAAATGGTATCTTCAGCTAATGTAGAAAATATCTACCTGATAGATTATGAAGCCTGTGAAATCCTATTTAGTTGGATTTAATTGCTGCTGGCCCTGTTTCTAGGCCAAATGTAAATTGTGCTGAGTTTCAAAACTGTCAATGGCTTGGAATCAGCATTTTTAATTATTTGCATGAACCTGTACTGGGCATGATCAGCAATGATGAGTTGCTCATGTCCATTAGTATCACTTGTGAGGTTGATGGACAAAAGAAGCATAGATATTTCAATTATTCTCAACTAATGTTCTCTCTCAGAAAGCATCTCTAGCATCACCCCTTCCTTTTCAAAGCCCTTATAGACTGAAGTGCTTCAGATGACCAGCCTATGTTTCAGGAGTCTATGACAACACACCACAGCCAACTTGCTATGGCCAACTCACTGTGCGACAACTCACTCAGGGACAAGAATTACACTAATATTGAAAAAATAGTGGAATAAAATCATTAAAGAAAGGATGCCAAAGGAGGGATAAAATGAAACGTGAATGTCAAAAAATAAAATATTTTAAAAATTATTTTAAATGATTAAATTGAATAGTTGAATTGTTCTGCAGCGAATTATCCTGTGGCAAGTTGTCCATGGTTGCAGCAAGTTGTCTCGTTCCAATATTTCAGATTTCACATTTTAACTTGATTGCTCTTGTTTTCAGTTTGCATTACCATTTGTAAACCTATTTTAATTAATTTTCTACTAGAGAAAGATTCTATGAATTCATGCCTTAATGCTTTTTTTAAAGGCATCTTCAAAATGTTTCAATTCATTTACTAGAAGAGCGAGTTAGAAAAAATGAGCTCTCTCTCTCTCTCTCTCTCTCTCTCTCTCTCTCTATATATATATATATATATATATATATATATATATATATATATATTAATTTGATTTATATGCTGTCCTTCTCCGGAGACTCAGGGCGGCTTACAATGTGCTCAGCAATAGCCTTCATCCTTTTGTATATTTATACAAAGTGAGCTTATTGCCCCCACAACTGGGTCCTCAATTTACCTACCTTAGAAAGGATGGAAGGCTGAGTCAACCTTGAGCCTTGGCGAGATTCGAACCTGCAGTAATTGCAGGCAGCTGGTCTTAATAACCAGCTTAATAACAGGGTGCCTTAGACCACTGTACTACCAAGGCTCTTGGTCGTAAATACACAACTGCACCAGGTTGCATTTAAAACTTTCCTGGTAGAATGACTTATTTCTCTCCCAACTAACTTTAACCTGTGACACCATATGACATTTATTGAAGAGAGAGCAATAGCTTGCTGAAACCAAGGGGCCCCAATGAAAGCCCTAGCCACTTTAAATATAAAATTTCTGAACCATATCTGTGGCCAGCATTTGTGGAAAGTCAGCTCTTGAACAATGCTGCTCCATTCACCTTGTTTGCATCATACTGGCATGAGAACTCCCTAACATCTTGCATTTCAGTTGCAGAAGAGAGAAACAGTCCAAAAGTACAACCTGTTAAAGAATACAATCAAGGAGGTGACATTTCCTGTGGTTCTTCAAGCCGTTCCACTAAAGACTAAACTTTACCTTTTGTGATAAGATTTCGAAGAATAGAAATGGTTTATACAGGGATATTCAACATGAGGAGCTTATTAACCAGTTACTCTCTGCCACCAGTTTCCAAAACACAAAACTGGAATTAAAATATGACTGCAGAGAAGAAGATTAAACCTCCTTTAAACCTCCTTTTAAATATATATTAAATGAAAACTTCAATAACTTACCCTCAAGATTTAATATGACTGCCTGTGAAACACTGAAAATTATTACTTGAAATTTCATATAAGAACACTGAAAGCTCATAACTCATGGCTCCTTGCATTAATTTGGCCTTTAATGATTGTCACTGATATCATCAAAAGATGCTTCAGATGCTTTGGTGGCCATGTATATTCTAATATTGACCTTTAATATAGAAGTTTGTGAACAAAAGTTTAAAGATCCAGTGTACGTTGGAAAAATAGTTTTTCTCAAGAGCATAGTCTAATCGAGAAGTGGAGCTCTGCTGGTGAGAATTTTCCTGAAGAGTTCTTTCCTACTTTGTGGAACAATCAGGGATCATGCATTATGTGTAATCTACCAAAAGTTACTGAATGACATCACAATCAATTTGGCAGGATGCATAATAACAATGATCTTATTTAATTAGGAGCATCTTCTCATTGGAGTAGGCAAAACATTTGCAAATTGAAGAGAGATGTGGAAAAATCGCAATTTACAGGTTTAAATGGGTGATCAACATTCCACTTACAAAGATTCTTGCAACTTCATGGCAGTGAAGAAAAAATGCACTTGGAATATCTTTTCCTTTGCTCGTATTGCTCCTACAAAAAATAATATCAGGGCAGATGCTTTGCACCACAAAAGAATTTTGAAAACCATCATTCCTTTTCCAGTCAGTTTGTTCATACATAGCAAGATACATATATTTTCCCCAAATAGAAGCATAAACAATATTAGCCATAAACTGTTGCTATACTATAGAATGATTTCTTAGAACTTCAACAGAATTATTTAAATACAAATATTATGCAACTAATTTTCTTCTGTTGTTAAACTACATGGATACTAAATCTAATTTTATAATGTTGCTAACAACAGCATCCACACATTTACCCGTATCTGTTGGAATGCAAATACATCTAACAATCATGGAATTGAACAGCAACTCATAGAGGTGCCATTTTAAGATATGCATTCTCCAAACAGTTTTCAAGTTTCAAAGATCTCTCAAGTTTAGCTTTCAGGTCTTGGCATATCATGGAAAGAGTGGATGAATATAATGCTGTTTTCCTATCGTAACCTTGCTTGAAAGTCTTAATGGATTAATTGATTGACTGAAGTATGAATTGTTCTTAATGCAAAGAATCCTTTGCATTATCCAAATTAAAAAAAACCAATAAAAAGCAGAATTATTTTTGTAAAAAAATCAATTAAAGGGGAATTGCTAATGAGAGTAAGTGATTAGGAAAGGCAACTAAAAAAGGTGAAGCTTTAAAAGATGCCTAAAATATATCACTGTTTAGACACCGAGTACTAAAGAACATAGATTATTTGTGATAGGTGCCACTAGGGAGAACACTTTCCACTCTGTCCTGGCCACTTTTTACAGAGGCATAATTGAGAGCATTTTAACAAACTGCCTCATTGTTTGGTTTGGTGGCAACAGTGACTCAGGTAGAAGGCCATACACAGAGTGGTAAAGGCAGCTGAGAAGATTATAGGAAGCTCACTTCCCATTATTCAGGATACTGCTTATAGGCACTATATGCTTAGCGCTCGAAGCATTGCTACAGACCCCACATACCCACTTCACGGCCTGTTTCTGTTGCTCCTCTCTGGGGAAGTATCTATAGCTGGACTACTAGATTCTGTATCAGGTTTGAGACTTACACCATCCGTCTTGTAAACTCGCAGGATTATTTTTTTCGGCATGTATATGTATACATTTGAACTAGACTGAGATGTTTCTCTGTGTCATATATGAGTGTGGGGGGGGGAGGTATTTGCATAATGGTTATCTTTTGAGAATTGAATGCAATAAAATTTCATTTTAATGTATGCTGATTAGTGTACGTTAAAGTGATAATAAAGATTCTATTCTATTCTATTCTATTCTATTCTATTCTATTCTATTCTATTCTATTCTATTCTATTCTATTCTATTCTATTCTATTCTAGCCTAGCCTAGCCTAGCCTAGCCTAGCCTAGCCTAGCCTAGCCTATCTTATACTATCCTATTCTATCCTATTCCATCATCCCCAGTGGCAGTCTCTAATAGTATTACGTCTATGACCCAGGCACTGGTGAGAAGTGAAGCAATGGAGCCATAGCTAAATGTCAAACCTGATGTGTCAGAACATCTATACTTTGTCAATCTTGCCACATCAACTCCAGATTAATAAAACTGTTGGGTCCATCATAATGTTTTAAATCATCCAATACTCCCTGCTTCTTACCCATAGAATGATCCTTCAGTGACTATAAAACATTAGACCAATGCAACTCACTGGATCTAGAATTCAATCTTAAAACAAGCAGAAAATGACACCGGAGGGACAAGAAGTGATTACTTAGAATAGAAATCTAAGGAGTAAGGATTATTAGTAAGGAGTTAGTATTATTAGTTGGTATAATTAGAAATTAGTACAGAGTTACTGATACACTTCTAGAAAGGAATAATTGAATCTCTCTCTTTTTTTTTTTTATTGCAAAAGTTTTACAATTACATTTTCACCCCTTTTTTCCCCCCTCATCCCACCCCAAACTTCCCAACCTCCCTAACCCACCCTAACCCTCCCCTCTCCCCCAGACTTCCACACAGTATACTCATATCAAGTAGAAGGAAAAACCCTCATTTGTATATAAAACTTGAACCCCAAATAATTGAATCTCTCATTTGCACTCTATAACTGTCTGGTTTGGCACAGCATAAGAAGACAGACACAGTTTTAAATAGATAATTAGGATTGCAAAAAAAAAAAAATTGCAACTAGCCTTCCTTCCATTGAGGACCTGTATATTGCATGAGCCAGAAATAGGGCTGTGAAAATATCTACAGACCCCTCCCATCCTGAACATAAATTGTTTCAATTTCTTCCCTCAAGACTACTCTATAAGCCAGGGCATTGCACACCAAAACAACCAGACACAAAGGCAGTTTACAGTGGTGGGTTTCAAAATGTTTTACTGCTGGTTCTTGGTGGACGTGGCATGGCTTGATGGGCGTGGCTTGGTGGGCATGGTAGGGGAAGGATCCTGCAAAATCTCCATTTCCTCCCGATCAGCTGGGACTCGGGAGGCAGAGAATAGATGTGGGTGGGGCAGGTCAGAGGTGGTATTTACTGGTTCTCCAAACTACTCAAAATTTCTGCTACCGGTTCTCCAGAACTGGTCAGAACCTGCTGAAACCCACCTCTGGCAGTTTCCCCTCAATGGTAACACTCTGCTAAACTAATTCCCACAACACTGACTTATTCCCTGGGTTGTCAAACCACATAGTAGGGCTGTATTACTATTACTATTATCCTTCTCATCTTTCCTATTACCTATTTCCTTAGCTTATTATGACTATAACTTTGTTGCTTGTCTCTCATGATTTATGTTGATTGCTTTTATTTAGTATCCTATTATGATTTATACTGATTATTTAGTATTCTATGACTATCACTGAATGTTGTATCTTATGATTTTTGATTATTGTATTTATGATTATGATCATGATTTATCACTTGTTGCTTGTATGTACACTGAGAGCTTACATATCAGAAACAAATTCCTTGTGTGTCCAATCACACTTGGCCACTAAAGAATTATATTTTATTCTTAGGATAACTATCCAAGCAAAAAAGGATTTTAAAGCAATTTCTGTGTATCTAGGCAGCCCTTTGGGTATTGGCCCAAGGGCTCCTATTACTATTGGTACCACCATTGATTTCTTCTTCCATAATCGCTCAACTTCAATTTGCAAATCACAAATTTTGTTTTAGTAGTAGTAGTAATAATATTAATAATATTTAGCTTCTTCATTTCCTATGACTTTCTCTATTTTACCAATTCTTATTGTTTCATTGCAATTATTATTATTATTATTATTATTATTATTATTATTATTATTATTCCTATCAATTGCTTTTCCCTTACCAACTTCTCATATAAAATCAGACTTCTCTTCCCAGTGGGTAAAAAACGGCATCCCGGAAGGAAGGCCATGGTTTTTCAATCTCCCTTCTTCCTCCTGCATTGTACATATTGTGTAAGGCGAGTGCATGCTTGAATAGTTATTTGTGTTATGCTTGGAGCAGCTGTATGAAAATGAGATGCACAAATCCACTTAATGGATTTAGACAGTAAGTGACTGGTGGATTATGATTTAAACTTTATTGAGCTGTACAAATACATAATTCGAATACCAGGTTTGTTACTCTGATTTCAGCTTTAGTGTAGAATTACTAAAACGATGTTTAAAAAATACCAACTTCCTAACTTGGTTTCTTAAAACGTTTATATGCAAAATAGATTCTTTCCATGTCTCAAATCAGAGTACCAAGAGCACTTTTCAGAGAGAAAGGCTAAGTGGATTATACTTCAGATTTTCCCTCTATACCTGAATTTCGGCTAAAGAATAAAAACATCCTCACATACATACATATGGAATCAATTAACTGAATAAAAACAAAAACTCTTTAACGGAACTGTATTTCTCTTTCTATTCTTCCAAGAACAAAAGGGTGTACAGTATGATAAAATATAATGAGGGAAGAACTGGAAATTCAATAAATACTACTGCATGATCTCTTGATATGATTGTTATGTATTACAATATGACACATGAAAATCTAATTCCATTTTTATATAGTTATATAGTTGGGGTTTAGAGTCATCCCACACAGCAACATGGGTGGTATATAAATCTTACATATCAGACAAGCAGTCTGATATACATTCCTCAATAAAATATTTGTTCATTATTGTTTTTTAATATTGATTGAATACAACTTTTTTCCAATTTCCTTCCCCCCCCTTATCTAAAAAGAATTAGACATTATTCAAAGTGGGATCAATCTCAATTTTTAGAATATTTAGCACCTGCCAATTTCTAGCCATATACTCTCCTCTTTTCAGGTTACCTATTCAAAACCACCTACTCTGTGTCACAAATTATGTGGCCAAATGTGCTGTTTGGATATGGCTTCCATATGGATCATTTAGGCTCTTTTTTGCTGTTCTGTTTAGCCATATTAGCTAATGTGGCTATGAAAGTGACCTAACCTGTTAAACATAGGAGTAAGGACATAAAATTTGACAGGTTGATATAAATTGATTACGACTGTGGTATACTTTGGCCTTGATCTCCCAAAATTGTCCTGGAGCATATGAGAGCATTTAAGGAAGACATGGAAGAGTCTGAGAGAAGACATGAATGAGGCTTGTCTTGGATTTGTTCTTTGGAGGCCAAATGAGGGGTGGGCTGCTGGGGGTTCGGAGAGGTTCGGTAGAACCTCTAGCTAAAATTCTCTGCAGTTCGGAGAACCGCCAAATCCCACTCCTGGCTGGCCCACCCTGCCTGCCCTGCCCAGGAGTCCCCATGCGGCCCATTTTGGCTTGGGGAGGGCAAAAAATGGGCCTACCGTAAGTTCGGGAAGGCCGGAAACGGGTCTGTTTCCGGCCTCCAGAGGGCCTCCAGTCGAGGAGAAGGAATACTGCTGATTTTGCTCCCCTTGCAATTTGTTCCTCCCCAATGCAACTGCTTTTGCGAGGGGAGCAAAAGCAGCAGCATTTCTTCTCCTCTGTTGTGCCACGTGGCCCCAGCAATGGAGTGGTCTTCCCTCCTCCAATGTCCTGAGCTCTGGATATCCTCAAAAGCTAAGTGTGTGATTGATATGGGGTGGGGTACAGATGAGACACTTAGGGATTTTGGGAACCCAAGGGGTAGGAAGAAGAGCATGATATATCTCAAGGGGGAAGCCTTGGGAGGTTTTCCGGGTGCACCTGTGCCTTCACTAGAACTCCCATGGTCTCTCCCACCCCTGAGTCACCCTAAGTTCTACGTAACGATGGGTGCATTTGCTTAATGAATGCATTGGAGAAAGCAGGGTTGGGGAGATCATTAATTATGCATTTCATTTAGGTACAACTTGACCTTTGACAGTAATGGAGAGGCTCCATTATTGTTGTAAATTGAGGACTACTTGAATTCCACCCTGAAAGACAGGGGTGGGTTCTAATTTTTTTTATTACCGGTTCTGTGGGCGTGGCTTATTTTGTGGGTGTGGCTTGGAGGTCATGTGACTAGGTGGGCATGGCTAGCTGGTCAGAGTCATTTCTGGAAGGTCCTCGCACTTACGACCAGTCCTCGCACTTACGACCTGACTCATTTGCTTGCTTTTAACACTGATCAGCTGTAGGACGGCCCTCTGAAGACCCGCGGCAAGAGTTTAAACAGTTTTTTCCCCTCTAGTCATCAGCTGGGACTCAGGAGGCAGCAATAGATTGGGGGTGGGACCAAATAAAAGGTAACAATAACGTGGGGGGCGGGGGGGAGAACCAGTTCGGTGACGTCATATCATCACTGCTACCGGCTCGGCCGAACTGGACCAAACTGGGAGGAACTCACCACTGCTGAAAGATCAGAAAGTTTCTTGATTCACCAAGACCAACTGGGATCCTAAAATGCTGGATATAATTTGAAGACTGATGATTCCTCAGCTTTATAATAATAGGGAATGCTTCATTTTTTTAAACTGAGAGACTTCTGCATATAGAAGCTTTAATCTATAGCAAATTCATTATTTCATATGATTCTGAAGAGCAATTAGTCACTGCAGATGATGGATACCTTTCATTTCTCATACCTATTCCTCAGGATATCTCGGCATATGCCCTTTTATTTTATTCTTTATTTATTCTATTCATTTTATTCTTAAATATTTCTTAAATTATTAAATTAAATTATTCTTAAATAAATGTCTGCCACCATAAGACTTTCCCTGGGAAAAAATCATGGATAGGAGCAATTTTTTTTTTATATAAATGCAAATCAGGCTGAAGTAATTATCATATATGCTTTGCCTCTATAATTTACAATTGTAAAACATTAAGTTCATGAGATCGGTAATAATCCATCACCTCTCAGCCTTTTCTAAATTCCTGCAATGGATAATAATGACCTGCCAATGAAGATGATGTAACAGATTAAGGACGTAACATATCTGAAATACTTTGAGCGCCCAGAAGCACAGAATATTTTAAGGTAGCTAACAAGAATGTGTATGTATACATACGCGCCTACACATGATGTGCAAAAGAATACTTGATGCATAATTCATGTCCTTAATAGTACAACGTGCACCAGCACTGTTTTAATTAAAGGCATTTTCTGTTCCTACAAAATGTCTCAATGAGTCAGAAGGAATCGGGTTTTCCAAACCATAGCTTCCAAGATCATCGGGGTTATTTTGTGAATGACACGTTTCTAAACATTAAAGCACCGACTGGAATACACATTAACACATTCGGTGATATACTATAAAATGTGAACCTTGCAGACGGTGAAAAAAAAAAGGGCCACACTTGAGGTACAGAACTTTTACGAGGATGGCAAACTGAGTATATAAAACATATTAAAACACTTATCTTCTCTACAGCAAACAGTAATTAATCTTTTCAACCACCCATGCAGTATTTAAATGACACTTGCAATGGTGGAATGGTGGAAACAACACCTCCAATGCTATTGTATTTGTGGCTGAAGCTAATCATTTTTTAAAAAATTTTAAATGCAGCAGATAATAACATTTGTATTTAAGATGGAAACATGAACAAACCATGTTTATTTCTTTTCCTCAGTTAATAAAATTAGTAAACTCTAAACCTACAACTAAAAAGAAACTAAGAGTTTCTGCAAGCCTCAGGGGATTAATTTGTCTTCTGTGAAATGACATTTTATTCCCAAATCATTTAACCTCTGACTTGTCATAACTAGACCACAGCCCATTGAACTGCAATTTAGCAACATCATTCAAGGTGACATAGCAGCCTATCATGAATGAAATATAAGCAGCTGATGAACACCTAATATATCTTGAAAGAAAAATCCTGTTGTCTGTGGCGAGGTTACGTTCCAACAACTGTAGAATCAGAAATGATCCAGGGACGTGCATAAGAGCACCAGCATGCCTACCGTCCCTGTCTTAATGTTCCCTTTAATTGTATTCATTTTATGTATTCAATTCATGCTTATACTTATATATATTATCTAATATGTACTCGACAAAATAAAATAAATAAATAAATAAAAATAAAAGGATAATCCAAATTGACCATTCAGCACTGCCAGCGTATCTGCCCCAAATATGAAAGGTGAATCCATCCAATATGAATAAACTACTTTTTTGTTAGTGTGTTTTTATTGAGCCAAATCAGATATATGACTAGAAAAAGAACCACAATGAAGTAAATAATTTTACCATATGTTCTGCCATCTATGATGATAGCAAAGCCACTGAAGACCTAGATGATCATCCTGAGGTTGCCAAAGATTACCCATTTTGACTAATGTGAAAGAAGACTCCATATTTTATTTTATATCCATAAGGTAAATGTATAAAATGCCTTTAGAAGTCACTTTTGAACGTGAACTTATAAAAATGCAATTCTGAGATATAAAATAACTATATGCAAAACATTCCATCCCTCTAGAAATGGTTGGCAATAGGTCTGTGCATCTATTATGCCTATTGTTGTATAAATATGTGTAACAGATGTACACAGCTACCGCAAACCATTTCTACATGGATGCATAGCTAAAGAAACATGTTGAAGTTTTAGATGCCTCAACTGAGCCGAGCTTCGTTAAAATGATGTGTTTCTTTATGAGAGCTTGTCCATAATTATCTGCCAATGAAAGAAAATATTTGTAGCTCAGGATTGAACTGTGGAGTCCTTGGTGCTCTCTGAGCTTGGTTATTTAATTGCAGACAATTCATTACCCAACTAGGTAACTTCTTCAGTTACCTCTGAGAGCAAACCCCACTCCCTTCTGCCTCCAAGATGCTATCTACTTTGATAATAAAACATCTGTAGAAAAATAACTAAGCTCAGAGAACACCAAGGACTCCATAATTACCTGCCTCAAATGTGGAAGTTTTAGAGGAGGCCAAACATCTTTGTTTTTGATTGATAGTGTAGGAGCACTCAATCTGAAAGCATCCATACTGAAGTAATTTGACTGGTTCCAGAGAGAGAGATTATTATTCTGCTCTTTCCAGCATTAAACCAATATGGTTTCCTGCTGTCACTTTTCAAAACAGGTCTTTACAATGAAAGAAATGGCTTTGCTGGCCAAGGCTTCAATATGTATGCTATTCACCTTTCAAACAGGAATCCTCAAGCTATATAATTAACATTACACTAAGTGTTGGCTTCTTGGCCAAAAAAGAAAGTCAAGGGTGGGAAGGGGCTCCAAGAAAATAACCAGCTGATTAGCTTATATTCTAATCATTTAAATTTCTGAAGAGGTTTGTTACAGATACCAAGTATACAGAAGGTTAAGGTTCCTGAAGTGAAATCAACATTTTCTTTAAAAGCCTCCCAGTATTACTCTATTGCAGGGGTGTCAAACTGGTAGCCCACAGATTGGATGCATTACGTGCAGGCCACGCCCACCCCAGCTCCGCGAAAGGAAATAAACATTGCGATATGTCAGATGACGGCAACGTGACACAGCAAGTTTGACACCCGTGCTCTATTGTAGGATAGCATATATCTCACAATATAAATTTAATAAATAAATAAAAAGTAATTTCTGTCTCACTACATTTGTACAGTTCCTTCAGAGATTTAGCAAGCATAAAATAGGGATAATTTGATATTCTTTGTTCACTGGTATCTAATTTTTTACGAATTGCCTCCCCAAAAGACTCTTAAGCAAATTTAGCAACTGTCGGAGTAAGGAAATTCTTTTTTTGAATCACTGTTTAGTTAAAGTTGGTGGCCAAGAGATAAGAAAGATGTTGAGACTCTAGAAGAGCATTTGTCTGAAACAGTATAGGTCTCCTGCTTGAGCAGGGGGTTGGACTAGAAGACCTCCAAAGTCCCTTCCAACTCTATTATTCCGTTATTCTGTTAAAGAAAACAAAATGAAAGACTCGATCATCAGTTCTCATAATGAAAGATTGTACAAAAAGCAACCCACCAAAGGTTTGTAAAGTATAAGCTGATGGAGACTGACGGAGTCATGGCTAATCAGAAAACTGATCTTGGAGCTCTGGTAGATAGACCAGGGACAGCAGTTCCCCTTTGATTGACATTAGGAAAAGATTTGAAAATAAGATGCCCAATATTGGTTTGCACTCACAAAAATCTAAAATGCAACTTTATTTGATAGGCCACAAGCGGTTCTTTTGGAAGCACCTTAAAAATAATATTTTAAAGTTTTAAAGTTGAAAGACTTTCAGAAACAGTGGTGGGTTTTTTTCCCCCAGGATCCAATCTGAGTCAGTCACTGGGACCATAGGCTTATTTTTCCAAGCTTTCAGGCTCATTCTAGAGCCCATTATCAGGAAACCTCTGACTTTCCAGAATATCTGCACTCGGCTGTTCTACATATGGTATTTATATAGTGCCTGGTTGTGTGTTGCTTTTAGTTGTTAATTAGGGTGTTGATGGCTGGCTATTAAGTCCTCGACTGTTGTTTCTTGTGCCTCTTGTGTCCTCAGCTCCTAAGCACCTGATAAGCTGGTGGTAAATCAGAACTCCTGTTCACTGACAAGGAGCTCCTTTCCCAGGCTTCAATTATTTCTCTGGCTATTTTTGTCCCTGCTCAGCCAACAATCATTGTAGCTGTGAAATTAAATGCATGTCCTTGTTCACTGCAGTGGAGGTTGCCAATGAGTTCGGGTCTCCTCGTCTAACTGCTTGCTTGTGTTCTCTTAGTCTGGTGGTTAGCTTCCGTCCCATCTCTCCTACATAGTCACAGTGGCAATTCATGCAGGGAATCCAGTAGATTACATTAGAAATTTCTTCCACCTCCAAATGATTTTTGTGTTGAATGATTTGTCCTCATATGGTAGCCTCTGAGCGATGGGTGATGCCCACTTACAGATCTCGGAAGCTGTATTCTACTGCTTCCAAACGTTTTTGATGTATAGCAGGGTGTACCATATAGTTGATCTTGTACCTTCTTTCTTCCTTCCTTTCTCTTGCATGTTGCATAGTCATCTTGTGATAAATGCTTGTGGGTACCCATTCTGCCTGAATTGTTCATGTAGGTATCTGCTATCCAGTTGCTTTGCTTGCTTGCTTAACAATGGACATGCTGGTCATAAGTTGAGGACTATATACCATAGGGAGGGGCCAATTAATCATAATGCTCCCTATCTTGAATGTTTTGATCCCCTGCCCCACAGATGCACAAGTTCTCAGCCCAACATACTTCACAGTTGTTGCAAGTAAAAAGTATAGGAGAGCCCCTCCCCAATAAGCCGGCTTGAATTTGAGAGGAAAAGAGGGATATAAATATAACGAACATACAACAATATAAAACAATCACAGCTAGTTATGTATCTATTTCTTTCTCTTCAATTTTCCATTTTCTTTCGGCATGCCACTAATTCCTCAGTGCTTGGCTTCCAGTCCCATAGCAAGTCTTTCCTTTCCATTCCTATCATGCTTGCTTCATCTTCTTCTTTAGCAAATGGCAGCATCAGTAAATTCTTTTTTGTTGTTGCTTCTATTATAGGGCTATTAAAAGCACTGAAGTGAATCGTATTAATTTATTTATTTCAAGATTAAGAAGGCGGCCCAACTCAAACAGTGTGGCAGCATTCCACATAAATACGCAATAAGCAAAAAGAGAAATATATGCATATACGTATATGCACAAACACACACACACACCTCCTTCCCTCCCTCTCTTTTTCTATGTAGAAGCTCTTTTTTATTTTGTAACCTCTGCCCTTGTTAAATTAAAGCCTATATTTGAAGATGGTTGTCTGAGTTTCTTAGAGGTAGTTATTCTTCGCTTCACTGAAGAACAATGCATAAATCAGCTGCTATGTATTTCACACCCTTCATTTCTTCATTCATCATACATGAGTTCACATAGTCACATAAACAAACAGTAACAAATACATACTTTGCTGGGCTACAGCTGCCAAAAAAGACATATTTAGCTGTTAGGTTCTATATTCTTTCTCATCATGAATCTGCTCAGCCCCAGAAGTGACTTTAATCAGACACACCCATTTCTGATTTGGATCCAGATAAAAAAAATTAGCAGTTTTTATGGAATGCACCCTACACCCTGAACATAAACATGAAATCAAAGAACTCTCTGCAAATCAGCCTGAATAGCCGAAACAGCAATTCCCAGTTGCACTGATTATCATAAAATGTAATACTACAGTATTTAGTACGTATGGAAGAGATTAAAAAAAAAAACCCACACTTAAAATGTGTTTAATTAAAGGGAGATCCTCACAGCTTGAAATGGGTTCTTCACATGTTTCCTGAAAAACAAATTTAATTTTATAGGATGCTTTAACTAATTACAACATCAAACTTGGGAGCTGCAGTTATAAAAAGGAATACAGGAGAGATGATTGTGCACAGAAGAGAAATTATGTCTGTACATGGTACTGGAAGAAAAAAAAATTGAGCAAGCATAAAAGTGATAACTACTCTGATGCGGTTGGATAGATGGCTGGGTGGAATCTCATTGGATGACACCTAGCCCCCTGCTTCATGGCTGAAGCATGAAAAAATGATGGCCATCTGTTATATTTGCAGATATTCCAATCTTTATCTGTAGGAAAATAACAACAATGCTCGTCTAAAAGCCGCAAGAAACATGCAGAAGAAATTGATTGTTGCATCGAACCTTTTTTCAAGGAAGCTGAACCAAAATAATGGGCACCATGTGTGCCCTTTGCCCATTCTGATTTTAATTCGAAAGTACTGTAGGACAAGAAGAGTGGTGACTAATTTGAGGATGGGGGGAGGAGGGAGAGAAAACCTGGGCATGACAAATGAAGTACCTACAATGTGCAGGAAGGACTTTAAAATAACTCAATGTAGGGTTTAAATTGTCCCTAAGTTGGATTTAGCTTCCTTCCATTTACCTTTTTTTTACTGCATTAACATTTCTTTTGTGACAGCTGCTGCTGGGAACCTATTGTAAATTTAGGCAATTAGGACTTTTGTTCTGTCTGTCCCTCCCCTCAGTCAATGCTATACTATAGCATCAAAGGAAGCTAATTCACTGTAGGTTGGTTCCAACTTTAAAATCCAAAGCAAAAAGTATGTTAGAACTCACTGCTGAGCCCGAGTCAAATATATTGTAACTGGCTTTAAAATTGCTGCTTTAAGCTTGTACAGTTCCTAAAATATTAAGTTTTAGCCGTCCTGTACAATGTTCACAATTGCGACCACAGAAATAGACACCAGTGTTAAGCTGGCATATTCTTCCTGTTCCTGAATCCAAAGTAGAGGTTAAAAACTGATCTAAGATTTCTGGAATTCCAAAAACAATCTTCTTTAAGACTGCTACACTAGTCATGGTACAATCATTCATAATATGTCAGAAAAATGTAGTAAAAGCAGAAAACCTCAGAGCCAGCTACTGCAATACTGAGAAAATTCTCTCAGTACTCTACTGTTCCAGGGTGCAAAGAGTTGAATTACTTTCCTGTTGGGAGGGGAAACCCAGATGTTAAGGAAAAGAGATGAGCCTGAGTTGTCATCCCTTCCCTGCCATTTGTAATAGGCAGTGTAGCAATTTTGGCTTTATTTAGCATTTATCTAATTAATATTGACATTAGAATTAGGACCTTTTTTCTCTTCTTCAATGGATGGAAACTAATCAAAGAGAGAAGCAACCTGTATTAAGGAGAAACCTCCTAACAGTGAGGCCAATTAACCAGTGAAAAAGAAGTTGTAGGTGCTTCATCACTGGAGGTTTTTAAGAAGAGACTGGACAACCACTTGCCTGAAATGGCATGGGCTCTCCTGCTTCAGCAGGGGGCTGGACTAGAAGACCTCAAAGGTCCCTTCTATCCAGGGCTGAGTTCTACTTACCTTTACTACCGGTTTGCAACAGGAATGCGCACTTCTGTGCATGCGCAGATTGTAAATTATGACGTCCGGGCAGGTGGGCGGAGCCTCCCGCCGCTTTTACTACCGGTTCTAAAGACCTGGACAGAACCGGGTCTTTAGAAGCCACCACTTCTTCTATCCTATCCCATCCCATCCCACCCCACCCCATCTCATCCCAGGCTCTCTGACAGGCAGTGCCAGCTGGGAAAGAGGTTTAGAAATAGTCTTGTAATTATTTCCAGACTGATAGGCATCCCTGTTATCTTTCTGAAATTATTTTGCACAGTCACTTTGGTTTTATTTTAACACTGTTTTTTCTTTTGCTATGTTTTATAGAATGCATGGTTTATTATTATAAGATGCCTTGAGGCAGTGGTGAAATGCAATTTTTTTTGCTACCGGTTCTGGCGGCATGGCTTGGTGGGCATGGCTTGGTGGTGGGGGTCATGTGACTGGGTGGGCATGCCCACTTTTTTAAAAAAAATTTAAAGCATTTTTTACTACCTATTCGCCCAAACCAGTAGTAAAAAAATGCTTTTTAAAAGTTAAAAAAAAAGGTTCCGAGGATTGCATGGCACAGCTGTGATCATCGGAACATTTTTTTTACTTTTTAAAGCATTTTTTTTACTTTTTAAAGCATTTTTTTTACTACCGGTTCACCCGAACTGGTAGTTTTTATCACTACCGGTTTGCCCGAACTGGAGCGAACCAGTAGCATTTCACCCCTGCCTTGAGGCTCACAATAAATAGAAAGGAAAGGCATCACTTGAAGTTATTATTATTGAATGAAATTCAATTTACTATAGTAAATAAATTGATTTGAAGTAACCTTCTACTATAAACAAAAGTCCTAGGCCCTTCCTATATCATGAGCTTTAGAACAGGGGTCCCCAATCCCCGAGCCCACTACCGGGCTGTGACCTATTCGGAACTGGGCCGTGAGAGCAGTGGGCCGGCGCATGTGCACGTTGCACAGCTTGACTTGTGCAAGCATTGGACTGGCATGCACTTGTGCACACACGCACACACAGCTCAACTTGTGCAAGCTGAGCTGCACACGTGTGCCAGCCCATCACTCGCACAAGTTGAGCTGTGCGCACATGAGCCGCCACTTGTGGGGCCCGGTTCCCCTCTCCCCCGCAGCCGAGCCACCAAGCTGCAAAGGTTGGAGACTGCTCCTTTAGAATACCAGAAGGATATGATATATGAAATTTGGTTTGGAGAAGTTCTTGAAGTATTGGGCTAGTATCCATGAGATCAGGAATTCTAGTCGTGTTAGGTATGAAATGATTTGGGGCCAGTTTTTCTCTCAATCCTAAAGTCTATTCCTTAGGAATATCGTTGCGGAGGGAATAAGAGGTGAGAGCATCAGCTATGCCATCTGAGAATGTACTGAAATAAAAATGGGATATAAATTAAATAAGTAAATAAATCTGTCAATGCTGAATTTGTGTATTAAAGTAACCACGTACAGCTTTAATCCATTGTAAATGGGCTATATGCCAATGGAAGCTAAGAAGAGATTCAGAAGGATAATAAAATCTGAAGTAATAATCTATTTCCAAGTGTTTGGCTTTATTCCCCTCCTTCTATCCTGACACAGAAGGAAACTGTCAGAAACATATGAGTTTGTTTTATAAATTCAATTTAAACAAAAGAACAACTGTGTTCAAGAAACTGAGCTTGGAATTTTACAAGCAAAATTGGTATTAATTCTTTGGAAGTCCCATGGGATTATAGTTACACAGTCCAAATAGGGATCCAAGTACATCAAATAATATCAGCACAGAATTATGTGTTGCTGTTAACATAATTTAATTTTCCCCAAACCTTTATTGCAAATGTGCAGCAATAACTTTTTCAGTCCAGAACAAAGTCACTGCCCAATTCTGACTTGTCCTATAAATTCTGCAAAATTAAATTGACTTGTTAAATCCTTTCTTTCAAATTGTCAGCTTGCACTAATACCTTTAAATATGCCATTTTAATATCGTATATCTGACACCTTCTATACTCATGCAGAAGAAATAGGTTTTAAAAACCCACATAGAACAAGAAATGAATTAAAATAGTAAACCATAGAACAGATAAAAATAAAGAACTGAAACATAAAAGCTTTTTCCTAGAACATGGTTTGCTTTTTTATTGTCCAATTCCTCAGGTTTTATTCTTTTTTATTTTAAGGCCTTACAGTGAATGTAATAAATTAGCACTATGCATCATGATTTTAAATATGAGAAATCTGTTAGAAGTCATCAGTTTTATTTTCAGGCTAAATACATTAATTTAATTTAGACTTTTTATTGAACCCTAATTCTCTTTTTTTGCAATTTCATTTTACAATCATTTTTATAATGATTAGACAGGATAGATAATGAAAAGAAGAGAGCTATAATGTAACTTTAGAAAAAAAAGGTTGAAATATAATTGTATTTGTAACTACTCTGAGGAATATTGGAAGTCACTTCTTTATATCTTTCTTTATATGTGTTCTTTATATGTTGTTCTTTTTTTCTATTTTCTTCTATTTTCTTTTCTTATTACACTTTTAGCTTTTTGTTATTTCTTTCCTCTTCACTTTTTCTATTCTAATTTAGTTTGATGTGGTTCTTATTATTATTATCATCGTTCTTAACATTTTTAATAAGATATATTTTTAAAAAGCACAACATAAAAGTCTTTATCCAGTTCCAGTTCTCTTTTTTTCCCCTTAAAATCATTCTTCAGCTATTTATACAGAAGATCATGAATGATTTTTTTTCAAATCAACATTTTCTGCCTTGCGTTTCATACTGGAAGGAGGGAAATGCAGTGGTCTTGATGCAATGCAAGAATATAAAATAATATAGGTTGAATATAAAATCTGATTATCCAAACATTTTTTTCCTCTGCATTATTCTATGAGTTTGCTCATGAACTACTTGGCTTAAAGTTTAAGGCTGAAAAGGTTACAGTTTGTTTTGAAAAGCAAACTACAAGACCAGCAAATAAAGATGGGAAGTACTTGAAATCTTCTTATTGAACCTTCTCATACTCTGTGAAATGGGCATGGAAATGTTCATATGTTGGAGGGAGGCCTTCAGAAATCATTAGACATGGACAAGTGAGCGTTAATCTAATTAAAAGAACTATTGCCTGATTTCATGGAGAATGCCAAGATTAAAAGAAGGAAAGGTAAGACTCTTATAGTTTGGCTTCTGTTGGTTATGTTGACATGCCCTTGAGGTTTTATTGACAGCACATTAGATTTACTAATTCCATTTTTTTCAATTTCATTGATTAATGTCAATAATGATCTTTCCCTAGTCAAAGAAGTCAGTTCTGTCAATTTTATTCCTCCATGTAGGTAATGCGGAATCTTTTCATTTTTTTGTGCATATAATACTCTCTCTGTAGGAATCACTGTCCTAAAAGTAAAGATGCAGTTACATTTCTATCTATTACACAGGTGTCAAACTCGCTGCGTCACCTTGCTGTTACCTGATGTTTTGCTACATTTTCCCCCTTCGTGGAGCTAGGGTGGGTCTGGCCTGTGTGTGATGCATCTTGTCCGCGGGCCGACAGTTTAACACCCCTGATTCTACTGCTTGGCTTCCATGGCATCACCAACTAACTTTATCTATCTAGCCAAACACAGCTTATCTAAGGCTGTAGGTGAGGCCTGCCAGCCCCTTTCTATATTTTCTTATTTTATTTTTAAAGTTTCCTTTATTATTTTTTGGTAACACTTTGGTAAAGGCAGAATTTCCCTCCTCAATAAACGTTGTTGTTGTTTTTTTTTGGTTCTTAATCAGAGGAAGGCACAAAACTCTTGATTTAGGAGTTTACCAGTCTTTTCTCTTTTTTTGCACAAGTTCGTGTACAAGTGCAAGTCAAAGAGGAAGGTCATCCAAGTAAATAGAGCTAATGTCCTTTTTTCTTCTTGGTATTTCTTGGCTTTGGTGAGATTTTAAGACGCTAAAGATACCCATTTTGAACCCTTAAATGCATAATAAAAAAACAGAAGAAAATTGATCTGATTTGGAGGCAACTGTGTTTTGTAGAGAGTGCAGTGGAGCTTACCAGAGTCCAAAATGGGGCAGACTGGTTCCTAAAATCTTGCCATAATCATATATCTTCCTACTTTACTCTCCAGTGATTTCCTAACCACCAGGTGGCCTGGTGACACCCCACGGCAAGCATATCAAGGACTGCTTGAGAAAATCATTTCCATACCAGCATTCTCTGCTTTCTAATTTGGTGAGAAAAAGAATAGATTTATTGTTCTTCTTCTAATTAAATCAAAGATCAAAGATTTATTTTTTAAGCAGGGAACACAGCAGCTATGTAAAATTAGAGGACTAGGTAACACGCTAAAGCAATGCTAACAAATTTTCACAACTCCATACTTTTCAGCCACTTAATAAAGAATTGTTTGCATTTTAAAAATAAGATGGGGCATATACTATTTCCATTTGTATATCACATGAAATTTCACAGTTGATATTTAGTGCAAAAACACATTTAACAACTCCAGAAATGTAGCCTGAGTGATAGTTACAAAACTCAACTGATTTTCATTCAAACATTCTGGCCTTAATAATATTTTGACACTGAGCTCAGATAGTAAATATGGCCCAGCAGATAAACCCAAATCTATATACTTATTATTCCACCCACATGTTCTGGAGACAAGATACCAAGGACAAAATTAAAACAAATATAAATCAGAACAGAGAAAATCAGCGGGTTTTAGTTTTAATATTAAAAATATATGACTCTTACATTCAAAACAAATTAAGGCTCACACAAACAATTAAGAAAATATGAATGCTTTAGACAGATTGACTGCCTTTAACAAATTTCTCTTCTAACGTTCAAATATGCTGTATTTCCTAATTATCACCTTTAAAGGGCCATCTGGGCTCCATTCCTCACCATTAGGGGGCAATTCCAACTGCATTGTTCATAGGCTCAGAAGCCTTGCACAAAAGTTCATTAGAATTTTGAGGTGATACATTAAACCCAACATATCTAATACCAAAATGCCCAACTGAGTAATAAGCACTGAATGCATATTTTAAAAACAAGCTCTATATCCCCATGAACTGTGATTCAAGAAGCAGTTAGTCAAGGCTCAAGCAAGTGAAGTGGGGAAATCTGACTTTACACTATACAGCTCTTTCTCACTTGTCAGTTACAAGGAGCATATTCATCCTCTTTTCTCTCTCTAAGTCTCCCTGGAACTAATTTAATCCTTCTCTTTTGCTGTATAGATGTGATTTTTTCTAATGGTCTCTCTAAGTCACTTTAAAGATGACAGAGTTACAAAATAGGCATTTTCAAATTATTATGATGTAGCATTTAAGATTATGATGCATATTCTGGCTGGGTCAATCCAAATAAGTCTCTTGAATATGAGAATTTCTGGAGTTCCAGGAGAAGCTTGACACTACACAACGTGTAAGATTTATATTTCATAATTCACTTTCATTTGCATGACAATCTATAGCAGTTGTGCATGGCAAGTGAATAGCAGCTTATAATATTCAACATTTGTCAGGTTAGTCAAGAAAAGTCCAACTTTACTCAGCAGAAGAGGAAATAATCCTAATATATATTTCATAGCAGGGGATTGATAGTGAATATTAAAAAAAGATAAGGGGAAAAGAGGGAATTTATCAAGCTTTGAAAACCATGTAGTTATTGTAGGCGGGTTTTTAAAAAACCGCCTACTGATGACTTCTAATTGCAACTGCATTGGAATAACATTTTGTGGGGGAAATTTTTCTTCTTCATTTTTCCTCCATTTCCATTTATATGATTTTGTACATTTATCCTCAGAACAATGACAAATATGGTGATATCAATATCATGTTCAGAGTTTTATAGAGATTTCTACTCTTAACATGACATAATGAACTTAGTTCTATACATTTATTGAATGAATGATGAAATAATGAATTTTAATTTTGCGATAATAGTAAACTCTTTGTTTATTTGCTGATATTTTATTCTTTGCCCACCATGTTCTTCTATTTTCTTCCTCTTTTCTTTTATGTAGCTATTTATTCTCTTCCATTAAATATTTTAACAACAATTGTGACTTTCAAGGGAATTTTCTTGGACTCATATTTTTAATAGGAAAACACAATATCTGACTGAGAGATTAGCTCTGCGTGTCAAGCACCATGCAAGCAATGGTGGCAGAGGGACAGCTTGTAAAGATATGAACTGCAATCCTTAGCAATATAACAATAATGGGATGTTTCATCTCTCTCATTCTCGAGATATTATGCTCCCTCTGTTTCATCTCAAATCTGCCCTTTTCTACACTCAGCATAATTAAAGTATAATTGAGAATCCACTGTTAAATTACAAGTAGTCCTCCACTTACGACAACAATTGAGCACAAAATTTCGGTTCTTAAATGAGACATTTGTTAAGTGAGATTTGCCCCATTTTTCGATCTTTCTTGCCACAGTTGTTAAGTGAACCACTGCAGTTGATAGTAATACGGTTGTTAAGTGAATCCGGCTTCCCCATTGACTTTGCTTAGGAGATGGCTGCAAGAGGTGATCCCGTGATCCCTTGGACACAGCAACGGTCATAAGTATGAACCAGGTGCCAAGCAGATGAATTTTTTATCACATGATCATGGGGATGCTACAAAGGTCATGAGTGTGGAAAATGGTCATAAGTCACTTTCTTCAGTGTCGTTATAACTTTGAACGGTCACTAAATGAACTGATGTAAGTTGAAGACTATCTGTAGTTTAACATTCTGGGAGTTGAAGTCCACCCACCTTCAAGCTTCCAAGGTTGAGAAACATTGTTCTAAGAGGAGCTGCATTTATTAGTCAGAATAAGGTGGGTCAATACTTCTTCCAATACTTCTTCCAATCAATATTTCAACCAGCATAATTTTAATCGGGCCTCTGCCAAAGCACTAGATGGAAGACTATCTTTGCTACTTTGGAGACATATAACAGAGTTCTCAGAAATTTGGCTTGAGCTGATTCTAAGACCTTATAAGTGGGGGGAAAAAAATCTGTGCATGATATAGGAGAAAGCTGATCACTTTCGTTTTGAACAATCTAACTGCTGTCATGACACTTACTTAGATTGCAAATTTATTACTGCATTAATTGCCTTTTCACCTTCTACAGATCACTTATGGTATCTCCAACTGGCGATCAATTGGAAATAAATGCTTACCTAGTTAAAGGTCCTGAACTGCTCAGTTTAAACTCTACCATGCCATATAACATATATTTGACGTGAAGTGTTATAATTAAGAAGAATGAAATCTTGACTAAGAACATGCTATTTAATCTAGAACATATTACGGCCCTCCAAATCACTTTGGATAGCGAGATGGGTGGCATACAAATTTAATAAACAAATAAATAAGTCCTTCCAAATGGAGATCATTTAAAGACAGTGTTCACTCTCCACTTTATTTTTCCTCATACTGTAAGAACCCTGTGAGGTAAGTTGGCTGTGATGGGCCCAAAGCCATCACAGAGCCAACATAATAGTTGTCAAAACTGCAGAGATTCTATACCAGGGCTGTCAAACTTGCAGCTCGCGGCCAGATGCATCATGTGCCAGCCACGCCCCTGCCTGGTTTAGTGAAGGGGGAAAAAGTCGTGATACGTCATGTGACGACACCGTGACGATGTGAGTTTGAAACCCCTGTTCTATACCAAATAAAAAGAAGAGTTAAATCTGGCTAGAGATGACTCAAGAGTGCCTCACTTATGGGTGTAGGATGAGATGAAGTCAATGTCCTGGGGAGATAGCCAAAAGAAGAGGTTGCCAGCTCACGATTGTGCCATGGTTTGGTGCTTATGGAGAAAAATTTTGAGGAAAGGATGGAATTCAGATTGCCTGGTGGAGCATTTGAGCTGCTCTCTTTAAATGTTGTATTAAAAGGGTATCCTTTTGTGGCACATTATAAGGAAAGGAATTTAAGAAAGATATAACAAGTTGACAGGTATACATTTGGCTGGCAGCACAGTTTTTAACATCAATATCTAATCTCTTCAGAGAAACTATCAGGATTTAGGGCAATGAAAAATAAAATCTTGATGCCCATTTTGAATATCTTGACACTAAAAAATGCTGTATGCCGACAGGACTACAAGATTCACTGGAAACAAAATTTGTACCCTACACTTCTGATTACGCTAGGTTCATTATTGTTATTATTTGGGTTTTTTATCCTTTAATTACTGTATATAAAAGTTATTATATTGAAAATTTAAAAAATAGCTCAGAAACATTAGTCAAAACGAATTAAATAAAACACCACATATTCAGGATTTACACACACAAAATGCACATTTACTCGCGTGTTGATTTCACTGTATTGCTGATATGCAAAGGCATGAGATTTAACAGGTTTAACCCTTTCCTATTTTATGAGAAAGCTTTATTTAAATAAAGTTTTGACAATCCTTTTCATGTGCACATAGAGAATGATGGACACCAGAGGGAAGTGGGGAAAACCATGTTCTAAATGTTTGAAAAATGTTGAATGTTTACTGGGAATAGATTAATTATATACTGTATATTATTTTCATTTACTATTTTTCTTTCAATAAAAGTAAAAGATTTAAAACATTTTATACCCTTTTAATATATAATATTAATACCTTGAAGAAAAGAAGAAAGCAACATCCATAACATTAGAAATGCTAGGAAATACAGTAAATTGATTCACCGGACAACTAGTCCAAGATTAATTCATTGAAAATGTCAAAAAGGATTTTAAACTGGTACCAATAAGATGGAATGCATGTACCAATCAGGCCATCCTGACTAGGAAACAAGGAAAATATTTTATTAGGGTTGGAATGGGCAGGGGAAAAATAATCTATCAAACAGATGCATCCTCTTTCTTGTCTCAGAAAAACGACAGTCATTCTAATTGCTTGTCACCTTCTCCTGATCTTCATCGGAGGATAACATGTAGTCCAGTTGTGAGCATGATCAGTTCTCGTCTCTTCTTATATGGGTCCTATTGTTTGGTTTCTGTATTTGGTTCTAATTGAGCCAAATTCATGCAGACAGCCAGACACAGACCTCCCCCCCCCACACACACTTCTAATCCTTCAGAACCAATCAGAACCCAGACATTTCTTTGTCATTCGTAGGGCAGCCCTTCAAAACATCCACAATCAGAGTATGAGGTTACTTCTTTTTATTTCTATTACTTCTGGATTTCTGGAGGCAATGGAAGGAAAATAAAAGGAGCAGCCACCTCCTAAAAGCAGATTACCTCCTTAACAAATTTATTCCTCAGTTTGTCTTGTTTCTAAAATGGATTAGGGGGACTTAGAGCAGAAAAATGAGGGCAGAAACGATCCATTATCCCTTCCTACTTTATATGCATTATCTCAGCCTATTTATTGGTCTCGCTTTGCCTTTTTATGCAGTGGGAAATAGCTGAAAAATATATCCTCACATGACAGCCTTTGTTATTTGATGTTGGAGATATCCCATCAACAAAGGGATGGATTTCATATTCTTGTATGAATTAAATTCTTCCCGTTTTCTAATTTTGAATGGTCTCACTTCTTGAAATTTGTTTGTGAATCCTGATTCCACACAAAGTTAGGGAGGGATGGTTGCATGGAGCAGGGTCAGTGGTGGGTTGCCCCTGGTTTGGACCGGTTCGCAAGAACTGGTGGTAAAACCAGTGGGAGGCGCTGCCCACCGCCCCGGATGTCGCCATCGGCGATCTGTGCATGCGATCCCGTTGCGAACCAGTAGTAAATGTAAGTAGAACCCACCCCTGGGCAGAGCTGTGTATATATATATATATATATAAAGTAGACATACCTACCATCTTGACTTTCATACACACATATCCTGTGTGGCTTCTCTGAGGTTGCTATCTTCATCTCGGCTTCACCAGCTACCAATGATAAAGGGTTTATGAACAGGATACTACAACGGAGGAAGCACCTTTCTTAGTTGAAATATTATGCACCAAAAGTACTTAGAGAAATGTAGGCACTGATGATAACAGAATAACAGAAGGGACTTTGGAAATCTTCTAGGAAATCTGCTCAAGCAGGAGACCCTATACCGTCCCAGACATTGGTTGTCCAGTCTCAACTTAAAAGCCTCCAGTGATGGAGCACCCACAACTTCTGGAGGCAAGCTGTTCCACTGGCTAATTGCTCTCACTGTTTGGAAAATTCTCCTTAGCTCTAGGTTGCTTCTCTCCTTAGTTAGTTTCCCTCCACTGTTTCTTATCTTGCCTTCAGGTGCTTTGGAAAACAGTTGACCCCCTCTTCTTTGCAAAAGACCCTCAAATATGGGAGCACTACTGTCATGTCACACCTAGTCCTTTTTTTCTCTAGATTAGACATACCCAGTTCCTGTGATCTGACGATTCCCTAGGCAGCATCTCTTCATCCATCTCCCAAGGTCTTTCTCTTATACTATTGCACCAATCAGCACATAGATGCTTCCCTTGTACTGCAGCATCCAGAACCCAGAGAAACGGGCTGTGATACCTAGTGAGTATGATCTTCCTTTGCCAACAAATGGTCTTTCTTATCCCCTTCTCTTTATTGGACAGGATTCTCCAATCATGATCTTAAGAAGCAGACAGCTTGCAACTGGGAGAGGCCTGCTTTCAGATATTCAGTTGCAAGCCAGATAGGGCATTAAAGATAAATACTGCTCCATTTGTACATATCTTACACTGTTATAACAGCTTCCTATCTATCATATTCTATGGGAAATGCAATGAAGGAAACTGAGTAGGAAAAAGATCAGCAACACAGGGTTGTTGTGATACCTAATGCTAGATTTATTCTGTCCTGGCAAGGAATTTGAGAAAGGAAAGGTAGGGTAAGAGGCAGAGAGACACAGATAACTTTGTTTTTTTACATGTATTAATGATGCTATCTATTATGCTATCTAGTATTATGATGCTAATCTATTATACCCTGTTTCCCCCAAAATAAGACATTCCCTGACAATATGGCAATAAGGCCAAGCACTTATTTCAGGGTTCAAAAAAATATAAGACAGGGTCTTATTTTCAGGGAAACACGGTATCTATTTCTGGCTTGAAAATAGTCTGGATTCTCTATCGTTTTATGTATGTTTTTAAATATATCGGCTTGATTAATCAATTTTAAGATCAATTCTCTTTTTGTTCTGTCCCCGTCTCCACACACACACAAACACAGCCAGCCGAGAGTTAAGAAAGTACTTGGCACGCACACAGGTCGTTATCTCAAACTTGGCAACAATATAAGCACCGTCTGCCAAGAGCTTTACTTCAACAGATAACATAAAATTACATACGCAGTGTAAATAGTCCAGCAAAACAATATCCCTTCGGCAGCTTCAGGCGTTGTTCAAGTGACTAGCCAGAGTTAGTTTTTGTTCATCACAGAGTTTTACCAGCCACCACCCTCTCTTATATAGTCTCTGGGGTGTGGTCCAGTGACTCAGTTATAATCCCTAGCACGCTTCCTTAACTGCTGCAACCGTTTATCACGCCTTCGTTGGCGTGCATCCAGGAACGACGGCTCTCCTTCCTCGCTCTCATCAGAGACACCTGGCTCCTGGCTAATCTCCCCTTCCTCGGCCGGCACCTGAGACAGTGCCAGAGGGGAGGGGCCTGGAGAGGGAGGCCTGGCTGACTCCTCTCCCTCATGTTCGGAGCCTTCTTCCTCCGATGAGATAGGCTCAGAGGGCGGGGCCACAACACTTTTTCTACCAAAGTAGTGGAGATATATATATATATGTGTGTGTATGTGTGTATATATATATTTGAGAAAACAAATATATATATATATATATATATATATATATATATATATATATATATATATGTTTTTCTTCTAGCCAGGTTTTCCCTACGTAGCCAAGGTTTTTTTGTAGCTCCAGCTCCAAAAGAAGTAAGAAAATTGATATATATATATATATATATATATATATATATATATATATATATATATATATGGCTAGAAGAAAAACACACATAAACCCTACAAAGAAGTAAGAAAATTGATACTGTACCTTTACAGGGAGGATATGGGTGTGGCCTACTGATGACAGCTAACGAGCTAGAAATGGATCCATTTAGGTCTCCCACCTAGCAGTTAGAGCTTGCTAGGTGTTAGAAAGGAAAAAAGCCCAGAACCGAGTAGATGAGATTCTACTGAGCTGGAGCTACAAAAAAACCTTGGCTATGTAGGGAAAACCTGGCTAGAAGAAAAACATATATATATATATATATATATATATATAGTTTATATTTATATACCACCCTTCTCCTGAAGGACTTGGGATTTATATTATTAATCCATAGTCATGTCTAAAATTCATTCGTATAGATAAACACAGCATTCTACTGCCAAGTCTGGAAAATTAAACCACTTCTTACAACCACACCAGGAATAAGTTTTGCAGATTGTATTCAGCTTTACATACGCAGCTCCTACTGACTTTAATGGGCATCACACAGCTAAATCTCCATGCATCATTTTGACACTTCAGAATAAATCTCTGCTTCTATAAGAGGGTCAAGAGAGGTTGAAGAACTAAACGAAGGAGGGTAGATTATATGTACATGATTGCATCTGCTTTTCAAGAATGATTGATCAAATGTCTACAATGCATGCTAATGAACACAATGCCAAACTAGTTTTCCATGGTTAAAAACCTCAGGCACTTTTTTCAGCACATCAACAACATGGGATGAACAAGGATACGTACAGTAAGATAAGTAACACATATGATAATACAGCTATCATTTTCTGTCCTGGAAAACAATCTCAGTTTTTAAAGTTCTCAATCAAGATAAACAAAGAATACCTCCCAAATTGATCCTTATGCCTTTTGACTAAGGAAATGATTTAAGACTCAGTCTTTGCAGTTGGTTCACAGTTGGAAAATGCTCCCAGTCAATGCCTTTTAAACTGAGCCAGTACTTTTACCCTAAAGCAATAGTGAGCCTTTTATTATTTATTCATTAAATGTATCTGCTACCCATCTCTCTCTCAAGCAATTCTTTACCTTTTCCCTCTTGTGCTACCCACAACATAAACATGTCCACACAATGCCTTTCTCTTCTCTCCTTACTACCTTGCCTTAATCTGACCCTGATAGTCTTTAAAGGCATCTTTAGCCATTAGAGCAGGGTTATCAAACTGAAGGCACATGGGCTGGATCCAGCCCGTTGGGTGCTTTGATCCAGCCTGCGGGGTCAGCCTGGAAACAGCAAAGGACCAGTCTGCAGTGCCTCTGCCAGCGAAAATGGAGCTTGGGGGGGAGGCCTTCTGCAGCTCTTTGCCAGTGAAAATGGGGCATGGGCCGTGCCCCATTTTTGGCCGTGATGGCTTCCTGCAGCCTTCTGCCACTGAAAACTCGGCTTGTGGGGAGAAGGAAGGAAGGAAGGAAGGAAAGGGAAGGGAAGGGAAGGGAAGGGAAGGGAAGGGAAGGGAAGGGAAGGGAAGGGAAGGGAAGGGAAGGAAGGAAGGAAGGAAGGAAGGAAGGAAGGAAGGAAGGAAGGAGATTATAAGAGTGAGGGAGGGTCTCAGGGAAGTCCTGCATTAGCATTTGGCCAACACAGGTGCCCCCAACATGAGTCCGGTATCATACCCACCATGGACATGCCCACCCCAGCCATATCCACCATGGACATGCCCACTGTGATCATGCCTACCCCCAACCCCGGCCCTCCGAGGTCAAAGACAACCCTGATCCGACCCTCAAATGAAATGGAGGTTGACACCCCTGCATTACAGCATTAAAGTAGAATGCTAACTTTAAGCAGGCAACAACCATAGTAGTCTTACCCTGGGTGCAACTTCACATGCTCCATCAACCATTCAGTGATGTAATCAGGTGCCCCCATGTGGAGTGAGGCTGGCCTGGCATTAACTGACCATCACTTTGGACTGAAGTGCGTGAAGTGTCCCACACTTCCAGCCTCTCTGCAATTGTCTCCTGGGGCCATTCTATCTTGAGCAGTAGGAGTATCTGGTACTTCAGGCTAGTTTCTTTTCTTGTACACACCAAACCATGCTAAGCTGTTTTCCATGTTAAGCAGTTTTAACAGCATTTTATCTGTAACTCTGGGGGCTATATAGTAGCACATGAACTAGAGAAGACTCTCTCTGCTTTGACTACTTCAAAACACAATTCCCTAGAGATTTTCATTTTTAAAAACAGCTGTAGTGCATTTCTGGAACAGTTCTGGACCTGTGTCTAATTAGATCTTGTTTGGGACAAGGGTTTTCTGCTCCTTCACACATATGAATACTTTAGCTCTGTTGTAAGGAATAGCCACTGGTTTCTGGCATTTCAAAAATGCATTTTTTCTAGCCTACCTGAAAATGCAGGGACTGGACCTGGGAACTTTTGTAGGCAAAGCTGGAATTAAGTTATACAATTGTGATCTGAGATGAACCAGATTATTTGTGAGTGTTTCAATCTACTTGCATTGTAACACAATGAATGAAAAAATGGACTGGGGAAAAAAGCCTTAAAAGAGACAAGGAATATAGGGCACAGCAAAGAACAATCCTAGTCTGCTTCCTATACAGTGTTTACTGGGTAGTGCCATATCTGTTTCAAGGGCCTGGTGGCTCAGCAGACTAAAAGCATTGTGATTAATACCAGCTGTCTGCAATTACTATAAGTTTGAATCTCACCAGGCTCAAGGTTGACTCAGCCTTCCATCCTTTCTAAGGTAGGTAAATTGAGGACCCAGTTTGTGGGGGCAATAAGCTGACTTTGTATAAATATACAAAAGTATGAAGGCTATTGCTTAACGCATTGTAAGCCGGCCTGAGTCTCCAGAGAAGGGCAGCATATAAATCAAATTTTTTAAAAAAACAAAAAAACTGGGATACTGAGTACAATTCTGTCTTCCACTGAGGCTGTAAAGCAGGTTAGGCACATACACTGAGATGCAAATTAAATTTATCATTAAAATGCCTGCTGAAAAGAATATGTCAGCAATATTCTTCATCTAACCTCTCTGTGGGACTCCATTAGTCATGGCCGGGGTCTAAAACAGGGAGTGGTAAAATATAACTTAATGTGAACTATGACCCGACCCCCTGAAATTGCTTTCCAAATAGAAAATGGATAAAATAGGGGAGGAAAAGAGCTCATTCAAGAGAACCCTTATGATACAAGTTGAAAAGAGAATTCTTTGTTTACATGTTAATGACTTTGTAAATGTCTTGTACTCTTCCCTTGCATTATCAAAATATAAAAAAATGCTTCAAGGAATAAAAAGTAATGGAGCCACTTGAGATTATCTTTAGATGAGGAATAGGGATCTTTTGGTTCTCCAGATGTTGCTGAGCTACAACTTCCAGCAGCCCGAACCAATCAGGGAGAGTGAGAGACATTGTGCAAATTGAAGATCATCAACATCAACAGAGCCACAAGTTCCCCAGAATGACAAGTTCAAGTGAAAACCTGTTTTCGCTAGTTTGTAGATCAGAGATGGAAAAGAATATATTTTCTTTAGGGTGGTACAAGAATCAAAATCTATTTAAAATTGTAAATCTGCATTTTTTTTAATATATAATATATACAAAACCAACTAGACAACTAGATCTTTGGGCTTCCAAATTAAAAGGTAATTAAAATAATAATACAGAAGTAATTTGGTATTGCTTTCTTCTGGGAGGCTTTTTCAACTTCCAATCTAGCCTACAACTCTGGGATCTCCTAGTGCAGGGGTGTCAAAGTCGCGTCATCATGGCATCATCATGTGTCGTATCGCGACTTTTTCCCCCTTCGCTAAACCAGGTGTGGGCTTGGCCAATGTGTGAACAGGCCGCAAGTTTGACAGCCTTGTCCTAGTGGTTTCTCATCCAAGCCATTCAAATTTTTCAAGATCAGTCAAGCTTCCACAAGAATTGTTATGAAAAATATTGTCTCCGCCTCTGTAACTTTACTTATAAATATTTTAATACATAGATGAAAATAGATGGAAAATAATTCTTGAAATGAGCTCTTTTGTTACCTACATTTAATTTTCCATATTGTCACCACCATCCATTGTCACAAAAGATCTAAACAACTCCTCAGTCAGGTTCTGAGAGTCCTTTCCACCTTTTCATTTCAATCAAACAGATGCCCATGAAAATATTTCTTTAGTTTTGGAAAAAGGTAGAAATCACATGGCACAAATCTAAATTGTAAGATCCAAGTTCACAACTGCCTCTTGAGCGGCTTATGAAGTGTGAGACTTAGTTTTTGTGCTGCAACAAAATTTCCTTCTTGTACGCCTGAACTCTACTTAATTACTTTTTCAAAGTTTTCGGTGTTGCAATGCATGTTGCTTAGCTGATAGTGGTCCTAAGGCTATATGAATAACTACCACTATGAGATTTCCTGCCAAAAGCTGGATTCTAATTTTTTTCCCTGTAGGTGAAGCATTGTAATAATATTTCATAGATAGACCCTTTGTTTCTGAGTCATTATGATGAACCCATGTTTCACTGGCTGTCCTAATGCTATGAAGAAATTTTTCATTTTCATTCCGGTGGTGTGACAATTGCTTGGCAAATTTTAACCCTTGAAGTTTTCATCTCTGCCATCAAACATGTCAATATACACCATGTGCACAATTATTAGACAACTGAGTATTTTGACCATATCATCCTTTGTATGCATATTTTCCACCACCAAGCTGTATAAACTTAAATACTTAGTGGATATAAGCAGATCAGGTGATGTGTATTTGTGTAATGAGGGAGGGTGTGGCCTAAGGAGATCAACATCCTATATCAAGGTGTGCATAATTATTAGACAGCTCCTTTTCCTCAGGCAAAATGGGCTAAAATGGGCGTTGGTACTTACCTGATACGCCTCTTCTCTGACTGTCGGGCACGGCAGTCAGGATGGGTGGAGACTTGGTTGAGTTTGATTGGACCGGGTTTGCAGAAAGAAAGAAGTCCCTCCTCCTAATGTAGCTGTCAGTTTTGAGACGAGGGAGTAGCTTCAGAAGCTGTGTCTAGGACCATAAAGGAGGAAGTAGCTGCAGAAGACGTGTCTAGGATGATAAAGAAGAAATTAGACTTCCCACCCCTCCCTGAGATCGATTACGCCACGGGCTGGCCCCCAATCAGGGTGGGGCTGACTGCCGTGCCCGACAGTCAGAGAAGAGGCGTGTCAGGTAAGTACCAATGCCCATTCTCCTGTAGTCGGGCACGGCAGTCAGGATGGGACATACCAAAGCCATGTGTCCAGTCGGGAGAGAGCTGGCCGGCCCGGGACTAGGAGACAGATTGGACTTGTTGCAGAACCCGTTGACCAAAGGCTGCATCTGCCGAAGCGTATTTGTCCAAACGGTAGTGGCGAATGAACGGGGTCGGAGAGGCCGAAGTCGCCGCTCGACAGATCTCATCAATGGAGGCACGGGTGGACCAAGCCGCGGATGTTGCGGCACTCCATGTAGAATGAGCGGTGACGTTGCGTGGGACCGGAAGAGAATGAACCTCGTAGGCAGTAGAGATACAGGCCCTAATCCAGCGACCCAGTGTGGTAGAAGTAATCTTTGAGCCCAAAGACGCTGGCAGGAACGAAACAAAAAGAGCGTCGGAACGACGAAAGGCAGCTGTACGAGAGATATACACCTTAAGGGCCCGCCGGATATCGAGGGTGTGCCAACGTCTCTCTCGGGGGTGTCCCGGCGAAGGACAGAAATTAGGAAGAACCACCTCCTGGGTCCGGTGAAAAATGGAATTAATCTTCGGGACGAAGGAGGGGTCCAGTCTCAGCACCACTCTATCCTGGTGGAAAAGGCAGAGTTCCTTACGAATGGACAGGGCGCCATCTCTGAAATCCGCCGGGCTGAGGTGACCGCCACCAGGAATGCCACTTTAAAGGAAAGATGCCTCAGGGAAACCTCCCGCAGAGGCTCGAAGGGAGGACCGGTGAGCGACGCTAAGACCGTTGGCAGATCCCAGGAAGGGTACCTGTGAATAGTAGGTGGCCTAATGTTGGAGGCTCTGCGAAGAAATTGGCGTATAAGTGGATCTTTGGATACCGGATCCGAAGAGAGGTTCAACAAAATGGTAGCGATAGCAGCAACCTGGCGCCGTAATGTGTTGGGCGATAGACCCAAAACAAAGCCATCTTGGAGGAATTCAATGACCAGCGTGACCGAGGCCGAAGAAGGAGACTGGTGATGCCTGTCGCACCACAGAGAAAAGGCCCTCCAGGTAGCCTCATAAATACGTGTGGTAGAAGCCCGCCGAGATGCCTGAATCGTGGATATGGCTCCTGCGGAGAGAGGGAGCTTGGTTAGAAGGCTCCGCTCAACCTCCATACGGCGAGTTGGAACCAGTGCGGATCCGGGTGCTCCAGTTGTCCTTGAACGAGGACGATGCGGTTGTCCGGAATTCGCCACGGATCCTGCACCGACAGAGATTTGAGATCGGCGAACCAGGGACGTCGATTCCAAAAGGGAGCAATCAGTATCACCTCTGCCCGTTCTTGTAGCAGCTTCCGTAACACCCTGGGGATGAGGTTGACCGGAGAAAATGCGTACAGCAGTTGATTGGCTGGCCAAGGGACCAGGAGAGCGTCCACCGCCTCCGCTCCCGGGCAAGGGAACCTGGCAAAGAAGCACGGTAGTTGGTGATTGGACGCGCTGGCAAAGAGGTCTACCATCGGTCGGCCAAAGCGATGGATTATTTCCTGAAATAGCTGAGGAGTGAGAGACCACTCCGTGTTGTCCATGGCTGACCGACTGAGAGCATCGGCCGTCCGATTCTGGGTCCCTGAAATGTGAGCTGCCCGCAAAGAAGACAAGTGTCTCTCCGCCCAGAAACCCAGGCACTGAGCCTCCCGCATCAGGGTTTTGGAGCGGGTCCCCCCGAGTCTGTTCACATGCGCTTTGGCAGTAACATTGTCCGTTAGAACAAGGACATCTCGGTGGAGGACGTAAGACTTGAAGGTCTTTAGAGCGAGGAAGATAGCCCAAAGTTCGAGCACATTGATATTTATTTGTTGTTCTCGAAGAGACCAAAGACCTTGAGTCAGGTTCGGACCCAAATGAGCACCCCAGCCGGACAAACTGGCATCTGTCGTGAGGAGAAGAGGCTGAGGTTCCCGAAATCTGGTGCCTTTGAGCAGAGCTTCCGATGTCCACCAGGAGAGAGATCGGAGAACCGGACGAGGCAGAACCAATCTTGTGGACGACGTGTCCCTATGCGTACGTTGAAAGGGAAGTAGGAGCCATTGTAAATCCCGATAGTGCAAACGAGCCCAAGGGACTATACCAAAGGTTGAAACCATCTTGCCAAGAAGACGAGACAAGGAAAGAATCGAAGATGACCTCTGACCGCGTATATCGGACACTAGCTTCCGCAGACTGGCAATTCGGTCAGGTGAAAGAAAGACCTCTGATGTAAGGGTATCAATTACAGCCCCCAGGTGCTGAATGCGGGTGGTAGGGGTTAAGTGGCTCTTATCCCAATTAATGGAGAACCCATGGTCCTGGAGGACCTGCAGGGTGACCTTAATATCTGACTGTGCTTGCTGCCGTGATCGGGATAAAATGAGAACATCATCTAAATAAAAGGAGATCCTGACGGGGATGGACGAGATGTGGCCCATGAGGGCTGCCATTATCTTAGTAAAGGCTCTAGGGGCCGAGGACAAACCAAAGGGCAGAGCCCTGTATTGATAATGTTTGTTATTATAACAGAAGCGGAGAAACCGACGATGGTCGGGCAGAATGGGAACATGGTCTTCCGGTAACTTTCGTAATCAGTCCTTTTGAGGTTCCAACTCAAGCTACTACCAACAGAGATCCCACCATTCCTACCAGCAGAGGGGATCCTTCAATCGAGATAACCAGGTTAGACAAGGGTCTAGGTTTCCCCCCAGGAGGGCTGCCCGGGGAGGTAGAGGACGTCCCTTCTGAAGGACCGGAGCATCCACCACTGGAATCTGCAAGAGGGAAACATACTCCACCGCCAAATTATACAGCCGTCTATCCAAACTATTCGGAATTGGTCCCGTACTGGGATTTTTCCATTGCCTTTGTAAGACATCCGCAAATAGTTTGGGGGCCGGGACTATTTCCGTTTGTACTGTTGGTTCTACGAATAGAGAAGATGAAGCAACAGGTGCTTCTGACTGAGACTGAGGAGTAGCCGCTGTGTAACAGTTGTGATTTGGGCTTTATGCAATAATGAACGAAACATCTGCGGACGAAAGAGGCCTACAAAGGAAGGTTGATCGAGCTCTAGGCCCTCATCCTCAGACAAGTCTTGATCAATAATGGGCTGTTCCTCATCTCCTGAAAGGGAGCCCTGACTGTTTTGAGAAGGAGAAGCCGCCCATTCAGGGTTCTGAGTCGAGGCCCATAAGGGTTGAGAACTGACTGAAGGAACATGACGACTTAAATAATCCGAAACTTTAGAGGAGGTCCTCTCTTGTAACCCTTGAGCAATGCCCTGCTTAATAGACTCAGCAATTAAATGGGCTAAGGCTGGCGTAAGCTCTAGATTATGACTCTGAGGTGCTGTAGACTCTACTTCCCTGGAAGTCTGGGGAGCCACATTTGCCTGTTGGTAAGGTTGTGGATTGGTAGAAGGAGAAATCCCAGAGGAGAAAACTACTGCAGTATCAGGAGCAATAAAATCATCCGTGACCGAAATATCTGGAGACAGATTAGGCTCTAGGGCAGATGAAGGGTTAGCTTCCACAGGAGTGGAATCCGCTAAAGGGGCCTGGACAGATAATGTGTCAGCCTGCACCTTGGAAGAGGATGCCGCTCTGTTACAGGCCTTCTCAATGGCCTTGTGCCGCCTCTCTTCATCTCTAGACATTAGGGCCTCCTGGGATGTTTGGGCCCTAGGCTTTTTTGGGATAGAGGCCGAGGAGGACTCCCCTGGTAAACCTTTCCGTTTGTGGGAGCGTTTCCCTAACTTTGGATCACCATGGGCCTTGGCATCCGCCATTTTAGAATAGTTACAAAATGGCCGCTGAAGAGAATACTTTGAAATTAAATCAGATAAGGGTCCACCGATGGCCTGCAAGGGCCGAAACTCACTGTGGCAGAATAAAGTCCTGAACTGGCCCAATAGAGCTCGTGAGTGCTTGCCAGCCGGTCGAAGCACTCCAAAGGCAGGCGTTGAATCCCGGACGCTGAGGGGTGGCTAATCGACGATCCTGAGTCTCACGGAACAAAATAGGCCCCACTGAACTACATGGGCCGCTCTAGAGAAGCGCCTGCCAGCCGGCGAGGACACTCTCAGCTATAATACTCGGGCATTCAGCAGCCGCTGTCAATCAAATTACGGCCCGATCGTCTTTCAGCGCCGGCAAGGCCGTCCATAAATAACACGGGAAGAAGTAGAACCCGGACGGACCCGTGTGCTGTTGAAGAGAAGTGCCTGCCAGCCGGCAAGGACGCTTGTCGAAAGAAGCGCTCTGGGAGGCGCAGCAGCCGCTGTCAATCAAGAGCTGTTCGATCGCTCCCTCAGCGCAGTTAGAGTCAGCAAGGCCGAATGCGACGGAGCGAACTCGTGCGCGTGGCCGAAGGTTTCAAGCCGGCTATTAGACCTGCGATCTGACATCAGCGGGGCAAAACAAGCTCACACGCTGGAACAGGCTGCCACTGAGACGCAATTTAAAGGAGCTTTCTCACCCTCTTTTCCTCTGTCTTTTTTTTTTTTTTTTTTTTAAACCAAAGAGCTGTCACTAGACACGACTGGTCCAAACTCGACCGAGTTGAAAAACTGACAGCTACATTAGGAGGAGGGACTTCTTTCTTTCTGCAAACCCGGTCCAATCAAACTCAACCAAGTCTCCACCCATCCTGACTGCCGTGCCCGACTACAGGAGAAAAGAGATTTAACTGACTCTGAAAAGTCAAAAATTGTAAAAAGTATTTCACAGCGATGCAAAACTCTTGAAATTGCTATTATATTGGGGCGTGATCACAGAACCATCAAACGTTTTGTTACAAATAGTCAACAGGGTTGCAAGAAACGTGTTGAGAAAAAAAGATGCACTGTTGTGGTCCGCCAGCAGCCTGCGGAGCTGGCAACGGAGTCGGACAGCGATGAGGCTGAGGAAGAACATGGGCCAGTCGTGGAGGCTGGGAAGGCCCGGATGAGGGCTCTGCGTCGGAGGCAGAGATGGGGCTAAGGCCATCAGGGACTTCGGAGCCTCCAGAGGCTGACAGTAGAGAGGCAGAGGAACAGGAGGAGCCTGTTCCTAGTGCATGTATGAAAAGAGCTGCCAGAAGGCAGGAGCAGCTAAAGCAGAGAGGACAACTCGGGAGTAGGGCCAAGAGATAATTGGCCCCTTCCATAAGGCTTAAAAGACCAGCAACGGCTCTTGGCCTCTTTGCAGGAAAACAATCGTTGAAATAATTGCTTCTTGTTTGGCTGTAGTTATTTCTTCTGTTCCTGAACTGTTGCCAAGAAAAGTTTTTGGCAGTTTGCCTAATTATCCCAAGGTCAGAGATAAACTAAAGACTGGTGTTTTGAGGACTTTGCTTTCATTTAATTTAGAATACGCTGAGAATGAGTTAATTCTCAGCTGTTTTAATAAAATCTGTTTGTTTTTTTGGAACTGTTTTGCATTTAATATCAACTACATGGGCCGGGTCACAACAATCCCATTATCTTCCAGTGCTGTCATATTTCAGAACTGCAACCTACCTGGAGTGCCCAGAAGTACAAGGTGTCCATTGCTCAGAGACATGGCCAAGGTAATGAAGACTGAAATCCGACCACCACTGAACAAGACACATAAGTTGAAATGGCAAGACTGGGCCAAGAAATATCTGAAGACAGATTTTTCAAAGGTTGTATGGACTGATGAGATGAGAGTGACTCTTGATGGACCAGATGGATGGGGCCGTGGCTGGATCAGTAACGGGCACAGAACTCCACTTCGACTCAGACACCAGCAAAGTGTAGGTAGGGTACTGCTTTCAGCTGGTAATATGAAAGATGAGCTAGTTGGACCTCTTTGGGTTGAAGATGGACTCAAAATCAACTCTCATACCTACTGACAGTTTTTAGAAGACACTTTCTTCAAGCAGTGGCACAGCAAAACGTCTGCATCTTTCAAGAAGACCATTATTTTTATGCAGGACAATGCTCCATCACATGCATGAAAGTACTCCACTGTGTGGCTAGCCAGTAAAGGTCTTAAAGATGAAAGAATAATGACATGCCCCCCTTCCTCAACTGATCCCCACCCTATTAAGAACTTGTGGGCTCGTCTTTAACGGGAGATTTATAGTGAATGAAAACAATACACCTCTCTGAACAGTGTCTGGGAGGCTGTGGTTGCTGCTGCACAAAAAGTTGATCGTCAACAGATCAAGAAACTGACAGACTCCATGATTGGAAGGCTTATGACTGTTATTTTGGCTATTTTGGTCACTGATTTATTTTTGAACTGTCAGAAATGTTTATTTGTAAATATTGAGTTGTTTTGTTTATTATTCTCACTTTAACAGATGAAAATAAATGAGATTGGAAAATTTTCATTTTTCATTCAGTTGCACACTTATAGTTGCCAGATAATTGTGCACACATAGATATTCTCCTAAGAAAGCCATAACCTCACTTTTTCTTCCTTAAATACTCAGGTTTAAGGTTTATTAACATTTTGGATTGACCGAGAGCACTGTAGTTGTTCAATAATAAAATTAATCCTCCAGAATACAGCTTGCTTCATAATTGTGCACACAGTGTATTCCTGTGAAATGCCAACCTTGACAGCAATTTCCCATTGAGTGACCTGACAATCTCTAATTAACTTACCAAGCTTTTTCCTGTGATTTGTTGTTGTCAAAAACCATCCATTTTGCTTTTGATCACACCCTTTTACATTTTCTGGCCCAGCAATGCACAGTATTCACATCAACCAATTCTTTCTTAAACAACTTACATTCAGCAGTGGGTTTCAAGTGTGCCTTGTCAAAAATTCAATCACGGGATTTTGGTAAAGGCACATTGATGAGTACTCACTGCAGATTTCTATTCCACAAACAATAGTAATCCAAACTTTTTTTCACAGAAACTCCCTTCCAAATGAAGTGAAAGAATAGATGCTAAAGAATATGTCAGAACTTCTATCATATCAGTATTTTCTTCTGTTGGTGACTTGTAATGTCATATGCATTACTTTTCATTCAACTAAGGGGAACTCATCAAATTTGCAGATGACATTAAGCTGGCACGAATAGCCAATACACCAGAAGACAAGCTCAGGATCCAAAAAGATCTTGACAGACTTGAACAATGGGCCCTATCCAAAACAATGAAATTTAGTGTGGAGAAAAGCTTATACTTAGGCAGGAAAAACCAAAGGTACAAGTACAGATTAGGCAAAAACCTGGCTCAAAAACTGTGAGAGGGACATTGGAGTCCTAGTGGACAATCACTTAAACATGAGCCAGCAGTGTGTGGCAGCAGCCAAAAAAGCTAATACAATCCTTGGTTGTATAAACAGAGGCATAGAATCAAAATCACAGGAAGTATTACTACCGCTTCCTTAGTAAGACCACACCTGGAATACTGCATCCAGTTTGGGTCACATTAGAAAAAAGATGTTGAGACTTTGGAAAAAGTGCAAAGAAAAGCAAGTAAGATGATTAAAGGCCTGGAGATTAAAAGATATGAATAATGGTTGCAGGAATTGGATTTGGCTAGTCTAAAGAAAAGAAGGACTGGGGGGGACGGGACATGATAGCAGTATTCCAATATTTGAGAGGCTACCGCAAAAGAAGTTATTACAACTTCTTTTTCAAAACACCAGAAGGCAAGTCAAGAAACAATGGATGGAAACTAATCAAGGAGAGAAGCAACCTGAAATTAAGGAGAAGCTTCCTAATAGCGAGGACAATTAATCAGAGGAACAGTTTGCCGTCAGAACTTGTGGGTGCTTCATCACTGGAGGTTTTAAGAAGAGACTAGATTAAGGTGACCAGACGTCCCGCTTTTGGCGGGACAGTCCTGCTTTTGAGCAATTTGTCCCGAGTCCCGCGGCGTTTTAAAAAAGTCCCGATTTTTCATTCTGCCTCCTGAGTCCCGGCTGCCTCCTGAGTCCCAGCTGATGGCTAGAGGAAAAAAACCTGTTTAAACTCTTGCCGCAGGGCTTCAAAGGGCCGCCCTACGTTGATTAGCTCGGCTTCCCCCTCTCAGCTGATTTGCGCAGGGTTCTGCTCTTGCTAAATTGCTCAGCAGTTTTTTTTTTCTCTTTGTGCAAACCAAGCTCAAAACGAAACTGAAAGTAAAACAGGCTGTTGGCTTTGCTGTTTGCTTGCAACGTTGGAAAATTAGGCAGCAGATTTATTTTCCTTTTCCTCACCAAAAAAGGTAGGTGCAAACAATGGGAAATTATTTAGGGCAAAAGAGGAGAGTTCAAGATTTTAAAACACAAAAGAAAAAAAAGCTCTTTTTAACTAGGGAATTGTAATAATTGAGATACTATTAATTGTATACTGTGTTGAAAGCAGAAATGGTTAAGTTGTGGTTTGGAGGAATATATGGGGGAAATTATTTGGTTTATTATTATTGGTAAATATAATTAATTGATTTGTAAGAAATTGGATTGCATGGAAATAATTGGAATATTCATGTTCATATTGATTAATATACAAAAAAGATAGTTATATAACTAATTGATTTATATTAAAATGTTGAATTTGTATTAAACAACTGTATTACATAATTACATAATTAACCAATGTGAGGATGGATATAAAAATAGATGACAATGGGAAGGGGTATAATATAGAATAGAAGGGAAAAATTGAATTTGATTAAGATTAGAGATGAGGATGAAGGGTAATATTGTTTTTTTAAAAAAATAGATGAGGAATAAATAGGGCAAAAAGGAAATATAGAAATTGTAAATTTAATTGAAATGACTAAACACTGTTTAAATTTGTGAACCAGCCAAATATTCTGTTCAAAGAAAATACATTGTATGTTTATATATGTGTTTCTAATTATTGCTATTTATTCATATTTGTTCTCTTTTATTCTTTAAAGTTTAACAATTCATTCTTTATCTTAATATCTTTATATTTGTTTGGGGCTGGCTTTCTTCCCTTTCATCTTTTTTATTGTACAGGAATCTTTCTCCTCAAACCTACCACTTCTCTTTTCTTTCCTTCTTACTTTCTCTTCCCCCCACCCTCTTCTTCTCCTCCCTATTTCCTCTTCCTTTCTCCTTCTCCTCCTCTCTTCCTCCCTCTCTTACCGTCACTCCTACTCTAATTTCCCTTCCCTTCCTTCATCCCTCTCTATTACTGTATCCTTTTATGCATATGAACTACTCAGAGGGCTGAAAAAGTTATTTTTGACTGGTCCTCACACTTTTGACCAGTCCTCGAACTTACGACTGTCCTCACATTTTACATTTTTGCCCTATCTTGTCATCATGGTGAAGAGAAGCAGTTGTGAAATGAGTGACATGGTTGTTAAAAATGCTGCATGGGCATAAATGTGAGGATGGCCATAAGTGTGAGGACCAGTCAAAAGTGCGAGGACCTGTCAGAAATGACTTTTTTCAGCCCTCTGGTTAGTCCTTTTGTGCATATGGACTACTCGGAGGGCTGAAAAAGTTATTTTTGACTGTTCCTCGCACTTTTGACCAGTCCTCGAACTTACGACTGTCCTCACATTTTACGTTTTTGCCCTATCTTGTCACCATGGTGAAGAGAAGCAGTTGTGAAATGAGTGACATGGTTGTTAAAAATGCTGCACGGGCATAAATGTGAGGATGATCATAAGTGTGAGAACCAGTCAAAAGTGTGAGGACCTGTCAGAAATGACTTTTCAGCCCTTTGAGTAGTCCCTATACACATAGCCATGGCCACCCGGTCACATGACCAGCTAGCCACGCCCACCCAGTCACATGGCCTCCAAGCCACGCCCACACAATAAGCCACGCCCACAATGGTGTCCTTACCAATGTTAAAATCTGTTCACCTTAACCTATACACATAGCCATGGCCACCCAGTCACATGACCAGCTAGCCATGCCCACCCAGTCACATGACCAGCTAGCCACGCCCACAAAATAAGCCACACCCACAATGTCCCTCTTTACCAATGTTAAAATCTGGTCACCTTAGACTAGATAGTCGCTTGTCTGGAATGGTATAAAGTCTCCTGCCTGAGCAGGGGGTTGGACTAGAAGGCTCCAAGATTCCTTCCAGCTCTATTCTGATTGATTGATTGATTGATTGATTGATTGGTCTTCTTTATATTGGGATTTCAAAGCAACAGAATCTCCATATTCTTCCTTTCTTGGTGGAAAAATTGAGTTTCTCCTTTCCTATCATTTTAATCAATGGTGAATTTGAAAGAACCTTAGGCAAAAGATAGAGCACGGAATAAGCCAAATTGCAGAATATATACTCACTAGTGACCCCAAGGGAATTCTAGATAGATAATGCTCTGATTCTAACTTGATTCTACAGAATACAATATGTCCACAGCCACCCAAGTTCTTCTCAGATCGCCAGGGAGAAAAATCTGTCTAGAAACTAGAAAAAATAAGCAACTGATTTAGTTGAGAAAGTTAACCATATGCCAGCACTGCCCTTCTTAAAAAAATAAAATAAAACCGAAGCCTCTGTGTTTCTTCTTTTTCTGGTTTGTATTTTTATCTGATGTGCAATATAATATAAATACGAAAGTCTTAAAAATGTATAGATATTTTCCCCCCCCCACCTTCTTAAAATTAGCATAAATGCTAATTTCTGTTTATTTTACATCTTTTGGTAACTTTGTCACTATTTATCATTAACATCCTCACTTTTTACAAATCAGAAAAACATCCCGATCATCTTAATTCATAGCCTTTGTAATTAATTCTCATTTCACTCATCTTTCATACAATCCAGACACTCCTATCCATAAATCTAATTTTTGGTCTTCTGAGAGTGTTATCTTTAAACAAATGTGTTATTTATTCAATGTCCACAGTTAGTAATTTGCTAATTATACGTAAGTATATGAACTATACATATTATTGTTTCTTGTTTCTTATGTTTGTAGCGCCTTGTAGCGTATTGGGTACTTTATAAATTGAATTTTTTGGTGCCAAGTTACACTTCTGACATATATACCCCAAGATTCAGGAATAAGCCTTTCTGAAGTGATAAAACTGGGGTTTCTTGCTAGAAAAAAGATTGAAGAGAGTAACAAGAATTCAAGGAAGAAACATACCCTATAGCAAATACCTCTTGAACCCCATTCCTCCATCTGGGATATTTATAGTAACATGCGGGGGGAGGTGTTGCCCCAATAATTATTAGTATGTAATTACTTGTTTACATCCTAAACAAAAGTTGCTTATTTTTTTCTCCCAGGGAAAGTAAAAGTGATGCATAATTAACAACTGATTGGTACAACATTCTTTTGCATCTTTTAATTGGTGTGAATTAGTTTAAAATTAAAATGTCTTTTATCTCACCTTTGGGGATGCAATCTAATCTTCTCAGCAATATGTTGAAGTTTCCCCCATAATTAAACTTTTAAAATAAGAATTTCTGACCTTAAGAACCAAAAATGTACTATTTCTATGGTGGTTATATAACGGGGAGAAAACCGTTTTGTAGATGGCACCATATCTTGTTAAAATGCAGTGAGCAGCATCTTTGCACAATCTTTTGACACAGGAAAAAAGTATCTGTGCACTAGAAATCTGTCAAAGATCTCCTAGAACTAAACTTTGCAGAGCAGTTTCTAAGGTCCACATTTTTCGATCAAGTGAAAAAGAAACAAGCTTGGTAGTCATTGATAGCTGTTACCATCCTAATTCCTACGCATAGTTAAAGGATAGAATAATCAAAGGTGTGACAAATCAACTTGTTTCTATATCAGAATATCAAGACTATGAGTTAAATATATCTGCAGTTTAATACAGTTTAAGTTAAAGCTGTTGTATTGTCTTAATATCCGGAAGGGCAAGAAATGGGAATATAAGGTTTAAGGTTAAGATGCATTATTAGGGATGTCACACAAAGGCTCAGCTTTCTTACTGCAAATACAAAAAAACAAGCAAGAACAGGAGTTCTATCATTTCCATTTTCAAGAACTAAGCAAAGAATTATTCTTATTTGGTTTCTGGACTGATAGCTTAATTTTTTTGGGCATTGGCGAGTCTTGAAAAAATAGGAATCCTAAACTGTGCAGAATTTCAGGCATAAATTCAGACATAATTTGGAGATTATAAATGCCCACGATCTTAAAGATTCCCTTCCTTATTTTCTTAAAAATGCCACTTCAAAAATTTGTTTGAGCCCATTCCAAGGAAGTAATTTGAGAAAATCTCTTGGCCTCTCTCTACTTCACATGAAGATAAAGTGAGGGAGGTGGGGACCACATTCAAACGTGCAAGATTCTGTTATCATAGCTGTTACCATAAAAGTAGATCAAATGTCCCGGTGCCTGGAGGCTGTACGGATCTGGATGGGGAGGAACAGACTCGGGCTCAACCCATCCAAGACCGAGTGGCTGTGGTTTCCGACATCCCGATATAGTCAGTTGGTACCATCACTGACTATTGAGGGCGAGTCATTGGCACCCACGGAGAGGGCTCGCAACTTGGGAGTCCTCCTGGACTCACAGTTGTCTTTAGAAGAGCACTTGACAGCTGTGGCCAGGAGGGCGTTCTATCAGGTTCGCCTGATTCTCCAGTTGCATCCCTTTCTGGATCGGGACTCGTTAAATACGGTCACTCATGCCCTCGTCACTTCCCGCCTGGACTACTGCAATGCTCTCTACATGGGGCTCCCCTTGAGGAGCACCTGGAGGCTCCAGCTGGTCCAGAATGCGGCCGCACAGGGGGTTATGGGAGCGACGGGGTGCTCCCATGTGACCCCCCTCCTGCACGAGCTGCACTGGCTCCCGGTGGTCTTCTGGGTGTGCTTCAAGGTTTTGGTTACCACCTTTAGAGCGCTCCATGGCTTAGGACTGGAGTATTTATGAGACCGTCTTCTGCCACCAGTAGCCTCTCACCGACCAGTACGCTCCCATAGAGAGGAGCCTCAGGGTGCCGTTGGCCAAACAATGTTGACTGGCGGCCCCCAGGGGGAGAGCCTTCTCTGTGGGGGCACCCGCCATCTGGAATGAGCTCCCCCTGGAGATATGGAGGATCCCGGACCTGCGTGCTTTTCGCCGTGCCATCAAAACATTTCTTTTCCAGCAGGCCGGCCTGGCCTAACCTCTCTTTTAAACTGTTAAACTTTTAAAATTCTTTAATTTTAAATTTGTCTTAAGAATTTGAGGTGTTTTAAATTTCGTTTTCCGGGCCAATTATTTAATTTTATTTATTTATTTATTTATTTATTTATTTATTTATTTATTTATTTATTTATTTATTTATTTCAATTTCTATACCGCCCTTCTCCAATTAGGACTCAGGGCGGTGAACAGCCAAAGTAAAAAACAGGACATACAAAATTTAAAAACAATTTAAAATAATTAAATATTTTGGCCATAAAATTAAAACAACCCAATTTAAAATCAATTTAAAATTTAACTCAAGCCAGCCCAGCTAGTTGAAATAAATAGGTTTTTAGGGCCCGAGGAAAAATCCGGAGGTCTGTTATTGTACGTATCTCTGGGGGGAGGTTGTTCCAGAGGGTGGGCGCCGCCACAGAGAAGGCTCTCCCCCTGGGGGTCGCCAGCTGACATTGTCTGGCAGACGGCACCCTGAGGAGGCCCACTCTGTGCGAGCGTACTGGCCGATGGGAGGCTATTGGTGGCAGAAGGCGGTCTCATAGGTACCCCAGCCCTAAGCCATGGAGCGCTTTAAAGGTGGTCACCAACACCTTGAAGCGCACCCGGAAGACCACCGGGAGCCAGTGCAGCTCGCGCAGGAGAGGTGTCACATGGGAGCACCTCGTCGCCCCCATAATCCCCCGCGCGGCTTCGTTCTGGACCAGCTGGAGCCTCCGGGTGCACCCCACGGGGAGCCCCATGTAGAGAGCATTGCAGTAGTCCAGGCGGGAAGTGACGAGTGCCTGAGTGACTGTGCGTAGGGAGTCCCGATCTAGAAAGGGGCGCAACTGGTGTATCAGGCGAACCTGATAAAAAGCCCCCCTGGCCACGGCAATCAAAGGATCTTCTAAAGACAGCCGTGCGTCCAGGAGGACGCCCAAGTTACGAGCCCTCTCCGTGGGGGCGAGTGATTCGCCCCCAATAGCCAGCGATGGCGTCAGCTGGCTATATCGGGACGCCGGAAGCCACAGCCACTCGGTCTTGGAGGGGTTGAGTCAGAGCCTGTTTCTCCCCATCCAGGCCCGCACGGCCTCCAGGCACTGGGACATCACTTCAAGGGCATCGTTGGGGTGGCCTGGGGTGGAGATGTACAGCTGGGTGTCATCAGCATACTGATGGAACTCCACCCCAAAGCCACGGATGATCTCACCCAGCGGCTTTACATAAATGTTGAACAGAAGGGGCGAGAGGACCGACCCTTGTGGCACCCCACAAGCAAGGTGCCTCGGGGTCGACTGCTGCCCCCGTCAACACAGATTGCGACCGGTCAGAGAGGTAGGAGGAGAACCACCATAGAACAGTGCCCCCCACCCCCAACCCTGCCAACCGGTGCAACATGATACCATGGTCGATGGTATCAAAAGCCGCTGAGAGGTCTAACAGGACCAGGATAGAGGAGCAGCCCCTATCCCGAGCCCTCCAGAAATCATCCACCAACGCGACCAATGCCGTTTCCGTGCTGTGCCCCTTCCTTTATAATAACTGCCACCCCCCCCACCCCTGCCCTGAGCCCTCGGCTGATGAAATACACGGAAGCCTGGTGGGCATATATCCATGAGGGGAACTCCCCCCTCCTGGCCCAACCAGGTCTCCGTAATGCCCGCCAGGTCCGCCTCCCCTCCTGAATAAGATCGTGAATGAGGGGGGCTTTATTAACAACGGACCTGGCATTGCATAACATCAGCCGAAGGCTCTGGCCCTGAGAATCTGGACAGCCTGGAGAACGAGAAAAGCATTGGGGACCAGAGTGCGCAATCGCTCTAAGATAGCGAGTGCGCATTCCCCGAACATGATGTGGTCCCCAGCTTCCGCCATATCTGCCCCTCCCACTCACTATACTGATGGAACAGCCCTCTTTAAATCGAACTCCAACCCCCTCCCCGACCTCCGGTTCTACGTCCCTAGTGTCGCAGCCCTTCGCTAAGGCTGGTCTTGAACCCGGTGGATTTTAATGCTTTTTTAACATTTGTATTATATGTATTTTATCTGGCTGTTCACCGCCCTGAGTCCTTCGGGAGTAGGGCGGTATACAAATTCAAATAATAATAATAATAATAATAATAATAATAATAATAATAATAATAATAATAATGCATTGGATTACTCTCCCTTATAGAGGTGTCAGTTCATCATAGCCCTTAGAGAATTCTGAGACCTTCAGACAACCTGTCTGGAAGACATCCAGTTTGAGTGACTAAAGGTTACACAATATCATTCACAACAGCAAAATATTTGGGTGTATTCTAAGGATTGTGGGTAAGTGACCTATTTTAGGGTCTTTCTTATTTTTCAGAGTCAGAACCATAGTTCATTCATTCATCAAAGGAATATGAAAAAGTGAAAAACCACCATAAATCAGAATATGAATCAATGTTGTTACATCAACTACAAGTCTCCAACAAATACAGTTGCAATCTTTTTGTGAAATTACACTGGGCAATGTTCCAAGAAAATCCTCTATCTTCCCTCCTCAAGGCCGTTTGCCAAAGAAATTGCAAATACACAAGCATTAATATCTGTAACCAAAAAACCCCGCTTGGAAATATATTATGGGAGAGTTTACAGACCAATTCAGGATAAAATTGTTTCCTTTCAGTTATGATCACAGCATCCTGAAGGGAGAAAAATTGAGGAAGGAGATGTGAGTGGAATTATAGAAAGGAAAAGATGACCAAAATCTTACAAAAACCAGATTTTGTAAGGAGTTGTAAATTGAAACTGGAAGGGTGTCTCGAATAGGCACATTGATCTTTGGTATGCAACAATTATTTCTTCCTTCATATTTGTTTTTCTCCTCAATGTTAAAGTTAAAGGTTTTTTTCAGGACAAGCTAGTCTTGATTAACACACCATTTGCTATTCATAATTTATGGTATGATGGAAAACAACACCAACTGTATCTTCCCCAGTGGCTTCTTCACTGAAGCAACCATCTCATTCGATGCTACTTTGAATGCTCATTGAAAGTAGCATTTAATACTACTTTCATTTATTAAATTTATTTGCTGCCCATTTCATTTCAAAGCAGCTCTTACAGCATAAAAGCAATAAAAGCATCAGAAATAAATATTGCTAACCTAGGAAAATAACAATACAATAAAAAATAAAATCATGGTTCCAAGATGGGAAAGAAGAGAGCCAGATACACGGTGAGAGAGAGAGAGGTGGGATTACCTCTTAATTAATCAACCACCTCTGCTTTCCTGGTGGATCTATAAAGTTTCCACAGAAACCCAAACATTGCTATTGAGTTTCCCATGCAATACAAAGAGTTCCTTAGGAAGCCATGGAAAGTGCAGGCATGAGGATTTACTCCAATACTGAAAATCTGGGGTGTGCTGTGGGAAGATACCCTTGCCAAGAAAAGGTCCTTCTGAACACAGTTTCAGTCCAGAAAATAGGTTCCTTACTGTGGAGCAAAGCTACAGATAGTCCTCACCTTTCAACAATTTGTTCAGTGACCATTCAAAGTTACAATGGCACTGAAGAATGTGACTTATGATTGTTTTTCACAGTTACGACTTTTGTAGCATCCCCATGATCATGTGTGGTCAAAATTCAGATGCTTGAAAACTGGTTCATATTTATGACTGTAAATATTACGTCATATTATTGCGACCTTCTCGCAAACAAACTCAATGGGAAATCCAGATTCACTTAACAACCAGGTTACTAACTTATCAACTGTGGTGATTCACTTAACAATTATGGCAATAAAGGTAGGGGTGAAATGCTACCGCTTCGGGCCAGTTTTCCCGAACCAGTAGTAATAATTGCTACCATTTGCCCGAACTGGTAGTAAAAAAAATGCTTTAAAAAGTACAACAATCAGCTCTGATGCGCGATCTTTGGAACTTTTTTTTACTACCTATTCGCCCAAACCGTAGTAAAAAAATGCTAAAAAAAGTTTTTAAAAGGTTCCAAAAATCAGCTGTGCAACAATCAGCTGTGCTGGACAATGTCAGGACTCTTTTTTTAAAACTTTTTTTTTAGCAATTTTTTACTACCAATCAGCTGTGAGAAAATCAGCTGTGCCTGATTGTCTGTGAGGTTCCTGCTTGTTACAGGAGTCATTTTGTGTGAAGTCCAGCTGCTTTTGCATTGTGTGTGAGTCAGTTGGGTAGCTTTTGTGTTATTTTTGTGGAAAAATAATTTATGGAAAGAGCCTGAGTGGCGCAGCAGACTAATGCAGACTAATGCTACTGTTAAAGGTAGTATTTAGCTTCCAGCTGCCTGCAATTACTGTGAGATCAATTCTCACCAGGCTCAAGGTTGACTCAGCCTTCCATCCTTTCTAAGGTAGATAAAATGAGGACCCGGTTTGTGGGGGCAATAAGCTGACTTTGTATAAAATATACAAAAGTATGAAGGCTATTGCTTAATGCCTTGTAAGCCGCCCTGAGTCTCTGGAGAAGGGCGGCATATAAATCAAAATAAAAATAATTTAAAAAAAAATTTGTGTAAAGTGTGATAGTTGATTTTTGAGCTCTCTGTGACTCTGTGAGGTTCCTGCTTGTTGCAGGGGCCATTTTGTGTGAAGTCCAGCTGCTTTTGCATTGTGTGTGAGTCAGCTTTGCAGCCTCGCCCACCTGGTCACATGACCACCAAGCCACGCTCACCCAGTCACATGACCACCAAGCTCACAGAACCAGTAGGAGAAATTTTTGAATTTTACCACTGAATAAAGGTCGTAAAATGGGACAAAACTCAGTTAACAAATGTCTCACTTAACAATAAAAATTTTGGCCTCAATTGTGGCTGCCATCAAGGACTACCTGTATAGAATCAACAAGAAAAGTATTAATTGATATGTAAGACCATAGTTTTATTGAAAACAGCTTTGATGTAGCTTGTTTTCTCCTTCCTCCATGATATACTGTAGCCTTTCTCTGTGGAACCAAGCAGAAAAAGTTTCAGCTCCGTCTACCTGCATTTTATTAAGTTCTTTTTAATAGTCTTTTAAATTAAGCAAAAGCCAGAAAAATAGCTGACATTGTGAATTGTTGTTCTGGCGACTGGCTGGTATAGGAGAAATATTTTAGTGCAACTTCACACTAAGAGAAGCATCAATGAAAATAATAGCGCCCAGGCCCTATTATTTATTTATATCATTATACAGCATTCAAAGCCTGGTATCACAAGCCATAATATTTATTATAATTTCTGGTTCCTTCAATGCCCAACAGTATACACAATGTTTTAAAATTAATACTGTGTTTCCCTGAAAATAAGACCCTATCTTATATTTTTTTGAACCCCAAAATAAGTGTTTGGCTTTATTTTCAGGGAGATCATTATTTTGGGGTGCATGGAGGAAACCAGAGGAAATGGCAGGGATTGGCTGCGCATGCGTTTAAATATTTTCGGGGAGGGCATATTTTCAGGGGGGGCTTATTTTAGCGCATGCGCTCAAAAGCCCAATTGGGCTTATTATCAGGGGATGTCTTATTTTCAGGAAAACAGGGTATAATATAGGAAATTGGATTTTCCTTCCAGAAGCCGGTAATTTAAATTTGAATATTTAGAAAAAAGAAAAAAGAAAATTGTGGCAAACCCATGGAAACATAGTTTCAAGTCAGAATGTAGTTGATTTTGATTAGACAAGTCATAACCTGCAATCTGCTGTGGCCTCTCATAAGAATTATGCACCACTCTTATTCTTTGCTCGGTCGGGTTGATCTTCCAAGACAGAAATCAACTGAGCAAGTACTGACTTCACAAGCCACAATGACACTGATTAGAACACAGTCTGGCACAGAAAACAGCAGATTAAAACCCCTGAAATATTTTAGCTGCAACGTAAGTCCATTTCGTGTCCTTCGTTACCTGCTGCTCTCTCTTGTTCCCACAAATTGCATTTTATAAAGTTCTTGTGACATGTGCTGTACTTTCTGGTTCCGATGAGGCCACTATTGTTCTAGTGCAGTCTGCAAAGTTGAAACAGCTCTTAGGAAGTGTTATTAGGTGTGAAGCATTTTTGCCCCCACCCCCGGCTTTGATTCATGTTCCCAAGCTTCTCACATTGCTTCGTTTCTTTGGGGTGCGTTTTGGTAAGCCATAGTACCAACCAACAGAACTGGATCAGTAATTCATGACTAAGAATTGCTCAATGTGTTTGGGTATAACAATAAAAAAAGTAGGGTTGTTAAAAAACAACAGATTTAAGCACCATCTGGACTTTCTGGTCACAGTGGCACCAATTCCAAAGAAAGGCTTAACAGTGCATGATCTGAGAGTCCCATCTGTTTTATCTAAAAATGAATCAATCAGACACTTTAGCCATTTTATATAACAGGAGGGGAAAAGTCCATCTCCTCATTGACAAGTTTCCATAAATCCAATCTGAATTTTCACAAACCGTTTTTTAAAATTTTTTCTTTCTTTCATTTCACTTTCTTTAGATTTGTTTTAACATGATCGTCATAATTATTTTAACACTTGGATAGAAACTAGATGTTGTTAGATATTTTTAAACTGCTGCTTTTTCATTTATACCAGTCTCCTTCATTCTGGAAAATGTATATTACTGATTCATAAAGCATTGTATTTGTTGCCAGTGAACTCCCAAGACAAACTCAGTATACTAACACTGGTCTATAAAGACCTAAGCAACTTAGGATAAGAACATTAAGCAGTGCCCTGCTGGATTGGACCCTTGGCCCATCTAGTCCAGGAGCCTCTTTTCAAAGTGGCCAATCAACTGTACGAAGAATCTCACTAGTCTCCCAATAGATGGCCTTCAGAGGCAATCACATGCCAACAACGCTAATAGTAATTAATACTTTAAAACCACCACCCAATAACACACCCAACCCAGTGGTGGGATTCTACCGGTTCGCACCGGTTCGGGCGTACTGGTAGCTCCGATGATCACCTGAGAGCGAACCAATTCTCTTCAATAATCAAGTGGGCCCGCCGTCCCTGTTCTATACTGATCTTTATTTCCTGTGTTTGAAACCCAGCTGATCGGCATGGCAAAGCGGATTGCTGTGCCTCAGCTATTTCTCTCACCAGGGCTGAAGTAGAAGTCATGTTTTAGAGCTTTTTTTAATTGCATTGCCTGTGTGCAAAGCGAGCGCCCAGCGAACCAATTGTTACACTGGTTGAATAATTATAAGTATGGAATGCTAGCAAAATATTTAAAGAGAGGTTTATTCATCTCTTTGTCATCAATTAGAAAGAAATCAATGCAGAAACAGAAAAATATATTGCTACCTGATCTGAAACAGAATTAGAATCAAGGCATCAACTTAATCCAGGTACAGATACAGAACAACAGATTAGAGCAATATGGAATCAACTAGCTTTATTGGTAGTTAATCAGAGGTATTAGAAACTGAAATTTATTTAACAGATTGTTGGCTTAAGGAACAGCATAAAAGATTTATTATATCTATTTGGGATACAACAAAACATGTTTTTACAATGAAAGAGATAATGGAGCAATTTGTTAACTATTATTTTAAATTAGAATAATAATTTAGACTAATTCTAAACAGCCATCTGTTCCAGAAAAGATTTTTAAACATTTGAATCCCATATTACTTAAGTACTAAATTCACAGATCAATAAAAAGTTGTTATCAACCCATAATCAAAGATGAAACTAACAAGGCAATAAAAAAACTGAAATTAAATAAAGCTCTAAAATTTGACACCATTTCTGCAACATACCATAACACTTTCCAAGAAATGTGTTTAAACCTTTAATTTAAGTAGTGAATAAGAGTCAGGAACACAAACAACTTCCTTCAACAAAGAAAACGGCTTTCTCTCTTTAATTAATAAAGAAGAAAAACAATCCAACTCACCATAGAAGCCATATATTTTACAAGCTTTTCACAGAAATACAGAGAGATATTTTTAAAAAATTGAAATGATACATTCTGATCAGATTGAATATGCTCTGAGGAGATATTCAAGGGACATTAGACACATTGACGTAAATATTTTCCTGGGAGAGGTATGGTGAATTGAAGTTGCTCTGAGAAAGCAGAGCTGACTACGGTGGCAAAGACTAAGGAACCAATGAGTAGCTTGGTTTCTTGGAATCTCTGCAGTTAAGGAGAGGATGAGAGATTGGTGACATGTGGTCCAAATAGCTACTCTGAGCAAGGAGACTGCAAGACAGTGGTTTATTGTAGGTTTGAATCCCAGGAGATAATGGGATCTAAGGAAAGCAATCTTGCTCACAACAGTGGTGGAGCTTTTTAAAAGACACTAAGTTCGCAAATCTCACTTTCTAATGATTTTCTGAAATTGCCTATTAAACATCTTAAAGCTATTAGAGATCTTCAGAACAACCAGTTTGAAAAGTCTTCATCGGGTGAGTTTATGTTCAACTTTGAACAAAATTAATTATAAGCTTAAAAATGTTAAAAAATTGAAATAAGCAACAAAAAGCTTAATAAGATTTGATCTAAGAAAGTTATAAATGGATTAAAATCTTATTTTTACTGTAAGATTTTGGAATCAACTATAAAAAGTTAAGAACTTCTCATGGGAAACAAACTTATGTTACCTCTCCTGGTTCTTGCAAGTAATAAAAAAGGTAAGTGATAATTTAAGAAACTGGATATTAAAGGGGGATGAAAGATTTTAGGTGGAAGAAAAAAATACAAGCCTGTTTTTGATGTCAATTAATACTAGAACTTACAAAATGACACAAGATCTTATGAGATTGGAAATATTAAAGGAGATCTTTGCAGAATGGCAACAAACGAGTAACTACAATATCAATGTCAGTAATGAAGTCTACTTCTATGGACAGATCACATCAAAAAATGTTAATGAAGAAATGGTAGACATGGGTGAAAAAATCTGACAAGGTAAAGAAAGTGTAGAATGTGGTACCAGAAATGACAGACCAAGAGAATGATTTGAAAAGGATGCTTTTTTGGATATACAAAAGAAATTGGCTAAAGTTTTAAAAATTAAAAATAAAATATAAATGGTAAGCTGCGAGAATGAGTGGGAAATGTTTTTTATTGAACCTACAAAAGACATTTGTTAAAGCCTTTAAGAAACCTATGTGACAGGATACAGAATTGATGAAAAATCAAATTCTATGATAATATTTGATTGAATAAAATATTAAGACCATTAACAATAAAAGGAAGAAATATGAAGTTGGTATATTTGATCAAAATGAAAATAAATTTGTTTTCTACACAATGTTCTAGCAACTGTTTATGGACTTTTTGCTGACATCAGGATTGAAAAGTTGATGGAACTGGTACAGTTTAGACTTGGCTGTGAAAGTTGGACCATAAGAAAGGCTGAGTGCCAAAGAATTGATATCTTTGAACTATGGTGCTGGAGAAGACTCCTGCGAGTCCCTTGGACTGCAAGGCAATCCAACTGGTCAGCCCTAGAGGAGATCAACCCTGACTGCTCTTTAGAAGGCCAGATCCTGAAGATGAAACTCAAATACTTTGGCCACCTAATGAGAAGGACTCACTGGAGAAGAGCCTAATGCTGGTAAAGATTGAGGGCAAAAGAAGAAAGGGATGACAGAGAATGAGGTGGCTGAATGTAGTCACTGAAACAGTAGGCCTGAGCTTAAACGAACTCCAGAGGATGGTAGAGGAAAGGAAAGCCTGGAGGAATGTTGTCCATGGGTTCGTGATGGGTCGGACACGACTTCACAACTAACAACAACAACAAAAAGGCATGTTTAGGCTAGGTGGATGCTGCCTGGAAAGGCTATAAAAGCAGCTTACATGCACAGATGCCTTTCATTTCATTAATATCAGTTTCTATGTATTTTGATGCAATTATTTCAAGGCATAGCATTGCCTATGTACATGTAATTTATATAGCAAGTAAGTAAGTTTTAGACTTGCTATAGGACGATTGGTGACAGAAGAAATGTCTTGCCAATGTCAGAACAGCCTGATATGTTCTGCTACATATGTGCAAGTACACGCTTAAGCCTCAAAGACTCACCATGGTTGGACTTGTTAAGAAAGTGTATGAGCTGTACTTTGGTTTTAGGACTGCTGATCAAGGCCACGCCTGGGCTCCTCATATTTGTTGTGCAAGATGAGTTATTGAATTTAGAGCTTGGCTCAGAGGAACTAGGAAGTCAATGCCATTTGTTGTCCCAATGATATGGCGAGAACAGAATGATTGTGTGACATACTGTTACTTCTGATTAATTTTGCTCGTTTCTCTGTTAAAAATAGGAATTCAATTAAATAACCTGATTTGATTTTAGCCATGAGACCAGCTCACATGATGACAATCTGCCAATAATGAAGCCACCAGAGAAATAGAGTTTAGATGAAACAAATGAAGATGCTTGCAGTGCACCAGACAGGCATGGACAGTGACAATAATCCAGATTTTGAACTGTGTATATCTGGTAAGCTTCATCTCATAACACAGTCAGAATTAAATGACTAGTGAGGGACTTAAGTTTCTCAAAATCAAAAACGAATATCAAATACAAATATTTCTAACTTTTGAAATTGCAAAGATGATTTAACAAATTTCTTTGCATAGGTTGACAACTTCATTTTCTGTGCAGACATTTATAGTTTATTCACAGCTTTGGCTTGTGAGTATGACTCATTAGAATGGCATATTTTTTGTTCAATCATCAGTGCTAAGCCTCGTGGCTGTCTTGTACACAAAGGTAATGTACAGTAGTGGAAACCTTTTGGGAAAAGTGAATTTTTGAGGTTTGATGGCTAATAACACCACTTTTTTTGGGTGGGGGGAGTTTCAAGATAATCATATTCCATTGCTGGAATGACCTGGGAATAGCCTAGACCTTAACCCAATTGAAAGTCTATGGAGCCGACTAAAGAAATTTGTTAGTCAGAAGCGAGCCAGCAATAAAACCCAGTTAATAGAAGCAATCATTCAATCTTGTTTTCACATTATAACAGCTGCAGAACTAAAAGACTTGGTTCATTCCATGGGAAGACATTGTAAGGCCGTAATTCATGCTAAAGGCTAGCCAACTAAGTATTAATTGACGTGATAATTTTTGTATATCTCGTTTTTTTTCTACGTGTTTCACTTTTCTTCTTTATATTGTAACTGCTATTCTAATAGCAAATTCTTCATAAATGTTATTGCATTACATTCTTGATTAAATTATCTTTCCATTGATATATAATTTTATGGTACTACTCCAAAAAAAAAAAAAAGTGGTGTTATTAGCTAGTTTTAGAAAATACACTTTTCCAAAAAGGTTTCCACAATTTTGGCCACTACTGTATTGTATACCTTTCAGTACCTGTTGACTATGCTGCACACATGAAAAAAATATACAAAAACATGGAACTGATGCTGAAACACATCTAGTATGCCAAGTGCAATTGGAATGGCTCTGTGGGTTTGGAATGCAGCTTGGATATACCAAGTACTGTTGTACTTTTAGCCTTGCTGAACTAATGCAGTGTGTCAGAAACATTATACGATTAAATGCACTATAGTTATTACAAATCAATATTTCCACATTTCTCAAGTTTCCTACATGATACAGTCATTCTGAAATTATATTTGTGTTCAGTTTGAAGGGGTCTATCATAATCACCAAAAGTTTTTCAGGAAGCAAAACTTTTGAAAAAAAAAATCAAGTATTATCAATAAGGGAAATCAAACAACAAAAAAGCAGCTCTGATCTTTCTTGATAGAGGAAAAGCCTTTTTACAATCTAGAAAAGGGCTGTCAAACTCCCAGCTCGTGGGCCAGATGCATCACGCACTGGTCATGCCCACGCCCAGTTTAGCGAAAGGGGGAAAAGTCCTGATACGTCACATGATGCCGCCATGACGACGTGAGTTTGACACCCCTGATCTAGAATGTCCCTTTATTCGTTTAGAAAAAGATGAGTTGTGTCTCATTTTTTTTCAAGAATACAGAATATTTATATAGAATAAAAAGCCGAAATAATAGTAAATGCTTTTTGTTACAACAATGCACTATGCTGAAGGACACAATAAAACTTTATTATTTTATTTTATTTTATTATTTTATTTTATTTTTGGCATTAGAACCACCGTTAATGAAGTTACATCAAGAAAATAAAATATCAGGAATTAAATTAGGAACTTGAAGACATAAACTGGCATTGTACTTATAGTCAACCAATCTTAGCTGGCTGTGGATTCCTATTGGGCATTGATCATGGTTCCCAGGTCCATGTTTCCGATTTTCTCCCGAATATTACCCACCGTCTAGCCATGATTTGGGTAGTTTTGACTCCATCTAAAATGGTAAAGGCCTAATTCTTTCAGTGCGTCTAATGTTCTGTTGGCCATGAATAGCAACTGTAGGTACATGCACAGATGAGAACAAGAAATGAGTCCCCAGAGGTCTGATTTCTAATTTACATGGTACCATGCTGAGTTATTTTATTTATTTGGTTATGTGCTAATATTGGTATCCATGCCATAATCAATTTATCAAGTTTTAAAAGCTGCAACACTACCTATCCAGAAGATTCTGCCCATGTTATTATTTTGTTGCTATAGGAATTATGTGTAGCATATTGGCTGAAATTATAGTGGTAATGGCTATGGAGATTCTCAGTCATCCAGATCACAGTTGTCCCAAAAGTGCTTTTTCAAGAGGCAACTGGAAAAAGCTTCTTGGATGAGAAGTGAAATGCCTTCGAAGAAAAACCAGAAAGTCCAGTTGCCTCTTGAAAAAGCACCTTTGGGATATAGTGGTAGTGAAATATCAATATTAGTGCACCATTAAGAAAGATCTAGTACCGTGTTTCCCCAAAAATAAGACAGGGTCTTATTTTCTTTTGACTCCCGAAATATGGCCTTGGCCTTATTATCGGGGGGGGGGGGACGATCGTATTATTTTTCAGGTGCAGGAGGCCCCTAAACATAGGCCCGCTGCAGAGAGACTGGTACTGGAGTGCTGAGCAGCTGCTTTGCCGGTTCTGCTCAGGCCGCTGCCTCCAGCAATCATGGCAGCTTTTAATTTGCTTCCTGTGCAAACAGCACAAGATGAGGTGAGGCGGGGGGGCAACGATGGGGGAACATGCCCCAAACGCACCTGCCATCCACCCGGAACGGCCTTGCGGAGGCCGCTCCCGCAAATCGTAGCTTGTGCGCCCCTTCTCTTAGTGGCGGCCGCAACAAGCTCTTGCCAGCCCTAGCCCTGTCGACTTGGGGGGAGGAGTACTGGTGCCAGAGCTCCGAGTAGTGGCCGGTGTGGGCTGTCTGCGCAACCATGAAGCAGGATCCGCATGGCCAGTTCTTGCCTGCATCATTGCCAGCGAGAATCAGGTCAGAGCCGCTGCCGCTGCCATCCGAGATCAGCAGGCCAGATTGGGTGTGCCACTCAGGAGAAGAGAGAGAGGAGGCGCTGCATGAGAACAAAAGGATGGCTGTGAAGAGTTTAAAAGAGAGAATCCAAGGTGCTAGTTCTCAAGTTATACACCGCTGGGTGGGGGGCTAGGGCTTCTTTTCCTGCTCCCCTTTCCTCCCTTCCCCCAGCAGTACGTAACTTGAGAACCAGCACCTTGTATTTTCTCTTTTAAACTCTTCCCAGCCATCCTTTTGTTCTCTGCTTCAGCTCCAGAGGGGAGGAAAGGGGAGCAGAAGAAGAAGCGATCCCTTGGATTGCAAAAGCTCGATTGCCTTCCTCTTGAAGAGCCTGCAGGGCAAACAGGAGATCTGGGGTTTTGGTGAGACACAGAATTCTCACTTCTCCGCCTCCCCACCCCTCCACCCCGCCACTACCCCTGGGCCGAGATCACCAACCCTGTTTCGGGGAGATGAACATGCTGCTGCCGCTCAGGAGGAGAAGAACATCAGAAATGGGCTTTCTCGCAGCGCCTCCTCTCTCTCTTCTCCCGAGTGGCAGCGATGCGTCCAGCTCACCGAATCTGGCCTGCTGATCTTGGGCGGCAGTGGCAGCAGCTCTGATCTGATCCTCACTGGAATGCTGCAGGCAAGAACCGGCCAGGCAGATCCTACTTCATGGCTGCACAGGCAGGCAAGTCAGCTGGGATCGTCGAAGGCTTTTAAAAAAAAAAGCCTCTGCCGATCAGGCAAGTCAGTTGGGATCGTCAGAGGCTTTTTTTTTAAAAAAAAGAAAGCCTCTGCCGATCAGGCAGGTCAGCTGGGATCGTCAGAGGCTTTAAAAGCATTTTTAAACAACCTCTTCAGCCAAAGAGGTTGTAGAAAAAATGGTTTTAAAAGTTAAAAAAAAAAGGTTGGCCACACCCACTCAGTCATATTACCCCCCCAAGCCACGCCCACAGAACCGGTAGTAACAAATTTTACATTTCACCACTGGTTCAAACACATGCCCCAATAATATATCCTCCTTTCTCTGCCCTGGTGAGTTTAGAATAACAGAGTTGGAAGGGACGTTGGAGATCTTTTAGTCCAAACCCTTGCTTAGGCAGGAAACCCTATACTATTTCAGATAAATGGTTATCAAATCTCTTCTTAAAAACTTCCAGTGCTGGAGCATTCACAACTTCTGGAGGCAAGTTGTTCCACTGATTTATTGTAAGGAAACTTCTCCTTAGTTCTACATTGCTTCTCTCCTTGATTAGTTTCCATCCGTTGCTTTTTGTCCTGCCCTCAGGCGCTTTGGAGAATAGTTTGACTCCCTCAACAGCTGTATACTTCAACTGTACCCACAAAACATTCTCATCAATGCAAAGATATCAAGCTTTTTCTGTTAACTGCTTTTCCATGCTGCATAGCAGTAAGAGAAGTGCAGGAAAACAGATAATTCATTGCTATTCAGTTATGGTTTACTGGATGCAAATTTCAACATTTTGCCAAAAGAAGTTTACAATTCCCACCAGGCTACATGCAATTAATGTCAAAGCCCATTGAGAGCCAGTGATTCCAAAAGGCAGGTTTCATGTTGAAAGTGGCAACCAAACATTCAAATTATGAAAATCTTCAGAGAAAACCTTCAGAATTAGTCTCAGGATTAATGAACATTTAAAAAACAGCAGCAATACAAAATGCAAAAAAAAAAAAAAGAAAGAAAGAAAAAAAAAAGAAAACGGTGCAGAGTTTTATGGGTTTTTAAGTTGTGGAGTTTTAATGTTGTAAGCTGCCCGGAGTCACCTATGTATGAGTTGGGCAGCCATATAAATTTGATTAATAAATCAATAAAATTAAAAAGTGCCCAACTAAATATGGTTTTGGGGTGTACCATCCTTGAATGGTATACAACTGTCATACAAATGAAAATGTGATCTGCTATGAATAAAAACAGTTTCATTAATCAAACATTAAAAGAGAAATAGATTAACTTTGTATGTACATAGCAGAAAATGGGAAAAGTTAAGCTGTACTCTCTACTCAAAGATTAAGCTGGCTAACAACAACCCCATCTTGGGAATTAGGCAGTATATAAATAAATAACAACAATAAATAATGTGTTGCCTACTGCCACTCAGAAATAAAGAGTTTTATAGCCACAGAGTTATTTTGCAATAGAATATTTATTCGTTTGTTTGTTTGCTTGACTTTTATGCAGGATAAAAAAGAAACTCTCAGAAGCACACCCATAAAATACCCACACAATCATATAAATGTCTGAATTTCACAATACATGTATTACTATTCTACATAATGAATCATTAAGAAAAGCACACAAAAATATTTAATTTAAAAATAGTTGTGTATGTATGCACAGAGCAATCATTTCATCAAAATAAATCTCTCATTTTGTGTAGAGATGTCTTTGTCTTTTAATTCATAGGCTATACGTTTTTAGAGCACATCCAAGCTCTACATTTAAGCCACTTATGTTAATAAATCTCATCTCTGTTCACTGGCTTTTAAAAGCTGTTGCCTCTTTTTTTTTGCAATATGTTTAATTCCATACAAATGTCTCCATTCTATAGCAATCTGAATTTACATATTAAAAATTATTTTAAAATTATACTAGTTTAGATCCAGCAGAAGTTATTTATGGTTTAGTCTCTTTAAAATATCAACAAGTTACTCAATAGTGATTTATTTCTCACTATTTTTAATATGTCTAACTTCCTTCTCAGTGGAACCCCTTATATTTTAAATGACATGAATATTTTGTTTGTTTGTTTATTTGTTTATCAAATTTATATGGCTCTCCATATCACACTAAGTGACTCTGGGCACATACAACAATAGCAACCATGACAAAAGTGTAAAACAATAAACACAGTCATATTAAATAAAACACTCACAAGATATACACTGCAGTTATCAGTATATACTTATCTTGAATATTCAGGATATCAATATACACTTGATGCCTTCAATAAATACATATTATTAACAAAAAATATTTATTTTGTGGACTTTTTTGAGGGAGGAGTCTTAGTTTATCTTTCTATTCAAATTCACTTAGGCATCTAATAAGAAACCACAAAACTGAGTTAGTCCTCCCGATGCTTAATCAGAAAAAAATGTCTTGCTGGTCTCCGAGAGCACAATTTTGAAATTAGGCATTTCAAGAGCAAAGCTTCAAAGGTAGTCAAATGAAAATTGTGTACTAAAAATCATAAAGGTTTATAGAAAATAGAAAACGATGATAAAATTGTCTTCTTTGGAAGAGAATTTCCTGACTGCGGGGCACCCTCCAAAAGAAGAGTCTCTGTAGAAAGCTTCCGCTGCTGCAAAAACTTAACCTTTCCGCAGAGAGAACAAAGACAATGTCTTCCAACTAAAATTTTAAAAAAACTAGGGGGTGAAAAATGTTCTCATGTGAGAGAAAAGATCCTTAAGAATTTGTGCTCTCAGCCCATGCAGGGTAAAATGCATGCAAGTTTAGTTTAGCACCGTTTTGTTAACAACAATTGCTTTCGAATAAGACAGATTCCAAGGAGCTGATAAAGGTGTAACTTTCATATAAAAGTTCTGCAACATTTCAGAATCATTTCAATTAAAAGGCGGGAGGGGGGCAGACTCCTTAAAGGCAGCAAATTCTCCCTTTCCTTCTTGCATATCTCTTATTGAAAGTGTCTAATGTTTCTTTGCATTTTAGAGCTTGATAAGTTTTATTATAGTAAGTGCCATAGAACTTTACTGACAAGTGAAAAATTGCACAGAATATTGCACCAAAGCTGCTCCAAATTCATTAAAATACATAATTCCACAAGCAATGTTTATTTTTAAGATCAAGGTAAGGATCTTCAACTGTATGTACAATGTTAGTGACTTACTCAAATGACTAATATCAGCTTTTGCTAACAAAACAGAATAAAATTTTAAACTCTTTCATAGGGGGGTGGGATTGGCAGCATTTCCTTGAGATCTCAACAACAAAAGTGAGAAAAAATATTAAAACACACACAGAGATGCACACTCGTACACATCCTCTTTCATATACATTTTTTTCCTCATCTTGTATCCCAATATAACTTGAAATGCTGAAACACAAAACAACCTTGGAAGCAGGAATTTCTTCCCTCTGAAATGAGTGGGGGACAGCAAAATCAATTCAAGATTGGTGTGTGTTTTAACAACTTGTTAAAGTTAAAGAAAAGGGAGAAACCCTTTCTTTCAAAACAATTCTTTCTTTAACCAGTGCTCTTTTTTCCAGCTGAGTTATCAAACTCATATCAGGAGAGTAGGCTTTCTGAAATCATGAAGATTAATAGAAATTTAAATTAAAACGCATCTCGGAATAAAGAAAACCTTTTTGTTCCTTTGCTGAAAGAACTACAAAAGTAAACTACAACAGAGGAAAAAGCCTTTTAAAACTGACCAAGTGGCAAGGCAGAGGTCAGACAGCCAGCAGAACAAGAGCGCTGCTCTTCAGAAGGTGGAGGTCATCTCTTAACCTGCGTGTTGGGATGGACTCCATGATCAATTCCACATTAGCTCCACCCTTTGCATGGAGCAAAACACACTTGAATTGCTGGAGGCTTCAACAGGAGTTGAGTTTGCTGATTGGACAAGAAACAAAAGGAAAAACAGCAGGACACAATTTATAAGGGGGCAGCGAAGGCTGACATGCTATTGTACTCTAGGGGTATCCACAAGCTGTTAATTCCATTTTAACATTGTTAATAAGACTGTTAACACATATGACTTTGTTTAGGGACCTTGAAAACATTAACAATCTACTAGAAGACCCTGCAAAAATAAAAATTGTACGTGCACAAGCACAAAAGGATCACCCTCGTAAACTCATGAACTTTGTTTTAGCTACAAGGTGGGCTGAAGCCATCTCCACTCTGTCTTTGACCCTTTCAGCCATATATTTTTGGACTCCTATATCACTTTACAATGCCCAAATAAATGTAAATATGATTGAGCCTGTCTATGCTCCTCTACTTCTCTCCTTCCCTTTCACAGCTTCTTTCAGACACACACAAATGTGCAGACTTAATCAAAGGGAAATGCTCCATGAATAAATTGGGTCTGACAGATTTATTGCAGTTAATTTTGCAACAGAAAGGAAAATATTTGGATCTCAGCCTTTTAAGTATTAGGAAAACAATTAATCCATCAAAAAGAGGAAATTCCTGCAATACACCCTCATGTCCAATTAAATAATATCAAGTAATTTTGTGCAATAAAGTAGGAAAACTTTCAACTATGTGTAAAGAAAATAAGTTCACTGTGTGGAAAAAAAGCTTACTGTTCCTAATCACAAAGTTTTAGTACTAAATGTTTTAAAACTCATGATAGGAGAAAATAATCTCTTTCTCTCTCTCTCCCTCTCTCTCTCACACACACACTGCATGAATATAAATACCTCATTTACATAGATACAAATAGAATTTGAATGACATTTGGGAACTCAACCATTTGCAAATACATTTCTTATGGATTGGGGCAATGAATTATTTTTGTTAGAGAACTCTGCTGTTTTCTAAATACTGAATTGGTATTTTTTAATAAATAATCATCTGACTGAAAAGGTGCCTCTTAATCCCATGGATTTCGGTCCCACGGATGATACTGCCTTTTATATAGATGAATGTCCTCATAAATCATATTACATGGAAGAACCACTAAGTAAAAGAACTTACTCTCAAATCAAGGTACAAAATCCTAGGTAGTTGACAGTTCTATGGATTTAATTCATAAAATTAAACCTGATTTTGTAAGCAAAATTGAGAGTTATAATTCAAATATTGTTGGAGTTTTTAACAGTGTAATCTGTCTTCTATTTTCCATAATAAACAAAAAGCTTGAATAATAATCCCAGTTAAAATCTCTAGGATTATGCTATCATACAAATGATAGCAGAAAAATATATAAGGTACTACTTCCATAAAGTTGGATTTAAGAAAGATCTACAAAAACATATTACGTATATTATTTATAATATTTTTATTAACTATCAAATAGTTGTTGACTCTTAGCAACCTCAGTTTTCCTCCATGAAAACACAGATTAATGATGCAGTAATCATAAATAAAATGACCAAAAGGGGCAGGCTTCCCCATTCTAATGTATTTCCCTCAAACTAGAAAATACAGTGACTTTGTACTGATTTGTTATATTCAAGATGTACACATCCCAGGGTAAGTAGTTCAGTTGCTATAACAACCTCATAAATTCTGTTCTCCATTCTTCTTTCATAAAATAATTTCTTACAGCTAGTACACTTTTATAAATAATTTAGTTTTCAGAAGTCTCGTATTCTCAAACTAGAGGAATCACCTCCCACTTCTCATTCAAAGCACGCCGATTATGCTCAACCGTCTCTGTGTTAATTTCAGGTTTATAAAGAATATGTGATTTATGGAACTTGTTATTCTTCTGTCTTTTTTTTCTCCCTCTACAAAAGACAAAGGGCAGAGTAATAAAATGCTTCATATACAAGCTCCCAATTATACTCTCTAGATTTCCACTACCGTACACTTAGAGGAGTTGATCTTTCAGTTGTCATGTGATAATAACTGTTTGCTAAGCATTTGTATTCATGCAGGTTGTTGCAATAAAGATCCATAGGTAGACCAGGTATGTTTAAAAGGGGGCCATGCTTCATTCTAAAAAAAAAAAGGGGGAAACATCAGCACTCTTCACTTCAAATAAATTAACATTCCTCACCACCAAACAACAAAACAGTGGAGAACAGGATGCGATTAACAAACGGTAGAGAAAGTCAAGCTGTGCTTTTAACATATCCAGTGAAACTGAAGAGTCTTCTTACTTCTTAACATAGCTGTGCATCTCAATGAGGTTTTTGGGGAGCGGGTGGGGGAGAAAGGGGCAGTGGGTTTTATTTGAAACCTTGCAAAATTCCCACTTCATGGGAAAAGTGAACGGAGATAAACATTTAGTATGGGATGAGAAAGAAAAGCGACACATATTTTATGAACGTTTACTTGGTACTCAGTGCCACAGAACACAGTGGGACTTCTTTTTGAGGGAAAAAATGGTACAGGATTGGGCTGTAATTCTTGGCAGCTAATTATCCCAGAATGACAACGGACACAATCCAGTCAAAGCAGAACCCTTTGGAAGCTCCCAAACTACAGTGTGATCATACAAACTCTGGGTCGATTGTTACAGAAAAATAGATCAAAAGGGCATTGTGAGGGGAGACAGTATGTATATATATTGCGAAAGCTACACAAGATTAAGCACAAAGCCAGTAATGAACCGCACAAATATTTTCTTTAAAAAAGATGAGAGCAAAAAATAGATATACTTTTTTTAAAAAAATCCATTAAAATAGGACTATGTTACATATGGAAATGGGCTCTTTTTTCCACAAGAACTGTCTTTTTAATTTTTTTTTAAAAAGCGCCAAACATTTAACTCTCAAAACTCATGAAGTGAAAAGTGTGAATCTTTTTCTTCTTCTTCTTCATGAAATATGAACGGCATTTTCCACAGGGCATAGTCACGAAAGTGAGGATGGAGTCCATGAGGGCAAATGATGCTCTACCCTTTTTTTTTTTAAAAAAAATGTGCAATGTATATGAAAATGGATAGAACAGTGATGCAGTGGCCACCATTTTGATCTTTTTGACTACACTTTGCATACATCCCTCTTTTTTTTTTTCCATTTCTAAATGGAAGCTTTATTTCAGGGTCCACCTGATTAAAAAAGAAGAAGAAGAGCCCCTGCTCTGAAAGCTTTGCATGGTCCTCCCAACAGGGGCTGAGGGGTGACTGTTCCTAGAACAAAATGCATAGGGACCAACTCTGGATCTCGGGTGCATTTTTTCTCTCTCTCTCTCTTTCTGGCAATTCATAAACCTCTCCTTGGCTAGTTTCTGTGTTAATACTGCCACCTACTGGCCATCCTCAGAGACTGCAGCCCAAGGGCACTCTTGCTCTCCAAAGTCCCTTAAGCCTTCTTCTCATCTCAATGCTTGGGAGTGGGGGAAGGGGAGGGGGCGGGGAGGCGGCATCACTTCAGCATTCCTCGGGTTGCTTTAGATCTTTACGGTTGTTGTTTTTCCCCCTTCCATCCCAGAGGGTGAGGAGAGAAATAAGCCACTTCAAAGGAGAAACTTTCTGCTTGATGCAAAGACCCAACTTGTTGTCCTGCTGCCTTCGTTTCTTTATTTACTTATTTGGATTATTATGAATAAAATCCCCTCTCCCTCTTTTTTTTTTTTTTTGCCAGCTTGCTAATGAAGCTGCCATTATTACTGGAGAGAAGTAGGAGGCAGTAGGTGGTGGGAGGAGGAATTCACATGCTAGCAGCCCCCTCCCCAATTTGTTTTCTTCTGAGAAAATTAAAAATATCTATAGCACGCAAGATTACAATGAACAGCCTTCTGCTGTCTCCCTTTTCATTTCCTACCCTGCAGCTTGTGCACATTATAAAATTCTGGCTGGATTTATTCAATATCAAAATGTTTTCTGTCAAGCCAACTCCCATCTGTAAGGCTCTACAACGCACAAATACACAAACCTTACACACAGGCATACACATACACCCTGTGGGAGGAAATATAGGAAATATGCAACTCAGTGAGGCCAATAAAAACAGTATTTTCTATTTTAAAGATTAATGATTGGGAAAGAATAATATAGATGATTTCCCAAGGACCATACAAAATATCGAACAAAAATTCAAAATTAAATATTTTCAACAGCAGCAGTCTGAAGCAGCTCTAATGAAAAACCGTTTTTAGAAATTTATGCCTGTCTTTGTAAAAAGCATGTTAGATACCTTTTGGGCTTACTTGTTATCTGGTAATGACAGATAAAATCAAAAACATAAAAATGCAAATTAAAACAAAAAAAAATTGTAAATCAAACAACTAATCATCTGATTATAAGAGAACAAATCAAATAATGGGCACGACAAGTTATGATGGACATTGAATAAAATATTGATTCGTACAAGATAAGGATAAAATTATGTATCTAAAAAATATAAAGGGATAATATTGTAAGGCTCTTTACTGCCATGGATTGAGGCGGAACAATACGTATTGGGAAACAGTCTCACAAGAATGCAGGAGGAAACAGACAGAAGCTGAAATTACAATCAAGGACAAAATATGAGTTTTTCATGAAATGCCAGCCGTTTTAAAAAGGAAGAGTAAGAGTGGTGCCTTGCAGAAACAAAATACCGATCTTGCTCTAAGAAACAAATACAACAGGTATATGATCATATGAAGCTGCACTGAATTGAGCTTGAGTCATTGATCCATCAAGACCCGACCTGAATACAGAAGGATCTACTCCCAAGATCTGCTGGGTGCAAAGAATCTGCTCTGCCACTGAGCACTGACCAGATTCCATCTAAAGCCATAGCGAAAAGTACAACTGCCCCCGAAAGGAAAGTAAGCCAAAAGTGATCAAGGAAGATGGAGATGTCTCAAAAGCAGAGGAGAAGTGCATGCATAAGAAAGCCCTGTGTGCAGTATATAGGCCTAATGAGATTACAAGGATCTTCTGGAAAGATCCCAAAAATCCTCTGAGGATAAAAAAAAAACAAAAAACAAAACACAGTCACAATCTTACTTCTTTGTCAGAGCTTTTTGACCATGCTTGTGTGGCTTCACTCCACTCATTTAGGAAGAGTTAGTTCTACCTGCCCACCTAGTTAAAAAACAAACAAACCACACAACAGCAGCTGTACCCCATGTTAACCAACGCTATGATTTTTAAAACCTGCTTTAGGGAGTGGTAGCAAATCCTGGTGTAAATCCAAAGGACCAACACACTGCTATCTTAAAAAAAAAGTTCTAATATGAATACTTGAATTGGCAGAGCAAAGCCTTTGTCTTTTCTTTTAAAAGCTAGGTTTGTTGTTTTGCTACACACAGCTGTGTTTTTACAGATGTATGGCCATGTGTCTCCTGTGAAAAGGAGGACTCTTCCCCTTAAATGTGAAAGAAGATCAAAGGTTTAAACACAGAAGTACAAGATCCTTTTTCCCTTTGGAATGAGGGTGTGTGTGTGAGAGAGAGAGTGTGTGTGTGTGTGTGTGGCAGGGAGGGAGAGAGACAACGTACACACAATGGCAGAACATTTCCATCTGTTATCCTTATGCAGTGCACAGGTTAACCTTTGCAATCGGGCATGGAAGACTGCTATCACAGCTAAGAAACACAGAGCTGAATTAGCTTTATGTATATGCTGTGTTTCACAAGAGGAAGAGGAGGAGGAGGAGGCAAAGACCATCTTTTATTAATCAAGTTTATTCTCAAGTAACTAGAGGCCAAAATTTCATTCTCAGGCTTTCTTAATAAAATATGAAATTACAACGATCAAATTATATTTGATTTCCTTATTACAGCAAGAACTCCAGGAGAAAGTTGGTTCTCTTGCAGGGTTATGAATATGTTAGTGGGCAATAGAGAAGTTCAACTCATTTGATACAAGTAGAAATGAATTACAATAATTGCAACAGTAGGGAAATTTGCCCCATTGCTCGCAGCCTGTACAGAGACAGTCTTATTTTAGCATTTATAAAAGCCAATATGCTATGAAGGATACGGATATCACAAACAACATTTTCCTTTTATGATAAATTAAGGCTTGCTTTATTTTGGCACCACTTTCTCAAATAAACATGATGAAACAACATGCTGTGAAATCCTATCTGATGTCTGGGTGGTGCTGGACTAGGAAGAAGCAAATATCTCTAAAATCCTTTGCAGAAACACAATATTCAACAATCACAGAGGGGTTTCTAATTCTTTACATATCTGAACTATCCTTAACCATACAAATACCAGAGAATCTACATAAGACTTCTCAATTTGGTACTAATATGCATGAGTGGTAACACCACTTCAGCAATTAATCATGTACCTGATTGTTAAGATTCCCATTTTACGTTTCATTGCAAAATATGTATGCCAAATAATAGAAAGTAAATTTACTTTTCACTGATACCTCTTTATTTGTTTATTTCTAATTTACTGATATTGAAAAGGAAGCAAATGATCCTTTGCCTATATTAACTACTGAATAATTGCATCAAAATATTCACTTTTACTCAAAATACAATTTTTCACACTAACACAGTGAGAAAGAATGTTTTGTTATTTTTGCATTCCATTTATTCAAAGGGACAAAATAGATTTTTTTTAAAAAAAAAGTCGATGTGTAGTAAAAGTCAATGGATAGTTGTTAAAGACCAAAAGCATCAAAGCTTTCCCAGAATTTTTGGTTTCCAATCCAGCTTTTATGAAAAGGTGTGACTGCCATCTAGTGGATACTTATAAAATTATGATTACTGCTAATTTTGTAAACCTACCAATTACATTTCTTTCAAAAGGCTTCATCTGAGACTAGAATGCACATTAAAAATGGGGCAGAATTTCATCATGTGGTTCGGCCTCCATCTTGATTTTTTTCCTTCCCCTTTTTTGTAGACATCCCTATCAGTTTGCATTATCTTTCGGTTCCACCCATATCCCAAATCTGATTTAGATGATCAACAAACTCTTTGGATTTTCCTTGTGAGAAAAATGCTTTGCCTAAAAATGAGGCCATTCTAAAATATCTCCATATTGCTGCCAGCGTTTCTTCTCAAATGCATGTCTTTGACAGACTTTCCTAAGAATTCATTACAAGGATGAAGCTCCATCAAGAGTTTAGAAGAGTTTCTTTTTTGTAGGTCGTTAGCAAAGACCTAAGTACCTTTATTCATGTTTAAAAACAAAACAAAACACTATTGTTGAGTTGCTGGATATTCTTGCAATTATTGTTCCAGTTGATTCCTGCGTTTTGTTCATTTTATAAGAATTGTTTGGAAGTTTTCCAGTCTTAGTGGCAACCTAAACATACAGTAACTGTCAAAGGAAAAAGAAGTGGAATTCCTTTCAGGTTAAACAGTATTAGCTACTTATTTGCTATACAATTCATTTTTACATTAGCTAGATATGTTACATGTTTACACGTTATAATATAGTGCCCTTTCATCAAATTGATAATATTGCATCTTAGGTAAAGGTTCCCTTCGCACATATGTGCTAGTCGTTCCTGACTCTAGGGGGTGGTGCTCATCTCCGTTTCAAAGCCAAAAAGCCAGCGCTGTCTGAAGACGTCTCCATGGGCATGTGGCTGGCATGACTAAACGCCAAAGGGGCACGGAACGCTGTTACCTTCCCACCAAAGGTGGTCCCTATTTTTCTACTTGCAGTTTTTACGTGCTTTCGAACTGCTAGGTTGGCAGAAGCTGGGACAAATAACGGGAGCTCACCCTGTTACGTGGCACTAGGGATTCAAACCGCTGAACTGTCAACCTTTCAATCGACAAGCTCAGCGTCTTAGCCACTGAGCCACCGCATCCCTTTTTAAGATTGCATCTTAGTTTCACATAATACAGCCCTAGTTATTTTGAAGGATCTACACAAGTTTATATTATTCCAAAGACACATTTGTACAAGTATTAAAGTGAATCTTCTAGGAGGGAAAAAGAACTATCAATATCAGAACAGAAGGGTGATACATTATCTGGCTTTAGTTGGGGAAAGGAGCCTAACTCTGTCCCCGTGGATGCAGAACGGATGCTGGCTGGTTCTCACATCCTTTAGAGTCATCCTCAGCATGCGGCTTGAGTAGGCTGATGATATCTCTTCTACTAAGTCTCCTTAAAAGAGATTATAAAAGCTCTTTCTCATTTGTTTTCTTTGAATCATAGGAAAGACTAAACACTATCTGCCGTGCCTGAATGTTGTTTTCTTGAACGAAGACTGGCAAAATCAAATAATCTTGAGTTAAGATGAGGTTGTGTGGACTTGGAATTAATTGTGCATTAGATCTAGACAAGTGAACCTGATGAGCTAAAAACATCTCCGAATTGGGAATTCTTCAGATGGATGGACACTGATCAACTTCTTTCTCTCTTGTGTCAAGAGATAATGAAACTCATCATCATCCATGTGTAATATAGGTCATCACCATATCTAGAATGATCCTGGTAACAGAAGTAACTCATCTATATTTGACTCATTAGTAGCACAATTCTATAACTGAAATGAATTCTGCCTAGTTAGGGTTTAATCTGAACCTTTCCCCTACTTATTCCCAACATTTCAGCATAGCAGTAAAGGATAATCATAGAACCTTTGTCTTCCTGTATCAGATAAATCAATGAAAGACCAGTCAGATTCATGTTTCCAAATACTCCCAACAGTAGAAATTGAAACCGCTGCTGTCACTTTACATCTCCTTTACATTGAAGAGCAAATTACACCTTATTTGTGATCAAGTCATCCAATGAATGTTCTTGCACTTAACAAACAACCAGAGGCCTGGACCAGCTTAATGTTTGAGATAGTCTCACTGAATATAATAAAACTATCTTGCTATCTTTGAAAAGGCAGGTATAGTTTAAGTAACACATAAGCAAAGTCAATAACTGTATATTCCAAGATTTCCTGTCAGTATCCCTTTCTTCAGAAATTCAATAGACCACACAGTGCATATGGGCAAGTGTTGAAAAGTACATGGTTTTTTTTTTTTGTTTGTTAATAAATGACTTTCTTGCACACACAAGTATACTGATGAAAATGCATATATTGCAGAAAGTGAAACAGCACTAACCATCTATTCTAAAACTATGGATATTTTGCTATTTCTGAACAAGTGTGTATATGACCGGCTTCCAGCTCATTAAAAGCAGTAGAATTGGATTTAAGCCCAGCAAATCCCATTAATACCAATAAACAGGGTCAATTTACACATGCATTTAATTACTTTGGTTTCTGTCGTTTTATGATCTTACTCAGTTGTAGAAACCAGTGCTTTCAAAAGGCGTTAGGTTATATGAAAATGAGTTCAGTTTGCAATGTTGAATCACAGAAGTAAATTATACATGTTGCAGTGTTACTAATACCAAATTAAAGAATATTTACTTTATTTAGAACAAACTTTGCCAGTTTTAAAGAATACAAAAGCCAAAGGATTGCTGCTACATTTGTGTTCATATGGAAAACAGAATTTAGCTAGAACTATATGTCCATCTTTAAACAATGCAAGCTGTGGATTGGATTTGCTTGGAAAGGGATTGGTCATGATTAAACTACTCCATTAAGGAAAGAACTGATAGTAGCCTTACAATAGTTGAAGGGTTGTCACAGAGAAGAGAATGTGAATTATTCTCCATAGTGCCCAAATGTAGGACAAAAACCAGTGGGTAGAAGCATTAGAGAGAGATCCATCCTCAAATTGACGAGGATATCCTGAACATAAATGCTATTAAGCAGTAGAATAGCCTAGGGTTGTGGCTGTTACATCATTCAAGATTTTCAAGCAAAATTTGGGCAGCCATTTGTTTGGATTGATATGCTCTGATCATAAGGTTGGACTAGAAGACCTCCAAGATCTATCATACTTGGAACAAGTTAGAGCCTTCAGAAATCAAATTATGGTTTAGGATCCTCCCTGTCCTAAATCTATTCACATAGTTTTTCAGTGGAGATGTAACAGAGGGCCATTAATTGAAGATTTCCTGTCTTACAGAATACAGTACACAGAGAAAGGAATTAGCAAGGTAACACAAAGATAGTGTGTGCAAATACCTTCCACTACCAGAATGAAAAGTCTGAACCAATCAGTTCAGTGTTTCTTAATATTCCATTTTCTTCTGTTTTTGAGGTTTGGTGAATTATTTATCCATTTCACCTATAGTCTACTTTTTCTAAGAATTGTTGCTTGCGTTTTATGCCTTATGTTTTTACATTTTACTAGTTTTCCTTCTCCCAAGCTTCCAAGGGGGCACGGAGACAACAGATTTCCAATTAAATCTAATCTCTATTTTAATTTAAATATATTCATACCTACTTTTTTGGGGGGGGGAGGGGGAAGGTATTGTAACAGTAAATCCAGAGTTGCTTCTTGTTTAAAAAAAAAAAGCACAAAATGTTTTTTTTTTGTTCCGTATCTTGTAAAAGTTGTTAAATAACATTTTCACAGTCTTGGTTACTTCCAAGCACACCATTGTCTTTTGCTGGTAGTGAACCATCATGAGTGTCTAAATTATGCTTTTAATAGTACAACACACACATCAAAAAATTGAGTTTTATTTTGAAAAAATCCGTATGCTGTGCCCAGAAGGAAGGAGGACAGACTGTGAAGCATCTGTGATATTGGGAGGGGGAATGGAAGGGGAGAAAACAGGGAAAGAGTGAGAGAATATGGAACCGTCAAATAATTGCATTTTTAATAAATGAAGTATAGTTGAGATGGAAGGAATCAGAAATATTGCTCCTTGACCTGGATACTACATTATATTCTTTCTTGATTTGAAGACTTCAGTTCAAACAGAAATAAAATATTAGGTATTTTATTTTTAATACATAGTGCTTTGGCATAAAAATTAAAAATTAAGTAAGTTTTTGTATATATTAATACAAGAAACCTTTAGCAAATACAATTACATAAATAAAGATCAAAAGTTAAATATGAATCAGCTACCAATTTGTAAATCTTTTCCCCTCCTCTCCATTGTATGATTATCTTACAAAAATATTAGGGCAGATCTTGAAAGATATTAGCTATTTCTAGCAAAAATATTATGACTTACGATTGGTGGAAATAATTTCAATAGATCTGTTCTAAGAATACTTATGAATGCTTTGTTAATTAACATTTTTCTTCCACATAACAGAAATAGTTTCCCTAGTATTTTTGTTACTGGTTATTTTTATTTGGTAATAAGATCAATTACACTTTTAGAATGGCACAGAGTAACAAATTAATTTATTATTTTAATTAATAAAATTAAATTTATTATTTAATTTTATTGCCAAAGTATTTCAGCACAGCCTAATTTTGATTAAAAATTCAAATTTCAATGACTACATTAAACACAGTGACCATAAACAAATATATTAACACCTGCCTTACAAGACAATCCTTGGTCTGTTTCATGGTTGAAAAGGTTAAGATAACTTTCTCCAGCTAAGGCAATAAAGAGATCTTCCGATTAGGGGCCAAAGACTGCAAATTCTGGGAGTCCTTGGTCCAATACCTCTAGAGAGCACCAGATTTGGAGATGCTGAGTTTATCCGTTGAGGGGAAGGGCGCTTTCAGTCAAAGATGTCAACAATGTAGGGATATGCACATATTATGCCTATGGCACCACCAACATGATCTAAACTCATTGCATCTTGGAAACTAAGCAGAGTTTCAACACATCTTAGTTCTTAGATGAAAATCATCTCGAAATTCCAGAGATATGGACCAGTCTGAGAAGTTAAAAAAAAAAGGGGGAGGGGAACCATCTAGGAAGAAGGCAGTTTTCAGTTATCAGAGCCCTATACCATTTCAAACAAGTGGCTCTTAAAAACTTCCAGTGATGAAGCACCCACAGCTTCTGAAGGCAACCTGCTCTACTGGTGAATTGTTCTCTGTTAGGAAGTTTCTCCTCAATTCCAGGTTGTTTCTCTCCTTGATTAGTTTCCATCCATTGTTTCTTGACCTCTGGTGCTTTGGAAAAAAAGATGATCCCCTCTTCTTTGTGGCAGCCCCTCAAATACTGAAATACTGCTATCATATCAACTCTACTCCTTCCCCCACCCCCAAACTAGCCAAGCCCAAATTCTTCATATATTTTTATTTCCATACCCTTAATTGTCTTAGTTGCCATTCTTTGCACTTTTTCCAAAGTCTCAACATCTTTTTTGTAATGTGGGGACCAAAATTGGATGCAATATTACAGGTATGGTTCACTAAGATTCTATGCCTTTGTTTATTCAACCAAGGATTATATTACCGCACTGCTGACTCATATTTAAGTGATTATCCACTAGAACTCCAAGGTCCCTCTCATATTTACATTTTTTGAGCCAGGTTTTTCCTAATCTGTACTTTTGGTTTTTCCTGCCTAAGTGTAAAACCTTGCTTTTCTCTACATTAAATTTTATTTTATTGGATAGGGCCCATTGTTCAAGTCTGTCAACATACTTTTGGATCCTGAGCTTGTCTTCTGGGATGTTGGCTACTCCTGCCAGCTTAGTGTCTTCTGCAAATTTGATGAGGTTCCCTTCTATTACCTTATTTAATTTTTTATGAAGATATTGAAGAGTACTGGGCCTAAGATGGAACCTTGTGGTACCCCACTGCTTAATTCCCTCAATGTAGTACCATTAAGGACTACTTGTTGAGTATGGTTTGTCAGCCACTTACAAATCCATCTGGTGGTGATTCTGTCTATCCCACATTTTTCTAGTTTACCAAGAAGTAGGTTGTAGCCTATTTTGTCAAATGCTTTACTGAAATATAAATATACTCTGGCCACAGCATTTCACTGGTCTACTAATTTAGTCACTTTGCCAAAGTGCCAAATAAGATTGATTGACATGATTGGTTTTTAACAAACCCATGCTGGCTTCTACAGTAGTTATGACTTTTTGTTTCTAGATGTTTAAGAAAATGCTATCTTTTATCTTTGTTTTATTGTCTTTTTTATCATCAAGTCTGACATGAATCACCACATCAAGCAGGTCCAACAATGGAGAGGAATGCTGGGATTTGTAGTTTAGGAATATAGAGAGGATCACTGATTCTCCAGCCTCAGGGCAATGTATAATCAATGCAATCCAGGATGGCAGCACTGATTTATAGGACAAGTCAGCCCCATGAAGAATTTCCCTTAGGGCAGTCATCCTCTGTCAGACAGATGTTGTGGATTACCATGTTTATAATGTCCAAATCTTATGGGAGTTGTACTTATGGGAGTTTGACACTCATAGAGGGTATAAAAGTTTGAAAACATTGCTTTACTGGTTATTATTATTCTTGATCCCAGGACTACTTTAATATTGCTGATTTGTTCATAGTTCTTCACACTGATATGATGAAGTGTGGGAGAAACTAGTTATTTTTGTTTAGTCCTGGAAGCAGTTTGAATGAGAAAACTGTTGACAATTGTTCAACTGTCTTACTTTCTAAATTCAATCTTATGGAATAAATAATTGGAATTTCCAACTGGAGAAGACAAGGCAAAAGAGACTTCAAACATGGTGAACATTCTGGTGAAAGAGAAGTTCTCCGAGAATGGACTCTAGCACAAGACTGAAAGCTTGGGAGGCTAAAACCTCTGGTCCTGGTGACTGACTAGATCAGATTAGATCCTGCAGACTTCAAGTATACTTAAGATCACTGGCTCTTCACTTGATTGGCCATTCTTTAATGGGAAAAAAAGCAATATCTTTTTCAAATATATAAAACTCACATATACAGAAGCTTTTCATTAAACAAGCACAGCTTTAACACTCACTGGAATCCATAGCTTTATTCTAAATTTTGATTAACACAGGTCTATTTCCATAATTTTATAATTATTTGTATATATTGAATACATCTACTTAAATATTGTTTTATTCCTCATAAGAATATAAGACAAGTTATGCTTTCTGAAATACTTGATAACATTTGTGATTGAGAAAAGTCCTTCAGTTTTTAAAGTTTAAAAACTGTAACCTAGAGTGGAGGCTTGTAAAGCTGCTTCAAAGAGGACCAAGATGAATGTGTGGGCAGCCATTATAAAGCTTTTGGATCTGAAAGACTTGAGCCAAACTGCTTCCTAATCAATCCCACGAAATAAAAGCCAGGCGTGAATGAAAGAACTGGAAGTCAGGGAATTCATATGAGAAATGACAGAAACTCCATCAGCCTTCAAGTATAAAAAGACCGAAATGTATCCAGAAAAGGAGTGTTTCAGGCAGTCAATTACTTTTCCATTTTGTCCCAGGACTTTAAAAGTTAAAGGCATACTTCTGCCAATTGTGAGATGCCCCATCCAGCACAGACCACCCACAAGTACTGATTTTCCATCTGGTGAACAAAACAGACATCTCCCTAATTATTTTTTAAAAGGGGATTTTCCCCCCTCCCTTAACATGCTTCCTTTATTTGTCTGTGACCTGGAACTTAATGGAAAACCTGGTAGATGCCAACCATATTTCTTACGATGTAGCATCCTATTTTTCTCCTCTTAAAATCCTTATTTGAAGCTATTACATATGCTGCTTTCTAACAATCTGAATCATTACACAACTGAAGCCTGAGATTAGCACAGTTTTGCACTTAACACTGAATATTTTAATCGGTACATTAAAGCAGAACAGTACCCGGCTTACAGTCTCTTACGCTGAGCTCCCATATTGCCAGTGTCAAAATTTATGCCTTTTTTCAGTAAGACTGGTTCCATTGCCAGCAATACACACAGAAATGCCAACAGTAATTAAAATCTGGCACCCGGTGCAATTACTAGCAGACTTTCTAAAGGCTTCTTTGAAAAAGTACTTTATTATAGTATTTTATTAGTCAAAACGACAAGATCAATTATATATAGATCCAAGAACTGACATAATGTACAACCTAATCACAATTGCCTAGAAAATCAGCATGGAAAAGTGTCATAAACTACCGGTATGTTAATTGTGGAGTGTGTTTGTGTGTGTGTGTGTGTGTGTGTGTGTGTGTGTGTGTGTGTAAAGAAATCAAATCACACAAAGTATCAGTAGACTATTGAGTCTGGATAAAATGTATATGTGCCAATATAAGAACTAGAACAAAATATGCATCTTAGACAAATACTAATCAAAAAGTCTTTTCCTTATGCTTTCTAGGAATTATAGGAGTTTAAGTCCACCCATTGAAAATGCATCAGATGGAAAGCTTATTCAAGGTTGCTTAAGGGTAGGTATGAAAAAGCAATGTGACATTTCATGATCAATCTTGCAAAATCCAGAACTAGGACATAGCTATTTGCTACAATTTGGTAGACTTCCTCTATTTCATCCTTATTTTTTAAAACTATATCAAGAATTTAAAAATATACTCTTCATTTTTCTTTTTCTTTCTTCTATTCAACTGTGTTTAATTCCCAAAGACTCCCTGGAAAGTCCTGCAGTTTTCTTGGCAAGGTTTTTCGGAAGTGGTTTGCCATTGCCTCCTTCCTAGGGCTGAGAGAAATTGATTGGCCCAAAGTCACCCAGCTGGCTTTGTGCCCAAGGCACTCGTGGTTGCCAGGTTTCTAACCTGATGGCTTAACCACTACATCAAACAGAATACCAAATGTTTTACTAAATCCCAAACTGTCTCTTTTCAAGACTGCTAGAGAAGAAAGTGAGGCTTGGAAAATCAAAGTGGCTTTTTGAATACAAAGGCTACAAGAGGCACCATGTTTATTGATAGGCCTACGCTCCTGAATTTCCATTTTTACCTAATCTCAAAGGAATATAATAATGATAACCTTTTTTTCCCATAAATGGTTCATATCACCAACATCACTTCCCTCTTTAGTTTAATACTGAATTAAGTCCCACAGAATTAATGCTTGGTGGTAATTAATGGTAATCAGTCTTTTGCTTTGCTGTTCCCCACCCCCCCAGCAAGAATATTTTTTGGATACATCTGAACTTCAAAAGATAAAAGATTCTCAAAGAGCTCAACAACCAGTGAATGTATTGGGGAATGCGGGGGGTGGGGGGTGGGGGGAAGAGAGGCTTAATGTTCTGTAAGAAAATCACAGACTGGTTTACGCCTCTCGTTATTAGGCCCATGTTTTTCCAAAAGCAAATAGGAAAAACAAAGGCCCCTTAAACATATTGAACTTCTTGCCAATTAGGGGTTGGCATCACGTTTTAGACTTTCATGTTTGTTGTGAATGGGGTGCAAGTTGGCATTTTCATTGACTATTAAAAATGTACCCTGTATAGCCAAGCTTTGCAATATCGGCACTCTGTCTAGCAGGAAGACTCCCAATGAATTTAAATGGCGCTGGGTTTCAGATGACACAAAGGGAGTGATGATCAGCTTCCAACCGTTTCAAGCTTTCGGCTTCAGTGATATTGCGGATACAACTGCTCCCAACACTACGATGCAATCTTGTTTTATCCATACCTGTGGAAAATGACTCTGGCTGCCCAGAACTTTTGTGTCCACTCTAATGCCACCTACTCTGTATCAAAGCCTATTAATGATACTTGGTAATTGGACAGCCCTTCTTACCGCAGAGGCCGATGATCGTCTCAATCCTGTATGGAAAGTTCAGGCCTGTTAGCTTCTCATGAAAGAATAGCGTCCATAGACCTCACCAAAGGCAGCAAGTCTATGAAACCTTTTCTGCAAGGAAATGGATAATTGGGCGACAGCACAGCACACAAACAACAGAATGGAGAGCTCTTACTTGCTGCCTTTAAAAAGTAAGGGGGAAAAAAAATAAGAGAAATACTCCCGTGCACTTCAATTTTAAATGCCATTATTAAAGAAATCCTTTGATTTTGCTTCTAAGTAAAGCCAGAAACTACATGCATTATGCCATGCCAGTCTTCAGATTTGCTGTTTTTGGGTATAGAAAAGAGCTCAGACAGATTTTGCTATCACAGGCTGAACCAAACAGGTAGTTCTCCAAAAAAAAAAAAATACACTCATGTGAGTATATGTGTGTATTCACACAGTGCACATCAAAAGGCCTCTAATAACTTTCAACATAAAAAGAGGCTTCTGTCTTTGCACCAAAGTCTTACGGAGAAAGGAATATTTTTATATTCCAGATGGAACTAAAGCAGAAACAGTATGTTTCAAATCCTTCCCAAGATTAATTTTCTTTCTTGCTTTCTTTGTCTGGGGACCTAGAGAATAATATTATCAGACCTCTAACTCAATTTATGAGGACCTGGTATATAAAATACAACATGTACAGTAGGTATTGCACTATTGAGAAATGTTAAAACATTTGAAATGCAAGCCAAATTATATGTCTGTTTTCTTTATACTTCGTAAGAGATTCATGCACTCTTGTGTCTCTAAGAATAAAATATAAAATCGGCTACATTAATGATGCCTACAGAATGAGAATAATAAAAATAACACACACAAAAAAAAACCAACAACAGCTGAAGCTGACAGTATGGATGCTAAGGATAAACCATGGTTGACACAAGTCGGTCTGCAAAATACTTTAGGCCAGAATCAAACAAACCATCTTTGGGCTTACTACAAAGTAAGTACCGTAGTTCCTCAAGCATTTCAGGATGTAGAAGGTCAAGTACTTGGGTAAGGGTGTGGTTATTATTTAAAGCATTCTGGAAAACGGTAAAGCAAAGGCAACCCCACCTCCTGTTTGGCTATCCATAAATTGTCCACCATATTCAACTGGAGTCAAATTCAATTGGAGAAGTTCACATTTATTTGAGAGCCCAAAAGCCAACTATGGGAAGCAGCTCAGGCTGAAAAGTCTCTATCCACATTTTGGAAAACAGATCAAAACAGCCGATTTGGTGTAGTAGAGTACCAGGAGACGGTGAGTTCTAGTCTTGCCTTAGGCATGAAAGCCAGTTAGATGACCCTAACCCTAACCCTAACTCTGAAAGTATCTGTCAAAGGACTGAACTACATTTTTTTAAAAATTAGTTGTTCAGTAATAATCAATATAACTTCATAAGAGGACAGAACTGTACAAGCCATGACTTAATCAATAAGTAATTTATTTAGTTTACTCATTTAACTATTCAGATCCATAATATCGAACAATATTGCACATGACTTTGGGAGCTCAAAACAATAAAAGCATTCTCATAATGAAATTATACAATTACACAATCATCATCATTTGCCATTCACATGACATGGTTGACCACTATGGGTTACTTTAAATCTACAGTCTTTCAGCTTAAAACTAAAATTCTTGATCCTTTGCTTTCATGCAACACACCAACTCCAGCCTTGACTCCATTATGAAAATTCAGCTACTCTTTAAATATTCATGTCCCAACATGGCAGACTGAGAGTGTTGTGAATATGTAAAGCCAGAAATGAAATGCTTAATGTCGTGTCAGTCTTCAGATTTGCTGCTGTGTGTATAGAAAGTCCTTGACTTACAACCAATCACTTATCAATCATTCGAATTTATGATGGACTCCCCAAAAGATACTTACCATCTGGTTCTGAAATTCTGATGGCTGCTCCTCTCCCTATGGTCATGTGACTGTATTTTGAACACTCGGAAACTGACCTGCATTTATGGCTGTCTGGAGCATCCCGCGGTCACATAATTACAATTTGTGACTTTTTTGCTGAAAACTGCCCCACAGTGAACAATGGTTTCGCTTCACAACTGTGGTGTGGTGTTCACTAATCAACCATGGCATTTGCTTAATGACCATCACAAAAAAGTTTGTAAAATTAGACTGGTCACATGGATGATTCACTTTATAACCAACACAACTCATGACTGTAATGGGCAAGTCCATTTCAGTCATAAGTCAAGGACTATCTTTAAAGGTGGCACTAGACCAGGGGTCTGCAACCTTAAATACTCAAAGAGCCTTTTGGACCCGTTTCCCACAGAAAAGAAAACACCGGGAGCCACAAAACCAGGGGTGAAATCCAGCAGGTTCTAACAGGTTCTGGAGAACCGGTAGTGGAAATTTTGAGTAGTTCAGAGAACCGGCAAATACCACCTCTGGTTGGCCCCAGTGTGGGATGGGAATGGAGATTTTGCAATATCCTTCCCCTGCCACACCCAAGCCACGCTCCCAGAACCGGTAGGAAAAAATTTTGAATTTCACCCCTGCACAAAACCCTTCCCATGCCTGACTATTTCTTGAGCAGCCACAAAACTAGCATATGTAGTTGAATTAAACATTCAGTTTTCTTCTGAAACTTTTCTTTTCTTGGATTTATCCATGGTTGGCCTACTGGCGGTTGAAAAGCTCAATAAATTGTGTGCTGACGGGTGTCACACATTGGTGGTTGTGACGCATATTTTGAGTGACAGAGAGCTGCAGCAGTGGGGTGAAAGAGCCACATGCGGCTCCAGAGCCACAGGTTGCTGACCCCTGCACTAGACAAAGATTTCAGCAACAACTCATATAGCAACAATTCTCTTTGCCGGTATTCATGCTACTTCCTAGAACTGAAGAAGGCTTAGCCTGCATATTTTCTTAAACGTTTCCATCTCAGGACCCCTTTCCACTTTTAAACATTTAAAAAGAGATTTTGTTTATACTGGTTGCATTTATTTATCTTATTAAAAATTAAAATGGAGATATCTGCTTCCACAATTACTTCTCACAATTGTTTGATGGGATTTAATATTAATTTTCAACACAGGTGGGCAATTAACTTGAGTTTTATGGGTATCAGAAAGAGTCTCGAAGAATCCCCAGAGATCCAGAGACCACCCAATCTTACAGAAACGAATCTGACCTCTCTAAAGTATTTGAGATTAGTTTGGGATGGAAAAAAGCAAAGCATTTTGAACACGCAACAAACAAAGTTATCTCAATAGTTTATTTTGATATAATAGTTTGATATTATAGGATATCAATGTATTATTACATTGATATCCTATCTTTATTTGTACTTCTCAAGGCAATGTAAATACTTGCTCCAGCTTCTTTTTTTCCCTAACAACAACCCTATGAGGTAAGTTGGGTTTAATGAGAATAACTGGCCCAAAGTCATCAGCCAACTTTCAGGTATAAGGGAGGGCTAGAATTCAAGGCACTAGCCCTGACATTACAATCACTCTTCCAAATTACTGTAATTATTCCTTAGTATAAGGTTAGTTATAAACGTTTTACTTTACCAATTTAACAAATACCAGCCATTTCTGTAAAAGACTATATTAACCAGTACAACCCAATGTCAAGGGGTTCATCTTTTTCTGTCTCAAGCACAAAGTCCAGAAATGGTTTCCATACAAAGCTGGAAATATCAAATGTCATTTCCTGACCATCTGGGAAATGTGGGAGTCAAAGCCACAGACCTCTGGAGGTCCCAGAATGGGAAAGTTTGGACCACATTATGCCTGCTTAGGCCCTCCTGCTTGAGCATGGGGCTGGACTAGGAGACCTCCAAGGACCCTTCAAACTCTGCTATTCTGTTATTATTATTAGATTACCGATGCACAAATATTTCCATTCTTTTAAAAATTTTAAAAAAAAGAGATTGAGGGAAATTTTGAAATTTTCATATTTGCTCTTACTTCAGAAACAGGCAAACGTCAGGAAAATCACAAATCTGAAAGCTGTGTCAAATATGTATTTTTCAGTTTCCTGTTACTGTACATACAAAACATAGGTGCAATTTGCATGAACATTACACAATACAAAGTAATCTCTGTATGTATTTTGCTAGCTACTTAATTTGGGCCTGTATGCAGGTCTCACAGATGAAGTCACAAACAATCAATATGGCTATGTTATGAAGTAAAGGATTAAAGGGCAAATATGATTTTTTTTAAATAACTGACTATTCTGCTCTATTCTTGCACATTGCCACCAGATTATTAAATTTAGGCTGACAACTCATGAAGACTAAAATTATATATCTGTCAAACGCAGAAGCTGAGAATTTCAAGGTTAGAAATGCATTTCCGCAGGTCATGAAAAATAAAGACTGATATTAGTCATTTCTGCACCATAGCATTGCTCAGGTAATTGAATACAACCACTCATTCAGTCCTACCTTCGGGAAATTACAGAAACTTCATAAAAGGTCCTCCCCCCCCCCCCAAAGCTTCTTACAACACGGTGCCAAAGTTATGCCGCTGCAGCGCCTTGTAGATGTTCATCCCTAGGACTGAATGCAGGAACACTGTGGTGCCTTCCGCTTACTTCCCTCATCCCCCACTGGGTCCCGCAGGCTTTGGGCTGCCTTCCCATGCAGCAGACCCTGTACCCTCCTCCTCACCCCGTGTCACCCATCGCACACTTACCCTTCAAAGCTCTCTAGAGCTCAGATTAGGGAATGAGGACAGGTTACACGGTTGCTGGGCTGCATGGTGTCATTCCGGAAGTGGCTACCATTTTCTGAGTGACTGCCTCAAGGGGCAGGAAGTGGAGATGGGGTGCCTCAGGGGGGGGGCGGGGGAAGAATGGGACAGGGCCTGTGCTAGACCTCCCAAGGTGTCCCCCGGGGCCCTTGAGGTACCTTGTGCTTCGTTTAACAACCACATTGGGGAGAGCAGGGATGCAGGGGTCATAAGTGAGGTGGTTACTTAAGAGCTGGCATGACTTCTGATCACAACAGGCAGGCTCCATTGTAGTCATGAGCTCAGGAAGTTAGTCCTCAACGTACGACCATAATTGAGTCCAACATTTCTGCTCAGTGATACATTTGTTCCAGGAATTTTGCCCCATTTTACAACCAGTCTTGCCATGGTTGTTAAGCGAATCATTGCAGTTGTTAAGTTACTAACTGTGTAACACAGTTGTTAAGTGAATCTGGCTTCCCCATTTACTTTGCTTGTCAGAAATTCACAAAAGATGATCACATGACCCCAGAACACTGCAACCATCATAAATATGAGTCAGCTTCCAAGTGTCTGAATTTTGATCATGCGACCTTGGGGATGTTGCAAGGATCATAAGTGTGAAAAACGGTCATAAGTCACTTTTTTCAGTGCTGCTGTAGTAAGTCGAGGACTGTCTGTTCTTGAAAAAGTTGTGGAAGCCAAACCATTTGTAGGACCATGTGATATTGGGAATAAGATGGAAAGTTTCATGTAATTTTACTCCTTAATAATTCTATTGCTGCTTGGTGTCTGTCTGTCTGTCTGTCTGTCTGTCTGTCTGTCTCTGTGTGTGTGTGTATGTGAGTGAGTGAGAGAGAGAGAGAAACTATGAAATAAGAATGTATATGTATAAAACAATAGGTCTGTAGATAAGTTGCAATTAAGAAAAAATTCCGATAATGGAAAGCTGTAATAGTGTAATTGTGATTTTAAAGGTTAAAAATGTTGAATAAAAATATTAAGAGAGTGGGAGGGAGAGAAAGAGAGGGAGGGAGAAGGAGGGAGGGAGGGAGAGAGGGAGGGAGGGGGAGAGGGAGAAGGAGAGAGAGAGAGAACAGCAGATGAATTATGGTGGACATTAGGTTCATATTCCTACTTACTGGATCAGAAATCTGTTACTAAAAACACTTTAGTACTTCTCAGACTACAATGCCTTCTTGAGAAGATGAAGGAAATAAGGCCAAATTGGAATGTGGAAAACTATTCTAGAAATAACATCTTCCTCTTTGTGATTCCAAAGCAAGTGTTTGTAAGCCATGGGTTACAAACGGGTAACCCACGGGTTCTTTATTACTGCAACTAATTTATACCCTGCTTTCCCTTGTGAACAAAATATATCTCATTGTTGAATTACCTAGAAAACTTTCAAGGAAATATTATTTAACTCCACTGGAACAAGATCATGCTAAAATACCTCACAAAATTGCAGCTCAGAGTTTTGTATGCATTTTTCATGAAAGACACTGTTGTATCATCAAAGACACTGGAATAAAGGGAAATGCTGTTTACTTTAAGAAGGCAGATGTTTCCCAGCTTCTCCTATTTGCCTTAAAAACTGCACACTGCATCATTTATAGCTGATAAAAGCTATACAAGTTTGGACTCCCGCAGGGATAGAATTTAAATCTGCAAACCTGAATTGCTTTCTGGTAGACAGTCTTGGGTTGTAAATAGCACCTTTCAGCATCTGATAGAATTGGGAACCGCTAAACCAAATTCTCAATGTCCCTAAAGGGCTCAGCTCATATAAAAAGAATCCCACTATATTTTTAATATCATCCTGAAACAAGCTCCCTGGAGAAGCAATAGGGAAATTCAACTTTGTTCTTTTGAGCTTCCCAGGGATGGGGACAGTGGTGGGATCCTTCCGGTTTAACAACTGGTTCGGTGATCGAACACTTTGCTGCACGCACGTGCATAATTGAATGAAAAATCACCTTCTGCATTACTGCTAGGGAATTAAAACAGTTGAGGTGCAGCAATCTCCTCTGCCGTGCTACTCGGCTACGAAGATAAAAGTAAAGCACAGGGGCGGGGGGGCGGGCCCAGCCGATCATCGGAGTAAACCAGTTCACTCTCAGCTGATCGTCGGAGCTACCGGTTTTCCCGAACCAGTCCGAACCGGTAGAATCCAGAGGTGGGTTCCAGCAGATTCTGACCAGTTCTGGAGCAGAAATTTTGAGTAGTTTGGAGAACCGGTAGTAAAAATTCTGACTGGCCCCGCCCCCATCTATTCTCTGCCTCACAATTCCCAGCTGATTGGGAGGAAATGGGGATTTTGCAGTATCCTTCCTCTGGAGTGGGGTGGGAATGGAGATTTTACAGTATCCTTCTCCCCTGGAGTGGGGTGGGAGGGAATGGAGATTTTATAGTATCCTTCCCCTGGAGTGGGGTGAGAATGGAGATTTTACAGTATCCTTCCCCTGCCATGCCCACCAAGCCATGCCACGCCCAAGCCACACCCACAGGACCAGTAGTAAAAAATTTTGAAACCCACCACTAGTAGAATCTCACCTCTGGATGGGGGAATTTTCCTATCCGCTTCTTGAGTACTGCATCAAATTTTCTCAAAATAAAATCCTGAGCCCCAAAGTCACTAGAATAGGACTACATCAAATAGCAAAATTATCCAGAAGTGAAAACAGATCAGGACATGCTGTCATCTTCAAGGAAATAACTCATTAAACTATTTAGCACAAAATAAGGTGTTTCCCCCCTTTTTTTCAGGTCTACTTGCCTAAAACTGAGGGGAAATGTTACAACACAAAAGATATTTGCCCTCTCATATGTGTATAATACTAAAAACATAAAGAACAAATGCAATCGTTTCAATTGCTCTGTACAAGTAACCCTTGAAATCTTTCATTTAAGTGACGAGCTCTTCAGAACAATGTTCTTTGTGGACTATACATATTTCAAATCTAATGACTTGTAACATGCCCATAATACCGTTAATGAGCTTTTGTTTTTAGTTAAAAATCAGCAACTAGACATGCTCAAATAAAAAGAGAAGCCGGTAGAAATGTTAAATACAGGTAGTCCTTGACTTACAATAGTTCATTTAGTGACTGTTCAAAGTTATAACAGCATTGAAAAAAGCGACTTATGACGGTTTTTCAGTTACAACCAATGCAGCATCCCCATGGTCACATGATCAAAATTCAAATCAGTAGCAGTGTTCCAGGGTCATGTGGTCATCGTTTGCAACCTTCTGACAAACAAAGTCAAGGAGGAAGCCAGATCCACTTAACAAACCGGGTTAAATGCAATGATTTGCTTAACAACTGTGGCAAGAAAGGTTGTAAAATAAGGTAAACTTACTTAACAACTGTCTTGCTTAGCAACAGAAATTTTGGGCTCAATTGTGGTTATCAGTTTAGGATTACCTGTATTTGCATGATATGCTGCCCATTCCCTTTTTTCCATTCTAGTAACTTTATTCGACATTCCAACAATCCATAAAATCATCTTTTTACGTTCACTGTGAATAATGGCAATTAATAACAATACTAAACCTTTTATAAGCCATTTTGAGGAGATGCAGATATATCGTTTGAAAACTTTATCCACGTTATGTGAAATTAATAACTGTACACTTGCACAGCAAATGAAGAGTAATAACAATCAGCCTAGTAGCTTCCTAGTATCAACTGTAAAGCCCTCATTTTCGAGTCTTGGAATGACATCTGTCCTTAATTATATCCAGCTGGGATCGCATTTCAATGACCAACATGGACAGATTACTGGACCTCTAAAACCTTGCCATCATTGTAACTGATGTTTAAACTATTTGAAGTTTCTCATTAAGTCTGTTTTACAAATTAGGTGCAGATGTAAAAAAACTAAATTTACAGTACCAGGGGAAATTAGCTCACCTGAAAGCTCAGGATAAAATGTCTCTCTTAAAATGTTTAACTACAATCGGGATCCTATATTTTATAAAGCAGGCTTGGCCTGTCGCAGGCTTCTGAGTTTCTTCTCTTGTTTTTTTTTTTTTTGTATAAGAGACTTATACAATATACTTATACAAAAGTGAACAGTCATTTTACCAAGAAGCAAGACACTTATTTCTATAACAATCAATTCATATAAAAAAAGGAAGCAGAAATAAAGACCTCAAAAAGGTCTTCCAGGATTATGAAAATAAATCTCATAGATATAACTATGTGGTATCCTATTTTTGTTCAAGAAACGCTTCCCTTAACTCCATTCTCCTACTTCTTAGGAGGAAGGAGACAGTGTCCTGAAAATGATGAGCACTGTAATGTACTCTCAACTGAAGAGCACCAGGTTGAAGAAAGTTAGTAAGTGGGGCAGACGGAGAAAGAGGAATGGTCAGATTTACGTTCCACCCACCCCAGTCAAACCATCTGCTGCAAACTTTGATTACATCAAAACAGTGGCCTGGGGATACAGATGTCGTGTCTGCTTATGTACTTACATCCCAGCATCTGACACAAATCACAGGTTTCGCTCCATGATGTCGTAACCATGCTTCATCACTTGTTTCTATTTACCCTCCCCCACCAACCATTATAGAAATTATTCAAAGACTATATTCCAGAATCAGACTTAATGAGAATCACTTAAAAAGCAGACTATCTGCTTATCAGAATACAGGTAGTCCTTACTAAATGACCACAATTGGGATGGGCAAATCTGTCACTAAACAACAGTCATTAAGCAAAACATGTAACTGTGCTGGACTTACATCAGTTCCACTCGTCATAAGTGAGACATCATGGGATTGCAACTGTCAGCTTTTCCATTGATTTTTGTTTTCAGAAGCCAGCTGTGAATCTTGCAAATGACAATCACAGGACATTGTGAAGGTTTTAAATGTGAGGACCACTAAAACTATTTTTACAGGATGGTCATAATGTTGAATGGTTGTTAGAGGGCATTCCTTAACCAAAAATTACCTGTAGCTGGTCTAGTGGTTGAGCCATGGTGGTGCAGTGGTTAAGAGTGCAGTACTGCAGACTACTTCTGCTGCTTACCGGCTCCTGCAATTTGGCAGTTCAAATCTCACCAGGCTTAAGGTTGACTCAGCCTTCCATCCTTTCGAGGTGGGTAACATGAGGAGCCAAATTGTTGGGGGCAAGAGGCTGACTGCGTAAAGCTGCTTAGAGAGGGCTGTAAAGCACTGTAAAGTGGTATATAAGTCTAACTGCTATTGCTATTAAGGCACCAAGAAGGTTATTTATTTATTTGTTAAATTTACATGGTCTAGTAGTCCCACCTTAGGCATGAAAGCCAACACAGTTCAGCAGACCTCACAGGGTTGTTGTTGTTGTGGGGAAAATAGGAGGGGGAAGGAATATTAGATATGTTCACCGCCTTGAGCTGTTTATTAAAATAATAAATACATAAATAAATTCTCAATTTGCAACAAAAGAACTTCACTATCTTCAATCTTAAGGAAAGCCTTTCACAATCTTAGAAAAGATTTTTTTAGTGTTAAAACGCAACTAGCTTTCCATCAACCCTCAACCATCAAATTACCCACCATAAAAATCCTCAGAACTTTATGAGCAGGCTAAGAATGCTTTTTTGTAGCATTTAAATAAGCACACCCAACACTGCAAGCCACAAAAGAACAGGCTCATCCTCGTTCAGGTAAGCCAGGAACTGGAGCATCTACCCCATAATTTTTACAGTATAATTTTATAATTATATTGTCTTCCCATTCCCACCACTTTCCAATATGATATCACAGCATAATAATCAACCATATATCTTCTAGCACTCAGTGCAAATGGCAGAAACTGATTCTAATTTCTGGTTTTATGTCCAAGCCAGTCCCAATTCATTAACAAGCAAGATACTTAAGAAACTGACAATTGAGTTCATTCTGTAAAAACCAATTTTCTTAAGACCGAATTTGGTTTGTGCTAACATTTGGGTGATGCCAAAATCCAATTAGCAACTAAGTATCGTTATCATTTTCAGCAAATACAAGCGTTTTAATTAAAAGTTTAAGCAAAGCAATACGAATAATACAAAAGCAAAACATTCAAAAACATTTGACACAGGCATGGATAAAAGCAACTTAGATGAAAACTTCAAAAACCTCAAATCTTATAGAAACAACATTTTACTCAAATAATTTTTGGTGTATTAAGATTCCATTTTTCCAATTAGAAATATTTTTTTCAATTAATTTTCCAATTAAAACAAAAAAGCAAAAGATTACTCAATTTACATATTAAAAAGCAATTGGCAACATTTTGAAAGATACAATATTATTGGTCATTTATATTTTAGATTTGTTAAAAATTGTGTTTGCTAAAATATTGTAACACAAGAATTTTTTTCTCAGTCTGATTAACTGGTCATAATATTTTTTCAGCATTCATTACATTAGCTCCATCTAGTGTTCAGAAAAAGCAACTCATAGATAAGTGGTAATCAATGTAAAAAGTTTTTTCAGGGCCAGTCCATTAATTAAGATAAGGAGAAATTTGGCTAAAGTTGAAATATTTGTTGTCCCCACCATTTATCTTTGCCTATAACACAAATTATAAAAGAGCAAAATGAAGTCTGTCAAAAATGCTTATTTCCAACTGCAAAGACCAGCCTGACGGACATTAGACAGAATGTCTCCACTGAAAAAAGGCTGAAGTCAGGTGTCACATCAGCAAAATCTGTGTAAAATAGTTCAGCAACCAGCAGATTCCAAGACACCTGGACTCTCCACTATAGTGTTTCTCAGCTTCGGCAACTTTAAGCTGCATGGGCTTCAACTTCTAGAACTCCCCAGCCAGCATGCTCATGCTAAATACCCATGATATAGGACTGCCTTAATTTAAACGAAGGACATTCATGGAAGAAAAAATAATTCTTTCTCACATTAACACACCAGGAAGGACAGAGGGGTGTAAATGCCACTACTTAGCTTGTCAAAAGTCCTATCTCACTGAGCAAGCCACTGATTTTGTAAAGATCTGCCCTAACAATGCATTCCTCTCTACTTCTCTATTCCCTAGAAATCCAATTCCCTGCCTTTTATGCCCAGCTGCTCTATGCTTTCAAATGTTTTTAGCAATTGTAAACTGTCCAGAGTCATTGGGAATCAGGCGGCATGTACTTTCATTACTATTATTATTCCTCTGATCTGTATCACAGTGTGGTGTTTTGAATTCATGGCCTCACTTCTAAGTAAGCATGGACAGCTCTTGTCATTCTTCATCCCACCTTCCTCAAGCTTAGACTATGCTGTTTGAAGATTATGGGATCTAGAATCCAAAGAATTGCAGAGCCAGACCGGTAGAGTGGTTAAAAGTACCGGACTTGAGCCTGGGAGATCATGAGTTCCAGTCCCACTTTAGGCACTAAGCCAGATGGGTGGCCTTGGACCAGTCAATCTCTCTCAACCCTAGGAAGGAAGCAATGGCAAGCCACTTCCAGAAAACCTTGATAAGAAATTGTAGGGAATTGTTTACGAAGTTGTCAGAAGTCAACACTGACTCCAAGGCACAATAATAATAATAATAAAAACCGAAGAAAACTAGAGGGACCAGGTGACCGTCTTTAAATAATCTCCACACAATAACGATAAGATAAAGTGTCCTCACTAGTTGAACTCAGTTCCTGGTGATCCAAGGATATGCAGCATAAAAGGACTGTTGTCCATCTTGTTTTCTTGGCAGCAGTATGCAAGTCATCCGCCACCATCTTCTTCCAGTGTGACTTCCCAATCTAATTGTAAAACCAGGGGCTTCCAGATGGGTTTCCCCTCCAAGGACAAACCAGGCTGGATGCTGCTCAGCTATTGCAAAATCAGTCAAGATCGACTCACTGGAACACATGCACCGTAATTACATTTGAGGCTTTCTCAGTCCCAGCCCCTTTAAGTTGGGTGGACTTTAACTCTCATGCTGGCTCTGGGGAATTCTGGGAGTCGAAGTCCACCCAGTTTAAAGGTGTTGTGCACTCCCACAGTTTAAAGGGGTAGCAAAACTATCCCGAGCAGCTCCGCAACATCAGGAATCAGCTGCCTTGGAGACGGCTTTAAGAAGTGGCAACGGAAAAGAGGACAACGGGGGGAAAAGCCCGCCACCTCCCGTGCCGTTCTCGGAAAGCGCACGCGCAATCCCCTCCATCACGACACTCACACTCGCCTCCTGCTCGCTTTCGAACCGGCCACCAGGAGCCGCCGTAGTCCCATTCCCGCAGACGCCATCATTCCCGTCCTTCGCCTCGCCCTGGCCCCGCCCTCGTCTTCTCCTATTGGTGGAGAAGTTCTGTCGCCACCTGTGAGATACGCAGGCGCGGAAAATCCGCCCCCTTTTGTTTGCCCCGCCCCTTCGAGGAACTAAGGAAGGAGGCGTGTCGCGGAAGCTCGTCTGCACGTGAATCTTCCGAGCCAGAACAGCCGCGGGACAGATCCTGATAGTGACTCGGCCGTGCTAAACAAAAGGGAATTTGTTTGCTCTGAATAAATTCGCAACTGCGTGCATTGCAGAAGAGTTGCAGGGGAGAATAAGAATTGCGGGCAAGTTTTAATAGAAACCATCAACGAGGTCAACGAGGCTTATTCCGTGATAAAGATGCACGGCAACGCCCGAGGTTATCTCCTAAATATTTAACCCCTGCGAGAATAACTGCAAAAAATGCATTAGGGAAAGGCGTGAAAAAAGCGAGAACTAAACAATGGGTATTTGCGGCGCATAAAAAGAAAGAAAAACATCAAAAGGAGCTCCCTTTCTGATAATTACTAATCAATTAATAATCAATATTTTTTTTTTTTGCAAAATTAAAAGAGGGCCTGGCTGGGGCGGTGACGTTAGGAGTGAAAATGAAACAGATTATTTTCTCTTTAATCTTTTCGTTGTTGGAGAGGGAAGGAGGATCGTCGTGTCTTTTCCTTTCCACCAATTCAATTGTGTCCCATTCTCGAGGCTATTGGGACAAAACCCTGCAGTTTTTCTTGGCAATGTGTCCCCCCCCCCCCCCCCCCCGGCCAGAAGTGGTTTGCCACAGTCTCCTTTCTCGGGCTGAGTAACTGACCCATGGTCACCTGACTGGCTTTATATACTGAAGTGGGATTAGAACTCACGATCTAATCTGATGCCTTAATCCCGCAGGTTGCATTTGCAGAAACGCATCTCATATTGTGGTTGACTGAATTAACTCGTGCCTGGAACTGTTCACTGACCACACTGGCATTCATCCAAAGCATTTAAGGCCCAATTTACCAATGTGCAAACTAGCCATAAAGGTAGCAGCCTTATCCCATAATCATGATTGCAGGGAGAGTAGGAAATCTGCCATTAAATCTTAACTAAGATATTGAGCAAAGGACATTCTTGTAGGTTAACAGATACTTAAGGATTTGGTAATTCCTAAACTTGATGGTTCAAAAGCAGATGTCACTAAATTGTGTGGAAAATGTTTGTTGGCCTTGCAGAGCATTCCAGATAAGAAACACAACCAGATCAACTAATTGTACAACTTCATTGTAAAGCTAAAGTGGCAAAATCTTATGAGACAAAAGTTCAGTTCCCTCCCTTTTACAACCTTAGACCCAGTGGTGGGATTCAAGTAATTTAACAATCAGTTCTCTACCCTAATGATTTCTTCCAACAACCAGTTGGAAACTGCTCAGAAAGTTAACAACCGGTTCTCCCGAAGTGGTGCGAACTGGCTGAATCCCACAACTGCTTAGACCCACTATCTGCCTTTAAGCTATTCTGCCACTTAACTATTCCCTTGGCAGAAACTCCCAAGGTTACTCCCACATACTATTACAATTTATAGCTAAACAAATCCACATCCTTTACAATTTCAGCCCTATCTTAAATTGATTTGTGACCAGTTTCAGTTGGTGTTGAGACAGGAGAGATCCCACCCTCAGTCCCTACTATGTAGGGTGCCACAGACTTTAAATACACTCTCTGCTCCTAACACCCAGTTTTTCGTGCTGCAGGCCTGCTTTTTGTAACATCATTCCCACCCACTCCAGGGTAGACTTGCACTAACCATGCTGGCTTTATTGGCACTTGAAGATGCGGTCTTGCTATCTTACCTTGGAGATCTGGTGACGTTGGTGGAAATTGATTGCATGTTAGGAAAGAAATGTCAGCAGGTTTTATGTTTTTTTAATAGTTGTTATTGTTTTGATGGCGCTTATTTTGGTTTTTGTATTGTTTTTGCTGTTAACTTTGTAAGCTGTTGTGAATGGCAAGTATTGAAATGGGCAGTTATATAAATTTTATAAATTTCTAACATGTCTACCAAATGATAAATGGAAAGAACTATTTTTCTTTCAGATCCAAAAAACGTACATTTTTTCATCAAATATTTTTTGTATTTTATCAGGAAGAGTACAAATTCTTTAAAATGAAACAAGTTCCTTTAGAATAAGGTTTTCAAGTATTTTCCTTCATTTCCATCTCCCTTGCCATATGATATAATACAGGTAGTTCTCGACTTAAGACTACAATTGAGCCCAAAATTTCTGTTGTTAAGTGACACATTTGTTAAGTAAGTTTTGCCTGATTTTACAACCTTTCTTGCCACAGTTTTTAAGTGAATCACTGCAGTTGCTAAGTTAGTAATTTGGTGGTTAAGTGAATCTGGCTTCACCATTGACTTTCCTTGTCAGAAGGTCACAAAAGGGGATCACATTACTCCAGGACACCGCAACCGTCGTAAATATGAACCAGTTGCCAAGCACCTGAATTTTGATCATGTGACTGTGGGGATGCTGCAATGGTCATAAGTGTGAAAAATAGTCATAAGTCACTTTTTTCAGTGCTGTTATAACTTTGGTCACTAAACAAACTGTTGTAAGTCAAGGACTACCTGTACAGCGTTCAAGTTTTTTTACCCATGCTGCTCTTCCAAACTTGTTTTTCTCCTGTGGCCCATCTGTAGGTTCCATTACCAGATACAGATATAGAACAGTAACTAGTGCGTTATCTGGTATTGGCAAAATAGTATTTTGATTTGATTTGATTTGATTTGATTTATATGCCGCCCTTCTCCGGAGACTCAGGAAGGCTTACAATGCGTTAAGCAATAGCCTTCATACTTTTGTATATTTATACAAAGTCAGCTTATTGCCCCCACAAACTGGGTCCTCAATTTACCCACCTTAGAAAGGATGGAAGGCTGAGTCAACCTTGAGCCTGGGGAGATTCGAACCAGCAGTAATTGCAGGCAGCTAAATGATAATAACAGGCTATTAGTCTGCTGCGCCACCAGGCTCTTTTGCAATGCAGTATACTTCTTTTCAGCTGGGACATGATCAGTGAAGTAAAGACAAGGATAGAGAAAGCTCGAACAGCATTCTTCAAAATGAAAAAGGTCTTCTGCAGTCACGACATAAGCCTAAGAGTGAAAATCTGGCTTGTCAGATTTTCTATCTTTTAAGACATCTTTTCTATCTTGCTCTACAGAATAATGAGTTGGTCTCTGACAGAAAACCATTTGAAGAAACTAGAAGCATTTGAAATGTGGATTTACAGACGGCTGTTATGTATAAGCTGGGTTGACAAAATCACAAATGAGGTAATAAGCCACCTGAGAAAGCAAAGGGAAATCATCAGCCATTAAAAAGCGAAAGTTAAAATATTTTGGACATGTGTTGCAACACCCAGAAAAATACGGCATCCTTCACTTAATCCTCCAGGGAAAGATTGAAGGCAAATGAGGCCCAGGCGGAAGAAGAACATCATGGCTTCAAAACCTAAGGGACTGGTTTGGACAAAACTCAGCAGCACTTTTTCATGCGGCTGTTGACAAAAATAGGATTGCCAACATGATCGCCAACCTCCAATGACGGATATGGCACAACAAGAAGACGACTTTTCTGTGGCTTCCTGGCACATGCTAGGGCCCACGTTTCACCTGCTACCCTCTTGAAATATTTTAGAGTACACAAGGAACCATATCTCCTGGTTGAGAACTGGTGCTTTTTAAGATACAAGATCGGCCCTGTTTCAAAATTTGCATGCTTTCAACACGGCTGGAACAGCCTACTTGAAATTCAAACTGAGGCACTTCGTGCTTGATAGAGATGCTTTGCATGTCTCTTTTTTTTCTCCTGCATAGCATTTTTACTGGAAGCCTCCTTGAGAAATGAAAGAAATGTCTTAAGTCCTGCATAAATATAAAAGGACCTTCCCTTATTCAAGGCCTTCCAACTACAATAGCTTCCTGAATTTCCCTTTGCTTCACTTACTCATTCATATAAAGAGTTTGAGGGAGGGTAAGCAAAAAAAAAAAAAAATCAAAACAAGAACAAAAAACAAGCACAGATAGTCCTCAATTTACGACCATAATTGAGCCCAATTTTTTTGTTGCTAAGTGAGACTAAGTGAATTTTGCCCCATTTTACGATCTTGCCACATTTGTTAAGTGAATTGCTGTAGTTATTAAGTTAGTAACACAGTTAAGTGAATCTGGCTTCCTCATTGACTTTGCTTGTCAGGAGGTTGCAAAAGGTGATCACATGACCAAGGACACTGCAGCCGTCATAAATGTGAGTCAATTGCCAAGCATGTATATTTTGATCATGTGACCATTGAGATGCTGCAACAGTTGTAACTGAAAATGGTCATATCACTTTTTTCAATGCCATTGTAAATTTAAATGGTCACTAAATGAACTGTTGTAAATCAAGGACTACCTGTAGTCAAGAGATCTATTCTGCCAGAGGAGTCTTCCATTTAAAATTATTCTCTGACTCCACCTGACATACAAATTTGAATATATTAAAGGAATTCTTTAAGCCAGATACTTTATGCTAGCATTCTCAATCAAGGTTGCTGCTTCACTTTTATAGCAGCTAAAATCAACATCCAGCTCTGGTATAACTACACAAATAATTTTACTAAAAGAGGACCCAAGCTGCAATAACAACTATTTAGCAAATATTTAGACTGGCTGTTAAAAAATCTGAGGAACGTTGGCATGGCTTGTTAAAATCTGTAAGGTATTCTGGATTGAACATTTGTGTAAATGGAAGTTTACAGGACCAAATTAAAAATTCAGGTTATTAACAAAAGATATTTTATTGGATTTTAATATTCACACATCAGTTTATACTCTTTAGAAATACTAGAAAAAAAAACTTAGAGTGATCTGTTGAAACATGCAATTACATGGCAACAGGTGTGCTCTTCTAGAAAACATGCAGAGATTATTAACAGGTAAATTGCTCAACTCAGACAACTCAACACAGTAAACAAGTTTCCACTGCAATTTTCAGAGACGCAAGTGGATTAATTTTAATTCATCTAACAAATTTACTTCTTTAATTGAAGCAAATAGTTCTATTTTTAAAAAAAAAAACCATAGTCCATTCTGCATAATATGTATCATTAAAATCTGCAGGGAACACAATTGGTAATACATCTTGCAGATTTTTCCATCATATTATCCACTCTTAATTTAGTTATGTAGTGGATTAAGAGAGAGACTATAGTATAGTTATGAAATGTCATTTTTAAGTAGTGCATGAATATTACATTTATGTAGCATGATTTACTCAAAAAACATAACCCAATCTACATATTTAAAACTTATCAATATATTTCTATTTACAGGATTTTATTTATTTATAATGGGTAATAATCAACTGAACATAGCTCATTTATTATGAATTGTTTAGGTTGCATAATTTAGGAGGCACAGAATCTCAAAGGCCAACATCACTAGAACAAAACAGAATCACCGGGGGTGGGGGTGGGGGGGGGAGATGGATTTATGGCCATGGCTTCATATGAAACAAAAACATTCAAACTACAAGCAATACACTGAGTCAACCTTCAGAAGCATGATAGAAATAAGTTCTTTACTTTGAAAAAATAATCAATCCCATTCAGCAAACCTAGAAAACTTTATTTACAACTATTCTTTCAGAAGAATTATTAAATCCTGCAAAGCAGCACTTATAACCAGTCATTAGAATTTAAAAGTCCCAATATAACAATATTTACAAATGCATACATTTATATTCAGTCTTCATTAAGAATACGAAGTGAAAACAGATTGCAAAATTACAATACAAATATTTGAATGAGAGAAAATGTATATCATTCATAAAGTACTAAGTACTTTCGATAAAGCTTACATTCTTTTCCAAAATCATGTACTTAAATTAGTTTGATAGTGTCTGCATTGAGTATCTTCAATCAACTTTTACCACACTGTATATCTTGGTCACAAACCAAAAGCAAGCGAAAAATCCAATTGTTCCTGTAAATAAACAAAACTGCATCAATATTCATACCTGGTCATCTTACACTAATAAAATAGGCCACAAAAATCTATAATTTTGCACATTAGTGTGTCTATTTTAATGCTTTCTCTCTTACAGTACATCGTGATTACTTTTTCAGGAATCATTTATATTTAGAGCCATAACATTAAATTGGCACAGTGCCAAAGACAGCTTGCTTGCCATATAGCAGAGGTGTCAAACTTGCGATTCAAACTTGTGATGTCATGTGACGTATCAGGACTTTTTCTGCCTTCGCTAAACCGGGCGGAGCACATGATGCAACCGGTCTGCGGGCCATGAGTTTGACACCCCTGCCATATAAACTGAGCTCTATCTGCATTTCCTGAAAGAGGAAGTTTTGTGGAGCAAGAATGCAGACCATCTGTCATTAAAGTTAAACCTCTCCCCACATCTGGAGGAGGACGAGGTAAAGATAGCACAGGGATTTTTGCTTTGGAAAAAAATAGCCATTTAGGTAGGAATGTGCATTAATGACTTTTCTTCTTTTTCTGTGGTGCATTTCCACGTATAGATTAGAAAACTGAATATGTACCCTCAGCTTTCCATACATTCTTCTGCCTGACCATGAAAACAATCCTTTTTCCACTTGTTTTTTAAAAAATGTTCATTTAACAGAACAAGAGGAAAAAAGAGAAAATAGTAAAAAAAAAAAGCAGCTATCTATAGGCAGGTTTTCATATTATTTATAGCCTGAAATATTAAATTGCATCTCTTATTGTTAGTTAGAAGCATCATACTTTCTTTTGTAAATATTCTTGTAACTTGGCAGCTTTATCCTAGTGTCCTGATTTATCTTTACTAAAGCTACCTTCTTACATTTTAACTTTTGAAGTTGGAAAGTGCAATGTATAGTTGTTGTCATAACCACACCCCAAAGTGTCAACCTATCCCTATTTCTTCAGAATTAAGATCTCCTAAATTTACAGGCGCTTGCATCCCATGTGTCCTTGGTTACTGTTTTAAAGTATCAGCACCTACTGAATTTGGGAAGAAACCATTTTCATCATGTATTCAAAAAAAATGAAAGAAAATTTATGTTGCTGTGGCAAAATTCTGTAAAATTGGTAAGGCACCACAAAAAAGCTAGCCCAAATACTCAGAAGGGTGGAACGGGCTTGCTTAGAGTTAGCTTGCCTGAAAAAAACCGTAACATACAAAAATAGAACTATTTCATCTCTGGAAGCAGAAACCTGAGTCAGTACAAAAACCAGTGGTGGGATTCAAGTAATTTAACAACCGGTTCTCTGCCCTAATGATTTCTTCCAACAACCAGTTTGCCAAACTGCTCAGAAAGTTAACAACCGGTTCGCCCGAAGTGGTGCAAACTGACTGAATCCCACCACTGACAAAAACCCTAATGAAATAAGATCATCTCTGCAGAGAAAATGAGATTTGGAAAAGAGGCAAAGAGATGGTCCTGGCTTTTAAAAGAATTGTGGATAAATATATGCATGGTTTGGTTCCCGATTTCACAATTTTTGGCTGATTTTAAATCTACTATAATGCATATCACTGACCAGTTGTTGAAACAAAAAGCTATTCTAGAGAGAAACATTTGATAGCTGTCCATGGTTGAAAAAATAACCAGTTGCTCAGGTAAACTACTACTGGTTTAAAGTATCAAACAACTCTTTGAAATACAAGCTGCTAAATAGTTAAAAGATGCCAATATACATTTCTTTTCTTTTCTTTTTTTATTGAAAAAGTTTTTCAAATACAAATTTCCCCCCCCCCTTTCCCCCCCTCCTCCCTAACCCCCCTCCCCCTCCCCTCCCCCTGTGGCTTCTTCATAATAAAACCCAAATTCATAACATTATATAATACTTTACCCCTTACTCCATCCCCATATGCTGACCCTTTCTTTCTAATAATATTATTATATCCCCCTTATACTATACATTTCAAAATAACATTCTACTATAACATTATATAATAACTCCTAATTTAGCATAATAATATTATTATATCTCCCAGTTTAGCGATTTCTGCTCATAATCTACCCTTTTTCTACCCCCATACATATATCTCTTAAATCAAATCTTTTATATATATGAATATAACATTTCAAAACAACCTTCCGCTATAAAACTATATAATAAATCCTAATTTAACATTTATTCAATTCATAATCTACCCATTTCCTTCAGCCCCATCATTATATCTCTTAACTCAAATCTTTTACATATATTCATATCTAAACATAATATCCCTTTTCTTAAACTAAACAATCAATAAACTAACCTGTCTCCACCCACTTTCCTACAAGACTACCATACTTAATAATTCATAATATCTTTATTCTTCTGCCCACACCACTAAAAAATATTCCCTTATGTAAATAAAATCCTCTTAAAAAAGACTTTAAGCTTGTAATCCATATGATATCTTCTGTAATATCTTTCAGCTGGACTGTTAACTCCATCACCCATGTTAGGGTAACATCACATCCTAATTCCAACAGTATGTTCGGTATCTTCAATTACCATCTGCCCCCATCAGTAGCAAATATCTTCATAAAAAACAACAACAACCACCCGAGTGACTTTATATTTGTATTCCATATAGTGTCTATAGAGGTGTCTTTTATCCAAATTATTAATTCCAACCACCGTAATAGGGTAACAGCCAGATCATCTGCGTACCCCAATTCCATAGCTCTCTCGCCTTGTAGCTCAGCATAAACGTAGTATATTTATCAAAGAGTCCAAAAAAAAGATACTTCCAATCATTTCAGTTTAAGGCCCTTTTCACATCCCAAAAGTACAGCACTGCAGAAGTCTGTCACTCTCCTCAGGATAATATAAACCAATGCTTTGCCTCAACTATCTTTTCATGTATTCAATCATCTCTTACATAACTGGCATTACACTGTTGTTTGGTTTAAAAGTCTTTGTTTTTGTGTGACCTGCTTCTTTTCTTGACTTTTTGTGGGTTAGATCTCCATCCTGATTTCTTTTCTGTAATTTGTATATCAACTGTTTGGTTTTCATGCTGATCTATAACTTGATCTTGTTGGTTTTGCTTTTGTGGCTTAAATCTCCATTCTGGTTTTATGAGTTTTATATCAACTGATTGATTTCCATGCTGGTCTGTAACTTGATAAGTCATCACTTTAGAATCCAGAGCCGCCTCTCTTGTATTTATAAATAGTCGAGCTGAGACCTCTGATGGAGAATCCAGAAGCGGCTCATCTACAAGGACTTCTGTAACTTGTTGTTTTTCCATTACTTCCACCTCCTTTTGCTTATCTTGAATTTCTATTTCTTGTTGATTTTGCTTTTGGAGAACCTTGTAGTAAAATTCTTCCGCTTTTTCAACAGTATTTAGCTGATACCTTTCTCCTTGATATCTCAATATTATACCAACTGGAACGTCCCACCTGAATGAGATATTTTGTTTCTTTAGCTCAGTCACCAAAAATCCAAATTTCTTTCTGTCTTTTAGAATCTTAGGCGGCAACTCTTTATATATCCAGATCTTTCTTCCATACAATTGTAGAGTAGAATTAAAAGATTTTTGCACAATATCATTTCTTATTTCTTTGTCTGTGAAGTAAATCACCACATCTCTAGGCAATTGCCTTTGCTTTGCAATCCAAGAATTGACTCTATAAGCCTTTTCAATCTTACAAGATACCTCCTCAGGATGAACCTTTAAAATCCCAGCCAGAACTTGAGCAGATATTTTTCTTAAATCATCACTATTATTTTCCTGTAACCCTCTCATTCTAACTGCAAATTCCGTGAGCCTGTATTGCATCATTGTAATTTCTTTTTCAATCCCTTGCTTTATATCTTCTGCATTGTAAGTCTCGTCAGCAGCTTCCTTTTTAGACTTTGCTTCTAAACTATTGTCTTGAGTATTTATCAAATCATTTTCAATTATTTGTATTTTATTGTCCAAATTATAAATCTTATCATCAACTTCCTCCATTTTAAACTCTAATAACTTGATATTTGTATCCATCTTTATAACAATTTCTGAAAAAGCGTTAGTCACTGTTACAATCTTTCGTTGCAAATTATCATACTTTAGTTGTATCATTTCTTTAATTTCTTGCCTAAATTTTTCAAGTTTCTGGTTCACAGTCTCATGGTATCTTGCCATTTCCTCCTGGACAAATTCTTTTAAATTAAAGCCATTCTGCTGAGCTCAGGACTTGTTCACATAATTGTAAATGGGGGAACACCCCCCCCCGCTGCTTGTTTGTCAGGCTTTATTAGTTTTAACGCCATCCTGCCACACAAACTCTTTTTAAAGAAAGAAAACTTTTCCCCAAACAAAATCAAGTACAAATTTCCAAGAAAAAAGAAACTTAAAATAGATATTTGTCTTCAAGATTCTAGCCAGCACTGTTTATTCCGCCACTTTGTAGCTTGTTACGGAAGGACTTTCACTTTTGGCTTTCTTCTTCTTCTCAAGCCTCAGCAGTCGCCATTTTAAACTTTTTTTTCCCTTCACTCTGAAACGCTTGTAAAATCATTAAAAATACTTGCGATTTAGGGTCCCAAGTCCAAATCTCGTCCTTTTTAATTAATCCATCTGTTAATTTCATTGATTGGTCCGGTTCCAGCGCCTAGCTCTGCAAAAAGGCAGAGTTCTCCCGAAGCCCGGAGCAGCAGCGAGCGGAAATAGGGAGCCACAACCTGCTCGTCCCCAAGAGTAAAAAAAGTACTCTGGGGACTTCGCAATGGGCTCCACCTGCCCTCGCCTGCTCTGACTCACATTTCCTTCAGGAAATGGAGTTTTTCGAGCCACCTTTCAGATGTAAAGGCGGCTCTTTACAGGCAACGGGGCTGGCGGTCTCAGAGGACCGTCTGGCGGCGACGGAAGCCAGACCGGAAGCCAAAAGATGCCAATATACATTTCTGTGCATTTCAGATCTCCTTCGCAGAATATGTAGAAATTCTAAATTCTGTTTCATATAGCAGAGAGTAATGAGTAAATTATTAATTTCAGAATAAGATGATTAAGGACAAGCACCATTTCCTTTTGTTCCTGAAAGGCCTCATGTGTCATATACGTTTAACAGCAGTTTGGAGGGTTTGAAAATTCACAATAGTTTTACGCATTATAAATATTTCAGCAAAAACTGAATGATATCGCATTGATTTTTTTTTTCATATTAGCTCAGCCACTGATGTTGAACAGATTCATTTACTATGTCAAAGACACAGTTGTGGACCTAGCTGTGAATCGGATTTGTCACGTAGCTTCCAGCAACTTGCTTGCTGTGTCAGATCAATGACCCAGAATGCCATATGAGAAGCAAATGCCCCAAGCATGTGCTCTACTGCCGTGACAGCAGGGCACCATCAAAACCCTTCTTGAGGCTGACCATTTTAAACAGATGAGTAAGCAGCAATATAATCATTTGGATACAGCAATTAGGAGGTCCTCGGTTTGGCTTTTATATCAACTTGACAGGAACTTAAAATGCCTCTAGGACTGAATATCCTAGGATGTTTCATTTTAGCCTTGTGAAATTTATGATGTGCTTTTTGATATACAACCTTTTTTCCTCATGAACAATTGCAGGTGGGTTGTGGGAGCAAAAATTCCATTATATGAATTGGTATTTAATTCAGTATGGTGAAATAGCAGAAGATTCACTGTTGCCAAGTCTCTTGTGGTACAAAAGCAAAAGGGTGTCCACAGGTGTAATTGAAAGAGGCAAAAAGCAACCCCATAATGTAATCAAAATTTGGCCCATTTTTTATGTGCATCACCCATAGAAAACAGGCAAAGCTTCAATCACACCACCATATTGCCATCTTAACTTTTTAGTTTACCATACTCTACAGATACCCTTAGCTTGAGCAAAGACCCAACATAAAATCTGAAAAAAAGATTTTCCCCCCTTCTAAGGGAGTCAAATTAGCTTCTTTTACACTTCTAAGTATTATTACATTTGCCTGGCAAAATTACATTTTAATAATGCCTTTTGCAAAGCAGTGTGTATCCATTTAAATACAGGACATATTATCAGTTTACTTTCAAGTATTCGTAACTCTAAAAATAAAGTTTGGGAGTATGCTACACTGTAAGAGAAAAGGAATTTACATTTACCAAGTCAAAAGTTAAAGAGATAGCATTAACTTACCTTTCAAGAATTGCCTGCACATAGCAACTAACAGAGCAGATGCAATACAGTACAGAAGCAAGCCAAGGTATGAACACTAAAGCATATTAACTACAATGGAAGATATCCTAACACTACAGGTAGTCCTCAACTTACAACAGTTCATTTAGTGACTGTTCAAAGTTACAATGGCACTAAAAATAGTTATGACTTTTTCACACTTACAACCATTTGAGGATCTCCATGGTCATGTGATCAAAATTCGGCCACTTGGCAACTCACTCGTTTATGACGGTTGTAGGATCCTGGAGTCATGTGATTCCCTTTTGTGACCTTCTTTTAAGGAAAGTCATTGGGGAAGCCAGATTCACTTAACTGTATTAGTAACTTAACAACTGCAGTGATTTACTTAACTGTTGCAAGAAAGGTCGTAAAATGGGGGAGGGGGGAGGAAATCACTTAACAAATGTTTTGTTTAGCAACAGAAATGTTGGGCTCAACTGGGGTCGTAATTCGAGGACTACCTGTATTGCAGGAGATTTGAGGAACCATTCTCACACAGAAATTATCAAGCTATTGTGTTTTTAGGGGTTCTTCTTTAATGGAACAAAAATTATTTAAAATATTTCATAACTTTAGACATGACAGCTATTACATGTATTGTGTGATACAGCCCAGACTGTAAAACAAGAACAAAAATGAAAAGTGGCTATTTGACAGCCAAATTAAAAATCTTGAGAATCTAAACTTAAAAGCATAAATACTAATTTATCCCTGGCCTGATTTCAGAAGATGTGATCCCCAGCACAAGTATGCAGAATTTCTAGATTACACATAGGGCTTTAAATGAAATAAAAATGTTTGATACACAGTGTCTGGCTTCATCACGTCCTTTGTTTCAAATTAGTTACCAGTTTAGTGTTTCTGCAGGCATTTTGTATATCAAGCAACATTACCTGTAAAAAGGAAGAAGATCAGGACCATTATCATGGTGTAGCCAAAGTACAAAATGGTGCTTGCTGTACCCGTAATCTGAAGCTTAGAAAAGAAGTAATGCACTGCATATATTAGAAAATAAACAGCAGTAAAACCACTCGTAAGAAAGGAGCGCCACTGCCAGTGGTAGTCCTACAATAAAGAGGGAAACAGGTTAGAAATGCTTCTAAAAATACAGAGCTCTCGGGTGCAGTTAAATCTATTTTATATATCACATTCCATTTCATGTTATGCTGAACACGCCTCTTTTTAGAACTTTTTAAGAGTTTTAAGAGGACACCACCATCTGCAATCATCGTGTTACGACACCTTCTCTGTTATAGCTAAATGTAGCATTAAAGGGGTGAACATTTTAGAATACTTCTATAACAGTAAAGGAATGTTGATCAGAGATGAAAGCAAGAATGAGTGATTATTCATGACATAGAGTTAGAGGCTTTTCCTGCCTGTGAAAATGTAATCCATAATTGAGAATATATCCTCTTCTATATAATACTTTGCTAATCTGTATTTGGGGTTCTTGGTTTAATTGGCAAAACAAAACAAAATATATCTTGGATGTTGTTTATTAAACAGTTTCAACTATGACAGACAATTTCTGATTCTCTGTTCTTCTGTTCTAGTAAGATCATAAAAGGTATGGTTCATACACAAATCTAAATCTGGTTTACAAATCTAATGTGGTTTGTTTCTGGTTTGATATGTGAATCTAGGAGTGTTTTAGTGTTATGTGCAAACCAGATTGTATTAATCTCACCAAGCAGTAATAAAATCTGGTTTAGGATGTTTGAACAAAGCCAAACTAAAACTATTCTTTTATATCCGTGGAATATAGTATTCAAGTTTAGTGATTAAGCATTCATTCTGCAGATATTTTTCCCAGCTGCTAAGAACAAACTTCCTGGTACTTGGGAAATATTTTTCCCTTCCCACCATCTCTAAACTGATTTTGTAGCTTTTAAAATTCTTAAATCTTAAATTTGAATTTGTATTCCAACGTTTAATCCTATTTATTGGATATTCTGCTTTAATTTGTCTTTTAACTTTTGTATTTTCTGTTTCTTATTGGTGTGAGCTGCCCTAAGTCCTTTGGGAGAAGGGTGGCATACAAATCCAATAAGTAAGTAAGTAAGTAAGTAAGTAAGTAAGTAAGTAAGTAAGTAAGTAAATAAATAAATAAATAAAACCTTGTTAATTTTTTCTAGCCCCACAACACTGTCCCTATGGTAAGTCTTTAAATTCTCCTTCTGGGAGACAGTCAGTAGAAAATGCATCCTCTTTTCTTATCTTATTTTAATTAAACACAGCAAAACATAGATTACCTTGTGACAACCTATTTGGGAAACTTACCTCTGCACATAAATGGAAATAGCAAAGTAGAATAGTAGCTTCAGAACATGTAATAACCAAAATAATGAACACCAGAAACAAGAAGCCAAACATGTAATACATCTGATGAGACCTGGAAAACAGAAGTTTAAATTAAATAGGATCCATACTGTGACAAGCAAGCTCTTGGCCTTTGACATCTGAACTTCCTGATGAATGTGACTTTGCTTTTGGCCTCTCCTGATAACAGGTGTTTCATCCAGGTGATCTGGTTGTTGTTTAATCTGTTATAGCTTTGACTTTGCTTTGTATTCAGTTCCTTAGCTGACTTGCCTTTGTTGTTGTTGTTTTTTGTACAATATTATCACATTTGATTCTACAGAATGCTGTCATTCTTGTTTCTGGTGTCTTGTGTTTGCTTTCTCTGTTCCTTTTGAGCTATGCTGATTTAAGTGGTTGGTCGAAGTATAGTTTTTCCTTTATCTCTTGTGGCTAGCAACCCACAAGCCTAACCATTAAGGTATACAGGCCTCACAAAGAGTAGCCACATGCGCTTTCTGCTTGGGAATTTTGCCATTTTTCCCAGTTTCCATCTGTAAAGCTTGGACTTTCAATCATGCTTTGCTTTATTAGATTTACATGCTACATGATATTTTATCCAACTAACAGTAACTTTTTGTTTTATTCCGTATTTCTTTTGATTTTCATTTATCTTTCTTACATTTTACCTCTTTGGGGTATACCTATGCCCCTGTGTTTTCTCTTTCTTGTGGATGTGAAACATTCCAGTATCTACTTTGGGTGAACAAGTTCTGTTTGTCAAACTGGTTCATTTATTTCCCTGTATGTTCAAAGTTATAATCACATCCATTATTATTTCAAATTGATTAGAATATCGTTACATCATGATAGGAGCCTGGTGGCGCAGCAGACTAAACTACTGTTAAAAGTAGCATTTAGCTGCCAGCTGCCTGCAATTACTGCGAGTTCAATTCTCACCAGGCTCAAGGTTGACTCAGCCTTCCATCCAAGGAAGGTAAAATGAGGACCCGGTTTGTGGGGGCAATAAGCTGACTTTGTATAAAATAGAACACCGCTTAGGGGGCGCCCAAAAAAGCCCTACTAAGCAGGTATATACAAAAGTATGAAGGCTATTGCTTAATGCATTGTAAGCCGCCCTGAGTCTCCGGAGAAGGGCAGCATATAAATCAAACTAATAATAAATGATATTATGCAACAAGGGGTGGGGACTGATATTAGTTATAGCCTTGTAAATATATAAATTTATTATATATATTATGGACACCTGCTGTTGGGTGAAAAGCATTTCAACAGGTTGTTTCTGATTATATAAGCACTTTTTGAAACTCACATGCAATTTACTGGTCTAGGGATTCTGACTGGAAGAATCTTCCCCATGATCATTGTAACTATTTCATGGTTAAACTGGACTAGAAACTGGGGATCATAAGGTCTAATCCTACTCTAGGCACAAAGCCAGCTGGGTGACTTTAGGCCAGACATTCTCTTTCAGCCTTAGGAAGCAGGCAATAGCAAACCATTTCAAAAAAAACAAAAACACTTGTCTAAGCAGTTACTGGACAAAGATTCAAAGACACCAATTTATTTCTTTTTCTGTTTAGAAGAAGGCAGAACATCATCCTGCAGAGACCTTAAAGCCTTAGAATAAGTTTTTCTAGATTGTTTTAATAAAGTAACATGCATTGTTTTGGGGTATGTGTAGTTAAACGTATCAACATTCATCAAATGTTGATAGCGATAGCAATAGCACTTAAGACTTATATACTGCTTCACTGGGTCCTCATTTTACCAACCTCAGAAGGATGGAAGGCTGAGTGAACCTTGAGCCAGTGGGAATCAAACTATTGAACTGCTGGCAGCTGGCAGTCAGCAGAAATAGCCTGCAGTACTGCATTCTAACCACTGCGCCACCACTGCTCTGATAGCACTTGATCCTGTGATGGTGGTTCTGACTAAGACCATAGCTAATGGGCAATTCATAAGAAAATCAGTTTATACTAATTCCTACAATGCCACTCTATTTAAAGTGCTGCAAAAACAAGGAACAAGCCTCATTTATTCGGTTCTAGGAAGATCATCTACCGCTGCTCTAATTATCTGCATCCATTAAAATGGCACTGATTTGTAAATTAAGTAAATGTCTACGAATTTTAAAATGCACAAATATAAAAACACTCAGATAAGTTAGATTTGCATCACATCAGAACATTCAAACCACAGGGAACCAGGTGTATTGTAACATTCAGGGTCTCCAACAGATTCTTTTATATGAATCAGTCCTTCAAGTTATCACTATAGAGCAAACATATCTGTATGAGTAACATGTTCACAACAGTTTTCTTTGCCCACCAGACCCGACAGAAAAATGCAAGAGATAGGTGCAAACCTAAAACAAACAAAAAAATAGTTATGCACTACAATGTATTCAAAACTCACCATATGCTATTAAGGATGAAAAAAAGCTGAATGAAGATGCATCCAAAGGGCAGAATGCCTCCCATAACAATCCCAGGAAGTGGTTTTGTATAAAATGATTGTTCTGGAATCTGGCGAGGAATCTGATTCGTACGGACTGGATGTTCTATGGCCTTTAGAGGTATTAAAAAAAAAAGGGGGGGGGGAGGAATTGGTTCTCAATAATTTCAGCTGTATTTCACACAATCTAAAGTAATGTTTCTCAGCCTCAACAGTTTGAAGATATGTGGAGTTCAACTGCCAGAAATCTCCAACTAGTATGCTGGCTGGGGAATTCTGGAAGTTGAAGTTCATTCATTTTCAAATCACTAAGCTTGAGAAAGATTGATCTTAGAGCAGGGGTGTCAAACTCATGTTATGTTGTGGCCCGCCAGCGGCCTGCACGGATTGTTGCTGATCCTGACGACGAGGAGGCTGGTGTGGTGCTGCGCCAGCAGCCTGTGCAGCTGGCACTCGAGTCAGACAGTGAGGAGGCTGAAGAAGATATGTGCCAGAGGCAGGGATTCAGTCAAGGCCTTCAGAACCTCCAGAGGCTCCTTTAAGTGAAGAGGATGAAGAGGAGGAGCCTCTTCTCAATGCACAGGCACGCAGAGCTGCCAAAAGGCAGAAGTGGTTACTCAGGAGGAGGTCTCCTCGAGAGTAAGGCTTGGGGCTAATTGGCCACTCCCTTAGCCTACTTGAGAAAGAACACAGCTTGCAACAAGCTGCAAGAAACAACTTTAGTTCGCATTGGGATTTCTCTGCAACTTTGTTTCTGGGCTTTCTGCCAACTCCAGTAAGACTCTGACTATCTTATCTGTGGAATTCTGGCAGGCTGCTAAGAATGCTTAATAACAGCCGGCATTTGCTAAAACTGTATTATTTGAGTAAACTAAGTTTTGTTCAGAGTTTGTGTGTGCTGTGTTCTTTGGAATCCGTAGCTGGGGCAGAACACGTTATCACAGCGGCATCAAGTGATGTATTGGGACTTTCCCCCCCTTCGCTAAACCAGGTGTGGGCGTGCCAGCACACGACACATCGGGCCAGAAGTTTGACAGCCCTGATCTAGAGCAACAATCTGTTTAAAGCTAGTTACAATTGTATACATTCAAAATACAATAGAAAGTAAATTGAAACCAGAATTCCAACACAATTTATGTAATAAAATTGATCATGTTCAAAATAGCCTTGTCAAGTGAAATCTAAGTATCTGTCACAGAAATCTGAAATCTGATCATGCTTTATATTTATTTATTTTATTAATTTTTTATGCCACCAATCTCACTGATTCAGTGGCTCTGGGTGACAGATAAATAGGAAACTTAAAAGCAAGACAATGGGTGGTCTGAGCGTGGGGATCTTCTCTACCCTGTCAGCCACCCTCAACATAACACACCCGTGTCAGGGTCCAGGCCATGTAGCAGAGCCACGTTTTCAGGCTCTTCTAGAAGGCCAGGAGTGTGGGGGTGGACCTCACCTCCAGTGGGAGAATATTCCAGGGGCCGAGGCAACAGTAGAAAAGGCTCTTTTCCTGGATATTGCCAGCCCAAATTCTTTGGCAGAAAGGATGTAAAGTAGGCCTCTTCCGCTGGAACAATTGGCTAGACTTAGTCCCATTGAGGTGAGATCACTCCTGAAGAAACCCTGCATACACACACACACACGTGTGTGTGTATATATGTGTGTGTGTGTATGTATGTATGTATGTACTGGGGTGTGTGTGTGTGTGTGTCTATTATATATTAAAGCCTATCATTTAGAGGCAACATGTTCTTGAAAGATGAGGCTCAGCACTTAATTTGCAAACAAGTCAAAGATACAAAATGTACTCGGGTAAAGCCACTTACATTCTTTGTAAAACCAAAGTAGGCCCCAATGAAAGTCAGTGGTACTGATATGCAAAACCAAAGTGCCAGAACAGCAACCAAAGTGCCAAATGGAATGGCGGCTGAGGACCCTTCTCCCCAAAGAATGAGATTCATGATGAAGAAATCTGCAAACACAATGCTAAAAGAGAGAAGATTTTAAAGCTGATGGAGTTCTATGTTACCGAAATCATATTACAGTTTGTCTAATGTAATGTTAAGCCACATTCACAGGCAGAACAGATCAGGCAAATAGGTCAAGAAAGTCTACTTCTCTTAATGGAATAGAACTGAACTCCAGCAGGAGTTGACATTTCAGCTAAATAGCTTCAAATGTCTGTCTGTCATCTCTGCACTTCAGGGGACAACTGCTTGCTGTGATTAAGCCAAAAGATGGAATACAGGAGCTGTATAGTGTATGACAACACATAAGGCCAACTATCCTGAGATCTGAAAAGCAGCCTAAGGAGTAGAACCAAGTGAGGAACAAGATTGTCTTATAAAGTATTTCTCCAGGTTGATATTGTTAATCATTTCCCTGGTACAAACTAAACAAGACTTTTTTAGAAAAGAAAAAAAATATACACAGCTCTGGTGTATTATGATATGCAGATATATTGTTTATGTTTTTGAGGACTGACACATTTAAGGTGAGCTTATTTTATGTATAATTTAACATTAATGATAGGCATTTGCTTACCCAGGGCAAAGGAAAGCTGTTAGGAGAACGTTTGTCTTCCATTTCTCTCCCCCAAAAGCTATACAAAAATGAAGCCAACAAGGAGAAATACCAGTTAAAAGTAGTTTGGAGGTATGCTCAAATACATCTGAATACGTTAGGCAAAAATTGAATTATTATGACTTTAAGGAAAGAATCATTTTCTTATCCTATTCTCCAATTTTAGCAATTCAAAGGGCTAATTTACTTGCCAGAGAAAATTATATTTTAAAGCCCATCTTATAACATAGCAAGAAAGAGAAAGAAGAAAGTTTCAATATCACATCCAGTATTTAATATTTCTACTTAAAATTATTAAACTTTATTTCTGTTAGTTGGTTAATCATCACAGCTGCTGTTTGTACTTATTTATTTTATGGATGTTTTTATTGTTTTATAATTTTATAATTGTAAGCCACCCAAAGTCACTTGGTTGTGTTGGGCAGCTATAGAAATTGAATGAATGAATAAATAAATAATTTAAATAACTCTTAATTTTTTATTTGTGGATAGTGAAATTCAGTCTCAACTGTTTTTAATAAAATGGCTTACAAGCACAATGTACTCCTTCCATAGCGTATCTACTAAAATAAAAATAATCACTGATCAAGAACCTCAGCAAAGTGTCATAAAGTATAAAATGAATATGGTATTTTGCTTCTTTTCAAGTGACACCACACTAAAGGAAACAACAGAACAATGTAAGCATCGCGTGTCAAACATAGTGCAACTTCAAAAACCATCAACAACTTCATTTTCATACCTAATAGTGGTCACTTTCCACAGCTTTCCCTTCCTTTCAAATACATCAAAATGAGAACAACTGACAGAGAATTTCTACAAAATAACCAGCCAACCTGAAAGTTTGCTAGCAGAACGATGTAAAGTGGCATACAGCCTTCAGTCTTAAACATTTCTCTATCTTGCCAGAAGGCAAACATTAGAGAAGAAAACGCTGCTGCTGTGATGATAATTTATATTAATGAATTTAAGCGCTGTCAGATTAAATAAAGTTTTAAACTTACATTTGTAGAACCTGGCAGCAACATAACCTGCCGGAGTTCCAAGAAGCACCCACAAGACCACGGCACAAGTCATTAATGCACCCCGATTTGCAGGGGATAAAAATCCCAGACAAGCAAAAACTGTTAAAAGTAGACACACATTTGAAAGGTGATTAAAATTGGAATATTCAGCCCAGTTTCCTGAACCACAGCTACCGGGCAGAATGGCTGCACGTAATGGAACCATTTGTAAAACAGAATTTTTTCCAGATCTACAGCTAAAAACCTCCCAGAAAGATAATCAGTCCATAAAACAGTGTTGTTTTTTTTAACCCTGGCAACTACCTAGCACAGCAATTGCTGAGAATTCTGGAATTGAAGTTCATAAATTTAAAAGATGTCCATGTTAAGAAACATTGCTTATGTGACTACAGCTTAGCACACATATCAAGAAAAAAAAGGGAGGAGAGATGGCAAGGAAAAAGGGCAAGATGGGTGGCACACAAGTTAAGTATTTTAAAAGGTTATAGTGTTTTGTTACATTCTCAGAATGATTAGCTGACTTGTACAAAATTCAGGAATAAGAGACAAAAGGATCTGGTTTCTAAATATTAGCAAATATATGGAAGCACCTACAATTCCCCCACCTCGGCCTTCTGCACAAGACCAGGTCTTTCGTGGCACAAGGAGTGTTACTAGTAATCCTTAGCACCAAAGAGAGATTGCTAGCTTTGCAAATTAGTTGAAAGCAATTATTTGGGGAAAAAGATGACATGATTTTTTTTATAGTTCTAAATGTAGTTGTTTTTAAAATTGGTGGAAGGGCGATAGTAGAAAACGTCTACTTTCAAGGAGAAAGAAGAGCTTAAGAACAGAGAGCATTCTTGAAATCCTGCTTAAAAAATTTAGATTTCGGAAATGAATCTATATTTTAACAGTATTCATACTGCACTTACATAATGTAACAAATGTCATAATTAAAATCTGAGTTCCAGAACCGAGAAAGACAGAAAGCAGCATTCCTTTTCGTGGGGGTCTAAATATGTCACCGTGAACCAATTTCCAGCCAAATTCCTCCTGAGCATCTTCCTGAAAAGGAAATAATCAGATTAGCATATGACAATGATCTGGCTGATTCATGTAATTATAGGTTTCCCAACTCTGTTATTTATTATACTTTATTAATCTATCCTTTTCAGATATGCAATATTTTATTTATTCAGTCTCAATAATGTTTCAATTTATTCAATGAGTGCTATAAATAAAACCATCCTAATCATTTCACATAATCTTCCAAAATGATGGGAAATACAAGCTTCTCCAAGCATTCAAAAGCATGCATCAGAAACCTATCATATATGAATCTCAGACTTCTTTTCTATTAACCTGTAAAGGTAAAAATTTTCAACTTGTCCTACAAGCAAGAATGTGACTTTCCACAGTAAATAGCTAAACCTGGGACACAAACCACTGTACTTTCCCCTAGCACTGATACTCAGCATGTGTTTGGCCTCATTCCAGAATCACAATTTTTAATGATGTACGCCACCCTGAGTCACTTGTTGAGATGAGTGGTTATAGCAATCAATCAAATCAATAAAAAAACAATTTGAGGTGCCCAAGGATGGTGGACTTCTGTGTATCTGCAAATATGTTCTTCAGCCCACACAGGAATCCTATTCCATGTACTTTTTCTCCTTTTTCCTGATTTGCATATGAAATCTGATTTGTACAATTCTATCAAGTACAATTCTCCTGCTCTCACATTTGCAGCTCAAATAACTTAGGGAGGTCCCTTCTAAGCCACTCACCCACCATACAACTGTGGACTACGCCAGGGGTTCCCAACACTAGGCCGTGGCCCACTACCAGGCCATGCCCATTTGGAATTGGGCTGCATGTGTGGTTAGCTGAGCACATCTGCATGCACACACAACTTGTGTTGAGTTGCTTTGCTAGCTGGCAGGCAATTGCACATGTGCGTGGCGGCCTGCCACTCATTCAAGTCAAGCTGCGCACCTGCGTGCTGGCCCACCACTCACGCAAGGGCTGGGTGCCTGCACTAGCCCGCTGCTTGCGTGGCCCAGTTCCCCTCTCCCCCCCTCTGCTGGGCTGCAAAGGTTGGGGACCGCTGGGCTATGCTCTCTCGTATCTGACCATTCACTAGGCAACATTTCTTCAGTCTCCCAGAATCATTCCCACATACCATTACAGACTGTTTGTTTCCAGCATGCATGGTTTACACTTTTGCTTGTGTTTGGGAGGAGATGCGCTTCTATGAGTATATCCAGGTTGCATTCTTACTGTTAAATATTCCATTTGTATCTGGTTTTATACTCAAACAACAGTCAAGAAACCTGTTTCATTTAGGAATATGTCTGCTTATATATGCACAAATATGAGATTTGATTTTTGGAGCCCAGACCTCATTTCTATTTCCTTACAAGCAGAAATCTGGGAAATTGTTAGCCTCATTTGAGTTTGTCTTCTGGTAAACTGGTCACATTCTCCATGGTGGTTGAATTTCAACCTTTCAATTGGGCCCACCGGTTCCCCTAAATTGTGGACACAACATAACCATAAACTAACTCTCAGATAATATTTAATAAGCATAGCAAAAAAGGAGATTGTTCTTCAAATGACTAATTTCATTTCTTAAAAATTATATCTATGACAAAAAGTAACCAAAAGGTACAGGAGAGAAGAAAGATATTGCCAACTGACACATCCTGCTGTGTTTTTTTCACAGCTGAAGGGGATGATGGTGCAACAAATAATATATTCTCTATTAATATCTGCTATTAATAAGTTTTGAAACTGAATCACACCCACGGAAGAATCTGTATTACTATTTTTCTTTAAGAATTAAATATTACACAAAATTATATTACTAAAGTTTACTGTTAAACAAGTGCATTTATGCAATTTGAGAAGAGCTACTATACAATCAACATTATTTGCATCTATACAACTGAGCTGAACTAAAATGAAGTTAATTGGACATAGTCCACATAACAGTGTGATTGCAAATATATTTATGAAGAACAGAATCTCACCGAGGAAAAAGCACTCATATTATGTTAGAACTATTAATTAGGAAGTATTAAATGTATAACATGCTATTGTATGTCATCTAATCTATCAGGGTGGTTAACCCTAAAGCCCCTTTTTGCAGCTTTCAGAGAGCACATCATTAAATTTCAACAATAAATAACTGAGAAACAGTAATGCAATTTCCTGGTGTTTGGGGTAGAAAAACAAAAAGCTTTTGTTTAAGCCTTACACACCAAAGCAGACACCCATCTCTGAAAAAAACCCTAATCTGATTTAATGCTACACTTTGTACACTTTGACTCACTGGAGAAGAGCCCAATACTGGGAAAGATTGAGGGCAAAAGAAGAATGGAATGTCAGAGAATGAGATGGCTGGATGGAGTCACTGAAGCAATAGGCGTGAGTTTAAATGGACTCCAGAAGATGGTAGAGAACAGGAAGGTCTGGAGGAATGTTGCCCATGGGGTCACAATGGGTTGGACACGACTTCGCAACTAACAACAACAACAACACTTTGTAATCCCTGTAAAAAAATGTGGTTGCATCCACTTGGATTACTTCAACAAGTCGTCATTTGTCCTTCAGCTATGAAAATAAATTAAATTCCTAATATACAATGTGAGACCTTGCTGCTTTAAAATTTCTCACAGAGAGGGAGGGAGGGAGGGAGGGAGGGAGGGAGGGAGGGAGGGAAGGAAGGAAGGAAGGAAGGAAGGAAGGAAGGAAGGAAGGAAGGAAGGAAGGAAGGAATTTTTCAAAACAATTGTATACTTACTGTAGAATCCATTTGGTTATATCTTGCAATGTCCTTATGCAGAGTTCTTAGCATAATCATAGCTACCATTCCAGAGAGGAAAAGGACAATCACCAGTGAATTCATTATACTGGAAAACAAGGCAACCTGCTATTAGAATTCTGCATTTTTATATCTATCTATAAAATTGTTTTGAATTATATATTTTTTTTAATTACCTAAATTAAAATAGGCCGTACCTGAACCACTGTATGTGCGTGTGGGACATGGATTCTAAAATGTAATCCCATCTTGATGCCCACCTGATTTCCTTATTTTCCTGAAAAAATAAGTTATCCATCTTAAAATTTTAGAAATAGATTTCTGGGTTTTCAGAGAATAGAAAATATTGGACATAGCAAAAGAACAAATGAAAATCATTTTTTTCAGGATTTCAAAAACTTTACCTACTAGTAGGTTTTAATCTTTGTCACTCCCAAAATTCTGTCAGAATTCATGCTGGTCCAAACCATTAAAGACCCATTTCTAAACGGTGCCATAAAAGGTTTTATAGATAACTATCTTAAATTGTTCCAGAAGTACACTGGAAGCAGTACAATTTGCAAAGCAAAATATAATGTGGATGTATCAAGGACACAAAGACAGAAAAATATTGAGGTTTTTATTGTCCTTATTATCACAAAATAGGTTATGGTTCAAATTTCTGAGATGGGCAGCCATAGAGATAGACTGAGTGAATGAACAAACTGATGAATGAATGAATATTTTTTTTAATTTGATTTATATGCCGCCCTTCTCCGGAGACTCAGAACGGCTTACAATGCATTAAGCAATAGCCTTCATGCTTTTGTATATTTATACAAAGTCAGCTTATTGCCCCCACAAACTGGGTCCTCATTTAACCTACCTTAGAAAAAGGATGGAAGGCTGAGTCAACCTTGAGCCTGGTGAGATTCGAACTTACAGTAATTGCAGACAGCTGGTGTTAATCACAATGCTTTTTAGTCTGCTGAGCCGCCAGTGAGTGAATGAATGAATGGCGCTTAATCAGATTCACCATTCACTACCCTTCAGGCGTCTCTTCTCCCGTTTGATCTCCCTTATTTATACAAATCCATCTTGTAAACTAATCCTGGATCAGGCAGTCCTACTCACGGTCATTCATACCTTGGTCACTCCCTGGTTTGACTACTATAAAATGCTCTACACAGGGCTGCTCTTGAAGATCATTGGAAGCTGCAAATGGCTGAGAATGCAGCAGTGCAGCCAATTAATAGGCACACCACTACTTTGTGAGCTGCCTACTCCCTAGAAAGCTTTTAGTTGCAATTCAAAGTGCTGGTTACCATATATAAAGCCTTTCATGGCACATGTATTGCCATGGCACTATTTCTGCCCATCCCATAAGATTTGACTGGATGGGCATGCTCTGGGCCCCTTGTATAAAACTATTTACTTGGAGAATCCCAGGAAGTGTCATACTGCAGAATACCCTAGAGATGTTGAATGTTCTAATCCTGCTGGCCTTTTATATAGTCTTGAAGATCCGACTTTTCCTTCAGCTATTGAGCCAATTCACTGGGTGAGCCTGCTTGCAACAGCTAAAATGTTTATGCCTTGTATTTTTTCTCTATTGATTTTACATTGCTGGTTGGTTTTGATTTTAGTCTAATCTTAGCGTCCGGAGTCACAATTTGCGAGTTTGGTGACCACATAAATAAAAGACAGGTAGTCCTCGACTTACAATCATTTGTTTAGTGACTGTTTGAAGTTACAACAGCACTGAAAAAAAGTACTTATGACTGTTTTTCACATTTATGACCATTGCAGGATTCTCATGGTCATGTGATCAAAATTCAGATGCTTGGCAACTGGTTATATTTATATAGATGGCTGTCCCAGGGTCATGTGATCACCTTTTGGAACCTTCTGACAAGCAAAGTCAATGGTGAAGCCAGATTCATTTGACAACTGTGTTACTAACTTAACATCTTAAGTGAGTCACTGAACAACCATGGCAAGAAAGGTCGTAAAATGGAGCAAAACTCATTTAACGGCTATCTCAGTTAGCAATGACATTTTGGCCTCAATTGTGCTCATAAATCAAGAATTACCTGTATATAAATTAAGACAGAAACAGAGTATGTACAAAATTCAAGGATAAAATATATTGTCTCCTAAGTCATAATGTGGCTAGGCTGGTGTACTATCTGGACCAAAACCATAATTAATTATGGCTGAGCATCGTAACCACGATTTCTTTTCATGAGTTATTCTACAGTAACTTATGTGGATCATGATATGTGATATCCAAGAATGAATGGGAGCCAACTTGTACTTTTTCCCATTTCAGCATCTGAGGCTGTTCCAACTCCACTGCCTCCTCTTAGAGAAAGTGAAAAGGGGACCGAAATATGACAGGGGAAGGTTCAACTCTATTCTACTGTTATTTAGCCTGCTGACTAAATAGACATAGACATAGAATCATAGGGCTGAAAGGGACCTTGAAGGTATTCTAGTCCAACCCCTTGCCTAGGTCAGTAGACTTTATGCCATCCCAGACAAATAATTGTCCAATCTGTGGAAGATTTCCAACAATTCAGCACTCCCAACAAAGTACAACCATCAAATCACAGCTGATTAGTTTGCCATGCTGTTTGATGCTTTGGAATAAACAGCTTAATCAGAGTTAACATCTTATTTCACTTAAATATGTTGTGACCACATACTCATAATTTGATTTCCCTGCCACAAGAGGAAAGATGTATCTGTACTAACCTCAAAACTAATTGAATATGTATAAGCAATTTTGACAATTCCATCATTAACAGTGTTCTTTAAATCCATAGGTAGTCCTGAGCAGTCTGGTTTGTCAATATTTGTGTGCCTGAAACTAAGAAAAAAAGAAGCAAATTATAGGTAGAATCACAATATGCACGTTCAATCTTAACCATGTTTTAACATCAAAGCCCAAAATAGAATATTTTGTAATCATAACATTAGAAACCTAACTTATGAAGAGACAAATTTAATTATATCAACAAAAGAAAGGTAGAAGAGAGCATGATTACATAGGAAGTAAAAGACCTAGATGGGAAGTCTTGGCCATGGATTTATATACATTTGTCCAGAGAAAAATAAAACTTCAAACAGCCTGAAATAGTTAAATAAAAATAAGAAAGAATGGATACACTACAAAGTCAAAACTATCATAGTTCAAGCAGAATCACTGTTACAATGTAAGATTCTACTCAATCCATTATGGCTACTAACTCCTAAGAACATTTCTTTAAAAGGCGGCATACAATATTTAAGGATTTAGCAGAATAAAGATGCAATCACAGAGTTCACCAATATATACTGTATTTTATTTCTACTGTAACACAGTAATCAAGATGTTGATTTGAATGGTGAAAACCAGGTTCAAGTCCTCATGTGGCTGAAGAGGTTTTTACTGTATTATTGTTGATTCTGTTAAATTTGACTGTGGTCTGTCCAGAGCCACTCTGGAGTCAGGAGATGCCAAATCAAAATGAATGAATGAATGAATGAACAAACGAACAAATAAATGAATGAATGACTCCCCAAGAGATTTTGGGCCAGTCATTCTCTCACAATCATAACTGTACCTCATAGAACTGTTATGATGGGAATCAAATTAATGGAAGGAGACCCATTAAGTCACCTCAAACTCTCTGACAAAACTTGGGGATAAATGCAACAATAAATATTATATTTTTTTTGTTTATGTACACATTTTCTTTGGCTTCAGCTATCTGGCCAAGTTATAAAAAAATGGATGGCACATTAAGTTTCCTTAGTTTGTTTTAATTATCAAAAATCTCATTTGCATCATGCATCCCACATAATCTTGCATTCTCTTACATAAAACTCAATATTCACCTTTTTGGTTCAAGTTTAGCAGCCACGAGTCTTGCCCTTGGTGCTTCATTTTCCACAACATGATAGACTATTTTAATATCCACATGGTTGAATATATAGAAAGTATCTGCATCATGGAATTCTGACTAAAGAAAAAAAAATGAACAAGTAAATTAGAATGTGGATATTATTTTTAAATTGAAGAAACTAGGCCTGTGCTATCTCCTACATGCAAATACTACCATAATGGGCTTCACATCTGTTTCCAGTTAAATCATTACCAAAAGCAAGACTTGATGATTTCTTAAGATGACAAACTGAAGAACTACTATCAAATCAGACTGGGTCTGATTCAGATGTTTGGATTTCTTGCTGAGAATCATTCTTAAGTACTGTTAGCAACTTTCCAATAATTTAATAATGTATCATTCCTGAGAACTGGTCAACAGAAAGGAAAGCTGGAAAACTCTCTACCTTCAAAGGAAAACACAAACCCAGTGCTTACCACAATTCCTAACACTAAGCTGTAAGTGCTATGAACAGGCCCACTCACAAATCTCTTGTTAATAGAGAGGCAAGAGTCTGGCTTTGTTCACTTCATTCCCATCTTCATATGTCATGTTAACAAGTTTGCTATCCAAGCTGCAGATTATTTGTTAGCTATCAGTTATACACCTACTCGCAGATGGAACCACAAGGGCATAAAGTTATTATCAGTATTAAGTCTGTGCCCGATATGTGAACTAACTGTATTGTTTACTATTATAATTGAATAAAGTCAAGTAATAAGGTGCTTTCTAATTCACAGTTTCACTCTTAGCTCATAAACTGTTCAGGTACTGTTTGTCAGTGCTGCTTCTTTAATGCATAAAATAAATTAGAGCATAAAATACATAGCATGTCATCAATAGGAAAGTCTAGAGCTACATTTTACTGTTAATAAAGAATTAAAAAATCAGGCTAAATTACTTACAGATTTAGGATACATCTTAAACAAAGTACCCTTATCAAATAAAATCAATTTTAAATGTTTAAATTAGAGGTAATCCTCACTTACCAAGGATAAGTGGGACTGGAAACTCCATCACTGAGCAATGCTGGTTTAAGGAGTAACTTTATATAACTATGCTGACTTACAACAGCAGCTCTGGCAGTTCCACTTGTCATTGTTAGGCAAAGCCCACAGAGTCGTGTGATTACCATTTGCGATTTCATGAAAGCTTCCCCATTGCTTGTCGGAAGCCAGCAATGAAAATTGCAAATGGCAACCACATGACTGACATTGTGACACTGTAATTTCGAGTCAGTTGCTGAGTGCCTGAAATATGATAATATGACTGTACGGATGCTGAAACATCCAGAACTATGAGGATCCATTGTAAATTGTCCTTGTTTAGCGCCATTGTAACTTCAAACAATTGCTAAATGAGTAGACATTAAGCAAGGAGTATCTGTACAATTAACTACCAGTATCTAATTGCATTTATTTTGATACAAATTATTACAATTGCTAGGAACATTTAAAAGTCTTGTTTTCTAGAACAAGGAAATAATTATGGTGCTAAACAAAACTGTTTCAAAGTCAGGCAAAATAAATTGTAAAGATGAATTATATCTCATGTTTTAAAAGCAAGTTTTCTTCCTCTGAAAACCCAAGTTCTCCTAATCATTTTACTTATAAATTAACTGTGATAATAGGTGTAAAATACAAAAAATAATTCAATGTTTAGTTATACTGTGAAATCTTAGCAGGCCACAGATAACTATCAGACTAACTAACATAATTCTAAACTGACTGCCTTGCTGTGATTAGAACTATTCTTTGAATGCCTTCCTCATCCTGCTCTACTCATCTGTAAAGACTCAGAATTAAATCAAAGCACACAAGATTTTTTCGTCGGGCCCTGAAGACCTATTTATTTCAACTAGCTGGGCTGGCTTGAGTTAAATTTTAAATTGATTTTAAATTGGATTGTTTTAATTTACGGCCAAAATATTTAATTATTTTAAACTGTTTTTAAATTTTGTATGTCCTGTTTTTTACTTTAGCTGTTCACCGCCCTGAGTCCTATTTGGAGAAGGGCGGCATAGAAATTGAAATAAATAAATAAATAAATAAATAAATAAATAAATAAACAAATAAACAAACAAACAAACAAGATGCCTTCTTACATAAGAAAAACCAAACACGTGAAATAAAAACCTATTATGTTTAAAAGATATGTGGGGCAATCCTTACATTGATAAGTTTAATGTCAACCGTTTAAACCAAACAGTAACCTATTAATAAAGGCCCTGATAAAGTCTTCACTCAATTAGAGACAAAAATAAGCAACTTAGTCACAGTTCAAACGTTTGCAGATTGTGGTGTCAAAATGTAGACAGATTGGCGTGGCTCAAGGTGAACTTTCAAGGAACTTACACTTATAACACAGGCACCTCTAGCATGTCCATCTTTTGTAACATAGCAACCAATGGGAAATCCAGGATTGCAAAATTTCTGATTGTCCTCAACCTCGTAACACCATGTTACTGGCATATTATCCACAATCCTATAAAAAAAATAGAAGTACTTCAGGAAATGCTTCAGGAAACAACATTAAAGCTAAATAATAAATATTTAAATATAAATATAAATATTTAAAGGTCCAAGGCAAAAAATTCACACTGAAAAATATTACAAACTAGGCTCCAGACCAATAGAGGACATTCCTAACTAGGAAGCACCGAGGTGGGGTAGGGCGGGCTCCCAAACTGAGCAGTTTGCAGTTTGAGGTGAACAAATAACATGAATTTTATTTATTTTTTACTTGTATTTTGATTGTCAATATATCAAATTGCATATTTTAAATAATTCAGGGGATTAACCAAATAGAACTTTGTAGCCAAAAAAACCAATGAAGAATCTTCTGGCTGTTTAACAAAAAAAAAAATATGCATGAATTTCTGATGCATTTACATTATAAAAATTATTCTTTAGAGTGCCGTAAGAGTTGTTTATACCGTGGTCTTTTACTTTAGCTAAGTAAGGTTTTAACTGTGGATTGACAGTTGTGTGTCAATCCACAGCACTTAACATAAAAAAAACACTGCTTCTATTTTATGCCATTTACTATAAAATAATTTTATTTCTGCTAAAATTTAAACCACATACATTAAAATTGTAAACTCACCAATGATGCTGATAGTTTAACAACATACTTTTTTTCAGAAATTGTAATTTTTGCCTTTGTTCAGGTTTATTAAGATCATATTCTTTTGTACAAACATGTCTGCAAGTGTCTTTGTGGTTAAAGATAAACTGTGAAAATGAAAATTATTCAGGTTATGAGGAATTCTATCTTAAAATCTATAGCAAAGTTAATACAGAAACTTTATACAAATAGACTAGTTGACAGCTGCGGATTCATACTATTGTTGAATCAATGCATGTAATCAAAGTATCCCTAAAAGTGGCATTATCTCTTCTGTATAAATTCATATTTCTAATGCAATTGTTAGTTTAAGCCAAATAAGACTGTAGTCCAACTATTCTATGACCATTTGTTTCTCTTAAAAAAGAATATAAACCTTTCTTGAATCTATATGGAAAAAGAAATCAGATTTCCAATTCGGAAGGATTCAGCTTACAATTTAACAGCCAAGTTACACTTTTCTATAGGGTAAAGGTAAAGGTAAAGGTAAAGGTTCCCCTTGCACATATGTGCTAGTCGTTCCCAATTCTAGGGGGCAGTGCTCATCTCCGTTTCAAAGCCGAAGAGCCAGTGCTGTCCGAAGATGTCTCCGTGGTCATGTGGCCAGCATGACTAAATGCCAAAGGTGCACGGAATGCTGTTACCTTCCCACCAAAGGTGATCCCTATTTTTCTACTTGCATTTTTTAAGTGCTTTCAAACTGCTAGGTTGGCAGAAACTGGGACAACTAACAGGAGCTCACCCCGTTACGCGGCACTAGGGATTCAAACTGCTGAACTGCCGACCTTTCGATCGACAAGCTCAGCATTTTAGCCGCTGAGCTACCGCGTCCCTATTTCTATAGGGTAGATTCCTCCAAAAACAGGCTGATAGAATTGCAAACACATGACAATAATGAAACCTGAGGAGCATTTTCATACCTAGGCTTCTCTATTTTGGAAGGGCTGCAATAAGCACCAAATATCAGTTGACATTTAATGAAATCTGTTGTCCCATCAAGACCAAAGCAAAAGTCAGATAATAAAATCAAAGTTAAAAACAGAAGGTAAATATCAGGATGGCTGTACAGAGTAATTCTAGCACAACCTTCCAGACACATTGCATCATGATTCCTATCAGAAGGGCTACTTGAGATAATAGAAATTGTATTTCACCGTATCTAGAAAGCATCAGGTTAGAGGAAAAAAATATACTCACTGACACAGAGTCTGCAAAAGAAAGGTCTATGAATGTTATATGATCAGCCTTAACACAATAATACATCTGCTGTATCTGTCAGGAGCATTTTAGCGAGAAAGTTTTGCAAAAAGAAACACTATACCTCAATGAAAAGAAACACTCATTATATTTTAAATTATGCTAAAAACGTAACTCCACACTGAGTCTGCAAAACTGCCCTGGTAATTCATGTGGCAGTTGTGGCCTAAAATTGCCCAATGAAAAAAAAACAATCTAACTTAACAAGAATCTTCTTGTATATGATATACATATACAAGAAGACAAACTACCGGTAACCTCCAAGCATTCCTAAATTAATAAATTAGCCTATAACTCCAATCTACAATTCTTATGCAGCCAAACAACTTTCTTAAAATGGAAAAAAGTTTTTTTGAAAACTTGTGTTTTAAAAGTTGGGCTTTTTCCACTTTATTGCCTAAAACCATCTCTCCTCGGATCTGCTTGTGCTGCATGTCGCCTTCTGGCTAATCACAGAAAGCAGTGTCTGCCCAGATAAATTATATGCCTAAAAAAAACAGAAACAGACTGAGTCAGGCAATAAGCAGTACCAGGGCTGACCAAAGGCATACAACAGTTCAGTATGCTGATAAGACAAGTGATGACTGATGGAAATGGATTCAGCAGCATAGCTACAGTCGCGCGAAAAAAAATATAACCCCACTCGGAGAGGAATCTGAACTGCAACAAACATTTACAGCAGCTCTGCTCAGTTTTATTATATAATTAATTTTTTAGTACTTTTGCTGGACTTATTTTTTTACTTAACTAACTTTGTTTGGATGAGACGATAGTGAAGACAAATACAAAGATAACAGATTTTGCCCAGAATTGATAGTTATGGGGAAAAGAAAAAAACGCCATGGTGTTAGCCCAGGACATCTCCCTCCTTTGAAATCTGTAAAACAACCAAGAATTGAGGAGCACTTCGCAGGACAGAGAACTGCAAGTAAAACAAATCCCATCCACCCCCAAATCTAACAAATTTGCAGCACTGGAATGGGACCATCAAACAGAGCTGGCAAAACAATAACTATTAGGCCTTTCCTCATTTCTTGGGGAAGAGCAAAATGATAGCCAGTCACCTTTACAAATAACCAATTTAGGTATCTGCTTCAGGGAGCGGAAACGAAGTCCAAAAATAATAAGAAAAATCAGAACGTAGAGAGGTACCAAGGGAAAATTCAACTGAGTTTATGGCAAAACAATGTCTCCTCACAGCGCAAACTGTTCTCTCACTATTTGAGCATCTTACAGCCATAAAACATAAACTGGACACTGAAGAGAGATATATCCTCACTGAAAAGTGTTCAATATATTTCAACATAGATATTTGATCTTCACGTCAATAATATCGATAAATGGGATATAACAAATATAATGCATCACTTATATTTTGTAGCCCATTGTTTCACCTACAAATGCTGAAGATTTCAACTGCCAACTTGTCTAGGCCAGGCAACTTCAATCTCAGAGCAGATGCTGAAACAAGTCTCTTAAGAACCCAGAATTTCATCATGTGACCTACAGGTAGTTCTCACCATACCTGAGTCAAAATGGATGAATCTACCTTTTAGAGAAGAGTTGCACAAATTAAATCTAAATAAGAGGTATGTCAGAAGGATACCTTTGCCATCCAAAAAAACAAAACATCAGGGCAATATTAAAGTTTGCTCATTATCAGCAAAGAAAAACCAGGACTTCTGGAATAATGTGCTCTGAATAAATAAGACAAATATAGGGTTATTTGGCCACAGTACTAGAAGACAAGTTTATTGAAACATTTCACCAGAAGAAACATTCATCAGATACCAACTAGTGTTGGAAATGTTATGATTTGGGGCTGCTTTGCTGCATCAGGATCTGGAAACTCAGCATCATAGAATCAATTAGGAATTCTTCATTGTACCAGAAGGTGCTTGAGGGCAATATGAGACCATTGGAAGAGTTAAGCTTAAATAAAAGTAGACCTTGCAATATGACAACGACCGTAACAATACCAGAAAATTAGTTTTAATGCAATATCTCCATCAAAGATTTGTACTGTGAAAAATGCAAAATGAGGCCATATCATTAAACTGAATTAGAATGTTGTTTAGATTAGAATCCTAGCAGCAGCAAGAAAAAAAAAAGAAAGAAAATCAGAGCAGGCTTTAGCATCTGTAGGTTCCTTCCAAGTCTCTAAAATTGGCCCAAGAATGCTACATACTGGTACTTCCCATGCAACAATTCCACTCAAGTTTTCATCTTGGTGAGATTCATGCTTTCTGTTTTGCAATTTCACATTTGTTCAGTTGTTCAAATGAGGATTATACCTTGTAGGGAGATGGTTCAATCCTCTCACCAAACAATACTTGACCAAGGTTTTCAGAAGGTCGTTTTCCTCCCTCTGCTTGGCAAAAATCAAATCTATGGAAGAATACAGATTTATAAAATTCCAACATCTCAATATGAGTTAAAATATTTTATTTTATTTTATTTAAATCACTCTGCACATCACTTTTTACTTAAATTAATTTTAAGTAGTTTATAAGTTTTCAGAAATTAACACTTTCAATCATATTTTGGGACTGTTTTATTTTAATATATCTCACCAACAAGAACTAGTCAGAAAGTCAATCCTTCATTTTAGTCAACGACCCAAATAAAACAGAGGCAGTCAAGCAAAGAAGAAATAAAATAATGCATCAGAGAATATCATCTTAGATGACATCCTATACACAAATATATGATTAATGTATATTAATATTTTAACATGTTAATACCAAAGCTGATATTGTAAAGCTAAAAACATATTGTTTAAAACTATAGAGTTAACAAAAGCTAAAAATTGGAATCTGAGAAAATATATTAATGTCACCAAAGTTCTGAATTTAAAACTATTGCCTGTAGTCAAGGAGGAAGCGTAGGTTACTACTACTACTACTACTAACCCTCTAGGTTACTATGCACACAGCAATAGAATTCCTTATCATCCATTTGTTTATGGTTTTCAGTCTGTGAATATGTCAATACCCACTTTATTTTGATGGTAGTATAACCAAACTTGGCAAGATTCAAAGAAACAAGAGTCCAACTTGTCAGATGGAAGAAACTGCACGCAGAAAGAATCAGTATCCTTGGATATTTTTCTACATGATAGATAGAGCAAGTTCCAGACTCTCTATCAATCCTATAATAAGGGATTTATTCATTCCTTTTGATATACTGGAAGCCCCTCAAGACCTGGTTATGTTATCAGGCCTGGGGTCCCAGGGACCTGGAGACATGCTTAGATGGCTCCATTGCTGAGGTAGCTATTCTTATCCTCTCTTTGCATAGGGTTTACATATTTGTTTTTATAATATTTATCTTTTAATGTGCATTTTTATATTTTTATACTGATTTCATACTTATATGTGTATTATCTTATTGGATTGTTGACATTGCCCAGAGTTGCTTTTTGTGAAATTGGCATCCATTCAAATTTAATGAATGCATAAGAGATGGGCAGTGGATTTTATAATGCCTGTGTTGCAGGGGCACAGTTAGGAAGTATAGGTAATTTCTTATATCTACCTTCCAAATACAGTCAATGGTAGGACAGTAGACCAAGCTAATATTAGAGAACTTTTTAGCTTGGAAATTGGGATAAAATTTAAGTATCTTCAGACCTAAAGAAGCATGAATCAAATACTTAAAATATATTTTGGTCTGACTGCCTTTCCATGCCCAGAAAAAAATGGCCTTAGAAAATAATAAAAATGGAACTTCTCTATTAAGTATTTAGACTCTTCCATCTCACATTGCAATTATCTACTAATGTCAGAGGGATCAAGCCTTCAAATCTAGTGTGGTTATACCTAATATTCTCCCAGCCTTACATTGAGGGCCACTAGCAAAACACTAATGGTATTCCCTCTGATACTCTATCAAAGTGAAAGTTGGATTTAAAAGAAACAGGATAAAGTTTTGACACTTTTAAACTTTGCTGTTGATGAAAAATCTTGAGAATACCATGGACAGGCAAAAAATAAACAAACGGATCACTGAATAAATCAACCCAATTTTTCATTTAAGAAACACCAAGCTTAGGTTATTATATTTCAGATGCATTATGCAAAGGCCTAGTTCTCTGGAAAAGGATCTAATTTTGGAAAAGGTGGAAGAGAAAAAGATGGTAGGTAGCTTGGTAGATGTACTGGTGAAGGATGCACCATTGGAAGACTTGAAGGACAAGATTAGAAATGTTTGTCATGGAGAAGTTCTATTTATATGGTTGGTAAGAGGTTAGTGTTAGGGTTACAACAAACAAACTGATGACACATAATCAACCAACCAACCAATGCAACATTATCAAGCACCATGTTACCTCACTTGAGGAGCACCCGGAGGCTCCAACTGGTCCAGAATGCAGCCGCACAGGTGGTTATGGGAGCGACATGGCGCTCCCATGTAACACTTCTCCTGCGCGAGCGGCACTGGCTCCCAGTGGTCTTCCAGGTGCGCTTCAAGGTATTGGTTACCACCTTTAGAGCGCTCCATGGCTTAGGACCTGGGTACCTACGAGACCGCCTTCTGCCACTGGTAGCCTCTCACCGGCCAGTACGTTCCCACAGAGAGGGGCTCCTCAGGGTGCCGTCGGTCAAACAGTGTCGACTGGCGGCCGCCAGGGGGAGAGCCTTCTCTGTGGGGGCACCTGCCCTTTGGAACGAGCTCCCCCTGGAGATACGGAGGATCCCGGAATTACACACTTTTGGCCGTGCCCTCGAGATTTTTTTATTCCAACAGGCTGGGCTGGCCTAACTCTTTTTAATGGTTTAATTTTTAATTTGCTTTTAAAAAAGGGGGTGTTTTAATTAGTTTGGGCCAAATTTGTTTAATATGTTTTAAGTTGTTTTTTAAATTTTATATTGTATGTGTTTTATCTTTGGCTGTTCACCGCCCTGATTCTTTCGGGAGAAGGGCGGTATATAAATCCAAATAAACCTTAAATCTTAAACCTTAAACATAATACTAAATGATAACCTTTGTTCAAAAAAATACTAAGACAAAAGGAAAAACGTTTTAAGCTTTTTAAATGTAAAAATAACCCAAAATATTATGAGTGTCATATCTTATCAGATCTGCATTCTTGTGTAAGATCTCATAATTTTTCCATCTTTGATGTTTAAAATTTATGCTTGGGAAAAAAATATTATATTTTCCAAAAGAATTGTATTTGTGCATTAAGATGTACAGGAAATCTAATTAATACTGATATTTAAAATTAATTACTTTAGCAATTTGAACATTTTTAGTTATGAGATTCTAAAATACAATAGAACACAACTAAAATAACCTTGCATTATGATCACATCTATACTATGGAACAAAATGATGCCCCATGTTTATTTAGAATAGTAGAGATAAATTATAAAATTAACTTCTACAATTTAGCAAATCAATGCAATACTGTCCTCAGGACAAATGCTTAGAATAGGATTTAGCAAGTCACATATTGCACCAAGCAACTAATCCAAAGGGCAAAGGTAATTTTCCACCGTGGCTGAATTGGGATAGCTATTCCTTTTTTAGTTTAGCAAAGCATTTATAAAGTACTAATAGTTCAATGTTACAAACCAAATTAGGAATAAGATTTAATATACTTACGCAGTATATTCATAAGGAAGAACTGATTCCACAGAATCCAGTCTATTCACAAATAATTCTATCACAGACTGCAAAGAGCAAGAAAACATTATTAGAGATAATTAAATTAACCCATATTGATTTTCTTAGCTATAGACAATGTAATTAAAGTATTTTGAACATAGTACTTTATTTAGAACAACTAAAGTCTAAAGTAAATGTGCTTTTATTGAATTCTGTTTTCCAACGGCAAATAGATCTAGTTAGTAATAGGAATTTCTCACTCTCATTAGGAAAATCATGTTTCCTACATCTGATGCATGTGGATGCTGACAGCTCCAAAAAGAAATTAGGAAGTTGGTACACAAGGTTACAACTTTCAATGCATGTAGCCCATGTGAAGAAATATAGTAGGATTGATAGTATAAAATAAACTTCCCAACATGGAAAACACATATCATTAAAAATAATTAATTAACACGATGTATTATTATAGTTTTTCCAATGAGATCAGATTCATTAATTTTCTGTATCTGACAATGACCTTCTAAATAGCTCTATGCAAACAGATAAAACACAAATTCAATAGGTTTCTTATTCCCTCTCCTCAGCATTCTGGCCCTGAATATGATGATTATAATGGCAGATGGCACCAGACAGACATCTATTTCTAGAGTTCTAAGTGATCTTTTCTAAAGGCACAAAAAACAGGGGGCCATAATCATTTTTTGTAATAATTATATTGATTATCCAATGTATACAAAAGTGATTTCATTTATCTTCATTCTGGAGATAAATGACAATTAATGGATAGATTTATATTTATTTATTTAGGACTGTCAAAATAGTACAATTGCCACAAAGGAATGTGAGGAAAATGCCAGTCTGAGAATGCCATTTCTTAATTTTACTTTACTTTTACTTTTACTAATATACTATAGTAATTTAACTTAACTTACTTTAACTTAATTGAAATTTAATTAATTTATTGCATATGCCATGATGTCAAACATATGATTCACCAAGAGCTAAGCCATAAATCAGGGGTGGGCAAATGTGGCCCTTTTTACAACCTGTGGATTTTAACTCCCAGAATTCCTTGAAGTCCACAGGTTGTAAAAGGGCCACATTTGCCCACCCCTGCCATAAACCATATTTTGAAAAATAAATATCAATGGCTGGATTCACATATCCTGGCAATATATAAAATATGTAAAAGACATCTCTAGGAACAGAAAGGAAAACTGGACTAATTAAGATGCTTTTCCTCTTCTCAAATCACGCACTAATAAATTTTCCATTCATCTAGAAGGCTCCAGAAGGAACTTAAAATTTATTTAATGTAAATAATGGTTAAGTTTACAGAACGTGCTAAGCCTTGGTTCCTCTAACCATTTATTAAATATCTACAGCTATGCACATAATTCTAAACCATAATTAAGCTTTACTAATCATCAATAGCAAAATTTTAAGAAAAACACCATCTCTTTTTCCATGAAGCTTCAATATGAATTGTCTACCACAGTCATTTGGTGATTCAAACAGCAGGACATCAATGAAATTGGTTCAGAAAAAAACCTTACTGGTGAATCAATTCTCAAGATAATGACAAGTGGCAATTACAGGTGAGATCAGAGAACAGATGAGCCACAATTCATTTGTGTTTGAAACATCACTCTCAAATCAAAACCAGATTTCTTTCTTTAAAAAGCCCATCCGTCCATTCAAATTGGAAAGGGGGTGGGATGGCTACTCCCTTGTGTTCGGCTTCATGTTGGCAAAATACAAATTAAGACTGGATAATAAACTTTTTTTTTTAAACTTCCTCTTCAACTATTTGAATTCTAAAGGACAATAGACACTCGAGAGAAGTGCCAGGTTGATGGCCAAGGTCAGGAAGGTCAAAAGCCCAACCAACCAAACCGGAAGAAGCAAATGGCAAATCACACTTTGGTAATTGTGGTCAAAGAAAACAACGTGACCCATTCAAGAAGTCAATGAAGAGGGGGAGGGCGTTTTAACTTTTTGATTTTTGCAACAGGGAATAGCCCTTTTAGTCGCCTTTGGCAGGAGGAGAAGAAGGAAAAGATGATGCTAAGTAGGCTGAGACCTGATCTGTCAGTTGGTCTGTCTATCTGGATGGCAGATGAACAGATCTTAGCAGACACTATGAGATAGAATTCTTTATTGGCCAAGTGTGATTGGACACACGAGGAATTTGTCTTTGGTGTATATGCTCTCAGTGTACATAAGGAGAATAAAATACACTCATCGAGAATAAAAAGATACAACACTTAGTGATAATCAAGGTTACTAATAAGCTATTAATATAAATATAAATAACAATATAAATAAATAACAATACAAACAATATGTAAGAGCCTGATAGTACAGTGGACTAAAGCACTGTTATTAACATCTGCTTCCTGCAATTACTGCAAGTTCAAATCTCACCAGGCTCAAGGTTGACTCAGCCTTCCATCCTTTCAAAGGTAGGTAAAATGAGGACCCAGATTGTGGGGGCAATAAGCTGACTTTGTATAAATATACAAAAGTATGAAGGCTATTGCTTAACGCATTGTAAGCCGCCCTGAGTCTCCGGAGAAGTGCAGCATATAAATTAAAGCAAAATATATAAATATGTATGTATGTGTGTGTGTGTATGTGTATGTATGTATATATATAGAGAGAGATTGAAAGATACAAGCAACATGATCATAGTAGTAAGTGGGAAGAGATAGATACTAGTAAGGAAGAGAATAATAATAGTAATAATTATTAGTAATAATAATAATACAGTAATACAATCGTAATAATCTTAGTAAATTATTTGACAGTGTTGTTGATTGGGAAAAAAAATCCCAGTACTGCAAAACCCTTGAGGATAATGGCCAAGGAAGGGAGCCACCCGCCAAGCCGACCTTCTATTATCACCAGCAACCGCCCCAGAGGCAGAGAACTTGGGGAGGAAAACTCGCCCGTCCCGATCCTCCCAGCCCCGTCCCGACCCGCCCCTCTCCCAGCCAAGGGACCCTCCTCCTCCTCCTCCTCAGCCACAGACCTTGCATTCCGAGATCGTATTCGACTTCTCGCAAAAGTTAACGGGAGCCAGGCCGGGCAGGTAGAAAGAGGAGGCGAAGGGCGGAAGAACCGCCTGGAGTGCGGAAAGCAGCAACAGCCGCGCGACCGCCATGGCGACCCAGACGAGGACGGAGAGGAAGCCAAAACAAAACAAAACCCCGCGGCCCCCCACGCTCCGAGCCTCCTCGGCGGCTACTTCCGGCTTCGGCAGACACGTCAACCGGTGTTCGCAGGAAGTGCATGAAGAGTCACTTCCGCTTAGCCTTAGAGGACAGGCAGGGTGGGTGAGTGGGTGGGGGATGTTTCTTGACTGCCATGGTTACAGCGGGACTGGGCGGGGCTAAGGAAGGCGTGGTCCAGTGAAGGCGCAGCTCCGAAGTTCAACGTCTACTCTACAGCGGTTTGAAGAAGCCAGGACTTCAACTCCCAGAGTTCCCCCGCCGACGTCGTGATACTGAGGGGAATTCTGGAAGTTGAAATCCACACTTCTTAAAAGTTGCCAAATTGGGAAAGCGTTAGTTTAAATAAAAATCACCAGCTGAGATTTAAATGGAGGAATAACAGCTCGGAAAGATTTGGTCCCAGGTGTGTATTCATCCCTTTTAATTTTGGAAGATCGTCCAGCAGCAACTGAAACATGATGATGATGATGATGATGATGATTCCATCTTTATTAAAATAGTAGACAATCCTGGAATAACAACAGCAAACGCTACCTGGAAGCAATATAATAAAATAATGGAAAGGAGTAGCATAGATTTGCCTTACCTAGTGTGGTGCCCTCCTCCAGAGGTGTTGGACTGTCATTCTCCTGACTGAGGATGATGGATGTGGCACCTAAGAGGGTATCTAGTTTTAGAGGGCTGGCTTCAGTCATCATCATCTTCTAATGACCCCATAATCCCTTGCCCTGGAGTCAGGGTAAGTGAATGGAACTGAGTGTTTACTGGCCGGATGCCCTTCCTGTCGCCAATGCGAAGTTATATTCAGCATATTATATTATATATTCAATTCTCATGGTGCCCAGAGAGAGAAATATCTGCCTCTACTTAGGATCGAACCAACAGCCTCCTGATTGTGAGGTTAGGCCACTGCACCACTCAGAGGGCTGGCTTCAATAAATGTTTAAGCATGCAGTAATCAAAATTAAGCAAGTTTTTCTTGGAGAGAGAATGACACTATCATGCAGAAAACTGTCTTATGTCTATCCCTTTAGAAGTGACCTTTCACCAGGATAAACATTTTTAATTCTGCTTACAGATCCCAGAGGATTTACATTATACTCAGCTGTGTGGATCTACGAGCTTAACCAGGAAACATGGTTAATGAGACTGATTTTCATTCCTAAATGGACAATGGTTGCAAAACTATGAGGATTTAATTGAAGAAATGCTAACTGTAATATGCTAGGTTGACCTGTTGGGTTAATTGTGGTTCATGCAAGTGATTTGTTACTGATTCTCACATTGTGCCCTGCCAGAAGTTGCAGATATTCTGAGGCCAATCACTTAAAGCATACAATTGACCTTTGAATCAATAACTCATGGTTAACAAACTACAGTACCTATTTAATAATTGAAAAAAAGGTGTTCATAAACATTTAAAAAACCAGGCTGCTTGTACCAAATATAAATAGTCTCAATGGCATAAGAAGATAGGACTGATCATGTAGGTGATATAGTTCTTCTCAATACTGACAGTTTTAAAGTGTAAATGAGTTTACATACATATATACCTGTCTGTGTGTAAACTCATTTACACACTCACACATCCATCCATCCATCCATCCATCCATCCATCCATCCTTTCTTTTCTCCCCTAACTAAAACTAGATCTGCTGTTATCCAACTTGTTGAAAGCTTGGAAAGAGTTCAGTTTTGAAAAACAGGTTTTTCAAAGAAACTTGGGAAACAAAGCACTATCAAAGACAAAAATCCAGGGAGAAAATGACTGCTTGGAGGCTGCCTCCCAACATCCTCAGAACTTCAGGTTATGGAGAAACCCTTCAGACACCAATATCCTAAACATCACCTCTCAAATGGACTACTGCAATGTACTCTGTATGGGGCTGCCTTTGGAAACCACTCAGAAACTAAAGCTGGTCCAAAATATGGTGACAGATTGCTGCCACTGCTAGCTTTATCACCACTGTTTTGGGGAAGTGTCTTAGTCATATTCACAGCTAAAAATATTTTGGGAGAAGAGGAAGAGCTCAACTTTAAAACTTGAACATGAAATATCACCTAAAGCTGACTTTATGGCAGACTAAGGATGAGATGAAGGAAACATCATCAGGCATATTTTAAAAATGTACATCACATCTCTGCATTCCAGTTACAAGAATTTACAATAAGTTCTACTTAGTTTATTTTCCAACTGCCCTCAACAGGACAATGAAATTTGAGTCATAATAAGCAGAAAGTATTTGCTAATGCAAATGGAAGCTGCTTAAAGACATTGGATAAAATTATCCATATCAACTTTGAACACTCATAAGCATGAAACTATACAGTGATGACTTGTCAAAAGTAAATAAACTATAAACCAATTTCTCAATTTCCTGATTCAGGGTTAGCCACTAGATACTAGAACCAATATCTAAGTATTTGCAAAAACACTTTAATAAGACAAAAGAAGAGGATGTACAGGTTATCATAGGGGTTAAAAGGGAAAGAAAAAGTTACTCCCTATAATAATAATAAATAATTGTTTATTTTTCACAAATCATCAATATATAGTCTCCTGCTTTTTTATATACATATAAAACATATACACATATATTTATACATGTATGGTCTCCAGATTTCTAGCCTTAACACTTCCACACCAAACTGGCTGTCAAATACAAACATTAGAACAATTTATTTATTTGTGTTTATATACTTCCAGATTCCAAGAACAACTCCCAGAAATTTTAAAACTACAGGTAATCCTCAACTTGCTACCAAAAGTGAGCCCAGAATTTCTGTTGCTAAGTGAGACATTTGTTAAGTGAGTTTTCTCCATTTTATGACTTTTCTTGCCACATTTCTTAAGTGAATCAGTGCCGTTGTTAAATTAGAAATGCAGTTGTTAAGTGAATCTGGCTTCCCCATTGATTTTGCTTGTCAGAAGATCATAAATGTGATCATATGACCCTGGGACACTGGAAGCATCATAACTATAAACCAGTTGTCAAGCATCTGAACATAAATCACATGACCATGGGGATGCTGCAATGGTCATGTGTGAAAAATGGTCATAAATCACTTTTTTCAGTACCATTGTAACATTGAAAGGTCACTAAACGAATTGTTGTAAGTCGAGGACTACCTATACATCATTATTTTGATCAAAAACCATACATACCAATAAAAGCACAAATTACTATAATATAATAAGGACATTCCCAAGAGCCCTCCAGAATAGGTCTGCCTTCAATAGCTACTGAAAGGCCAACAGTGAAGTGGCCACTCTTAATTTCCAGAGACTATATATAACATAGGTAGTTCTCGCTTAATGACCATTTGTCCAGCAACTGTTCAAAGTTATGACAGTGCAGAACAAGGAGATGTCAGCCCTTGAAATTGTGTCGCAGCATCTCCTCAGTCACATGATCAGCATTTGCAACCTTCACAACTGGCTTCCAACAAGCAAAGTCAGTGGGGAAGCCAGCAGAAAATCGAAAGTCACAGTCACATGATATTGTACTTAATAACTATGTGCAATTAGCTTAATAACTGCAAGAAGAACTGCCAAAATTGCTGTCATAAATTGCTGCGGTCATGTAATTTTTCACTTTATGACCACATTGTTTAGTGATGGTAGAAAAATCCATCTGGTTCATTCCAAGCTGGGAGAAAGGTGCTGGAAATAAAATGGAGGCTGATTGGAACGAAGGTCCGTTTATTGATAAAGGAACCACAGTGTGCAGTTCTGGGACAGCTGACAAATTAGCTTGATGAGTGCAAGGATTTTTATACAGTTTCTGAAATGGTTCTGGAGGTTGTGCAATATCTGAAATGCCCCTAGAGTTTGTGCAATGTAGTGAGCTCTGTGTCTTTTGCTATTCTAATGGTGGTGGGTTAATCCTAAAGGCCTATTATGTCCTAAAGGTCATGTCCTGTTCTCAGAATTTGGGCGAAGAAGTATGTAAATTTTAATCCCATCATTGGAGGTGAAGGTATTTTGTTTGGGAATAGGCTGGCCCAGGATTTCTTTATGGGCATCTGCTATAGGCTATTAAAAAAGACTGGGAACAGCTTTCTGCCTCTTAAGAGCATGTTTCTTCATTTCTCCTTTGAGGAAATATAATATTCTACCTCTCTTAATACCCTATTCCCCAAAATATTTCATTCTTTGTGGGGGGGGGGGGGCTTCCCACACAGTTATGTTTGTTAACTAAGGACTACCTGTATGTTCAAACTGAACATCATGTCCTGCAAATAGTGTTCACCTTCACTGTTAAAAGTTGTTGATAGCAAGTGTGCCTTGGATGGGGAGAAGACAGTCTCAGCATCAAGCCATTTAGGACTTTATAGGCCAAACCCAGCCTTTTGAATTATACCTAGAAGGCTCTTGGTCATTTCTGCAGCACCCATCAAACTGTGGTTACATCATTAGAGCAACTTTAATGAACTAATATATAAACTGCCTCATTTGGTATCAATGGCAGTATTTAACTGCTTTTCAAAGGCATAGTTACTGCATTGCAGTGATGCAGATAGATGCAGACATCTTTCTAAAAGAAAATTAAAAAGGAGCATGATCTGTTATGGCTCTTTTGTTCTTTTTCATCTGTCAGGACATGGAAATCCTTTACACACACAAAGATGTTGGCCCAGGGTTGCAAGGCCATTCAGGTAAATACCACATAGCATGCCTCTTAATAAAGAAAAAAAAAATCCTTTCCTCTATGTGATTGCCTCTTCCAGCCGCAGTTCTAATTAAGCAGGAAAACAGTTAATATGGTAAATTAGTGGGAAAGCCCCTCCCGCTCAACAAGGTGCCTAACTGCTAAATGCCCCACTTTGGTCATTCAGCTAGTTAAAGTTTCCAATAATTCTTAAAGGACAGCTCTACCACTGAGAGGAAAGGTACTGTATAAAAGTAATTACTTGAAAACTGTAACTCTGTTGCAGTGGTGAAATCCAATTTTTTTTATTACTGGTTTTGTGGGTGTGGCAAAATCTCCATTCCCACCCCACTCCAGGGTAAGGATATTGCAAAATCTCCATTCCCACCCCACTCTGGGGCCAGCCAGAAATGGTATTTGCCGGTTCTCCGAACTACTCAAAATTTCCACTACCAGTTCTCCAGAACCTGTCAGAACCTGCTGGATTTCACCCCTGCTCTGTTGCAACCTTCGGTTGCTGTACTGCACATTATGCTGTTGAAATAAGATCTGCTTTTGCTCCAAGAAACACGCCCTATGTTTTCTTTAGATGACCTATCTCGATTCAAATTTTCTTTTCACAATGTCTACATAAACTTTTATATTAACCTTTCTTTTGATCTCTATGCAAAACTGTATTGCTGCTTGCTTTATAAATTCTCCCCTTTTAATCTTTACTTCTTTCCACGCCACACTTAAATCAGAATAGAGAAGGAAGGGACCTTGGAGGTCTTCTAGTCCAACCCTCTGCTCAAGCAGTATCATTTCAGATAGGTGGTATCTAGTCTTTTCTTTAAAATGTCCAGTGATGAAGTATCTACAACTGCTGAAGGCAAACTGTTCCACTGGTTAATTGTTCTCACTAGGAAGTTTCTCCTTAATTCCAGGATGCTTCTCTCCTCGATTAGTTTCCATCCATTGTTTCTTGTTTTGCCTTCTGGTGCTTTGGAAAATAAGTTGACCTCCTATTTTTTTGGTGGTAGTCCCTCAAAGATTGGAATACTGTTATCATGTCACCCCTAATCTTTCTTTTCTTTAGACTAAAGAAAAGAATTGCATCCGTTCTTCATATGCTTTTAATCATCTTAGTTGCTCTTCTTTGCACTTTTTCCAAAGTCTCAACATCTTTTTTGTAATGTGGTGACCAAAACTGTATGCAGTAAGGATTTATAAAGCATTATGAATCCTTCACATGATTTTGATTCTATGCCTCTGTTTATACAACCAAGGATTGTATTGGCTTTTTTGGCTGCTGCTGCACACTACTGGCTCATGTTTAAACAATTGTCTCTTTCATCTCTGCCTTTCTTATACTAAACAGCTTTCTCAGAACAGAAGATTGAGACAGGATCGTCTGTAGATTAAATACAACACCCTATTCCTCACCTTCCAAATTTAATAGGCTTTTATATTGTTTCATAAACCTATTTAATCTGAGAGATGCAGCATCTTCAGCTTTCTGAAATGAACAAAACCTTCTGTGACATTGAGCTGGAGATTACATATCACACAAATCCAAAACATAGTTTGCTTCTGATGTATGGGTTGTGTATAAATCCCGCCATGGTTTATGATCGGCATTCTCATTTGTTATTGCCTTATTGAATAAAAGTTGCACTTTTCTGTTTATTTAAAATACATAGCCATTTGCAGCAAAGCATTAATACAGTTAAAAGAGAAATGACAATCAGTATTAAATAATTAACCATTAAAAAACTTGATGAAGGGGGTGGTTTCTAACCATCTTTGCAAATGTTTGGCATGCTTTAAATTTTTTTAGGAAATGAATTCCAGAGCCAGGGATTCATCCAGGAGACAATGCAGCATCTTTCCTGTGAATCAGAAAGGTTCACAGCGGGAGAAGGGCGCCTCATGTTTTAAAGGCTATCACATAAAGAGGTCTTGTTTGCTGGATTATGTCTGAGAAAGCTCTTTAGCCAGTAATTTAGTAATTTCTATTATATCAACTAATTCTTGCTTGAGGAAATAGATTTTATTGAGATACTGGCTTCATTCACTACATATTTGTGGTGTACTATTTAAGGGCTGAACTAGGACCGGGTTCAGAAATGGAAATTCACTAAGTAACCTTGAGTCAGGGTGTCCACAAGCTGTGGTTTCAAAAGTCAGAATGGTGACTGCAGTGGTGCAATTGAAACTCTGGTTTTTAACATGCGGCTGCCTCAGCATTGGGATGTTCTCTCTCACTCAATTGTTCTGCAGATCAAATTAAGGGAGAACTTCACAAAAACTGACTCAAGCTGTTGGACATTAACAGATAAATAACATACATTTCAAATAACAAATAAATAGAATTGTGCTAAGCCATAATATAAATAGCTTGGTGTTGGCTTAGCTTATTGGGTTAATGTCACTACTATTTTGTAAATCACTACAGGCAGTCCTCAATTTACAACTGGAATTACAATCGTAAGTTGTTGTGATTGTTAAGCAGGTCACCATTTGTCTGCATCTGATTTTATGACCTTTTCTGCAGCATTTGTTAAGTGAACACAACAATCCTTAAGCAAGTCCATTTTATCCAGGCATTTTTATTTTATTTGGAAAAAAGGTTAAGGTACAAACCTCAAAAAATTCCACACCCCAAAACAAGAACAGAGAAAAAATATAAAGCAAACAAGACATTAAAAAAGAGCATTAAAAAGAAAAAACCCAGTACATATACACATATTATCCCCCCTACCTGAACACTGATTAATACATTACAGTACTGCAATATTGGTTCTCACCCACTGCCAAACAGCCCTCCCCAATGTTTTAAACTAGTAAATCTATTTGCAAATTATTGACCTGTCATCTATACGCTATATTAATGACAAAATAGTTAACAGGAAGAACAATAATAATAAAAAGGACAAAATTAAATTTTCAAAACCCTCTGTTAAATTCTTTTATAATCAACTTGTAGGAAGTTTGCCACAGCTTCTTATCTATCCCAAATCATCCCAAGAGTTTTAAGAGTTATTCGTCCTGGATCAAATATCGATGTTTGTTTCTTCATGCCTTTTATCAGTTATTGTGTAGTTAAATATAATACATTCAATCTCCACAATCAGTCTATCTTCCCAGCAAAGTCCAGGTAGAAGTGGTTTCCAATTAAGTGTAATAAATTCATTCCCCAATCTTCCTCAGTGACATGATTACATTTTGGGTGTTTGGCAAGAGGATCACCTAAACAGCCATTTGTAACATCCTATAGTCACCTGGTTGCGATGTTCAATTTATTTGTTTCTTTCTTTCTTTCTTTGTTTATTTATTTTGCTGGTTTTCAGCATTTACTTCCAGTTTCTGGCAAAAAAAAAAAAAAAGCCTATTGGAAACTCCTCCCCAAGTGGAGTGGTGAATGGTAAGAGGCTTTTTCTCTCTTGCTAACAATCTGCTGATTTTGCTGCCAAAGCAGGTTTTCTGGCAATGCTGCTTCCTGTATTTGAATGGGAGCATTTAGGAATGATCTATGATGACTTTTGGACAGACGTGGATCACTGGGAAGGGAAGTCTTGAAGATATCAGTTCTCTTTGGGAGCAGTCAGAAAATCATGGGCATCTATCTTTTTTTCGACATTTCAGGTTTTTTAAGCATGCCTGGGCTTTAACTTCACTTTTTGAACTTTTACTTCATCTTTTTATCTTTAGACTGGCTGTCTAAATGCTGATTTATTTCAACCTCCTGCTGGACTCTAACTTTTCCTTTTAGTACTAACTCTCATAAAATACTTTGACCATATTACTTTTGGAAAAATACTGGGGATAGTTTATATAATGTAACTTTGTGTTGCTTTCAGTTAATAGCAACAGTGGGGATTCTCAGTCTCATAAAACAGGGGTCCCCAACTGCTGGGCCATGTCCCACTACTGGGCTGTGGCCAGTGGTGGGATTAAAATAATTTAACAACTGGTTCTCTACCCTAATGATTTCTTCCAACAACCAGTTTGCCAAACTGCTCAGAAAGTTAACAACTGGTTCTCCCAACGTGGTGCGAACTGGCTGAATCCCACCACTCGCTGTGGCCTGTTTGGAACCGGGCCCTGTGAGTGGCAGGCTGGTGTGTGCACAGCTTATTTTATTTTTATTTTTATTTTATTAAATTTCTATACTGCCTTTCTCCCGAAGGACTCAGGGCGATGAACAGCCACAAGATAAAACACATAAATACAAAAATTTAAAATAAAATAAAAACGAATTAAATAATTTGGCTGAACAAATTTAAAATACCCCATAATTTAAAAACAGATTAAAAATTTACATTTAAAAAGGGGAAAAGATTTAGGCCAGGCCAGCTTGATGAAATAAAAAAGTCTTAAGCACGTAACGGAAGGTGCGCAGATCCGGGATCTTCCGTATCTCCAGGGGGAGCTCGTTCCAGATCGTAGGTGCCCCCACAAAGAAGGCTCTCCCCCTAGGGACCGCCAGTCGACATTGTTTGGCCGACGACACCCGGAGGAGCCCCTCTCTATGGGAGCATACTGGCCGGTGGGAGGCTATTGGTGGTAGCAGGCGGTCCCGTAGATAACCAGGTCCTAAGCTTAACGTGTGATTGGCGAGCCGGCTTGCTCAATTTGCACAAGTGGAGCTGCAGGCACATGCATGTACACACCGGCCCAACCCTCATGCAAGTTGAGTTGTGTGCACCGGCCTGCCGCACACAGAACTCAGTTCTCTTCTCCCCGCCCCACCCCCCACCCCCGGGCCACTAAGCTGCAAAGGTTCGGGACCGCTGTCCTAAGAGATGGATGATATATAAAGCTAACTAAATAACAATAAATCAGAACAATTATAGTCGAGATAAATATGAGAATCTAGATGGAGTTTATGCCTTTTCCTTTTCCACAGCACAGTAGCCAAACATAGAGAACTCTCATAACTTCATAGCCAAATTCAAGCTATAAGCTTTGACTCAAAATAGGACTGGCTCTCCAGGAAATCCCCGTATATAGCCTGTTATTTCTTCTTGCTCATGACTCACATATTATTGGGAATTTCCCCATGTAGCATGAATCTCATCTTTCATTGACAATTCCACTGGATCCTGACAATCAAAGGAAACCTTGCCAATCTCCAAATGTAGAATTCCATTCTGTTCAGATACATACAAGCATATTCTAAGGCGGCCTGAATTCACCAACTCTGAAAATGCTTGCCCTGGTAGGCATACACAAGGTTGAATTCCTCCTACCAGTTGTTCCTGCTTTGATTGACAAAGGAGCAGCACTCCTAAATGGGGCTATGCAGAAGAAAGTGTAGGAGCAGGCAAAGAGAATGCAACTGGAAGGGTTTTGGAGTTCATCTTCCAATTAGGTTCCAGGGTATATAGTTCTGTTGTATGAGCACAAAGCAAAAGTCCAACATAAATAACTACCAACTTAATACGATCTGGACAAGGATGGCCTGCAGAGGGTGCAGGTTAGCTTTTTGTGCACACACGGAGGCACTTTCTGCTAGAGAGCAATTTATCAGTAGGATTTTCCAGTATCATAATCTGGTTTTCAGTTTCACGTAGGAGAAACATTCCTGACAGAGCTAAGCAACAACAACAACAAAAAAAGGATATAATTAGTCCTACTCTTTTTTTGAAGATACTCTTGTTTACGAAGCATGAAACATCAGCTGTGGTACCTGAATGCAGGCATCTTTAACTTGAAAAGAAAAACCTCCGGCACAGCCTGAAGTTTTCAGTTCAAGATTAACATGATGTCTTTATTGAGGTTTGTTTCTCTATATTTAAAACATTTCTGTCATACAAGCCAATACAAGTAGTCCTCAATTTACAACAGTTCATTTAGTGACCGTTACAATGGCACTGAAAAAAAACTTATGACAATTTTTCACATTTATGACTGTTGCAGCATCCCCCATGGTCATGCGATTTACATTCAGATGCTTGACAACTGACTCACATTTATGACGGTTGCAGTGTCCCAAGGTCATGTGATCCCCTTTTGGGGCCTTCCGACAAGCAAAGTCAATAGGGAAACCAGATTAATTTAACAACCATATTACTAATTTAACAACTGCAGTAATTCACTTATCAAATATGGCAAGAAATTTGGTAAAATGTGGCAAAAAATGTCGTAAAATGGGGAAAAAGTCACTTAACAAACTTCTCACTTAGCAACATATATTTTGGGTTCAATTGCTGTCGTACGTTGAGGACTACCTGTATTCTTCTTCTTTCCATTTCAATCTGTGATGGAACGCTGTTGCTTGTATAGCCAAAATGTTACCTCAAAATTGCAGTTACCTTGAAGGAATCTTGAACTAAAAGAACTTTGGGAGGGAAAAACTAAGAGGATGGGGCCTGTTCATCTCATATAACCCTCATATACGAGAGCCAATTGGGTGCAGCACTTAAATCTGGAGACCAGGACCTCTTGCCTTCCTTCAGGCATGAAAGCTAGCTTCGGACTTTGCCAGCCACTTTCTCTCAGCCCAGTCCCACCTCATAAGGTGGTTGTTATGGGGGAAAACATTATGTACTCTACCTTGAAATGTACAAATTAAAGGTTGAGGGAAAAGGGTTTTTTTTCATTTCACCCAACTTAATTTTTTAAAATTGTATTGAGTTCATGTCTTCATCTGTGAAGAACTTCCTTATCTTGGAAGTCCCTGAAAACTCTACAAATTGCTTTTATACTTATACAAGTGTTTATATAAACTGAATACAAGCTCTGCTGAAGTGAGATCTTCTTTAGTATTTCACTAAATCAAAAGTATGACAAAAAGGCAAAGATATGATGGCAAATGCATGCGGATGTAATTTACAGTAGTGTTTGCACCAAATGCATAATACAAATATACGCAATGCTAAAGCTGTGGTTTCCCCTGAGTGTGGAGAACCATAATTGGCAGGAGGATAGTGATCTAACTCACTAACAGTGTGAAGGATTGAACCCTGTAAAATGTGTCTAAGACAATCACGCAAGCTTAATTTAATCTCTGTTCAATTGGAATATTGCTTAGGATATATGATTATATATATACTATATATTAAATAGATATGAAAAAAAATGTGGATATTATTTTTGCAAATGCACAGATGATGTCTAAAATCAGTAAAAATTACTATTACTGAAATTATATTTCAATGAGTAACCATTTTATAAATGATCAATTTTCCATTTTTCTTTTTACTATTTTCTATTTGTTATTCAGTCCTTGCAGTGAAAAAAATAATAATGAAAACAGCTTGTGGTGAGACCTTCATTGGGTGTAATACAGTCAAGGAAATAAGAAGTATGCGGAAATTAGGGAAAAAATCTAAATGCAGTGATATCAGTAACAGCAACCGCCAAAAATCTGATGAAACAATCCACCAAATAATTGTGTCTCAAAATACAAACTATGACTATTCTTAAACAGAACTAACTAGGAAAGGGGGTAGATGGGAGAAGAGGATTGTCCCAAAGGATAAATAGCAGAGGCACCAATTAAAAATCCAAACAAAATCTGGCAACGCCTAAAGTTTATAAAAATAGAAAGAATGAACAAGGATAAGAAAGGACAAAAATATGCCAACAGCTTTATGAACCTTTTTCCTAACCTGGAGTGAATGTTCCTGCTATGAAAGTCAACCGAAGATCAGGAGTATTGAGCCATGCCCTCAAAGAAGGTTGCTGGTGGGTTTGATGGTGTCTTAAAAGTTATTCATAGCTGATTACTCAAAGATTATTCACAGTTATACACAGTTGAGCCTTCATTTAAAAAAAAAGATGTAACCTTCTTGATGGGGATTTTGTAAAATTCGCTCTTTTGTTCTCATTTTCTCAGTGATGTTACTTTTGGTATAAACTTTACTGTGAGAAAGCATGCTTAAAGTATGATTCTGAAATTATATGTCTTATCTTTAGGAGAGACTACGTAGTAAGCTGATTCTATATAGTAGAATCTGAAAGGTTATCAAGACAAAATCTGAACAATGGAAAGGTTCTATCAAACAAAGCATCTGAAAAAACACAAAAGAAAAACTATTATCTGAAAGACGGTATGAAGGGGTTCTTTGGGTTAGTTGTTTTTACAGTTCTCATTCTATAGAAAGACTTTTTTTTAATATTCTAGTTTTAACTGTGACATGCACATCTGAGTTTATTTACAAGAAATAGATATTTCTGTTCAGGGAAACTGATTAAAAACCTACCCTGAAAAGAAAATAAATGGAATAAAAGAGTTTCCAAAACTGTTTTACAATATAAACTGCTCCTTCCTCACTGGGTGATTTTAGTTTATGGTGGGGGAAGGAGGGGAAATGTAGTGGTTTCTGCAATGTCAGATTCTATAGGGGGTTGGTCTCTCTCCTACTCTCTTAAGGTTTGTATGAAACTAGTGGGAGAAGTCATCCAAAGTCTTTGGGTACAGCAGTATCATCACTACACTAACATTACCCAACTATATTGCCTGCCCAGGCTGTTGGGGAGATGCTCTCAACACCCTCAGTGACTGACCTGGATAGATGGTTTTTTGTAGACATCAGTGTTACCTCTGGATGAGCAACCATTACCCATGAAAGACAGATTCACGATTTATGGGTCCTTCTGGATTCATGGCTCCTGATTAAATAGGTGGAAGTCCTGGTGGGAGGGCTCCCTGCTAGCTGTGTGCCAATTGTAACCTTGCAATGCAGGAGGATCAAGTTACAACCACCCATGCCCTCATTCCCATCCAGTTGATCTTATGAAATGTGTTTTATATACAATTCCCCCCTTTGTTGTTGTTAAATGAATCTGGCTTCCCCATTGACTTTGCTTGTCAGAAGGTTGCAAAAAAAAAAAAAAAAAAAAAAAAAGATCACATGACCCTGGGACACAGCAACGGTCATAAATATGAACCAGTTACCAACCATCAGAATTGTAATCATGGGGATGCTGCAAAGGTTGTAAGTGTGAAAAATGGTCATAAGTCACTTTTTTCAGTGCCGTTGTAACTTTGGACGGTCACTAAATGAACTGTTGTAAGTTGAGGACTACATGTATATAAAGTTGCTCAGGAGTCTACCTACGTGCCTATTGACTTGTCAGTGAGAAAGTTCTCCAAAAGTGAATGGAACATGAGCAATTTTGCCATAGGGTATCATAGTGCTGGAAGGGAAGATTTCTTGTTCAAGGCAGGGAAGCTGACCAAAGTTAGACCAAGTTCAAACATTGGTTGAAGATGGCTAGGTAGATTGTCCCAATGCATCCTCTTAAGAGAGGGAGCCTAGAAAGTTGCTATCTGCTCCTTGCTAAATTCTTTTATTTCCCCTCTCCCTGGTCACACAAGCTAAGGCAGAGCAGATGCAGCCTGCCTTGTGCTCCACAGGCCATACATAAACACGGCTTGTAAAGGGGTTGAAAAAAATCCCAGAAGCCATGTTTTACGTGCTCTCCCCAACCCTCAAAAAAAGAAGTATGAATAGAATCTTCTGAATACAACATTTCAGTCCTTTCTCCCTTTATTGAAATTACATGGCCAACTTTGCACATTTCTTGAAGCTTTGATAAAGCAGATGAATGAAATGCAGTATTTAAAAAAAAAGAAGAAAATGAAATGTTGCTTTGTTGGCTATATGTAAACAAAAGACTTTTTTTGGGGGGGTGTTAAACAGTTGTTTTAAGAAAAAAACTTTTTTCTTTGTTATCAGAAATGATCAAACATGTAATGATGATTTTGGGGGTTGGGGGCAAGACATAAACCCGATTTTGCAAAAGAAATATTGCTATATAACATATGTTTATGATTGCAAACACTTTTCCAGTGCAACCTGGCTAGTATACGCCATTCAAGGGAAAGATATTTCCAGTGCCAGCCATCTTTTCTGCAGTAATATATTGCATGTGAAGAGGCAGCTTCTTTTTCTTGATTTAAACATTCAAGTGTCTACCCTGCAGTTGTTTACAGCCCTCTGGAAAGCACATAACACGTGTCGACTTAAGTTCTTCCCTGCAGGTATTCAATTCATCAGTGCTGCAGCAGAAAGTTGGTGGCTACATTAAGGTCATTATTAGAAGCTCTCAAAGCTTCCAAAGCATCTACTCGAGAAAATCCCATTTCCATGAGCCGTGCAACCTATGGAGAAATAAGAGAGAGGGGGAGAAATATTAAAATTCATACCAAGCAGCCAACCCAGCAGCATGCTTTGAAGAACTGATTCTAAACAGGTGAGGTATAGTTATAACATAGCTGGTGAGATTGATTTTTTTTTCTTGTAATTAAATATATTAAAGTTAATTCAACAATTTAGTTTATCAAGCAGCACAGGGATTCATGAAACTCCACTTCCATTTTAGGTGGATGAACTGCTCTGCTGGCACTATCATCACTGCTTCTCATATTAAGAAACTAGACTTAATAGTTGTGTTATCTACCTATCATAGGAGCAGTAATATTCTTTCTTGCTTAGAGCAATAGTAAAGATGTATGTCTTAGGGGTGGGACCCACATGCAACCCATATAATGACCTTATTTCTAGAGGTTGGTTTGTAAGGGGAGACACAGTAATCCGAGACTTCTCAATGTCACCAGTACAGGAATAAGGAACACTGCAATTTAGACTGCCTATCAGCGTAATGTAAAAATTCAAGCCACAGTTTTCAAGAATACACCAAGATATGACAAGAAGCAACAATCAGGTTTCCATGTGGAGATATTAATAAATATTTATCTGGGTATAACAACGAAACAATACAATAACTGAATTTGCTTTGAGAGCACAGCTATTAAAAAATCCTGAAACTTGGGGAAATCCCTTTAAAATTTCCAAGCTTAGCACATGACAACTATCATATGATGCCAGAGTCATAAAAAGGGCATGTGTTCAGTTTTAGGCAACTGCATATTTTTTTTTCAGTTTGCTTAAGAAGCCTGGATACTTTATTGTGGATATGTATAAAAGGAATCAGAAAACAAAGATTACAGAATTATTCTCTATAACTGCCAGCGTATGCAGGAGAGGAAATGAAAAATGAAAGGAAAAAAAAAAGACAAACAGATCCATAAAATCAGAATTAATTGCATGGGGCAGCCATCCATGCTATTCAACCCAGTATCAGCTGGGTTGGCTGGGCAGGGGCACTATGAACAGCACCCCCCCCCCGCTTCCGTCAGCCTATTCTGCATTGTAGAAACAAAAGAATTCCAAAGAGTCAGTGTGGAGTAGCATTAAGATTATTTCCTTAGGAGTGAGAAGATACCAATCCAAGTCCACCTTAACCTTGGTCTCATTGAGACTGGGCTACTGTACTCATTCCCTTTCAGATCACTCTATCTTACTCCATTCTGACCAGTGATGGGTTTCAAAAAAATTTACTACTGGTTCTGTGGGTGTGGCTTGGTGGGCGTGGCTTGGTGGGCATGGCAGGGGAAGGATACTGCAAAATCTCCATTTCCTCCCAATCAGCTGGGACTTGGGAGGCAGAGAATAGATGGGGGCCGGGCCAATCAGAATTTTTACTACCGGTTCTCTGAACTACTCAAAATTTCCGCTACCAGTTCTCCAGAATTGGTCAGAACCTGCTGAAACCCACCTCTGATTTTGACCTCTTGAAAGAAAAAGAAGAAAGCAAACCAAATCAATAAGGAGGGAAAGAGCAATTGTTGGAGCCATCCTGGTTGTGTTCTGCTCTTCCTACCATTCCTTCCCCCAAGTTTATTAGATGTAATAAGTAAAACGGATCTCCTTTTCATTTTTTTCCCCAGACAGTTCAGTGTTATTGGTCATATTGCCCCAAATCTTAACAAAGTACCTATCACAACATGGATATTGAAATTATTGCAGAATTCATGACCTTGCTCAGCTTCCCCTTACCAAGCAAATCTATGGTGGGGATTTAAGGAAAATCCATTTTAATATTAAGTTTGTGAGCAGCTAGAGTCATAAACACAAATTACAAGCTTTGTTTCTCAGAATGCCAATATGAAAAACTTGCAAGTGGTTTCCTGATGTTCCTCAACTTGTTTTGTTTTTAAAAATGAGACAGTGCCGTGTTCTCTGAAGGTTGTTTGGAAATTCTTTAACTGGAAAATTCCAGAACAGGCACATCTGTGATTATTTAAATGAATAATCACCTTCTGTACAAAAAATTTGTAATATTTAATAAGAGTTTATTTCAATTTTTGTTAAGAGTTTTTATTAGACCTTTAATATCTTCTAAACCTTTTTTTTAAAAACAGATATAGTTCCAATTCCCATTAAACGGTTTATTATTTTGTTACTGTTAAACAGTTTTTTCCTTTCTATTTTGTCATTTCGTGATGAAGAATGGATAATTCTCAAACAGAAAATGTATTTCTAAATGATTCAAAATTTCCAGGAAGACAATATGAGTCTTGTCTTAAAGTTCTTTAAAAGAAATTTTAAAGAACAGAAAATGATCGGTATTTCTTACTGTCCTCAAGTTTCATTTTCTCCTATTTCAATAATGAATCACAGAGACAAGTGAGGCAGGGAAGCCCCCAAATCAGTTCATCTAGGACTAACTGCCAGACTGCTACTTCGTTTTTAGGAAGTTCATGTCCTAGGGCTTTGTGTTCAGCTTTACCAGAGGCTTCCAGCTGAATAAACCCTGAGAATCAAAACAATAAGGCCCCCTCCAGTGTCCCAGCTAATGCCAAGGAACAGTTGACCCTCTCCCCAGTTTCAAATGAAAAACTTCATTGTATAATTTTATGAAAGAATAGAAATATAGCTTGTTTATTTTTTTTCTCTTTCCTTCCCCCACTTTCCTCTCTGCTCTGGGTCTGCTAGAGTATAATGCATTTAAAGAAAAACTTACCCATATGCTTGGTAGACTGTATATAATCATAATAAAATAAGTGACCAAGCTTAAATAAAGCCCTTAAATACCTCACATATTTTGATAGTGTCATTCAGAATAGTTGCCATCCTTTTTTTTTAACAACTGAATATAGGTAGTCCTCAGTTTATGACCACAACTGAGCCCAAAATTTATGTTGCCAAGTGAGAAATTTGTTAAGTGAGTTTTGCCCCATTTTACGACTTTTCTTGCCACATTTATTAAGTGAATCACTGTAGTTGTTAAATTAGTAACATGGTTGTTAAGTGAGTCTGGTTTCCCCATAGACTTCGCTTGTCAGAAGGTTGCAAAAGGGATATGACACTGGGACACTGCAACCGTCAGGAACGTGAGTCAAGCATCTGAATGTAAATCATGTGACCCTGGGGATGCTGCAATGGTCATAAGTGTGAAAAATGGTCATATATAACTTTTTTAGTGCTGTTGTAACTTCAAACGGTCACTAAATGAACTGTTGTAAATCAAGGACTACCTGTAGTAGGGTAAATATTTCTATATGATGCTTTCACAATTCTTTGTCTATTAAATGCACAATTATTTTTCCTTTCAACACAAGGTCTTGAAAGCAGGTAAACTTTAAAAAAGAAGCTGTAACTGAACAGTCCTGTTTCTGAATGTACAAAGTAGATGGAACATTTAAAGAAGATACTATTCTAGCACCTGAAAACGTAATGCACAATTATTATTTTTTTTTTAAAAAAAATTTGATTTATATGCCGCCCTTCTCTGGAGACTCAGGGTGGCTTACACTGCGTTAAGCAATATTGATATATTGATATATTAAAGTTGATATATTATCTGGCAGTTCAGATGTATTCTTATTGTGGGTGCTAGGCATACATCGGAATAGTTTCCGTTGTATAATGTGCATGATTGCTTCCCTATATTTAGTGAAGAAATGTCATGTGATTAAGCAGAATGTGGTTACTCATATATTATAACACTGAGCAGTAAGCATGGAAAACAGTTAATGTGCTTAAGCTTAGCAGAATCATGAGTCTAGGATACTGTGGTTTTCAAAAAAAGAAGATGTTACCTGTTCTTCAGAAACTTCAGCTGGAGGCCGTCCCTCCTGCACAGTTGGGTGATTATCCAAATAATTTGCATTAGGTCGGTGACGTAAAGGAGGAAAGAAACGATTCCAATTAACCATTCCACCCTGCAATGAAATATTCTCACATTATTCTTAAATACAAAAATACAATTGAGTATGAATTAACTTTCAAATTAAAAACTAACAGCAAATTATAGGAACAGTATAAAAATGAGTGACTGAAGTAATTCTGCAAAATCAACCATAAAATCAACACTTTCTAGGAGCCAGTGGAAGATCCCTACACTAAGTTCATGGTTAATTCCTTCTTTCCCTGTAGATTTGGTTTGGTTCCTTCAGCTGTGAAGGACTGGCCTACAGAATGCATAAATCATAGGTTCCTTACATCTGACCATTAAACTCTCCTTTTTTCAGAAAGTTGCAGTCTTGGCATCCTTGTATGCTTCATCTTTGGTTTTCAAGCTTCTATGGCAGTACTTTCAGCATTTGGGAGTAGGTAGTCCCTGATTTATGACAATTAAGCCCAAAATTTCTGTTGCTAAATGAGACATTTGTTAAGTGAGTTTTGCCCTCTTTTTATGACCTTTCTTGTCACGGTTGTTAAATGAATCACTGCAGTTGTTAAGTTAGTAACATGGTTGTTAAGTGAATCTGGTTTTCCCATTGACTTGTCAGAAAAGCTTCTGATATATGACCTCAGGACACTGCAACTGTCATAAATTTGAGTCAGTTGCCACGCATCTGAATTTTTATCATGATGATGGGATACTGCAGTGGTTATGTGAAAAATGATCAGAACTCCCTTTTTTGTGTGCTGTTGTAACTTCAAACCGTCACTAAACAAACTGTTGTAAATCGAGGATTACCTGTACACTTCATGTGCTCCATTTCAAGGAGATAGAAAAATATCTTTGATTGTATAATGTTCTACTAATGTAAAGTCTTGGGCAATATGCATTTCACTTTTCTCTCCATACCTTTCTAATTTTAATGATGTCCTTGCTTCTACCACTTCTCTTTTTTATTACCCACATTTAAGTAATCCATTGCAACTTAATACAATTTATTTCTGTACATCTTCTTACATACCTAACTGTCATCTCCAATATCCACTCCATTTTCCCTATCAAATACAAGTAGCTTGGTCTTTTATACATTAATTTTCAGATCCACACTACTCGCTGCATTGTACATGGTAATATTCACTGTAAATTAGCCAACAAGGCAAGTACAAAAAATACATGTACTTTCACATTCTCTATCCACTCCATTTCTTCATTTCTGTTTTATTTTAAGATAAGCATTATGAATAAATATTTAAGGAATGTTTACTTTCTGTTTAACACTACAGCATTAGCTAAACTTTTCATTCGTTCTCATGAATGTTTTACTTCCATCTACACCATTCTTCTCATTCAGCAGGCAATTTTAATGTTTCCTCAAAACAGTTCATAATTAAACCCTACTCACAGAATCATATGCTCTCTCTGAATTAAAAACTATTCAGCCAACCTTCCACCCATTCAGAATAGTTTGTGATTAAAATGGTATATAAGCTTTGTATGTAAGTAAGAGTAAATACAGTATAGTTTTTGATTTTCGAACAACAAAAATCTGATGTACCTGGCATAAAGTCACACCGCACTTCCCAAATTTGCTCACTTTCAGATCTTGTAATCTTTCAATCAGAATAATGTCAAATACCTTCCAAACCATATTTAATAATGTTATCCCCTTTTCTATAGTGGAAAAATAATCATTGGGTCCAACACATTCTTCTCACACGTTAGAGACAAACCATATATTCTTCCAGTAATATCATCTATAGCTGCAGCCTCATTGGCTGTCAATGATCTAACTGCATTTAAAACTTCTTTGTCATCATTTTTTCTTGGGCTCCAAAACATGTATCATTTACTTCAATTCCACTTTTTGGCATAGCACTATCATTCAATACACTTTTCAGCATTCCCTTCTTTTGGGTTTCTCTCAAATCATTTCATCACTATGTTTATTTCAATTCAGTCTGTCAGAGGCTCCTTGTTTAGCCTTTTGTTTACCCATTTCCTCCTTGTTTACCCATTTTCAGAATAGTTTACTATTAATATTTTACAATCTGCACTTTAATTGTTTCAATTTCAACAGTTCTGTGCTTTCTTTAATTCTATGCAATTCTCTTTTTATACAAACTCTCTTAAACTAATTTCTTATACTAATTTTTTGCTCCATGCGCATGCAATTTTTCTCATTTGGTTTCATTTCTTCAGGTTCAAGAAATAGGATCTCTTCATTTAGAATCTCATCACTCTTATATCATTCTACTCTCTCTTAATTCATAAGCCTATAACATATTTATTTTTTATTTCATTCATGAAATCATCCACTTCAGGGGTGAAATCTAAAATTTGTTACTACCTGTTCTGTGGGCATGGCTTGGTGTGTGGGGGTGGGGGTGGGGGTAATGTGACTGGGTGGGCGTGGCCAATTTTTTTTTTAACTTTTAAAACCATTTTTTACATATAAAACCATGTAAAAAAATGCTTTCAAAAGGCTCTGACGATCCCAGCTGAGTTGCCTGATCGGCAGGCAACTCAGCTGGGATCGTCAGACCTTGGCTCGTCAGAGCCATTTAAAAGAAAAAAAAGCTCTGATGATTGCACGGCTCAGCTGGGCATGGGAGGCGGGGGCAGGGATTTTTGCTACCGATTCTCCGAACTGCCCGCTGCCATCGCTACCTACTCACCCGAGCTGGTCCGAACTGGGAGCATTTCACCCCTGATCCACTTTATTATTTATACTTCATGCATTCTAACTCTCATTTTTCCATATGTTGTGGTCATTACTGATGACTTCTGTTGCTCATTATGCTTTCACATAATGCTTTTTAGTAATTTATCAAAGATATAGACTAGTTTACTAGATTTCTGTGTCACATGCAATAAAGATAATGCCAAATTTTTGCTACATTTTAGCCAATATCCAATAAGTACAACTAAAATCTTTGTCCCCCTATTGTGTTCAATCTGGAGTCTACCTTGCAAGTCAACACACTGTTGCTACACCTCATGATCCTGGTTCCTATACTTTCATGATTAACACACTGAATAGGGGATGTTTATTTAACACAAAACCACAAGTTTGTCAGCTTAGCAGTTCAATATTGTATTGCCACCCAACTTCCATTAAAATCAATTAGGGGATACATTATTTTGAAGATGCTAGATAAAAATAAGTTCCTGTTTTTCAGCATTTACTCCTTAAGAGAATCTCATTTAGTTGTAATTTTGTTTCTATGTTTGTTCCCTTTGGGTGATAAGTTTTAAGTAATCTGGTAAACTACTCTATATCTTTGCTAAATTACTAAAAAGCATAATGTGAACGCATAATGAGCAGCTATGTAGCCTTTAATGATTTCTAAGGAACATACACTAGGCTGTAATTTTTATTGTTATAGTTCCAGACCAGCATTTTCTACAATTATTATATAAGGTTCAAAGGTTCAAATTAAAAAAAATAAGCATTTCTAAAATCAATTAAAGGAATAGTTCACCAAAATGTTATAAATGCAAATAACTGAATACTAATAAAAGAGCAAGATAAAGATTAGCATTTCTTTTTTTCAATTTTAAAGCAGTGGCAATTATAGAGGTCACCCATTTTAAAACAGTTGGTTTGATTTTACTTGAGATTGTGTAAGAGCTTGGAAATTATCTAAAGCACATTTTGCGTGATAAAACATTGTCAAGATATAAAACTAACACTGCAATTGGTATGATAAAGAAATTATCATTGTTAAGTTTCTTGATGGCTAGGCAAGAAATTGCAAGATTAAACTAAAGACACAAAACTCGAATTAGTTCTAGATTTCTTTTAACATTATAAAAATAATTATGAAGGAATTCCAGCACCTGCTGTGTATCAAATGTGAGCTTTATTTATATTGAAATCAAGGTTCAAATTCTTGTCCCTTTTTCTTCTGTGAAAGTGATGCAATGAAGTGGAAGCTACTCTCTTTCAGGTGAAGAGAGGGCTTCTACCTGTCTCTTGTTTTGGTATTGAACTGGTATCAGCCGTTTGTTTGTTAGTGCATGAGAACTTGCTTTCATAGCTGTAGACAAAAATTATAGGATGTGTTGTTTTACTTCCGTGCTAAGTCACCAATGAAAAAATTTTGAGTTCTTAAATTGTATTCCCTTATGATAACTGGAAAATGATCTATCTTAAAATGTAAAAATGTGTCTGTTTTCAGATGTTGCTGAATGACTGCGCCCAATAATTCATTGCCAATGATGAAAATATAGTTCAGATTCTACAATCCTTACAGATTCTACAACAGCACAGGGAATCCTGTTCTTAAATTCTATGTTGTTTTTGTTTTTCACTGTCTTTCTTACCATCTGTAATGAATTGGAATGTAAATATGCTGCCTCATTTCAAAATTCCAACACCTTTAGAGAGATGTTAAATAGCATGGCACCAAAATACATTCTTATTGTATCTTCAGATATGTGACAAATAAGGAAGGATATTTCTCTTATTAGCACTGAGAGAATTCTAAGACTGCAGTTACACTATATACATCTGAACCTGTATGTGTGATGCTGTGCTACTGCACATGTTTTTGTAAATTTCACCATCACTATAACTCAAAATAATTTTAAGAAGCTTCTGAATTTATTAACTATATAATCCTCTTGCTAGTTCAGATCAAGTTTCATCAATCTGACTCTTTAGATATGTTTACCATTACAAATCTCTCTGAGAATGGTCATGCTTGCTGAATATTCAAATCGCAAGTAACCAAAACATCAGTATGAGTCCAAATTGAGAAAGGTTTATTTAGGCTGTCATGGCTAGAAAACATGTTAGTGATATTTCAACAGGTTTAAATCAGATGTGTTCCACCCACATCCCGTGGGCTTTATGCAGCCCTGGACAGCTAGCAATGCAGACCACAAGATCATAAAAAATAAAGGAAGTTTGTTATTTATATACATTAACTTTATTATGTATTTTATATGTGGTCCATGATAATTCTTCTTCACTCAATGCAGCCCAGACAAGCTAAAAGGTTGGACACCCATGGTTTAAATGTAAATACTGTCCTTGGAACAAACTAAACAAGCACAGAGCACATTCATTTTTAGAATAAATATAAGACAGTGATGGCTTAACCTTTTCCAGACTGAGTGCCCAAAGCGCGCCCAAACCCCCCAAATGCAATGTGTGCGCAGACCCCATGCACATGGCCCACCCCCGCTCATGTGCGTGCCCCCCGCATGTCCCCGCCCCTCATGTACGGGCCCCTGCATGCGCCCCACCCCTACACATGTGTGTGTGGGCCACATGCACCCCAGCCCTCTGCACATGTGCACGTGGGGTTCCCGCATGTGCACCGCCCCCCGTGCATGTGCAGCAGAGACCCAACAAGCAGCTGGCTGGTGAGAGGCATGCACACATGCATGGCAGAGCTGAACTGGGGTGACGGCTCACGTGCCCACAGAGAGGGCGCTGCATGCCACCTGTGGCACGCATGCCATAGGTTCGCCATCACAGATATAAGATGATGTTAAGAAAAGAATATTGTCACTGCTTGAATAGCATTTGTAACATTAAAAAAAAATAAATCAGAAACAGATTCAGCATCTTGCTGAATTATGTACTATCATCAAGGGAAAGGCAGCCATTGCAGTTTTCAAATATGTTCTAAAGCAGGGGTGTCCAATCTTGGCAACTTTAAGACTTGTGGACTTCAACTCCCAGAATTCCCTAACCAGACAGTTTGGGGGATTTTGGGTGTTGAAATCCACAAGTAAACCTATACAGAAAATTTCAAATTACTCGTAGTTTAGACATCAGAGAATATCAGCCAGATGAAAATTCTGTCAGTAAAGTATACGATAACTGAAGTGCCACAACATGAGAAACAGATCTTGTAACCGTTTCTATATCTCGGACTAGATATATTTCTTGCAAAATATCTTTCTCAGTCAATTGGTTGAAGAAGATACAGCTTATGTTATGTAATCACTGTTACTAAGCAGCAAAAACATTAAAAACAAACCTTTTTTACTAAACAGGAAGTTCAAATCTTCTATGATAAATTGGCAGAATGATTTACTTATATTACTGCTTAGCCTTCCTTACTTTATTGGAATAATACATCTATCTTACCTTATCCAATATCCATATTAATGTTGCTAAAGTATGTTTAACAAGGAAAAAGTGCTGTATACCACCCTATTCTTAATTCATCAAATAGCCTGTGAAATGGCCTCCAAAACATTAATTATTTTTACCACAATATACTGTATTCACTAAATATCCTCCCAATCATTTAAGATATTCCAAAAAAATGATCAATGTTTATATTTACTCTCTTACTCTAAACTCACCTACACAGGCAAGACACCAGAATATAAAGTGACAGCAAACCACACTCTTTACTAGCACTGAAGATGTTACTTAGTTAGAATAATGAAACATCTGCAAGAAAACAAGCAAGCTGAGAGAGCACCAAGGACCCATCGTTTCAACCCTGAGCTACAAATATTCTCCTTTACTGATTACTCTAAACTACTTTAAAAAATTAAATTTTTACTCTGTTTTTAAAAAAATATTTTTTATAATATACAGGATTCAATCAAATTTGTAGTTAATCATTTAAGTCTCCCTAATTTTTAGATTCGTTTTTACATTTAAATTTAAAATCTTTAAAATCTTTTGGGGGGGAGGCATGCTATTCACTTGTTTACTGTCTTATTTTACTTTATTTTCACTTTGAATTCTGTCCTTCTGTCATGATGATTAGATAATTATATTTCAATCCATGACCAGCTTATCAGTCTGCAATGGAATTTTATCCTACTTTGGGCAAATGATCATCATAATAAACAGACATATAATATTGACAGAGCTAAGAGACTGCTTGCTAAGCAAGCCTGTGAAGAACCATTACTGAAGGTTTTTGTCACTTCAAGGTAGCCTTGGTGGCGCAGCAGACAAAAGCCCTGTTAAGTAACACCAGCTGCCTGCAATTACTGCAAGTTCAAATCTCACCAGGCTCAAGGTTGACTCAGCCTTCCATCCTTTCGAGGTAGGTAAAATGAGGACCCGGTTTGTGGGGGCAATAAGCTGACTTTGTATAAAAAACAACACCGCTTGGGGGGGGGGCAAAAGCCCTACTAAGCAGGTATATACAAAAAGTATGAAGGCTATTGCTTAACACATTGTAAGCCGCCCTGAGTCTCCGGAAAAGGGCGGCATATAAATCGAACTAATAAATAAATAAATAGCATTTCTTTCTGAAATGAGATCCAATTTCTCATTTTTAAAGTCCAGGTGAAGAAGAGCTAGAGAGTTCCTCAACCCTTAAAGGGTGATATTTTTCCTGAATGGGTAGTTTTATAAAACTAGATCTAACTACAGGAAATTTAGAAGACACAAGTTAAATAATTAAACCTTCATTTTATAAAACAACAGGATAACATTTATGGAAAAATAAGCTCCTATTTTTGGGAGACCTAACTACCTGCCTTCTATCTAAAGGTCAGATAACAGGAATTCATGGTAAGTTAGTTTCCGCTTCCTTCTAGCTTTGCACAGGCCATCCGTCTTTTCAGGATGTAACAGAGCAAAAGTACCAGGGGGTGAGCTTCCTAGAATTCTTTAAATTATTGTTGCCTATTTTGTTACCATTTGTAAAGGGTATATTTGTCTTGCTTGTAAAGGTTGGGAAAGTATCATTACTTGTATAGGTCATCCTAGTAATAAAACTTTAAAAGCTGCCATGTTGCTGGCCTACTATGATAATAAGCTCTGACAACCCTCAATCAATCTCAAAATAATAAATATTTCTTAATACCAGTACACAGCCCTGTAAGCAGTCATCAAGGAGGCCACAAATATTTACATTTTACTCTTCTCTCCAAGCAAAACTCAGTATTCTGAACTTATCTAGTCAATGGAGGATATGAAATAACTGGCCAAAATAAAGGAAGTGAAAAAGCTATTGAACAATTGTGGGTCAGGCCTGTGGGTCTAGACAACTCCCTTGATGTAGAAGTTTAACCACCTATTTTCAGGGTGGACACTTCATCTTGCTCAAATCATAGCAAAATATAAGGCAATGGCTTTGTAAAAAGATTTCTAATGATAAACAATTAATACAGAGATAACATATTAAACTTAAACATACGGTCAAAGTTATACCCTTACCCAATATTTCTAGTTATTGCTTTAATTTATCCTTTTAAATAAGCTTTTTAAAAATAGATTCCTCCTCTTGGATTTCTCCTCCATTATCTCTGAAGGTTGGAGGCAGTGGTGAGTTGTTACTGGTTCACACTGGATCGGGCGAACCGGTAGCGTGCATGGTGCAAAAGCACCATGCACGCGCACATGCGTGCACACACAAGTGAACTGGTAGTGACGAGATTTGGAACCCACCCCTGGTTGGAAGGAGTTAATTTGGAGCCTGCTGGAAGATGGAATAATCCCCATTTCTCTTCTCACACTTGGTTCTCGTATTTCTTGTTTAAAGTTTTCAATCAAAAAGGGAAGGGCTTGGGGCAATCTCACTGCACAGGTGATCTTCATCCATGCCTCTGTTAGAAAGATCTGCTTTGAAAAAGAGGAGTGTGTGAATATCCTCCCTGGAAGTAATCAGTTGTTCTTGTGAATTCTGGGTAACATCACCAACAAAAGTGAGAAAAGGAAATAATTTCGGGATCAAATAGTGGACTTGGGCATAAAACATAAAATCAAAGAAAAGTGTAAAACTGGCCAACCTCCAGTTCATGTCTATAAGACAACATGTCAGCATATGTATCGGGCCTCGTGCTCAAAGGAAACAGGTTAGAGCTGCCAAAATCCAATTTAGATTCCATGTAGAAACGACAGTCTACACACCGAATCATCCATGGATTTAAAAGAGTGACTTCTCTCAAGGAATGCTTAAATTACGGATATATGGAAAGAGGTCCAGGCCCTTTACTGCTCAGAATGCCACTGAATGCTGCTATTTGGTTCCTTAAGAACAGGGAGCAGCTGCAAACATTTAAAATATGAGAGATTTCCTATGATTGGAGCTTTACCTATATATCCTGAAAGACAATCTTGTATAAAACAATTCGTTGAACAAATAGCATGCTTTTAAGTAGTTCCTCAGAAGGATAACTTGCAGTCTGTCAGAGACGACACAGTAAGCTCCAACTGAGTGCAATTCTTTATTTCTTACACCTAATAGAATTTACCAGACTAAAGTTATAACCTAACCTAATAGATATACCCTGGTTGATTCTAGTGTGTGACTACCTTGAACCTTTTCTTGCCTCCCCCATCCCGTTCAGGACTGCACAGTCTCTTGTCTTGGGCCCCTCTCTGGAATGTGCTGCCTCCTTTCTGAGATATTGGATGCTACTACTCCACCCTACCCCGCACACTTCTTCAGCTATCCATTTCATCACACAGCCTTAACCCATTAATAGACGAAAGAGTTTTGATGAGGGGAAGGATTAATACTCATTATTGAACATTCTACTTATTATTGAAGATTCTGTCACAATGGAAGCTTCCAGTGAAATTTTACATGGTTTAAAAACCAAGTAGTCTCAAATAATAAGGATCTATTACATTGAACTTTGCTTTGATCCTTCTGGTAGTTTGAGGAAGCTGGAGAATAAAAGGAAATATGTACCACAACCCTCTTGGCCCCTAAACTTCTACTGTGTTTGTTTCAAGAGCGGTATACAAGAAACCTAGACAGGAAAAGAAGCAACATCCTGTTTTCTTTTGTTGCAGAGTCCCCAATGCTGGATTCTGCTTCAAGTATGTTAACCACACTATATGCCTTTAATCTCCCATCCTGGTAAAGCCATTTTCTGAATTGCAAGTCATTAAGGACCATCTCTAAGTTTCCAACTATTGGATGGGAAAGCATTTTTTTTCTCTCTGTAACAACACTGTATTAATCCCCAGTCTCTTCTATGTCTTCCATATGCTAAAGAGACACTGTCAAAATGAGATTGCCTATTGTCTCTAAGAAATGACAAAACCCCAAAGTGATAAAAGTCCTTTGCAAATTCAAATACTTTTCATACACTCTCCACAGATGACCGCAACCATTTCGAATTGATTAGTGTAAACTGGTCTCTATAAAGAAACTTACAGAGCTGAGAAGGAAGTGCTAAAACAACATGACAATAAAACAGAAAATGATCCTAGCACACAACCATCATAGAACAACCTTCCAGAAAGGAGTTTGAGACATCAGCACACGACATACTTAAGGGAAAAAATAGGATTGATGATAAGGAGGAGATAACTGCAAAGGATTGGCAATGTAAGAATTTAAGAACCTTCTGAACTGGATCCAAAAAGAAGCAGAATCTTCCCAGTGTTTCATAAATATGCTTTTAACTTAAATACGCCTCCTATATTTCTACGTCAGTCAAGACGTTCAGTGGTGAGGAGCATCTTGGGCAACTGGAATGAATGAAAGAAGAAGGGAATCTGGAAAATGAATTTGTAAGGGGAAGTATGAAACTATTTCATCATTTTAAAGCTGGATTGCAAAAGCCACGGCCACTCCAAAGTTTTTTGAGGTTAATGTAGACCAGACCATTGCAATTAAGTCCCTCTGAATCAGGAAGATATGAGTCCCATGAACAATTCTATATTTATCAGTTTTTTTAAAAGCTTCCTTTTGTTTCAGCTAATGATCACATTGAAGTCACTCTTATCCCCATTCAATCTCCCCATGGCACATGGAATTAACATGATTAAGGGTAAATTCACGCAAAGATATTTTTTTAAGGGTGGGAGCAATGGCATTTAGAATTAGCCACAGGTAGCCACAGGCAAGAAGTCAGAGACCAAACTGTAATTTTCCACCAAGCACCTGCAAACTTTTGTCCTCTGAGTTCAAATCCCCTTTAATGTCCTCTGATTCAACTCATCTTAATGTCCTATCTGTACCCTATGCCCTCTCACCCCAAAAAGTAATGGTGGGACTCGATTTTTGGATCAGCCCTACTCTATATGTTGCTTGTGTACATAGGCATATAAAATATGCACAAAGGCCAATTAAAATTTCATTGTTCAAATGTAGAATTGTGTAAATGACATTTCCACCAATGGAACTGTCCTTGTTAAGACAAGTACAGCCATGTTTGTCCCCTTGGGACAAGTTACAAATTAAAATTCTGGGAAACTTTAGAAAAGAGGAAAGGGAAAATCCTGACACACTGTTAGACATTTGCATGTATAATTAAGCCAACGTAAACAAAATTATAAACATTGTAAACAATAAAACATCATCCAATTAGGTTAACCTGGTTATTGAAAAACCATTATATGAGTTCACATAATAAAATCAACTATAAATTGATCAAATGGTGTGAATTTGAACAACATCCTAAAGCAAGAAGCACACACAGACACATAAAGTCTAACCAACATTAATGAAAAGTAAATTTGACATAATAATAATAATAATAATAATAATAATAATAATAATAATAGTTTTATTTCTATACCGCCCTTCTCCCGAAGGACTCAGGGCGGTGTACAGCCTATTTAAAAACAGAATAAACATCAATTTAAAATAATTTAAAAGTATTAAATAAATTTGGCTTAATTTAAAACCCCAAAAATTTAAAACATCCAATTTAAAATTATGTTGCTAACCCAGCCTGGCGGAACAAGAGGGTCTTGAGTGCGCAGCGAAATACCCGGAGGTCAGAAATCTTACGAATTTCCGGGGGCAGTTCATTCCACAGGGCTGGGGCTCCCACAGAGAAGGCCCTCCCCCTGGGTGTCGCCAGCCGACATGACTTGGCCGATGGCACCCTGAGGAGACCCTCTCTGTGGGAGCGGACTGGCCTGTGGGAGGCTATTGGTGGCAGAAGACGGTCTCGAAGGTACCAGGGTCCTATGCCATGGAACGCTTTAAAGGTGGTGACCAACACCTTGAATCGCACCCGGAAGACCACTGGGAGCCAGTGCAGCTCGCGCAGGAGGGGTGTCACATGGGCGCAACGGGTTGCACCCATAACCACCCGTGCGGCCGCATTCTGGACCAGTTGGAGCCTCCGAGTGCTCTTCAAAGGGAGCCCCATGTAGAGAGCATTGCAGTAGTCCAACCGGGAGGTAACAAGGGCGTGAGTGACCGTGTGCAAGGCGTCCCGATCCAGAAAGGGCTGCAACTGGCGAATCAGGCGGACCTGATAAAAGGCCCCCCTGGCCATGGCCGTCATATGTTCTTCTAAGGACAGCCGTGCGTCCAGGAGGACACCCAGATTGCAAGCCCTCTCTGTGGGGGGCAAAGATTCACCCCCAATAGTCAGCGATGGCACCTGCTGACTATATCGGGACGCCAGAAGCCACAACCACTCGGATTGGAAGGGTTGAGTCTGAGCCTGTTCCTCCCCATCCAGACCCGCACGGCCTCCAGGCAGCGAGACATCACACCAAGGGCATCGTTGGGGTGGTCTGGGGTGGAGATGTACAGCTGAGTGTCGTTAGCGTACAGGTGACACTTCACCCCAAAACCACGGATGATCTCACCCAGCGGCTTCACATAAATGTTGAACAGGAGGGGCGAGAGGACCGACCCTTGCGGCACTCCCCATGCGAGATGCCTCGAGGTCGACCTCTGTCCCCCTGCCAACACAAACTGCGAGCGGTCGGAGAGGAAGGAGGAGAACCACCGCAGAACGGTACTCCCTATTCCCAACCCCCTCAACCGCCGCAGCATGATACCATGGTCGATGGTATCAAAAGCTGCTGAGAGATCTAATAGTCCTAGGACAGAGGAACAACCCCTGTCCCGAGCCCTCCAGAGATCATCCACCAATGCGACCAATGCCGTTTCTGTGCTGTGCCCCTGCCTGAAGCCCGACTGGCACGGGTCCAGATAGATAGCTTCATCCAGGTGTCGGGGAAGCTGCCGTGCCACCACGCTCTCAACAACCTTCGCCACAAAACGAAGGTTGGAAAGCGGACGATAGTTGGCTAATTCAGCCGGGTCCAGGGAAGGCTTCTTGAGGAGGGGCCTCACTACTGCCTCTTTCAAGGCGGCAGGAAAGGCACCCTCGCTCAAAGAAGCAGTTATAATCCCCTGGAGACAGCCTTGTGTAACCTCCCGGGAGGCCAGTACCAACCAGGAGGGACATGGGTCCAATAAACACGTGGCGGACTAATCTTACCCAGAACCCTGTCCACATCCTCGGGAGCCACAGGATCAAACTCCTCCCAGATAACATTCTCAAGACCTGCCCTCGTCTCCTCCCGTGGACTCATCCAATCGGAGTCCAAGCCATCCCGAATCCGAGCGACTTTATTGTGCAGGAATTGCACAAAATCCTCAGCACAACCCTGCAAGGGATCTTCCCGCACTCCCCCCCGAAGAAGGAAGTGGGTCACCCTAAACAGGGCGGCTGGGCAGTTCTCTGCAGATGTGATAAGAGCGGAAAAATTGTTAGATTTTGCCGCTTTTATCGCCACTAGGTAGGTCTTGATATAAGACCTCACCTGTGTCCGGTCGGAATCGGATTGACTAGTCCTCCAAATGCTCTCTAGGCGTCTTTTCTGACGCTTCATCTCTCTCAGCTCCTCGGAGAACCAAGGAGCCAATTGAGATCGGCATCGGGTCAGAGGCCGCAAAGGCATGACGCGGTCCAAAGCTCCAGCGGCCGCCCTTTCCCAGGCAGCCACCAGCTCTTCAGTCAAGTCGTGTGTCAGAGTCTCAGGAAACGGCCCAAGCTCCGTCAGGAACCTTTCGGGGTCCATCAGGCGCCTGGGACGGAACCATCTGGTCGGTTCCATCTCCCTGCGGTGGGGGAAAGCGGTAGGAAAGTCCAGGTGGAGGAGCGAATGATCTGTCCATGACAAGGGTTTGATGTCTAGATCCCCTCTATCAAGATCATTCAACCACTGACCAGAGATAAAAATCAAGTCCAGAGTGTGTCCCCCTATGTGAGTGGGACCTTGAACTACCTGGGTCAGGTCCATGGCCGTCATGGAAGCCATGAACTCCCGAGCCACCTCTGACGCCTCACCCGCAGATGGAAGGTTGAAATCCCCCATGACAATAAGTCTGGGGGTATCAACCACCACCCCGGCAATGACGTCGAGTAGCTTGGGCAGGGTTGCTGCCACGTGGCAGGGAGCCAGGTACGTGGCCAGCAAACCCATCTGCACCCCACGGCCCCACTTCACACAAAGGGACTCACATCCGGCTATCTGAGGAACAGTGGTCTCCCTCGGACAAAGACTTTCCCTAATAATCACCGCCACTCCCCCACCCCTCCCCTGGGCCCTTGGCTGATGAAATGCACAGAAACCTGGCGGGCACATTTCGACGAGGGGGACCCCCCCTCTTGGCCCAACCAGGTCTCCATAATACCTGCCAGGTCCGCACCCCCCTCCGAAATAAGATCACAAATGAGGGGGGCTTTATTAACCACCAACCTGGCATTACACAACATCAGCCGCGGACCCTGGGCCTGAAACTCTGCGCAACCCAGGACACGAGTTGCGCATTGGGGGCCGGAGTGTGCAATCGCTCGGAGACAGCGCATGCGCACCCCGACACTTGATGTGGCCCCCTGCGTCATTTGTTGTACAAATGAATCCATTAAAAATTTATCTAATTAATTTATTAGGAATAAAAAAAGAATGTTTTGTGAATAAATAGAACATATCCATAATATGTAAAAGGACTGTTAATTTTATGAAGGATTAACTTTATAAATGCATAAATCCATTTCACAAATAAGCTACATCCCACAAAAAAAGGACTTTACTTGTCTTTGTCGCCTCATCTGAGCAACCTGAGAGACCAAGATCTGTCGATCAAGTAGCTCCATCCGCTGTTGCCTCTGTATATCAATAGTTGCTCCCATTCCAACTCTAAATTCATTAGAGGGCTCCGCCGATGAGAAAATTGGTTCAAGAGTCCGAGCAAATATCTTTGCTATGCCAGAGGGAATACAAAGTATGCAGTACACTTTTAAAAGACTACTACTGTAGCACATTCCAGAAATCTAAGAGCAAAGAGAAATAAACAGATTGAAAAATTGACATATTGACAGGGAAATTCAGAGACTAGGATTAATTCCCTCAGCAAAATCTACTGGATGTCAAAAATGTATTACTTCTAATTCCAATGCAAAACTTCCACATTGCTAGTATTCTCTGTCCCCCACATTAAGGAATCATGTTATGATAAATGTGCAATCTAGTCCTAATATGGTATTAGAAGTAGAGTATGAGATATGTATTATTGATTATAAGAATTTTGTTTGTTCCAGAACTGAGAAGTTTTTGTAAATACTCATCTGAGATCCATTTTGCAGTTTGCCAAGAACTTTGCCTTTGAATAGTTCAGTTGCTGCAGAGTCAATATTATTCCCCTGCCAACTAGCAAATTTGTTGATTGCTAGAAATCCTTTTTGTGCTTTAAGAGTTGATGACCACAGCATGTTGAAGATTGGAAATGAATATCACCTTGCTCAATGAGTCTGCCATTAATTTTTCAACATAATTATCATAGCAACATGGGGGGTGGGGGGGGAGAGCTTTTTATTTTTGAGGAACTTTGGTGATTCTATTCCAATACATAAGGATGTGTTCTACCCTCTCCCCCCATTACTTAATCTGTACATTGTGAATTGTCAATATTAAATAAGCTTATTTGCTTTAGGCGTAAAAAAAAACCTGTAGATTATATGGGACACAGACATTCAGGTTGGACACAGCCAAACTTTCCAATTGCTTACACAAATTAATTATTGGCAAATCTTACCCTGAGCACTCTGATTATTTATATAAGAGTCTGTATGGCCCACATAGAAGGCTCTTCTCTCTAGCCATATAGATGCTCTCCCTACTAGGAAGACAGCTGATTGACATGCCAACCTTCCAAAAGTTCAGGTATGCATCTCCTTGAATTCAGAGGTTGAATCTGTTTCATACACCCTTTTGAAGTGCTCACTGCCTATGCTTTGGTGCCTCTTTAGTCTGAAACTCCACTTGTGTTTGAGATATTCTTATTAAGTGATCAACACCCAGGTATTTTGAAAGGACTACCAAATCTTTCATGTATAGCCTTAACTTATAGAAACCTTTTGGTCATTTCTATGCAATGTTAATTTTATAAGGTTTCCACTTTTTATATATTTATAGATTATGTATAATTACTTAGACATGCATTAATGGTGCTCTGTATTTCTTAAATTCTATGACCCAGTCTGGGTATTGTAAATAAATAAAAATAAATGAATGTGGTTATTGAAACAGGACAAACAGCCATGTCATTTGAATTTAAAAAATCAGAAATTCCTCTATTTACTATTGTTTCATGATTTAGCTGTTGATTAAAATTTCCAACAGAGAGAACTATAGGATACAGACTAGAATCAGAAGGTCACTGCTGCACAAAAAAAGGAGGTGGGTATATCATGTTAATGGGTGGGTATATCAGAAATATTAATGCCTGAAAAGATGTGGGAAATTATTTGATGTGACAAGTTAACTTTTTTTAATGTCGTGAAACTACTGATTAAATGCTGTTATTTTAATAAAGTATACTTTAATTTAACAGAATAGTATATGAAGGAGAGTGGTATTCTACCATTTTACACATTTTAATTAAGTTGAATTTTATTAATTCTTGCTATATATAAAGAAGAAAATAAAATTGAGAACATTGTTCATGTTCTTTCATTCATTTTTTTATCCTATTCATCAGAACTAAGTATATATTTATTTTAATAAACATTTTACACACAAATGTTCTATAGTATATACCATCCCACCCCAAACTTAACCCTACAAAAAAAGGAAGTGGTTGTGGCTTTGTTTTCACTTCCGATAAATCAAACAGACGTTCTCCACTGCATGGTACAGGACAGAGATGCCACTTGAATTTTTTTGAATAAATCTGTGTCATTTATTCAGTTAGAATTAGCCACCTGCTTCTAAATAAGTGTGAAGAAGCAATTAAATTGTGGCAAAGCCATTGCTGTGTGCATGAAAAAACCCTGCCCTCTCAAAACGTTATCTTAAATTTTCAGCACATTCCTCATAACTCATAAGATTCTATTCTAGTAACACATTTACTCCTCCTTGTATTCTTAAAACTCAACTACTGTTCAATACAGATAGTTTTTATGACCACAATTGAGCCCAAAGTTTATGTTGCTAAATAAGAAGTTTGTTAAATGAGTTTTGCCCCATTTTACAACTTTTCTTGCCACAATTAAGTGAATTACTTTGGTTGTTAAATTAGTAATACGGTTGTTAAGTGAATCTGGCTTCCCCCCATTGACTTTGCTTGTCACAGAAAATCACAAAGGATGATCACATGACCCTGGGACATGCAACCATCATAAATACTTGTCAAGCATTTAAATATAAATCACATGACCATGGGGATGGTGCAACAGTCATATGTGTGAAAAATGATCATAAGTCACTTTTTTCAGTGCCGTTTAGTAACTTCGGTCACTAAATGAACTGTTGTAAGTCGAGGGCTACCTATATTACAGTACTAGACCATTCTCATTTGATTTAGAGGTTATCAATACCGTACTATGGTTTAGACAAATATAGAAGATAGAGAGTTTAAAATCCTCCCATGTGATGCTTAGCTCTTAGTCCAAGTCATACAACTTTGGCAAACCATTTTTTCAGATTATACACTGGTTTCTTTTCAGACTGTATAAAACTTTCATCTTCATGTGTGTATTATTTTTTTGATGATTATGTTGTTTTATTTCTGTTCATTGCCCAAGTTTCTTGTGTGAGATGGTTGGCTGAATGAGTAAATAAATAAGCAATCATCAAGCATGCAACATTAGTTACTGGACTGCTAATTGCTTCACTGGAGAACCAAAAAATTATGTTGCTATTTCTGCAATTACAATTCAGCGAATGGCTAAGTTGACTAAGTACAGCTACAAAGTACAGCTCGCAGCTATTAAGATTGCTGGCTGAGCAGGGACAAAAATAGCCAGAAAAATGATTGAAGCCTGGGAAATGGGTCCCTTGTCTGTCAACAGGAATGCTGATTTGCACCGGTTTACCAGATACTTAGGAGCTGAGGGCACAGCAGCACGAAGAAACAACGATCAACTACTTAATAGCTAACTATCAATACCAAATCAACAACTGAAAGATACACAAAACCAGGCACCACATAAATACTATGCATAGAACTGCCCAGTGCACATATCTTAGAGATTGAGAAGTTCCCTGAGGAAGCAGTTCCAGCATGAGTTCAAAAGCTTGGAAGAACCTATGGAATTCTAAGTGGCTTATGTAGAAAAAGTTAAACAAGACCACTTTTGATGGGGTAATGTATAGCAATGATATGAACAAGCTTTATTTTCTTTTAAAATATTAGAAAATATTTTAAATATAAAAGATTCCCATATAAGCAAGGGAATCTTTGAAGAATACCATTCAGGGTAGTTTGAAATCCTGCCAAAAGCACTATGCAGTATCTGTTTCTAGGCTCCTGCCTCTCACACAAAGGAAGCAACATCTGTTAAAAAATATATCAAAAGATGACTGCTTCCTTTCATCTGTCCAAATAATGAGCATAAGCATTTTTATTGTAAAAACAAAAATGAAAAACCTTAATTTTGTTGTTCATTCCTGCAAACATTTCAGTTTTCAACCAGCTAATAAAACAGAACAAATAATGCAGTGCTGACTTAATATGAACTAAATTATTAAACAATAAAAGTCTAATATACAATTCTTAAATGAAAGATGTATAGACTGAAGCAGAAAAGTTTAAAGAAAGGAAAAAAAAACATTAAACAATGATGGGGAACTGCCAATAGACATAGGTTTCTGTTCTTTTTCAAAGTATCACCAGGTACCATTTATGTCCGTGAGAAGGAAAAGTAATGTCAGACAATTCTGGTAAAAGTACATTCAGACAGCTCTATTGCATGTTTGACCACACACTATCTTTCCCCCCTGAGAAAAAAGTATACTACCTTACACAAGACAAAACAATTTCAAACAAGGCAAGCTGGATAGTGATGTTTCTTCACATTGTCCTGTAAAAATAAATGGATGTTGGGGAGCGGGATGAAAAGGAGTGATATTAGGACATTTAGCCATCTCTCCCAATGTTATGGAGCCTGGCAAGAGAGATAGTGTCTGACTTCTGAACGGGAAATTGATAACATAAAATCAAATCTTCCTTTAGAAATTGTTATCCCTGGTTCTAAGATTTACCAATTATTAAGAAACCATAGATGTAAATTTATAAATAACATCTAAGAGGTGGGACAGTTAGATATAAAGATAGATATGATAGAATATATGAGCTTATTGCCAATAACAGGAAATATCTGGTTGTTTTTTTCTGGATTTATACTAATATTTCCTGTCCATAGCCACAACTGTGTAAAATTTTATGATCCGAGGTGAAGGGAAATTAAGACCAGTGAAATGGAGGCTACTTTCTCACTTACATTCTTACATTAAGTATGTAATTGGGGGTTCACATGCATAAGAATATCAAAAAGAGCCTGCTAAACTGAACCCCACAAAATTCAATCATTTCCTCCAATCCATTAATCTTATTTTGCTTACCTAAACTAAGAAAAATAGTTGAAGAAAAAGCGATGGCCTCCATATGGCAGAAATGGAATCTTGTTGGTATTTTCCTTTCACAGGAACTCAGGAGAGAACATGGGTAAATTCCCCAAGGAGTTATTTTTGATCAAGTTTGTATATCTATATGTTGACAGAAGTACCAAAACATTATAACTATAATGTTATAACACTGGAACTAGTCAACCCAACTGAGCAGGTTAAGCATGTGGTCAGAATAGGTCCAGAATGGTGGTAGAGCCATCTGGCTATTTTTTTAAAAATGAAACATTTTTTTTTTTTTTTAGCAAACATGCTTTGTTCATATTAATAACCTAACCAACATCATTAAAAGATGAAATATCTCCAGTTAAACAACATGCTTTTTCAATGTTACCCTTGAGTAATTTGAGCAAATTTCTGTGGCATTAATATGATGTGTCAACTCAACCCATTTGGTTGGGTTCTGATTCACTGAATTAGGCAAATCCTAAAAACTGAATTAAGAATGTTTAAACATATACAAATGTGGAGTGATAAAAAGATGGAAATATTCGCTCATTTTACTTTTCTTCTCAGTGACTTTCTGAAAAAAAAGTTACTAAATACCTGGAACAGTTTGTGAGACACCTATTTTTTTTTCTTCATCTCTAGCCATATTTAGATCCTTGTAACTGTTGTGGCCCGCCAGCGACCAGCAGATCTGGCAGCAGATTCGGACAGTGAGGAGGTTGGGGAGGAACATGGGCCAGTCCTGGAGTCTGGGGAAGGCTCTGATGAGGGCTCTGCGTTGGTGGCAGAGAGGGGGCCAGAGTCGTATGCCAGTTATCAGCTGCCTGTGGAGTCAGACATCAGTGAGGCACACAAACAGCTGGAGCCTGTTCCCAGTGTGCATGCACAGAGTTCCATACAAAGGGAACAGCTAAAGAACAAGAGTCAATTTGGGAGTAAGGCCACAGGTGGACGATGAATGGCCCCTGCCAGAGGGAATAAAAGAGGAGCGAAAGGGGAGTGGAGTTTGCAGGAGACAATTAGTTCATTATTGCATTCTTGCCAAGTATTGCGGAGTCTAAAAGATATTGGCCTGGCCTGTTAAAGGTCAGTAATTGTGAGCTATCTTGAAAGACTGTGGGAGAGGAAAGACTTTGTTGGAGAGGAATTCACTGTAAATTAAATAAAAGGTTTATCGGGATGAGGACTCGGCTTCGTGCTGCTGGGGAAGCCTAGGTCAGAACAGTAATGAAAAGGATTATTCTGACATCAAGTATTTCCAAGACAAGGCACAATGCTATTATATATTCACCTTTACAACAAGGCTTAGCACTGTAATCACCACTTCCTCTCTGTTTTGGAAATACTTCCTGTATTTGCTAAATGTATGTATGTAATTACGTGCAAGAACTTCTCAATTCAGATCTGTGGAATTCTTACTGGCATTTAAAACTAGTTCACATACTTTACTATGGTGACATGTCTCTCACTTACTAGGATGTGAAAATTCATTAGAATTCAGCATTATGTGGAACTCAAACCTCTTTTATTTATTCAAAAAATCAAACTGAAAAATCCTGGCCAGTGAGTGTAGGAGGGATAGTAGAGGAGAGGTTCTGTTAATGTGCTTGTGATCTTCTTCCTGACACTCCCGTCCCCACATTGTTCTCTGCCCCACAAACTTGTCAGCTAGGTCAAACAACATTCTCCAGTCATTAAACAGATCTGACTATACAGGTTTTCCTCACTTTATGCAAATTTGCTATTATGTGGTTGATCATTTTCCTTTGAGAATTGGCTTTAGGTTAAAGGGAAAAAAACCCTATTATGTGATTTGTGCCAGCCTAGTCAATCTGTGCGAAAGATCTAGAAGCAGCCCAAGCCTTCTTCCTGCCAAAATCACTTTCTGCCTTCACTCATACTTTTACCATCATGTTATATAATTCCTCTGGTTTTGCTTCCTGTCTTACACTTAACTCTATATCTGAACAACTATTACTAAAATGGCCCTCAACATCTTATCCAATCTCTTACCCGAAAGGAAAAGGATGTAATACCAGAAAAAAAGTTGGACACCAAAATTGGAGAAAGATCGCTAGTCACAGAAGTTTTTAACTTGGAAAAATCTACATGTGGGCAACCTAACAATCTATGCTAATAAAATTCATAATGCCATGATGTATTCTACCTCTTATATCAAGTGCATTAGAAATCCAGCTCTACGAAAGATGTAGAAAGGTTTTCATGCTACAGAGAACATAAAATGTATTTGGCTAACATGATGGTTAAGAATAAGGTTCTAAAAATGTATGACATTTGTCAATTTATCTGGGTTACAAAATGTGCATCCACCACCTGCTTTTTTCCACTTGCTTTATGCAAATTTGCTTTATGTTTTCAGGAAATGTGACCTAGCATAAAGCAAGTAGAACCTGTGCTTTGTTTAAATTCCCCCATTTGGTAATGGAACCTATTATTTTAGCACTCACAAGCCAGTATTTGAACCACGTCATTGGGCTGATTCTGTAAAAGTCAAGAATTCTCTGGAACGTGACCTGCCCAAGCAACACAGGAGAATTCAGTACTATACTGTCCAAATAGGGTCTAATTCTGGCCAATCAGTCCACATTCGTTAACTTGAAGAGAATGGTCTTCAAGGTTGTTGCTGTTTGAATCACAGTACTCCAAAGGAGAGGAACGTATTGAGGTATGGACAGCAGGTACTGTATGTCCTACACATCATCGACAGTAGCACTTGGGACAAACCTTCCCATGTATGACTATGAGAGTTAGTGTCAAATGCACTGAGAATATGAGGGACTATTGTATGTTGAGGGTAGTGATAGTCTACATGACCTAGGAGCTTGTGTATACACACAAAACTCAGAATTAAGGAACTTCTGTATACACTCTTACTTGTACATGCTTGAGAATAATGTCATACAACAAATATTTTTCCATGCAGGGCACAATTTACTAGAACTCACCATAACTATTGTACCATACCAGTGTGAGAATCTATATATCACTGTCCCCATCCCCTAAAAAACTAATTTCACCTTATCTGCTTCCATTTTCCTGCTCTTTTTATCTGAATACATTTTGGAAAGCTTTGATGGCATGAGATTCCTAAATTTTGTTGGGGAAATGGATGTAGTACCTATCTTGGGAATTTTAAAATTGTGGAGAACTATGATAATCTCAAAACAATTTTAAAAATAATCTGATCAGATTTACTCAGGTGAAACATTAGCATTGTCAGAATCCTGAGTTTTGCCCCCACTTTGCCTGTACAAATCCAAAGTCTGAAAACCTCTATGGTATATATTGTAGAGTAAAATATTATTATTAAAAAATTAATGTCAGGGCCATGGTTGGTCTTCACTGAATGGCATTACTCCTTTATCACAAAAACTTCTTACATTTCCAAATCCTGATATTTTATACCATTTGCTCCTTTAAATATATATGAGATCCTGCCCCACCAATTCATCTTGTTTCTTTACCTCCCCTCAATGTTGCATGGCAACAACAACATGTTAACCGAAAACCAAACAGAGATTGCAGTTTTTTTGCATTTGCTGACATGTGCAAACTGCATATCTATTTTAAAGAAAGCTTTATATAACATGTAAGGGGAAGTAAAGAGAAAGAGCAATTCAGTACAGTGATGAAAAATGATTGTCATAAAAGAAACTATAACCCCAAATTGTTTGTCAAAAGTGGGAGTGCTTTCAATTATAATTATAATCCTTTAATTATAGTTATGACCAGGAGAATAGAGGAGGTAGTTGCTGAACTAAAAACAGTAACTGCAAGTCTATTTTACTCAAATTGAAGGATTATGACTACGGCAGATGAGGGACTTTCCCACATTCTGGGAAAGACCCCAGTCTGGATTTTTTATAAAAATCCACTCTATTTAAGTGAAGGAATTTACTAAAAGAAAGGTGACTTAGAAAAGATACGCATTCTAAATAGGGGCAAGCAACCACAGCTACTGTCATGCTGCATTTTCTGTTCATTAGCAATCTCCACAGACATTTTACCATGTTATGTTTGAAACAATGCTGCCAAAAAGAAAATTGCAGCCAGTGTGTATGTATATGATTTTTCAGAAATTTCAGTTACGAAAATTGGTATGTGAACTTTCAAAATACATGCCTTTTAATGCTTGTTTCCTTGGGGAGAACGATGACCTGGATGACTGAGAGTCCCCATAGACATTTCCTCAGGCAAGTAGCTAAATAAAATTATCCAAGCCCTTGATTATATATAATGTCTATGCAACATCAGCTTTCCTGACTTCATGTTTGGTAGATGAGTTGGGTTTCAAATCCCATAATCTCAATGACTAAATTGGCTGCAGATTAAATAAATTAATGTGAAAGGCACAGAATTGAGGAGATTTGATTTATTTATTTTACTAAACTTCCATGCCTCCCATCTCATCAAGGCAATAGTCATTTATATCATCACGAGTCTGCTGGAATGTAGTCTCAGCAGCTATCATGAATTTTCATCAAAAATTGTATTTAGGTAGCATTGGACTCCCCAGAGACTGTTTTTGAAAGAAGAGGTATTGTGATGTTGAACTATATAACAACACTTTGGAATATAACTCATTGGAAACTGAATTATGGTTTTATCAAGCAGAGGAGTGGCTAAAAGTCTGTTTAACAAATTGGAAAGTGATATTATTCCAGACCAGAAATTTGTGATCTTGTCAGATGCAATCAACCAGAATCCACCTGTGGATAGGCCCAAATAGATACTTTATTATTAATTACCTATATTACAAGAATTTTGACAGACAGCCTGCAGATATAGACCTAAGGATTTGATCTCAGACATTTCCTCCTCTGAACTGACTCTAAACTGGAATGTTTTTTTTTATTTCCCCTGGCAGAATCCCCTCCCTTTTATCTGGTGGTTCCACCACAGATCCACAATTCCACATTTTGGGAAAAGGCAGTATTTTCTATTAATCAAAAGATACAGCAATATATGTTAGTACTGCAAAGATACTGTGATATTTTACAGTTAATACTTTGTATTGGTTATATTAGTGTATTTATTAGTAAACCAGTGACTACAAATGGTCCTCAACTTACAACCACAATTAGACCAAGAATCTGGATCATAAGTCATTGCAATTGTTAAGCAAAATACCCACATAACTATTTCACTCAACGACTGCAATCTCATTCCCAGCTGTGGTCGTTAAATGACTGCATGGGTCATTAAATGGACAGAGTGAAAACCTGCCTGCTATAAGAAGAGAAGCTCAAATCTCTAAATTTTGTTTCTCCGGTCCATTGCAGGCCTTCTCCTCTCCTCTATGTGTGAAGGGAACTCCTACACTGAGGTGGAAAAAGGAAGCTCAGATTTTGAGATCTGAACTTCTGCATCTGCCACAGAAATTTCCCTCTCCTCCAGGCACTAGCCTTTCTATCATTCAGAAACTTTGCATTTGCTAATTTTTTTCTGAGTAGAAAGCTAACCAACACTGTGTTTCTGAAGGCAAGAAAGGCTGATCTTCAGGTTGTAAGCTTCTTTTCTCCAGCCCAGTGCAGAAGTTCCCTTCTACACATAGAGGAGCCCGGAGAAACTCCAGAACGTGGCAGAAAAAAAGAAAGCCTGGATGACAAACAGTTGCATTTCTTTTCTCCAGCCCAGTGCTGAAATTCCCTTCTGCGCATGGAATCTGAGCTTAATTCTTCCAGCCTGCTGCAGAAATCCCTCACCCCCATGCACATAAGGGAGGTGTTTAGCAGGTGGCAACAGCTTGCAAACTTTTCTGCCTCCTTTCCCAAGGATTTTCTGAGGAAACCAGCAGAGAAGATTTGAAATGCCAATCAAATGCTCGCAAAATACTTGGCAATCAGTTTTAAGTGCAAACATGTTGCCAAATTCCTGAAATGCAATCAAATCATCCTGTCGGGTGTAGCACTCATAACTTCAAGGGTCATAAACTTTTTCTAAGTCTGTTGTAACTTCAAATGGTTGTTAAGCAACTACTTGTAAGTTGAAGACTACCTGTATTGATAAATACAATATGTAGGGTTTGGAGTTCTTTGTTTTTCTTTATAGTCTTTTGGGAGTTGTTTTTTCTTCTTTTGTTTCTATTTTTTACTTTAAATTTAAATATTGTTTTGTTAATTGTTTATGTTAAAATGTAAAATAAAATGTAAACAAAGTTTAAAAAAGGATATATATATATATATATATATATATATATATATATATATATATATATATATATATATCAATCAAAGCTGAGAACACTGAACAAGTAATGCCTATTATAAATATTATATAAACAGATTCACAAATCAAAACTTTCCTCTTCCTTAACATTGTTTAATATTGCCCAAAATAAAACTTGTGGGTGTATGTGTTTAAACAGGCACTTTCCTTTGTAGACAGATATTTTAATCAAGAGGAACACATGGCTTCTGTGAGGTCTTCCTTATAAAATAAATTTCTTACATTTCATTAAACTTCTTTAATTTTTCAATAAAATTATGTGATTTCATTACCTCTGTTATGAAACTTTAAATTGTTCTATAGTCTATTTTTAGTCTGAATTTTAAGTATTCTGCCCTTTAGTTTATATACTTGGATAGGAAAGTTGCCTTAGAATTTTACTGAAGAATTAGATAGATACACCAGAAAAGAGCAAAATATTCTGTGATCTTGTGATAAAGTTTCCAGTGACCAGGAAAATGATCCACTCATGTGATCTGTGAAAAAACAATGGGGCTAGGAAAAACATTTGCTACAATTGCATCAATGAAACATGGCAAAATTTAGAGTCATTCAAGGGGATTTTCCAGGCATAGTTCAGCAGAATATTTAGAACATTTATTTTATTATTTATATACTTTATTAAAGGTATATGCTACCCAACTCCCAACAATTCTGGGCAGTTTCAATGTTAAAAGCAAAGGGGAAAAAAGCACAAAAGACAAAAATGTGTGAAGATGGGAAGCATGACAAAGTGTGACAAAGAAATGAAGAAAAAAAAAAAGAAATAACCCAATGCAGTCCAAAGGAGGTTTCACTCATGTTTACTTAGGACCCGGGAAAAGCGCAAAGTCTTCAATGCCCCTCAAAACATTAGTAGGTTGAGAGATGTCCAGATTTTGGAGGAACCTCATTCCTGAGCACAGATACTGCTACAGAGAAGGTGCACTTTTGGGATCCAACAGATGTCATTGTTTAATCAAAGATGGAGCATACCAACCCTATCCGTGCCATAGGCACAGAGCTCAATTTGTGTGAGCAACAGGTCAGTGCGCACATATGTGATTGCCCGCCAGCCTGCTGCTTCCACAAGTTGAGCTACATGTGTGCTCCGATCAGCCACTCAAGCAGCTCAATTCTGAATATGCTACGGCTCAGTAGTGAGCCGTGGCCCAGGAGCTGGGCTAGTAGGCTAGGCAGATAGTATGGGAGACAGGCAGTCTTGGGTAACCAGGTTCTATACCATGAAGGGCGTTATAGATTATGAACAGTACCTTGAATTCTACTCCAAAACAAAAAGGCAACCAATGCAGCTCACAAAGGAAATGGTTTACCAAAGTATGCCCATCATGCCCACAGAATTTTGTTCCGGACCATTTGAAGCTTTCAAGTGTGGTTCAAGAACAGTGCATGTAGACTGCATTGCAGAAGTCAAGCCTTGAGGTGATCAGGGCATGAGTAATTGTAGGAAGGATTGTTAGTAGAGTGTTCCAGATTCAAAGAAACTGCTGTTCATGCATATTCCTAAAGCAAACTGATTTTGGCAAAAGATGTAAATATGAAAGAAGAAAAAAATACAGAGAAGTAAGAATTAAAGAAAAAACACATCCCATAGATGCTTTATTATACTTTAATGAAAAGTATCAAACCAGTAATTAAAATAATTATACTTACCAGACCACTTAAGGCTACAATCCAAATGTAAGACCCAGAGGTTAAAAGCTATAAAACAAAAGTGTGTAATTTAAAATGGAATTTAGATTGCACAGTCCTTACACTAATATTATTTCAATACTAATTCAAATACAGTAGAGGAGAGAATATCATAAATTACATTTCTGTTTTTGTGCAACAAAAGGGGCTCAAGTATTTATTTAAATGTTGTCATGAGTTTAGAACAACATTTGGTTCTGGAAGCAGAGCAATTGAAAAATCTGAATGAAGGCTGAATGGAATCTGAATAAGGCTGAATGGAAAAGTGGAACAAAAAGAGCAGAACATTTGCTAAGGTTGCTAAATTTTTTTTAATTGTAAAATTCAGTTTGATTTAATAAAATTATTTTCTCCAGAATCTATTATGAAAGCCAACTTCTACTGTAAACAAGTAAAAAAAATGCTTTTGTTTTTCATTAGCCATCTACATATTCAAGGAAAAAAAAACAGCTTTTAAAAACAAATCAGGCAACAAAAATACTAAGAACTATATCCTTGATCACAAACTTATTTTAACTTAGTTTATACTATGATGGTTACATCAAATAGAGCAATACTAAATAGAGATGTCTGTCTATCTATCCCACATGCAATGAAGCAACTATTTATTTCTCCCTGTCATTGCTGCAAAAAGAACTGAAAATGAGCATGTAACAAACTAAAAATGGTCAACTGCATTTTTCAGGTTACCAGAAGAGAATTAGGAAGGGTTGTTTATCACTTTGCACTCTACCCTCAAAATCCAAGCTATATTGTGTGCATCTTCCTTAAAAAAAAAAACTTGAAATGCATAACATAGGGTTAATAATATTTTATATGAACATTGTTTTATCAAAAAAATTCAGCATTCTGAAAATTTATCATTTGTCAGATATTTAATTATTCTGCAAGAGAGATAATAACTTAGCATGATCTCAATTGCCTGCAGAATGAAAGAGCGATTATTTAACGGCACCTATCAGCTTGTTATGATAAGATTGGAGAGCAAAGCAAAGAAAGTGAAGCTATGATAATATCTAGAAAAATGTCAAGAGTTGCTCTGTCTTTGCTGTAAGATGGAAACGCTTAATCAAAATAACAGGAGTTACAAAACATATTCTTTATCTGGTCTGAATATTTAGGGAAGTGTAAAAGTATCATCCAGACTAAAACCATATTAATAGCCTGAGCGGAAAGCTTGGTTACCAATGAAAAGCCAGTTTTATTATTGAAGTAGCTATCTGTCAAACTGATTACCTAAGTGTTATAGAATTATTTAAAAATGGAAGAAACAGATGATTAAGATCCTAGTATTTACCAAACCAGGCATGCCCCCAACATAAAATATTCCCTCAGGTATGTTTTTAAAAAATAGAAGTGTAGATAACACATTATCAATAAGGGAATAAATAATAAACAAATGAATTCACTAGGCTAGGATGGAAGCTAGAGTTCTACAGGAAATTTTGAACTAAAGTCCAACAAAATGTCTAACCAAAATCTATCACAAAATAAAATATTAAAAGTACACTGAAGGTTGGTTTCCCCATTACTAGCAATTAAAAGTGGGGTAAAGCTATGGGATGTCTTAAAGTTTACCTTTCACTCACAGACAATATATGTATGTATTGAATATGATCACTAAGCTCCTATTGCTATTGCTATCAATTTACTGCACATCTACAGATTTATGCTACAGTGTTTAGTGCATTTTTAAAAATTAGTTTTGGAATTTTTAGGACTAAATATTTGAAAATAACTGTTATTGTTCCAGAAGTTTCTAGAAAATAGCGGGTGCAAATGGAAAGTGCAGAACTGCTAAATCAAGGCAAAACAAATTAACACATACAAACCTGCAAACCCAATATATAAACCAGTGTCTTGTTTGTGATGGAAAATTGTCCTAGAATTTGTGTCACTTGCACTCTTGGAATGGAGGTATAAAATGGAACAAAAAGAGCAAATACAGGCCCCAAGCTGTTGAGACAAAATATATGCAAAAATGGAATATCAACATAATTCTTACAGAAAATATTAACTCTCTCTTCCTTAATTATTTTGATTAATCAAATGCATCTTAGTACATTTTAAAGTATTAAATACTCTATCCAGGTTTACATATTTTAATATCACATTTTTTTTGTTTAAATTAGTTTTTAATTTAAAATTAAATCCACTCAGAATAAGAGGGCTCTTTGCCTGCTTCTTACTTAAACCATCCAATAAGCCATACTTACAGTAAATGCTTTCCTCAATGAGTAAAGTCTAGAAAATGAGTTCCTTCTTCCTTCACTTGATACTCAATCACTTGGTAGGAATAACATCTCTGTCTTATCTTCTGCAAGATCTATTCTTCTTGATCACTCTTGACAAATATTAGGAGTGATTTATACATATAAATAGTCTAGAAAGTATTCAGTTTTATAAAAGCAGGAGAAGAAATATACATTTGAATACTGTATACAAACGATAGTTTTAAGAGAAGAGAATATACAATAGATACCCTGTTTCCCCCAAAATAAGACATCTCCTGATAATAAGCCCAATTGGGCTTTTGAGCACATGGCCATAAGGCCAAGCACTTATTTCAGGGTTCAAAAAAATATAAGATAGGGTCTTATTTTAGGGAAAACATGGTAGTTTAGGCTTGAACTGTGGAGTCCTTGGGATGCACTGATGATGTTACCTAGTTGGATAACAAAATGTCTGCAAGCAACAACCAAAGTACCAAAGTCAGAGACCACCAGTGACTCCACAAATGATAATTTATATTTGGCTGCTACTTTGACACACATGTAAATATTGCAAGAAATCAATGAAAATCAGTGCAAATGGTATTTTCTTTTAATTATTCAATATTTCAAATTCAAGTTGAAGGCAATTGCGTCTCAAAAATCTCAGCATCCATCTGAATTCAAACATAATCCACAAATGCTTCTTTAAATAAGTATTTTTTTTCCAGCTATTTTCAAGGACATTTCTGTTCCTACAAATACTCTGATTGTGTTGACAGAATACTAAAATATCCTCTCAAACAGATGCAGAAAGCTACAATTCAGACATGCATAATTCACCAAACTAAAATTAATTATATTAAACTAAGAAATCAACTTTTGCCATGCTTTTTTTTAAAAAAAAAACCAAGAATAAGTACATTTTTAGAGTGAAGGTAAAACTATCCTTAATAAGAAGTGTCATCAAAATATTAATGAATTACTGTGAAGAACAGTAAATTTATTACAGACACATTCATATGATATTATGTAACATTATGGCACGTATTGACTGAGATATTGACTTGAATCTGCACAACACATTTGCTTTAAATATGCTTGGCTTATTAGTTTATTTCTCAATGTATTCTGTCTATTTATTTAAAATACTTATATGGCCATCCATCTTATGTACAATAACACTGGGTGACTCCCAGCAAAAATAATAAATCATAAAGAAGAAATCAGTAATGCTAATATCACATCTCATGGTATCCCAGCCCTACCACATCCCTGTACATATGTTGGCTTCAATCTCCCTCTAGCCTGATGCTTTCATATTTAACCAATTTGGGTCAAGCTTTGGTTCAGTAGGTTGCATAAACCCAAGCAATTTGGTTAGCATATTATGGAAGTACTGCTAAGTTATATATTAAGGCTTAGTTTGATATGTGAACTAACAATGATTTGCTACTACAGTACATTAGAAAGCCTTTAAACCCTATCTTTTCCTCTTCTCTTTACAGTGTTGAATTAAGAAAATAATTTTAATTTATTTTTGTGTCTGCATAATAGATAGTTTCAGATATTTCATAAGTTTTAAATGTCAAGTATATTCAACAAGATTAAAAAAAGGCAGTTTTCCCCAGCCCTTCATCTTAATGAGGGGAAAGTTCCACTGACTGATTGTTGATTCTGATAGCCTTTTTAACACCACAGCATTCTTATTCTACTTTAACATCAAAATAACCTTTTTATCTCTTTCCCTCTTGCTTCACACAAACAAAAATGTGCAGCAAATATAAAAACAGTTTTCTTAGATCTTTCTCATTAATACATTCCCCAGCATCACAAAAGGCTAATGTCTTTTGTTGATCTATGATTCCCGGCATCTTCATTGTAAGAAGCTGGAGAAGCTGCTACCAAAAATGAGGAAAAGAAACTCGGGGAAGCCAGTTCTTCTTATTTGTCACACTTCTTGTCACATATCCGCAGACTTACATTTCCTGATCTTTTGTAGCTGACCATTCTCTTCCTGAGAGATCACTCTACCACAGGCCAACAAAACTCATACATGGGGAAAGGCCAGGTTTATAACTTAAAAATAATTGTGGGTCACAGAGGAATAGTTGCTGTGCTGATCAATTGTTTGGAGACTACCAGTGCAGCAACAGCTGCTAGCAGTATCCATTAGACCTGAAAGTATTTGGCAGCATATCTTTTGTGGTGGAAGAAACTGCAAAGAATTAGCAGATTCTTCCTACCAGATGTTTGATGGGAGTGGATTGATTGGTTAGTTTTTAGTGGTGTAAATAGTAGGTGGGATGACCTTGGAAGACAAGAGAAGATCCGTAGATTAGACAGTAGTCAGATAAGTGATATCTGAGTCCGCAGATAGAACAGGGGCATGGCAAACATCTCAAAGGAGGCCTCCCCAGTTTCTTGGGGGAGAGGTGTAGTTTCAGACTTGCAAGATTCTGTTAATGTCATCTGTAATAACATTAGGGCTACGACTTCTGGAAGTGGACTATCTCACAAGGTTGACAACCTCTGGGCTGCCATATGCATCCTGTGGGCCATTGGTTGTGTAGGTCTGCTGTATAGGAATACTTCTATTGTCAAACTGGTCTTGTGGGAAATCTTTGATTGGAGCTATGTCTGCATACTTGTTCATCTGACTTGAGCCCATTCCCTGGTGTAATGGCTGGGAAAATGTGAACTTATTTAGAGCTTAGAGAAGTTAGTAGAGGTGTCTACATAACATACTTAACCCAGGGAGCTGGAACCATATGGCTTCTACTTCTCTGAATTTTGTTGAGATTGAGGCATACTCTGGGGCTGCGCTGACCGGCACACTCTAGCGATATGACCCCTGTGGCCGCAGCGGTGGCAAATAGCATCCTTGAATTTGCAGGAGGTTCTTGGGTGATTCCCTCCGCAACTCAGATAACTAGTTTTAGCGGGCTTGGTGTAACCGGCCCAATTGTACTTTTTCGTCTCTTTAAGACGATTGACGTCCAAATCATTGTCCAAATCGAAAAATTTGGTCTCACTGAAATGGTCATCCCCTTTGGTTTTGGCAGGCTATGTCCCCGAGGTAGCTTAGCTAATGACAGTGTGGCACACGCCTCATCTAATGCCATTTGGAACATGAGTTCATGGTTGGCTATTAATCTCCGTTTGAGGTGTTCATCTCGCGCACCGCTCACCAGTCTGTCAAGGAGATAGTCATCTAGATTGACGAACTCACAGTGTCGCGCTGCTCTCCTCAGAGCTGCCACATATTAATAGACTCCCCTGCGGCCTGATCTCAGTGGTAGAAGTGCTGGCGGCGAGCTATTCTAGGGGGTGCAGGGGCGTAATGCTTCCTCATCTTATTCATGAATTCGTCCCACATCCCCGAATGGATTGATTTGGGAGCCATTAGCATCATGGCAGTATCAAACATTTCCGTACTGCAGAAACTCAGGAAATATGCTTGTTTACAATTGCTTGACAGATTCGTGTAGACGTTGGCAATGAGGAAACAGTCAAATCTCGCCACATAAGCTTCCCACAATTTGGTAGTAAGGTTGAATGGAGGGAAATTCTGTGAGGACACCATTCCTGGCAATTAGTTGGGGACTCGCTCGCTCTGTGTAACTGTTGCCGTGCAACTTCTCGTCGCTTCTGACGAAATGTTCGCCCAGTGACTGCTCTTAGTAACTCAGCTCTATTTTGTCTGTTACCTCAGACTGGCGATCCCACCTTCGTCGCCAGTGTTAAATTCAATCCTGGAAGGGGTTCGCAATGACTGAGGTGAGACACGAGCTAACAGGTAACGTTTATTCTAATATTCCAGCAACAGTCACAACAAGAGCAATTGAGTCTGTTTGACAGCTCTTTTATACTAGCTGTCAAATAGCTTAGCCAATCAGGAATGAGGTAACATTTCTCTTCCTCCACTAGGGGGAAGGATCCTGGAGGGGACCTAGTACACAACATTGGTCAAACAGAAGCAATTAAAATCTGTCATTTCTCACCATTGTTGGTTTTCATGGACCATTTAGAAAACAACAACACAGTGGCCTGCCAATAGAGAAGGGGTGGCTTACTATTTTCCTAACCTTCTGCCCTTATTTCCCAATCCATGGGGCAGTGGGAGAATGAAAAGTAATATGGAAAAGAAACAGTGTTGGTACAGCAATCCTCTTTTCGTGAGTCAACCTATGATTTTATCTGTCAACATTAGATTTAACCCTCTTATCCATATTTGCATAACACAACTCACTGACAAAGGTTTAGTTCCACCAACCCTAAACCGCTTATGGGTTAAAACTAACCCCTCAAACTTGTTAATAAATGTAGCAGTTCATATATCACACCACCTCTTTCTTTGACTCAGTTATATATACCCGGCAAACGAGACTACTCATACATTTTTCCAGATTAATTAGATTTCTTTTCTTTTAGTGCCTGGTGGCTAGCGAGCAACAAAACTCTAGCTAGTCCTTTTCATCTGAAAAATGTTCTGGGATTTTGTCAGAGTCAGGAACATGCAGGAAATTGGAACATTAAAAAGTTCAATTTCCTAAGTTTAAAAAATATTAATTAATATCAAGTTGTTGAAGGCTCTGGTAGTTACTGTGTTGCCAAGAGTACCACACTGTTGATAAAAATATGTAGACAAATTTTTGCCCAATATGCCTAATTATATACATACCATTGTACTTCCAAAAAATATATATAAACCCATCATATTGGAAACTGTTATTTAAGAGTGATTTTTTATGTTTCACAATATGTGTAATGCTTTTCTATCCTCATTGTTTACTGAAGTGCACTGTTGGGGAGTCTCACTGAAATTCAGTATTCTAAACCTTGTGTCAGGCCTGGAAGCCATCTTTTTCATTGGATCTTCCTACTGTGGGAAACAGGGAGAGGGGATTGTATGGAACCAGGGTAATATATAGTAATAACAACATTCCTTTCTCAGACAGTCAAGGTCATCTGGCCCTGCACCTGGACGGCTGGAACTGGGAGGCAGCTCCAGTTGGGACGGTGCTTGGATTGGACCATGTGATGGACGTGTGGGTACTGGGCAGGGACTTGAACTTTCGTTTGGGTGGGGAAAACCTGGAAGCTTTCCGATTCAGGTTTTTCTCAGATGTGCCAATATGACATCTCTAATGAAATGTAACTTTGAGAAAACTCAAACCTCTGAGTTTTCTTTTGTTGGGGGTGTTATTTGGCACTCTGACACCTTGACTTAGACGTATTCTGGCCTGTGCCCATAATAAATATTTGATTTGATCTGATTTGATCTGAATAAGCCTTGACAAAAACACAATATTATTTCTTTATTTCGTATCCAAGGCCACAAGTGAAACTTGATGTAACAGTTCAATAGAAAAGAATTATTGTCCTTGTCTCACAAAATCTCAAATTTCATTGAACAATATACTTATTGAATGATAAAGCTAAAACTATTCATGTATCTTCCCCTTTCCATATTACAGAATACAGCAAAGAAACAAATTGAGCTTATAACTTCTGCTGGTTTCATGGATGCCATCAATTCCATTTCTATAGAGGTGTTTTCCCCCCCCACCCCGCCCCCAATACTATAGAAGTGACTTACCATTGTCTTTCCTGGAAACTAGATTATATTGCAGTGGCTGCGTTTTAGGTAGTTTCATTCTCGTTGCAGCATACTTGTTTTGGTCTCTCCTGAACTGACTTTGTGTCTTATCTTTGCCCAACTATACAATTAACTATTCTGCATTAACATAACATTTTTTCCATCAATAGCCTTTGGTAATATAGCCTAGAAATATGTGTCATTCATATATAATTCCATACAAATGGGAAATGCACAGTTTAGTTTAAAAATACAACTGGCCCATAGGAAGGGACACTCAACACTCCCCCCCCACCCAACAATGAGCAGGAAGTGAGAAAAATCTCAAGAAAAACTGTCAGCTGAAATGCGAAATTTGAAATGCGAATGGACAGGGTATATTAAAACGAAACACACAAATGTCCCAATTACACCTAAGTTTGATCTTTAGCTTACAAGAGATACTACCACTGTAAGATTGGGACTGGGAAAAAATCTCTCTCACATCAGAGAAAAGCTCACAATGCTTGCAATAGCAGCAACACACACTGAACATTATATACTTTCACCTTATTTTGCTAAACTGTTCTTTATTCTGCTCCTTCTCTCTGCATTTCTTATGTCTACAAAGGATACTATTTTATCTGGGATGTGTTAACCAGAATTTTTTTACAACTAGTTACTTCAGGTTTAGAGAGAGAGGAAATGCCCTCATCTCTATAAAAGGGGAGTGTGACCTAATCAGTCTTTAAGAACAATATACAAAAGGGGAAACAGTTGCATATGAAATGTACCGCCACAAAGAACACAGCAGAGGACTTAATGAAGTAGCAAAACGTAAGTATAGCTGACATTGTTTTTTCCATTGATTAATTATTGTAAAGTATTAATATTTATCAAGCATCAGTAGTTCATCAAAGCAAACAAATGAGCAGCAGACTTTTATTCTGGGATTATAATTAGCTTTTATTTTATTTTATTTTATATTAATAGCAAAAATATAAGGATTAACTACATCCAACTATAAAGAAAAATTCATCATATGACACAGCAAAAAGTCACAGAGACAATTTGTGTTATTTTGGCTTTGCTTTAAGATAAACATTATTAAAATAAAAGGCAACTTTTGGAATTCCCTTTCAGTGCTTAAAATGTCATATAGTTCAGTCCTCCTCCATTAAAATGTTTTATTATATTTCATGTTTATATGGCATTAAACATTTGGAAAAGTCATCTTGCTTTCTCTAGAATATTGTATACAGTGAAAGTTCTGCCCAGAAATATGTCTCCTTGAACAGGGTGCTGTCTACTCCCATTTAATTGGTCTTGGTCTCATTATATGCTGGACTAACTGAATTCCTGTAGTATCTCTCTGGATAGTTAATTGAACCAAAAGTAAGAAAGATCTTAAAAAGGCAGTAGTTTACGGTGGCTGATTCCACTTTTTTGGGAACATGCTGGGATGAAGCATATTGGTGACATTTATTTACCTAACTAATTTTTCTTTTAGGATAACTCTAGTTTGAAAATTGTAAATATTCTTTTGGGGAAAAAGTCATGAAAAAGCAGACAATCTTTGGATCAGGTTATTGCTAAACAAGTATTTAATTCATCCAACTCTCCTGTCAGAGCAGATTAGAGTGATGAAAATTGCCCCTGGAGTATGCTTAAAGTCTATCTTGATTTCACAATTTGGTCCAGATGCACCAGCAACATATAAACTCCAAAATTATTGTCAATGTTAGTATGTAAATTTTTTGCATAGTATCAACTACACTTTTTTTAAATGTGAAAAATTAATGAATAGAGTTAAGGTAGATACGAGCAACAACTCTGGAATAACAAGTTGAAACAAATTTAATAGGTAGGGGTTTAAAAGAATACAAAATATGTTTCTTGTGATGTTATAACAATTTTAAAAAACAACTTTCAGATTTATTGGACACCTCAGAGAATGTTTTCAAAAAGTTAGCGGTCAAACTCAATATGCTGAAAGTGCAGAGTGGTTGAGGGAACACATTCACTTATGATACAAGCTTCTCCCAATGTTACCCATTTTAGTTTAATATCCATAAAACCGATAGATAATATGTTGTTTACAATATGGCTTAGAGATTGAAATGTACTCTTAAACTGTATACCAAGCATTTGGAATTTATATTAAGAGCTATGCCTTTATCCAACTGATATTTTCAGCAAAAGATGCTGCAAATACAATGCTGAAAATGCAGTGCAACCCCAGGGTTACCATCTTGGATCAATTACATATAAATACTTCTGCCTAATTTGTTTTCTGACAGTATAATGGAAAGTTTAATCATTCTTATTCTGCATGATCAAGGACTAATGAATCAAGTCTTACTGACTTCCTCTATATAAAATATATTTTCCTTTCCTTTTTTCTTTTTTTCTAATGTTTTTTTAATTTTAATTAAAACAGTTAAAATGCACTATATCACATATATTTTACATTTAAGTTAACATTTATCATTTCCAAAATAACAGTGTTCACTTATAGAATTGAATTTCAATGCATATGGTATAGTTTCATGGAATTTTACTCTGACAAAACTACAAATCTATCTTTCAAGAAATTCTTACTACTATAAAAAAAAACATAAGGCTCAAGTTTTGAGAGCTAAGTATCAGTTTAAGAGTTTAATTAACATTTAGGTTATAGAAGTGTATCCCATAGCAATAGCAACAGCACTTAGACTTCTATACCACTTCATAGTGCGTTACCAGGCCTCTCCTAAGCAGTTAACAGTCAGCATATTGCCCCCAACAATCCTCATTTTACCGACTTCAGAAGGTTACAAGGTTGAGTCAACCTTGAGCCGTTCAGAATCGAACTCCTGGAGTGAGCCATGAATGAGCCTGCAGTACATTCTAATCACTGTTCCACCAGGGCTCTTATCCCATAGCTATTAATATTAAAAACACAAGTGTAATACAGGCCAAAGATTTAAAACAAGATACATGTTCTTCTCATCAATCATTTCCATATAAAAGCAAATAGAATGATCTGCTTCTGAAATTTAAATAAAACTGATTTATTAACATTTTGAGCTTTGGTAAAATACAACAAAGCAAGAATAATTAAAAGCCATAAACGTAAAATAAAAATGTTTGAATACCAATAAAAAGTAACTGGCTTTATGGGAATTGCAATGTATGAAAAATTGATATAAAAATTTTATGCTGAAAAACTGAAAAGAAGAGCAACAAGCAAAAGAAGGCTATAGATAGGAAAGCACAGAGGCTCCCTGCCACTCTGGTTCCTGTTTGCCTTTATGATTTTTGGGTGGGCAGTTTATTTATTTATTTATTGGTTCGATTTATATGTCGCCCTTTTTCCGGAGACTCAGAGCGGCTTACAATGCGTTAAGCAATAGCCTTCATACTTTTGTATATACCTGCTTAGTAGGGCTTTCAGCCCCCCCAAGCGGTGTTCTTTTTTATACAAAGTCAGCTTATTGCCCCCACAATCCGGGTCCTCATTTTCCCTACCTCGAAAGGATGGAAGGCTGAGTCAACCTTGAGTCTGGTGAGATTTGAACTTGCAGTAATTGCAGGCAGCTGATGCTACTTAACAGCACTTTAGTCTGCTGTGCCACCAAGGCTCTATGTTAGCTAACAGACTGAGCTGACATGTTACTGTTATGCAACAACATTAATTCTAATATTACAACTACTAAAATCCCATATATTAGAATTAACTCTAACTAAAATTTGGAGAAAGCAGCATATGTCAAATGCCAAGGAAATCAGGAGATTCAGGCAGTTCAAAAGAGCATAAAGATCTATTGCAAGCTTAAGCTCCCTACAAAAATCTGATGTACCAATGGCCAAGGGAAATGCATGGGAATAAGAAGGCATTCAAAGTGGGCTGGGCTTAGCCCTCTTGTGAGCGCGCAGGGACTGATGACTTATGATGCATTTGACCTCTCCCTCGGACTCAGTCTAGTCCTATATCATACTTGAAACATGTTTTACATTAAGAGCATCCAATGTTCCAAATTAGAATAGCTATGGCAATATATCCCCTTTCTTACTTTTCTCTATCTGTTTTCCTTATTTTTCACTTTTTCCTAAACTAATATTTAATTTAAAAATATGTTGTAATAAAATACAAGTCCTGCAAGCCCACTCATTTCAACAGCCTTGTTCTTTATTCCAGAATACATAACTATGATGGGTAAGTTCAAAAGTAAACGCAGTACAAAGTGGACTAATATCCTGCTTACATTAATTATTCTGTTAAGAATGGTGTAATACTGTTAAGCAACTTGGTTTGCTAACTGTACACTAGATAGAACAAAATAAAAAAACTTCATGAAAGCCTGGAAGTGAAAAGACCGAAAACTCATTGGGTGCTGTTGGTCAGTCTACTAATCCAATGTAACTTATTTTTGAAGATATTTTTAGTTTTAGATTTATTTATTGTTGTGCATTAAAATTGTAGGCTGCCTCAATTAGTTTTTATAATAGAAAGAGGATATATTTTGATAAATATTATAAAGAGCAAAGGCCTTTAATTTGGACACACGTAATCAATTTCTTAAGCGTGTAAAATATTTCTAATATTGAAATCCTGTCAATGGAGAAAAGTTAACACAACGCAAACAAAAAATCAAAATACCACATAATTTTTGTGACAGCACAAAATAGAATTTCAATATGTAATAGTGTTTTTATTACTGCCCTAATGTTTTTAATCACCAATCATTTTCTCCCTATTATTTCTCCCTTTATTTAATTCAATGTAGGTGACATACATTTCCAAATTGATTTTAGATGACTTTTTTAGGGGATATCTGTGATATTTCACTTCCAGAAAGCATATTTTTCCATTCATAACTTTATACCTTTATTAAGCTGAACCTAATAGAGCACATGTGTTAATACTTAAGAAACTATGGCCCAGCTGCTTTCAGCTTCTAAACCATGGGTGTCAAAACTCATGGTGTCACATTTCCATCACGGGACATTTTGCAACACTTTCCCCCTCCACGGAGCTGAGGAGGTGCGTGTGACACATCTGGACCGCGGGCCGCCAGTTTGACACCCCTGTTCAAAACTATTGCTATCATCTTTTTTTAAAATTACTTATGATTACCTACTAGGGTTCAATCAAAAAATCATTTGCATATTAACAAGATGGAATTTTGTTTGGTTTTTGAAATGAACAGACAATTTCATACTATCTAATTTCTGGACTTCTAAAATGCTTAGCTAGCTATTTAAAAAAAAGGAACATATGAATTCACCTTAACATTTTTCTGTTTCTTCTGTCACGTTTTCTAGGCCTTCTGAACTTTGAGTCATATTAACCATGGCAACAATCTCTCCATCTTCTGTAACAAATCAAACTCAAATCGAAACTTGTGATTTATATGAACATGAAGATTCAGCAAGAATTTTATTGCCTACTTTCTACAGTGTTATTTTCATAATTGGCGTACTTGGAAATGGACTTGCTCTCGCTGTGATTGTAAAAAATAGGAAAAAAATCAATTCAACCACTATTTACTCAACAAATCTTGTTGTGTCAGACATTCTTTTTACAACAGCTTTACCTACCAGAATAGCATACTATGCACTGGGTTTTCACTGGCCGTTTGGAGAGGTACTCTGTAAAATTACAGCCCTTTTCTTTTATATCAACATTTATGCAGCTGTGAATTTTATGACATGCTTGAGCATCGATAGATTTGTAGCTGTGGTTCATCCTTTAAAAACCAAGTTCAGAACAGTTAAAAGTGCCACATATATTTTTTGCTTTGTGTGGTGTCTTGTACTTGCCCAAACTCTCCCACTGCTTACACTACCCATGTCACATGAAGAAGAAAAAAGGACCACGTGCATGGAATATCCAAACTTTGAAAAAATTAAACAACTCCCTCTGATGCTTCTAGGTGCCTGTTTACTTGGATACGTAATTCCCCTTGGAATTACAATAATCTGTTATTCAAAAATCAGTTACAAACTCTGTCAAAATGCAAAGCAAAACCCATTAGCAGAAAAATCAGGAACAAACAAAAAGGCAATTAATATAATTATCTTCATCATTGTTGTATTTGTAATCTGCCTTACTCCCTATCATCTTGCCATTATTATATACATGATTAAGAAGCTCATGCAAGGAAATATTCCCTGCAGCAATCAGAAGATCTTTCAAAAGACGCTCCATTATACTGTGTTCCTGATGAACTTAAATTGCTGCATGGATCCTTTCATCTATTTCTTTGCTTGCAGAGGATACAAAAGGACAATAATGAAAATACTGAGGCGTCAAGGAAGCATTTCAGAATCAAGTGCTGCCAGAACTGCTCCCGATGAAAGCTCCCGGGATGCTGCAGACACACAACTAGCGCCCCTTTCAGCAACTTTAAATGGAAAAAGGTTAACACAAGCCCTTTCATTTTGAACATGCCTCCAGAATCTCGATTTCAAAAACGCTGGAAATAGCAAGAATCATCACAGCAAGACAGGCAAAGAAAGAAGAGAGAAAAATCCAATTGTACATTTTTTTAAAAAGAAGTAGCCACTTGATTTTTCAGGAGTGAAGCGGAGGATGGCTTATGCAACATATAATTACCACAGATACTTGATTTAATAATATTTGGGTTTTTCCAAATATTACTTTTTTTTATCTTTCTCTCATGTCAGTGTACCTCTATTTTGGGATCCTATTACCCAAGTTCTCAGGAGAAAAGCAACCAGTTTAATGGATTTAAATAACTGGACTCTAAACAATATACCTTGGATTGGCAAAATAACACGTGACAGATATGCAAAAGGGAATATTTAACATTTTCTTTTTCATATCTATATATGAAATACATTTATTTATATAACAATCCATATAAAATCATTTAATTATAAACAGTTTTGTTTCTGAGGAGGAGGTATATAGATAGCTTTAGGCAATTTACTATATTGTTAGAAAACAATCCCCAAGCGTTTAAATAACTTATTGAACACTGGATCCTATGTTTGGTTTGATTATTCCATGATAATTTTAAGATACATAACCTACATAGTTTAAAGGTCATATGTAACAAAAGCAGCTGAACCTCTAGGAGGGAAGGCTGAAAGTCTCAAACCTCCTCTTACAGCAGCCCTCTGGGTTTTCACAAATGAGCACTCTCTTGAGGCAGTGTCTTGCAATTTCTGCCATTGTGAGTGCTTCACTTTGTATCCTTTCCCAAACAAGAAATGTAAGGATTTTACAACCTCTACCACCTTTCTGTCTATTAAAAGATAAAAATGATTTTAAAAAGGTTAAAATGTAAATGGATGAAATAATTTGAATAGTACTGCTTTCTAGTTTAACAATGAAAAGGTGTGTGGCTAGAAGGTTTAGCATTTAGATGTGGTAGCATTTAGATGTGGGGGGGGGGGGACGGAAATCAGGCCAATCTCATAAGAGATAAACAAAATCAAACATTATTTTAAAAAATGTAGAACATTTCAACTTCAAGTACCAACATTTTCTTTTGCAAGAAGGAAATACACCCACTCCTCATTTAGTGACCTCAGTTAGCAGCTATTCACAAATAAAAAGGTAATAAAATTCATTTTCTGACCAATGCATGCATTTACAATCAAATTTTGTGCTCCTGACAACGCATGCCAGTTACAGTAACACTGGCTTAGCTATCAACAAAACTTTATCTGAATGAAACAACAGCAATCGGTGATTTCTCTATCATGTGTTCACTTAGTGATCTTTTCGTTTAATGACTTGATCACTAAAATGGAACATAGTTGCTAAATGAGAAGTGGATGTACAGATAAAATGCTTTCAGAAGATCACAGGGTGTCATTATTCTGCTGCAAATAAACTTTTTAAAATCTATACAAAGTACTGGAGAAAGTTTCAAAGGCGTATTACAGATCAGGAAAAATTCTAAAGAGAACTTACTTTTCCATGCACAACCTGAGGATATGTATAAAAAGACTATAAAGATATATATGGAGACTTATGTAGCATGTGTGTGAATGTACCTTCCATCAGTGATGACTCACAGCAATAAGAAAATTAACCTTCATAAAAGATTTTCGGTTAGACTTATACAGATAACCTATTTCCTCAGGACAAAAGTTTTCTTAATATTCCTAGCATGTCAAAACAGGGTCAGTCTGTTTGCATCAAACTTAATGGTCACCATTCCCCTCCCTTCCACCTTCATAACCGTTCTGCCAAACCAATGCCTGGCAAGAATTTGTTTCAGGTAGATTTCTGTTGTTCATCCCCAAGAAAGAATGCACACAAATAATTAATTCCTTGTGTGTCCAATCACACTTGGCTAATAAAGAATTCAAATTCTTACTATGTTAATAGTCAGGAAACTGAAAATATGATGCCTATCTAGGAATATGAGAACAATGTCTAATTACCTAACAAAGGGCTATTATTCTTGGGCTACAAAGTTTGCATAACTACAGGTAGTCTTTGATTTACAACAGTTCATTTAGTGACTGTTCAAAGTTACAATGGCACTGAAAAAAGTGACTTATAATCCTTTTTCACACTGACAATCACTGCAGTAGCCCAATGGTCATGTGATTAAAATTCAGACTGACTTCACTACTGACTCCTATTTATGATGGTTGCAGTGTCCCGGGGGTCATGTGATCACCTTTTGTGACCTTCTGACAAATAAAATCAATGGGGAATCCAGATTCACTGAACAACCATGTTACTAACTTAACAACAGCAGTGATTTGCTTAATTACTATGGCAAGAAAGGTCGTAAAATGGGGCAAAATTCACGACTGTCTTGCTTAGCAAGGGAACTTTTGGGCTCAATTGTTGTCATCTGTCAAAGGCTACTTGTACTAGACAGCAGCAAAGGGAAAAGCTGTTCATTTCTCCTTCCTGCCATCTACTGATTTCCTCAGCCCCAATATGGTGATCCTATTTATCAACAATGCACCTGATGAGAAATGTATTTTACACATATGCTGTATTCAAATCTATAAATATGCTACATGCTGACATAGAGCTAAGAACATCTAGACAGATGTTAAGCAATCAAAAGAAACCGTACCAAGATAGTATTGTAGAAAATACCTTTTTCCCTATTTAGTGGGAAGCGGGTCAGTGATCTATCTAACAGAAAAACTGTAATTGGTTAGTTTCTATAAGTATGTACAAAATGGAGAAGTAGGATGGGTAACTGTTTATCTTCTGCAATATTCTGTCAAGAATTCTTTGTTGCAATCTTTAATACCCGTCCCTTTTGCATCAGTTTGTTCCTGTTTGTCTTAATCATAGAACTGTTTGTATCTTCTATGTTTCTATATGGTGCTTTTCACTTTCGTAATAAGGTTATTCTTTCTTGGGTGGCCTTGTTCTTGTAAACCCAATAATATATATATGGAGAGCTTTGTTTTTACTGGGACTGAGAGAGATAAGATGTAAAAAGTAAGTGTTTTATAAAAGTTCCAAGTATTTCATAAAAGAATAGATTGGTTCCTGAGTGGTTAGGTGCAAAATTCAAATTTATGCATGAATTGAAAATTTCAATAAAGTGGGAAAACCTAGAAAGACAATTGCTGACATAACAGTGATTTTATCTGTATATTGGTAAAACTCTGGTGTCTGTTTCATACTTTGTAACCTTCAACTGGGGAAATGTTGCAATATAGAGCAAAACTTTGCCAACAAAGGCCAAGTTAGCTCAAATGGACCAACTTACAGAATGCCTGAGACTCATTACTCCTGAGTAATTGAAATTTGTGGAATTTTTTGCCACCTCAGCACTGCTGCCATTCTACCATGATCAACTGCATTCGTGTAAATCCCCATTTTCAATGTTTCCTTACAGCCTCCCACAAGCCACGGAGAATGCAGAAGGAACGGATATGATTGTCAATTCTCCTACACTTCTTGCCAAAGTTGTTGCTTGTGGGAAGCTTGCAGGGAGAAAGTCAAGGGAGAAATGGTCCAGGCCCTCTGCACTCATACTGAGCCATCCATTTCTGCATTCCCTTGCTCCTTCTCCCACCTGGCAGCAGCCATTTACCTGCTGGTAGGGCAGGGCAGGGCAGGGAAAGGAAAGGAAGATTTCCAGTACTTACTGCCAGTTTCTCACAAGGAAACTCAATGGGAAAGATGACAGGAAGTCACTCCCACTCCCACTGTTTTTTTTTCTAATTTTTTAAATCCACCCTATTGTCATTGTTTCTCTGTTAAGGTAAAATAATATTTCTGAAATGATGACCAAATGTGTAACAGGTTGCATAGTTATCATTAATACCATATTTAAGATCTGTCTGTAAATTCAAATTACTATGATAACGAGTAGTAGTTGGTTTAACAACACATTAATTTTCCTGACTTTCCTGTTAAACTGCTCAGAGGGAAAAAGCAATAATTGGGACAAAATGTTTTATGGCACAGTAAAAATTTACTGGCATGTTTCACGAAGGGAGTGTTTTATTTTGATGTAATAAATAGTTGTGGATTGTACCTAAAATTGGTTGCTCAACAACAAAAATAGGACCGTTGTCTTTGCAGGTGTAGCCCTGCAGCAGGAAACAAAGGAACAGAAATCAATGCAGTTGTTACTTCTTGCATTTTCCTCTTATTGAATGTCAGGGGTGGTGCCAGTATCTAAACATCTGTTCTCAATTAGAAAAGGCCAATACTATGTTGAAGAAAGTATCATTTAAAATTAATGCAACGTTTAATCTTTTATGGATGTTTGAACTACTTAGAGTTGAAATTTTCATATCAAAAACTGTCTGAAAAATGCTGTAATGGTATGTTATCAGGCCCATAGATTTAAAAAGTATTCAGCAAAATAAAGCATCTAACAGTTTTTTAGAAATTATCTTCATTCCATTATTTTTCTGGATGTCAATGATCACAACCTATTCTTTGTTTTAAAAAAGAAAGAAACCTAAAAACTAAGGCAGTTAGACTTAGTAACAGTGAGATATAACTTTATAAAGCCAATGCTCATATTGCCTCATCTACAGTATATGGACAAGAAATCAGAATCTTACTCTTGCTCCTTTTAAAAAAACTACTTCAAACATAAATTTTATTTGGTAATTTTTTGTCAGAACTGGAGAAATGTCCATTGGTACAGAGTTCAGACAAGCAGCATAAAAACTAGCCAAAGGATACATATTTAACATATAATTACAAAATTTCTTTTTAGGTATTTCTATTACTTGGCAATGCCCTTTGTTATTACCATTAAGATACATAACTGTTTATAAATGTAAATAAAATGTAGTGGCTTCAGCCATTTGCCTACTATTCATTTTCTTGATAATGAAGCAAAGAAGTAGAATACAGTAATGGCCAAAATGGTGGAAACCTTTTGGGAAAAGTGTATTTTTCAGGTTTGATGGCTAATAACACCACTTTTTTGGGTTAAGGTCTGGGAATAGCCCAGACCTTAACCCAATTGAAAATCTATGGAGCAGACTAAAGAAACTTGTTAGACAGAAGCAACCCAGCAATAAAACCCAGTTAATAGAAGCAATAATTCAATCTTGGTTTCACATTGCAACAGCTGCAGAACTAAAAGACTTGGTTTACTCCATGGGAAGACATTGTAAGGCCGTAATTCATGCTAAAGGTTACCCAACTATTAATTGACATGGTGATAATTTTTGTATATCTTGTTTTTTCTATGTGTTTCATTTTTCTTCTTTATACTATAACTGCAAATTCTTCATAAAAGTTACTGCATTACATTCTTGATTAAATTATCTTTCCATTGATATATAATTTTATGGTACTACTCCAAAAACAAATGGTGTTATTAGCTAGTTTTAGAAAATACACTTTTTCCAAAAGGTTTCCAGAATTTAAATGATATCACAATGTATCAAGGAATGCAAAATGCTGGTATCTGAAAGCAGTATTTTATAACTGTCCCTTATGGTTTCATCACGCATGAAAAAAGGAAGGAAGTCTAATGACGAATCCTGTCAAAAAGGAGATGGCCTGAAAAACAGAAAAACCAAATATAGACATGCAATTGGCAAAACATCAGCAGTATGCTCAGCTGTGATCAATGAACCAGATCTACAGACAAGTTAATAATCAGCACAGTAGTACTAATTACTAAGTGTACAATAGTCATTAATCCCAGCTGGCTAGCAGTTAAATCTGTATTTATTTGCATATAACAATCTGCAGTCCATGAACTGCTCCCAGTTTCTGTGTGTCTCCATCACTAATTGTATATCTAAATTTGATAGCAAATGTCAATGTTTTTCCTATTTGGGGATAGTGGAACATAAAATTAACAGGAACGCTAAGCCTCCGTGAAGCTTAATACAGGTATTCCTTAACTTAAGACCACAACTGAGCCCAAATTTTCCTTGCTAAGCAAAACAATTGTTAAGTAAGTTCTGTCCCATTTTATGACCTTTCTTGTCACAGTTGTTAAGCGAATCACTGCAGTTGTTAAGTTAGTAACATGGTTATTAATTGAATCTGGCTCCCCATTGACTTTGCTTGTCAGAAGGTAGGAAAAGAAGGTGATCACATGACCCTGGGACATTGCAACTATCATAAATATGCATCAAGTGCCCAAATTTTGATTACATGGGGATGCTGCAATGATTTAAGTATGAAAAACAGTTATAAATCACTTTTTTCAGTGCTGATGTAACTTTGAACAGTCACTAAATGAATGGTTGTAAGTCAAGGACTGCCTGTACACATTTTACATATAAAAAATAAAGCACACAATTCCCTTCCATACTTCCAACCCAGGTGAAAATTTTATTCTCTACAATGGTAATATCAAGTTATCAATCATACATCTCTGCTGCAGGGAAACTGAAAAATGTTAATTTTGCTTAAATGTTGTAGGGATAATTGTCCAAGAACCATTTCCTCTTCTCTTTTTTATAGGAGAAGAAATCTCTTCTAATGTGTTCTTTCCACTCTGCAGTTTTATTCCTTAAAAATATTGTATTATTGTACCTTTTACAAATACATACTTGATTTAACTGTACCATATACAGTATGGCACAAATAACTAATGATGTGATGTGCAGTAATCAAAATTGTGCAAGACTACTGACTACCTTACACAATTAGCTCCATAACATAACTAAGCTTTAAGCTGTTTGTTGTGGCTGAAAAAAAAACAGTATTTCACATCAAAATGTTCTGAAACAAAGGTATCTTTTTAAAATAGTTTTGAGACATGCTATGGGGTAATAGCCATCTGTTTAAAGAAAAAAAAAATATGCTCAAGTCCTAAATCAACTTTCTGAAGTCAATCCAGTTAAGAACATGATCATTGAAAAAGTGAAGAATCCTAGGTTATTTCTAAATGATACCTGCTTAAGATGGGGTCATCAGAATTGTTTGGACAACCCTTAAGGTCTGCAGAAATAATTTTATAAAGAACTTCAGAAAAACAATTAAATAAAAGGAACATACTATCACCAGCAGCCAAAATACTGAAAAAGAAGTCAATGACCATATTTACCAAACAAAACCGTCCTGAATCTTCTCCCAGTGAATTAACTCACCTCATATGTTGGCAGCACACAAGTCAGGAGCACATTAGAGCTATCCTGACAGCCATTTTCTCAGGTTTCCCAGCCTCTGCAAAGGAAATTAATATTTCCTTTTAAGAGGGATTTTGTTTTTTCTGAAGTGAAAAAAAAAGAACATTGTTGTGGCTAGTGCTCTGTGGGAAAAGATAGAGGGAGTGCATTCAACCTATCCAACTGTTTTTCATCTTGTGAGATTTGGGCGAAAAGAATTCAAACTGTGACAGAAATGGAAGATCTAAACAGGCCACATTTTTGCAGAGTTTCTCTAAGATTTGCCACAATCACAGGAAGGACAGCTAACCATCAAGTCAGTTCTTTGAATTCCACATTTAATTTGCTCCAGATAAACAGAGGTCTGCTGGGATTAGAACCAAAACTTTCTCTGGATTCTTTGAATTAATCTGCCTGTTCTTCCTATTCCTATGACATGTTGCCCTATCATCCCATGATCTAGTTCAACACATCATGTGATCACTAAGGATCCAGGATACAAAAGTTGATTGCTGAGATTAGAGAAAGCCAAAGACTTCAAACAATGCTTCAACATTTTCTTTTGTTTGTGTATATATGTTCGGGTGTGCATGAGACACAAATTCCACATATTTTCTCCTCATACAATTACAAATTAATGTTTTAACTGAATAAGTTCTCTGCTAAATAGGGCCCCTCAAAACCTATAGAAAACTAGATGGCACAGATTGGAGATCCTTTAAATATTCTGCCGTAATAGGTTATGTGGTAGCTATAGCAATAGGATGTGGTTTGAGTTTCAAATCTTTTCTGAGAACTGCAAAAAGATCATGCCCCTTGTATCATTTATAAGGAGATATTAATCTGCAGCAAACAAGAAAAGGAAGTGAATTTGTTCTGAATAAAGTTGTGATAGTGAACCTTTTGGGCTCGGCATGTCAAAAATTCAGAAAATGTCAACTTGACTCTGCTGGAGTGTCTGTCTGTCTGTCTGTCTGTCTGTCTGTCTGTTTCACACACACATGCACCCTAAGTAAAGAAACATTTTTTTTACATATTCATTTATTTAAAGAAAATAAGAATCCAATCATGCATGTGATTCCCCAGAATCTGCCGCAGACCATGTACTTTCAGGTGTGTTCTCTTTCTCTTAACAGGCCCAAGGCCTACCTGAGGCAGCTTCAGGTCACATGAAGCTTTTGTTCTTGAAGCTACTTTGGTGAATGCTCTTCCATGGCTTCTGCAGCTTCTGAAAACTGTGTGAAATCACGGGCTATCTTGTGCAATTTTCGAAGGCATTAGAGGCTGGATGAAAACATGGTCCTTTTGTGTTATTTGAAGTCTCTGAAAATTGTCCAAGGACAGGGGCATACTTTCTGTCAGGGTTCCAACTAACATCCCCAACGAAAGAAAACTCCGAGGCTTGAAATTCCTCAAAGCTACATTTTATTAGCGATGTCATATTGACACATCTGGGAAAACCCAAATTTGAAAGTTTCCAGGTTTTCCCCACCCAAAGAAAAGTTCAAGTCCCTGCCCAACACCCACAAGTCCATCACATAGCCCAATCAAATATTGTTCCAACTGGAGATGCCTCCCAGTTCCAGTCTTCCATGTGCAGGGCAAGTTGTCCTTGACTTCTTGAGAAAGGAATGTTATTATGACTATATATCACCCATGCTCCATACAATCCCCCCTCCCAGTTTCAGTTTACAGTAGTAAATATGGCAGGTCTGAAGGCCTAATACAAAAGATGGCTTCCAGGCCTGACACTTTCAAGAATAGACGTTGTTGGGGGTTCTTGTCATCTAAAACCTTCTGGCGTGTCAACTTTGACACACTTGACATAGGTTTGCTGTTACTGGTATAAAGCAATTGGTATGCCACATTCTGTGTCAGTACTAACTGGGCTAAGGCACTATATTGATGGAAGTCAAACAGAATTACATATCTGTTTGGCACAATAACAAAATTTGAGATACATTTTTGTTGTGAAAAACCATTTTGAATTAACAGAATTCAAAACCAAAACTAAATGGGAATGGTCCTTGTAGCCTATCTGGATTTGCATAACATAGTAACTCTTGTACTTTATTAATGAGACCTACATTATGGGAGAAAGAAGATGCAAAGTGTTAAGCATATCAATGTGTTGGTTTGTACAATATGCTAGACCAGATCACATAAACATAGCCTTTGAAGATTTACAAGTTAAGCTTGATTTGTAATAAATGTTGCCTAACCCAGTATGTGGCGTTTTTGTGGCACGGTTTATTTGTTTGAATACAAATCAATGTTTTCAGTGTATTCAAAGTACAGTTTCACGTATTCAGTGCAAAAATGGATTAATTCAGTAAGCAAATCAAAACTATTCAAATAATAAGATTTATTTCCCCATTCTAAGTAGGAATCCAAAGAGTTATCTAAACCAATAGATGTTTAACCTCTGCTTGAACACAACCAGGAAAGATTTCACCACCTCTCTTAGTAACCGGAATTGCTCTTGATGAACTGTTATCGTTAGGGAATTGTTCTTAAAATTCAGTTTGAATCTTCTGCCCTATAACCAATGTTAATGATTCTGTGTCTTGCACCACTGATGGCAGACCACAGGACAAAGCCTTCTTCTATAGGATGCCCATTCAAATATTTGAAAAGTGCTGATATTTATCCTCTCTCAAGCTTTCCTCAAGTTTAAACATTCACAATTCCTTCAATCATCCTTCATAGCATTTGGATTTGGGTTTCCAGGCTACAGATCATCCTTATCACCTCCTTTTTTGTAACTCTTGCTTTTGTCTCAATTCTTTCAAAAGTGTGGTTCTCAGAACACAACACAACACTCAAGATGGAGTTTAACCAACACAAAATAAGAGGAATAGTTATCTCTTGAGGCTTGGAAACAGTATCACTCACGTAGTGTTTAAGAGTCCATTTGCTTTTATGACAGTCATGTCACACTATATTATTGTAATTTTACTGAGAAACACAGATATGCCTGAAGTGCATTAGCTGTGCCTATCAGGGAATAGAACTGGTTTTGTGTAACTACAAAAATAAAACAGCAGTATAACAACCATATCTAACAAACAAAAGCCAATTAATCCCCTCTTGCCATTTATTTATTTATTTAGCCACCTATCTGACTTCTGTGACTCTGGGTGGTTACAAAGAAACACAAAAAACACAAAAATATTTTTTTAAAATCCCAAAACATAAAAAACAAAACAAAACAATAAAGCTATTTTAAAAGCCATAAAGATAAACTCCAGGAAAGCACCATCAATTTCCCTAAAAGAACAATCCTTTGCAGGTTCTGCTACACCAACATTACCAAATCTCCAGGCCAGATGACCAAACCATATATGCAGGCCCTTTGGAAGGCCAATAAGGTTGGGACCAATCTAACTTCAGGAATGATGATGTTCCAGAGACTGGGTGTTATGGCAGAAAAGGGGTTCCAACTGGGTTGCATCAGATGACATTACTCTGTGGATGGGACCCATAATTTGTCCTTTCTGTTGGATGTATTGGGAAGGGTAAATATGATTAGGGAGGGGCGGTCTCTCAAATATCCAAGCCCCATGCCATACTGGGTTTTATAAGTCCTTATCAGCACCTTGAACTGAATCTGGAAGTCAGCTGTAACTAATGCAGCACACAGAGCAGGGATGTAATATGTGCTGATCTTGGTGCTCACATAACTCCACCACCACCACCATTCTGCATCATCTGAAGCTTCCAGATGTTCTTCAAGGGCAACCCCATGTAGATAACCCTAGATACTTGGCACTCACCTATTATCACCAGCTTTAGCAGTCTTGGGTAGACACAAAAGCACAAATAAGTAATATCTGCTACATCAAAAATTAGACTGATACACAAGGAAAATATCAGTGCTATTAGCAAAGTCAATAGTAGGTACTAAACAGTAGAGGGCAATAGTGCCACATCTATATTTATACCAGATGAATTACAACATTACTACACAGGAATTGTTTATGAAAGAAATTTGCTCCCAATTGACTTTCTAATTGCATGGGCATGAACATTAAGCAAAGACTCTAGTATTGGAGTTTTTCTTTAATCAAAAATTAGCAATAGGAAAATCTTGGATGTACATTTCTACAGAAGTTGTAATTAAAAAAACCTGCATTGACTAAATTGCTATTTTTAAAAATATACTCTTGAGAACATTAATATAACAGACATCAATGAAACTTGAATTTTTAAAAAAAGTTTGTTTTATTTATTTATTAAACTTGTTTGCTGCCTATCTCACTGCACGGAGACCCTTACAATTAATATTAGCAAGTAGATAAGTTGTGAGAAAATGCATTAAAAAATCTATTCTGGTAAATATCAATAGTTGTAAACTTTCTTACTCCCTAAAAACAAAACTAAAATAATGAATAGACTGGAATACTGCATTATTAAAACCAAGAGTACACTATGTTACATTTTGCTCATTCATACATTCACACCAATAATATTTTTAAAATTATTATATAAAGGAAATAAATTCTTAAGAAAAAAATGCCATTGCCTGTATTTTGGATGCTTGCTCTTTCTGATTGGTTGTAACTGCCAAAAACGTACTAGCTAAAGAGACAATTTTAATAATACTCACACAACACACTAAGACATGGCTTGCTTTATACAACTCACTACATCAAGTTCAAGCAAATCAAATGATAGCTTAAATTAATACACAATATATAAATTAATTTAAGCTATCTTTTGGTTTAATAGTCTAGTATCTGGCTAAAGAAACCAAATAAACTTTCCTGAGTCCAATCTTAGTTTCCCACAAAATGCAATTCCAGATTTAACTAAAATTGGTCATGCAGATCAGATTCAGATCTAGTTTTATGCAGTATTTATACAGGTAGTATTTATACAGGTAGTCCTCAACTTACAACCATTCATTTAGTGCCCATTTGAAGTTACAACAGCTGTGAAAAAAATGATTTATGACTGGTTTTCCCATTTACAATCCTTGCAGCATGTAATCAAAATTTAAGCACTTAGCAACTGGCATGTACTTATGACAGTTGCACTGTCCCAGGATCATGTGATCATTATTTGTAACCTTCCCAGCCAGTTCCCGACAAGCAAAGTCAATGGGGGAAGCAAGATTCGCTTAATGGCCACATGATTTGCTTCATAACTACAATGATTTGCTTAACAATTGTAGCAAAAAATAAAATGCAGCAAAGCTCAATTAACATGTCTTATTTAACAACATAATTTTTGGGTTCAATTGTAATCGTACGTTGAGGACTACCTGTAGATGATTTATACTGGGAACTGGAGAAGACTGTTTTTGAGTATAGTATTTTTATTATTTTAATGGTTTCAATACCAATGGGAGAATGGCATTTTGAAGGATCCAGATCCAGCTGACTGAATTTTGCCAGAAGGAGACAATAGGGAATTATTATTCAGTCTCCTCTACATTCAGCCATGGGGTATCTAAAGGCTCTTTTTAAATCATCACTGAACACATGGTAGAAAAGAGAGATTCAAACCCAACTAAGATCTATTGCAAAATAGACATTTTGATCTAGGTTTGGCCTACCAGTAGAACACTAATCAACCATTCCATATTTATTATTTGTTTATTTATTGTATTTAATTGTTTGTCAACAAGTACAAGGAAACAAGTATCAGTATAGACATAGACATATGAAAAAAATGGCACAAATAAATGGATATAAATAGGCAAAACATAGCCATAAACACATAAAATGATTACATATAAATGAGGACGGTAGGACAGGGATGGTAGGCACACTGGCGCATCCTTAGGGACCTCTTGAGAAACGTGTAAGGTCCACAGAAGACAGTTTAAGGCAAAAGGTATAGGGGTTAGAGAAACTAACAACAGGATCAGGTAGAGTGTTCCAGACATTTACTACTCTTTTGCTGAAGTCGTATTTTCTGCAATCAAGATTAGAGCGAATTATATTTAGTTTGTATCTATTGATAGCCCTTGTGTTATTGTGGTTGAGGTTAAAGTAGTCATTAACAGGTAGGACGTTAAGGTAGATAATCTTGTATACTAAGCTTAGGTCGGAACGTAGACAGTGTAGTTCAAAGTTATCCAGGCCTAAAATTTCAAGCCTGGTGGTATAAGGAATTTAATTGCAAGTAAAAGAGTTGAGTACTCTTCTTGTAAAATACCTCTGGACTCTCTCTAATATATCAATGTCCGAAATACAGTGTGGGTTCCAGGCAGGTGAGAAGTATTCAGGGATATGTCTGGCAAAGGTTTTGTATGCCCTAGTTAGAAATATAGCATTACCAGAGAGAAAACTTCGTAAAATAAGGTTGACAACTCTTAATGCCTTTTTAACAATGTTGTTACAGCGAGCTCTGGGGCTTAGATCTTTTGAAATGAGTACTTCTAGGTCCTTGACAGAGTGTGGCTCATCTTTTAAATAGTTTCCGGCCAGCTTGTACTTGATGGTCTGATTTTTATTGCCAATATGCAATAAAAAATTAATAGAAACTGACTGAATAAGAGTTACAACTATTCCTTGAAGTTATAAATATTGCAGCACCCTTGAAGTCACATGATCAAATTTTGGGTGCTTGGCAAAATTTGGCCTCTTGGCCTGCCCACATTTCGAATACAAAATGTTTCAGCTCCACCTAACATCTCCCTGCTCCTCTCTGCCCTTCTGGCTGCCCTGCACTCTGCTTTCTGCTTCTCCTTTTCCTCGCTACTGCTGATAGACTTATAGACTTATATACTGCTTCACAGTACTTTACAGCCCTCTCTAAGTGGTTTACACAGTCAGCATATTGCCCCCAGCAATCTGGGTCATCATTTTACCAATCTTGGAAGGATGGAAGACTGAATCAACTTTGAGACTTGAACTGCTGAACTTCTGGCAGTTGGCAGGCAGCAGAATTAGCCTGCAATACTGCATTCTAACCACTGTGCCACCATGGCTCTGATGAGGCATGTACAGCTAAGGCAGCTTTGTGAGGCCATGTGAGGGATGGTATTGGGGAGGCCTTGGGAAGGGCCAGCAGCTGACTCGGACAGGCACCCATCATCAGCAGTGGGAGGAAGAAGAAGGCAAAGGAGTGGCAGGGCAGCAAAGAGCAGAATAACCGAAAGATTAGAGATGGGGGGCAGATAGGGGAAGTTGAAGTGGAGATGAGCATGGCAAGGCAGGGAAAACATGACATCCTCTCCCAATATTCACAGCTAGGAACTGCCCTTCCTAATCAGAGTGATCACATGATATTTTGCCTAACAATTGCTTCATTAGCAACAGAAATTCTGCTCCCAACCCAATTAGGGTCATTATGAAAGAACTACCTGTACAACTTATAATGGATGAAATTGCTTTTTCTTTGAAGAAAGGAAAGAGAGAATCTGATAATGATTCTAGATTTCCATTGCACTTGGATGCTAAAGTAAATAAAACATATGGCTAGGAGTAGAAGGGGCTTTTAAATTTAACTTTGTTTTTTTTTTAACTTTACATGCTGGGGGAACCTGTATTCATTTTTTAAAATTTTGTCTTGTGAAGTATGGTTAGATATGGTGGCTTTATTCTAAATTTCTGTGTGTTCCACCTGGTGATATCCATGTATACAGATGTTGTTTGATGAACAACATTGGCAATGAAGAAATCACAGAATTGACAAGCATCAACAATTATTTTCTTGCTTCATTTTGGTTTTGTAAGCCATACAGTCCAGCTGTTTTCTTCCTTACTATTTCCAAATTTGTTAGTTTTTTGTTTTGTTTTAGCTTTTTGTTTTATTTTTACTCCTGAGCCTTGGCCCTGTTTAGGCTATTTCTCATGCAGCTTATAGCTGCAGAGCCATTTTGTGCCCCAGCTTCTTACCCAATGCGGCTGTTTAATTGGTAGCTGGGTTGCTGAGACAATAGTGGAAGCAAAGTTAGGAGGGAGAGAAAGGAGCACGGGTGCTTACAATCTGTCAGGCTTTTTACTGCTTCTCGGGTTGGATGGCATTCAAGATGCTACTGAGGAAGAACTGAGGATCTTTCAAAGTACTAATGGCATTTATGATGTGGCTAAATTAAGCATGCTGGGCATCCAGTTACTAACGTTGCCATGCAGAAAAAGAAAAGCCAAATCTGCAAAGACAGAATCAATGGGAACAGGAAATGTAAGAAGCAATGAACATGAAAAGCTCAACACGGTGAAAGATGTAATGAATCAACTATATACTAATATCTTAGATATCGGTGAATTGAAATGGACTGGAATTTGATATTTTCAGTACAAGATCACTGTGATTACTGCTCAGGATACAAAAAGTAACAATGCTGTTTTCATAGTCAGAAAGAATAAAATGAAGAAAGTATTTTGGTATAATGCAATGAGTGACCGAATAATAACTAATTCTATCAGCAGCCCCTTAATATGATGGTTATACAAGTTTATGCTCCAACCATTAATGTAGAAATTTAATGGGGTTTGGCGTCAGGTTCAGACTGAAAATAACAGCTCATAGGAATAAGATGTGCTGCTTGGGGTAAAAAATAGGAATCACAAGTGCATTAGAGATAGAGAATAGAAAGATGTAAAAATATAGTGAAATTAGACTTTAAAGAAAATAAGATAGATACAGAGCTTCTAGAAAATAGATAAATATATAATTTTAATTAAGATTAATTTCTAGTTTAAAACTAGAAATTAATGAAAAAGAATTTAAGTTATTTATAATTTACTACCTTTTTTGTTCTTTCCTTTTTTTGATGAGCTTTCCTTTTGTAAAATAAAAGTATTCCCCAGCCATTGAAGGGAGACACCCACCCTGTTTCCAAATTTCCAGTGCTTTTTGTCTATTGAGCCTAGGTCAATCTGGTTATTTTTATTTATTTATTTATTTATTTTTCATATTTGTATACCGCCCTACTCCCGAAGGACTCAGGGCGGTGAACAGCCATAATAAATACAAATACATATAGAAGTTAAAAACTATTACGAAACAGATTAAGTAATTTAGGCTCAAAGATTAAGAACATCCAAATTTATCTAAAGAGGTTTAAAACCCAATTTAAAAGCCAGTTTAAAAGCCAATTAAAAAGGGAGAGTTAGGCCAGACCAGCTTGTTGGAATAGAAATGTTTTCAGGGCACAGCGGAATATGTTTAAGTCTTGGATGTTTCGTAACTCCGGGGGAAGCCCGTTCCAGATGGTAGGTGCCCCCACAGAAAAGGCTCTCCCCCTGGGGGCCGTCAGTCGACATTGTTTGGCCGACGGCACCCTGAGGAGTCCCTCTCTATGGGAGCGAACTGGTCGGTGAGAGGCTATTGGTGGCAGGAGGCGGTCTCGTAAGTACCCTGGTCCTGAGCCATGGAGCGCTCTAAAGATAGTAACCAAAACCTTGAAGCGCACCCGGAAGATCACTGGGAGCCAGTGCAGCTCGCGCAGGAGGGGGGTTACATGAGAGCGCCACATTGCTCCCATTACCACCCGCGCAGCCGCATTCTGGACCAGATGGAGCCTTCGGGTGCTTCTCAAGGGGAGCCTCATGTAGAGAGCATTACAATAATCCAGGCGTGAGGTGACAAGGGCGTGAGTGACCGTGCGTAACGAGTCCCGATCCAGAAAGGGATGCAACTGGCGAATCAGGCGAACCTGATAAAAAGTCCTCCTGGCTACGGCCGTCATATGCTCTTCAAAAGACAGTCGTGAGTCCAGGAGGATGCCCAAGTTGCGAACCCCATCTGTGGGGGCCAACGACTTGCCCCCAATAGTCAGAGATGGCGCCAACTGACTATATCGGGACGACGGAAATCACAGCCACTCGGTCTTGGATGGGTTGAGTCTGAGTTTGTTCCTCCCCATCCAGATCCGTACGGCCTCCAGGCACCGGGACATCACCTCGAGGGCATCATTGGGGTGGTCTGGGGTGGAGATGTACAGCTGGGTGTCATCAGCGTACTGATGGTACTTCACCCCAAAACCACAGATGATCTCACCCAGCGGCTTCACATAAATGTTTAATAGAAGGGGCAAGAGGACCGATCCTTGTGGCACCCCACATATAAGGGGCCTCGGGGTCGACCTCTGCCCCCGTCAACACAGACTGCGACCGGTCAGAGAGAAAGGAGGAGAACCACTGTAGAACAGTGCCCCGCACCCCCACCCCTTCCAACCGGTGCAGCATGATATCATGATTGATGGTATCAAAAGCCGCTGAGAGGTCTAGTAGGACAAGGACAGAGGAGCAACCCCTGTCCCGAGCCCTCCAGAGATCATCAACCAATGCGACCAATGCTGTCTCTGACTGGAACGGATCTAGATAATTCGATTCATCCAGGTACTGAGGCAGTTGTCGTGCAACCACACTCTCAACAACCTTTGCAACAAAGCGAAGGTTGGAGACAGGACGATAATTTGCTAATACAGCTGGATCCAGGGAGGGCTTCTTGAGGAGGGGCCTCACCACCGCCTCTTTCAAGATGGTGGGAAAGACACCCCCACTCAAAGAAGCATTTATAATCTCCTGGAGCCAGCCTCGCGTCACCTCCCGGGAGGCCAGCACCAACCAGGATGGACACGGGTCCAATAAACATGTGGTCGCATTTAGTCTGTTCAGTATCCTGTCCACGCTTTCGGGAGTCACAGGATCAAACTCTTCCCAAATAATATTCTCAGGACCTGCCCCTGTCATCTCCTCTGGATCAATCCAGTCAGAGTCTAGCTTGGTGGTTCAAAAAAGAATCTGCAAGAGAGGCCATCATCTCTATAGGCACCATAGGGTAAATTATTTTATGTTGCCTGTGCATGTGGTTTTCTCAGTAAAATATAAGAATGGGTTAGTATTGCCTTCTCCATAGATATGAAACTATGGCATTGTTGTTGTCATTAAACAACAATCTGCTTCCAGCATCTTCCTATACTGGTACTGTCAATATAGGAGCTTAGTTGCTTTAGATGGATAACTTGAATTATTTTCATGGCTTGAATGCCCTGCTGTGAGTAGACTTTGATATACACTCCTGGCTTTCTTTCTTAATTTCCACTAGGAACACATAACAACACATAAATGCTGTGATGATGCAACGCAGAGGGATGGGGGAAGGGAGAACTATTCTATAGAGATGTCCCAATAGTGCTTTTTTGAAAGACAACTGGACTTTATTTTTTCTTGAAAACGTTTCATTTCTCATCCAAGAAGTTTCTTCAGTTCTGTTCTTGGATGAGAAATGAAACATCTTCAAAGAAAAAGCCCAGTTGCTTTTCAAAAAAGCACCTTTGGGACAACCATAACCTGAATGACTGAGAATCTCTATAGAAATTACTCTATAGGAATCCATTATTACAATGACACTCATACATGGAAAAAGGTTTTGGTAAATTATGGGGATCACTTCACTTACTTCCTATTGTCGGCAATCCTCATATGTCTAGAAGAGGTTTCTTTTAATCACCACTGATTTATGCAGGAATTAACTCCCTTAAATTTTAGAATTCTATTACAATAAAATTTGGTTCCATCTGAAGTTCTTTATCTTTTATTGTTGTTTGTTTCAACAGTCACTAACCCTAATAAGATTTCTATACATTAGACATTAAATTATAATTTACAAATTAAACTGAACTTATTTATATACTATATACTAAGACAAGGAGGAAAAGGATGGCAATTCCTCTGCATTCAGTTTAATTTCATCTTGGATTGAAGATTACACTTCAATTGACTTTGAACAGAAGCAAAGAATTAAGGATAATTTTATATCAGATAACCCTTCAAATAGTCTATGGTCATCGCATAAATTGTTTATATAAAATATAGCAATTGTAACACTTACAGTATTTCTTTATAATATTTCAGCATAGGTATACTTTATGTCAGACAGTTGAAGAGGATGTTACACTTACAGACAGAAACATTTTGTCAGCTAACATATGAGAAATATAGTATAATTTGTTCTTGCAACAAATTTTACACACAGCCAAAAAAACCCGTAGAACCAATTGAGAATCTAGTTGCACTATGACACTTCCTGATTATAAAAAGGTTTCTATTTTAGATCACAGGTCTTGAGACAAAAACAAATCTTTTGCTTGCCTGGGTTGATGAAAGACATCATTAAAAAGCTAAAGGTAAGAAAACGTCTATTTTATGTATTAGCATATATGCACATTTTGAAAATTTTCAAATTTTCAACTTGAATTATGTTTTCAAATTAATGGAACATTGGCTAAAGACTTTGAATATTACAGAATTATGTATCGAATGAATATTATCTTTTAAAACTATATGCAAGCCTAAAAATCCCTGTTGTTTTTATAGACCAATCAAGATGAAGTAAAAAACAGCTGAAGTAATGAATATGTGAGATAAAAATAAAATAAAATAAAATAAATTCACTTATCTGTTTAAATAAATAGGCATTGGTACCAATACATAAGTTGAAAATTACTAACCGGTTCAAAATGGAAAATACAGCTATTTCTTACATGGGTACATATAGTACACTTGTAAGGGTGTGACCATGAGTAGTACCACTTTGGATATTCCTAAAAAATTGAGGATAGGAAATGAGGTTTTAACTTTTCATACAACGCAGAATATTTGATTCAGAATGTAAGGCTGTCTCAGGCCAATACACCACTCAGCATTTACTGTAAGGAAAAGAGGAAGAGGAAAGAGTACTAAGTATGTTCATAATTTATTTATTTATGTTATTTATAAAAAAAAAAATAAAGACAGGAAAAAAACTCTAATATTTGATGATCCATTATGGTAGTTTTCTTTATATCCATTTGCCTTACTTCAAAACTTTTCAAATAATGGTTTTATTTTATTTGTTCAATTCTTAATATTTCCTTCATAGTTCTATAAATTTGTATTTATTCAGCAAATCAAGGAACAATTAATCTTGAGTTAGCTTTCCTGCAAATATAGCCAGCACATTGTAAGAACTCAACCAATGGACGAATAGCTTCACTATCTCTTTCTTTCACCATCTCAGCCAGTGAAAAATACTAACAACATCTAGGTCTGTTCAGCCAACCACAAATTACTGTATGTTCACATAACACACTGCAGGATTTGCACAACAGGCCTTTATAGTGTTTTTGATACGATTTCTAAAAGGTATTTTGGAAGATATGAAAGTAGCTGTTTGCATTTCATTACAGTAGCTATTTCTTTTCAAAGGGATATTTCCTGTAGACTGTCTGGAATTGAATCCAAAGCAGTGGAGATCCTGACTGCACTGGCTAAATTCACAAATACATCAACCACATACCAGCAAATCTCAATTCAGGCTGTTGTGCAAATAATTTAGATACTGAGTCATGAGAATCCAGAAAACTGCACACGAGCCCATAGTTCTATAAACATGCATATGCAAGCATGTCATATGAACAGGGTCTTCTTCTAAAATCCATTAGAATAAGTCTACAAATACTAACCTAGGTAGCCACTAATATTGAGTAAGGATGTCCTCCCGAAAAGTAGAATAAAGCTTTACAAGACTATTCTTATGGGAAAGGACATGATGCTTTTGGAAGCTACTAGAGAAGTTGGCTACTATACCCTACGTAGTGGAATTTCTACTCTAAATTGGAGTAAAGACTGCAGTACAGCAGCTATTTTTGTGATAGCCGCAAATCTTTTTAAATTTAGGATAGTGAGAGAAGGTAACTAATTTCTATTTCTCTTTGTCCTTTAAATAGTCTTGCTGTGCTTCATCATTCAGAGCTTTCTGGCGCCACTTTCAAGTCTAATCATGATAAAGTGGATACAGCAGATCTGGCTGTAACCTCTGCAAGAGTAGAAAGTGGCCATGTTAAAAAACAACATATATTTTACTCTCTGAGCAGTGGAGACACAGGAATGATGAAGGAAGAGTAAACTCTTTCTCTTTCACCCACAAAAGCCAAGGAGGTAGTGAGTCAGTGCAGATGTAAAGCAGCAAATATCTGCAGCCCACCTGCAACAGCAAGGGAAGCACAGCTTCTCTTTCAACATGATTGACCAGCTTCCTCTTTCAAACCATGTTACCAAACGAATTTGCATCATTTTAAAGTCAAATACCCTCCACTTTCATCATATCATTTTTGTCTTAATTATTTTAGAGTTAGAGGTGATAAGACTCATCTTTACCAAGAGTCATTTACATGAAAGAAAATGAGTTGGTTAATTGTTCTGTTAGGAAATTTCTCCTTAGTACTAAGTTGCTTCTCTTCTTGATTTGTTTCTATTCATTGCTTCTTGTCTTGCCTTTAGTTCTTTGGAGAACAGGTTGACCCCCTCTTCCTTGTGGCAGCCCCTTAGATATTGGAACATTGTTATCATGTCACTCCTAGTCCTGAATGACTTTGGGTGCATGGAGCCTCAGGATCTGAGTGTATGTCATACTTAGTTCAGGACAGATTGAACATTAATCTGTTCAGATCTAGTTCGCAATTTAGGGATTCTCCTGGATTCGTGACTCCCGCTCGAAGATCAGGTGGTGGTTGTGACTAGGAGAGCCTTTGCACAGTTTTGGTTTATACACCAGTTGCAGCCTTTCCTTAATCAGGACTCCCTGCCCTCAGACACTCAAGCCCTAGTCATCTCGTCTAGATAGTTACAATGCAATTTACATTGGGCTACATGGAAGCTTCCACTGGTACAAAATGTCTTTGGAGGCCCCTAGAATGACCCATGTTACACTATGCAGCTTTGCAAACTGCATTGACTGCTGTTTGCTTCTGGGTGCAGTTTAAGGTGTTGATTATGACTTTTAAACTCCTCCCATGGCATAGGACCAGACTACTTGATGAAGCATCTTGCCTTGCTAAGACAACTCTGTCCTACTCGTGTTAGCAGAGAAGGCCTGCTGAAGACCTCATCGGTCAAGGAACTCCAGAGAAGGTCCAGAAGAAGAGTCTTCTCTGCTGCAGTGCTGGACTTCTGGAACATCCTGTACCCTGGGGTGAGATTTATCCCCACTCTCCTACCCTTCTGCAACAGCCTGAAGACCTGGCCCTGACGGATGACCTGGGGACTCAATAGGAGTGTACGTCTGTGGAGGTAGCTACTGAACTAATTCGCTAACTCCACCTCCTCCCTGTGCTTCCTGCTCCCCCTATGTCCATCTTTTTAATTTCATATTACTGTACTTCCCTTGTTTATTTATATTGTTTATCCCTTTGCTATTGTTATGTTTATATTTTTAATATTTTTTTCCATTTTACTGTTGTAAGCTGCCCAGAGTAGACCCATAGTGAGATGGGCAGCAAATATATTTAACAAATAAATAAATAAAATAAAACTTGCTGGAATTCTTTTACAGCAAATTCAGGCCTCAGGCCCACTAACTGTTTAGCTAGTTAAGTTCTCAATTTAACATAATACTGAGAATCTGAAGATTAATGCACTCAGTTTTTCTACAGTGCCCTCTGTACAGTACAAACCTGGAATTGTCTGATTCTCAGTGCTCCTTACAATGCAAAACTGTTCTAATCGGTAGTTAAACTTGATCTTTCTCCTATTTTATTCTTAGATAACGTATTAGAAAGCTATGAATAACTACAATCACAGTCTAATTACAATGGTTGAAAATAGCCATCCTGAAGAATACCGAATTTCATCACTTGTCTTCTACAGCTTCATTTTTACAACTGGCTTAGTTGTAAACATTACAGCTCTCTGGGTCTTCAGCTGTACCACCAAGAAGAAAACAACTATAACTATCTACATGATGAATGTTGCGTTGCTTGACTTGTTGCTTATATTCACCTTGCCTTTTCGAATGCATTATTATGGGAAACGCTCTTGGATCTTTGGAGATGTCTTCTGTCGGATTCTTAGTGCTTTCACTATTTTTTACCCCAGCATTGCAATATGGTTGTTAGCTTTTATAAGCATTGATAGATGTCTGGCTGTAGTTCAACCCAAATATGCCAAGGAACTCAAGAACACAAACAAAGCTCTGATGGCTTGCACAGCACTTTGGATCTTAACTTTAGTGATAACTTCTCCACTGCTTTTCTTATATTCTGATCCAGACAAAACTTCAAATTTCACTACCTGCATAAAGATGATGGATATTATCTACCTAAAGGAAGTCAATGTATTAAATTTTTGTCGGTTAATATTTTTTTTCTTGATTCCCATATTTAATATGCTTGGTTGTTATCTAGTCATCATTTATAGTATAATTCGTGGAAGAACTTCCAAGCTGAAACCAAAGGCTAAAGAAAGATCAATCAGAATCATTGTAACACTAATTACCCAAGTGCTTGTATGTTTTGTGCCTTTTCACATTTGTTTTACATTTCTGATGCTGCAAAACGGAGAAGCAAGCTACAACCCTTGGGGAGCATTTACCACCTTCCTCATGAATCTCAGCACATGTCTAGATATAATCCTTTACTACCTAGTTTCTAAGCAATTTCAGGCCCGAGTTATCAGTGTTATGCTTTATCGTAATTATCTTCGAAGTGTTCGGAGAAAAAGTATACGATCTTGTAGTGTGCATTCATTAAGTAATATTAACAGTGAGATCATATAAAGTAAATAAAGCAATACAATACAATATAAATACATTTCAAAGCAATACCATATACATGCATTACGTAAAGCTTAGAATGAACTCACATTTCCAATAAATGTATTATGTTAAAAGGGAAAGTTTCTATTATTCCTCTTTTAAATTGTTTTTTCTTTGAAAAAGAAATTATTCTAGGTTGAAATGCATAATTTCTGCCTCTTTAATATTAATATATGTTCTGACTTAGGCTTCCTGAGAAAGCATAGATCACAATCTTAGTCCCAAAAAATCTCTTTTATTGAGAAAGCTGTGAATTATGATCATTCACAGCCCGTAATAATTCACAAACAGTCTGTGAAGATTCCGACAGATGTCTGCTGTTGACAGTCTTTCAGGGTAATGTTGATAAGCACCACCTTTATCTCCCTTGAAACGCTGCCAGAGACCTAATTGTCAATTAGTTTTTCAAGGCCAAACTGAGCACAAATGGACTTCTCAGAGCTTGAACTGATTATATGAACTAATTGCTTCCTGCAAAGGCTCACGTCCGTTTGCTCCTATTTTATGTCTTATAGGAAGGGCCAATCATCTCCAAGCCTTACTCCTGAGTCACCCTTTTTTTCCTGAATTGTTCTTGCCTTCTGGCAGCTCTGCGCATGTGCACACTGGTTAGAGGCTCACACTGTTCTTCTGCCTCACTGATGTCAGATTCTGGAGGCTCCGGAGGCAGCACAGAACTAACTACCAGATAGCCCTGGCCCCCTCTCTGTCTCATCTGAGCCTTCCCCAGACTCCAGGACTGGCCCATGTTCCTCCCCAACCTCCTCACTGTCCAACTCTGTTGCCAGCTCTGCAGGCTGCTGGCAGACCACAACAATATATTCCGTTTTCCTTCATTATTTATTCTAGCATTATTTTTGCTACTGAAGTTTCAACTCCATAACTTCTATGAATTGCACAATTTATTAAGAAAAAAGTGATACAAAAAAAAATTGTTCAAAATCACATGATTTCAATGTTTACAGTACTGGGAGGGGGTGGGAATTCCATATTTCTAAATCAAGCGTTTCATCTTTAATAAAATTTAAGACTAACATGTACATCTCTTAAGGCAAAAATGAAAAGATTCCCAAACATGCTAATGAGTTTTAAATTACTTCTGGGAATCATTTACATGTGCTTTCATTTGTCAAAGCTTTCATCTCCTCAAAGCTATGGTCAGACTGATTTAGTTTGTACATCAGGGGACCATCAGGAAATTCACTGTTGTAAATCTTATTGAAAAATAGGGAGGACAAAATCTCAGAAAAAGGCAATAGCAAGTCATTTCTGTATTAGTGGCAATAAAATGATATGGAGATGTGTTTAACTTGGGGAGATATTATTTTAAGTCATAAGTGCCAAGGCCAATGCATATTAAAGTGTTATTGCACACTGCATATGTTACTGTGTATCTAGTTGCTTATAATATAGATTTTGTTATAATTATTATTTAACAGCAGAGAGGGGAATGTCTGGGCTAAAGGTACTTTGCATCTGCAGTAATGCTGAACTGAACACCAAAGCTCTTTCTCCTGCCAAGTAATATTTATTTATTTATTTCATTTATTTATTTATTAAATTTTTATACTGCCCCCTCTCCCAAAGGACTCGGGGCGGTGAACAGCCAAAATTAAAAACACACAATACAAATATTAAAATACATTAAAACGAAATTAAATTACCTTTGGCTTCTCCAATTTAAAACCCCTTGCCCATACTATTCCCCAATTAAAAGATTGTTAACCCAGCCCGGCTTGCTGAAATAAAAAAAGTCTTTAAGTGATACTTAATGTAGCACAGCTAAAACTGAGGCATGGAAGAAAATGATTAACAATTCATCAAATAAAAACATTTCTTCTGAGTAAGAAAAGTTAAATAACACTTAACAAGATATTAAATGTAAAGGGTTTCCATCCTAGAACAGAACCTTGCTGGTGAAGCAATAAAAAAACTCACAGAGAAGCCTTTGGTATTGCAAATTCTGATACAATACAGGTGTCACCAGTTTACCATCAAATTACCTATGTAATTACCTCCTCAAATGATTGTCAGTATAATAGAAAATTATCAGCTGTTTTTGTCACTGTCAAATACAACTATATCCTCTTTATAATCAGTCCACTTACTGTGAATTTAAAGAAGCTTGTAATATAACACTCATAGGTGATGCCAGATTGGGGAATGTTACTCTAGAGACATGTATGGAGGTAAATAAATACAGCCTTAAACACAGTGCTGAATTTAACTGTTAAACCCCAATGGGAGTTCATGGGGGTAAAGTGTGTGTGTGGAATAAAATAAAATAAAATAAACATATTCTAGAAAATAAAAAGGCAATGCACTAAAAAGTTTGCAGCCTGGTTGGCAACTAATAGCTCAGTCAATCTGACTTCGAGTTTGTGCCATTTTATGTGTATTTACCCTAAATCTGCTCCAAAGAATCAGATGACCCTTCAGAGGAGATCTGAGAGACTGCCTGGTGGCCTTACAAATTTGATAAACAAATAAATATGTGGACAGTAAAGGGGAAAAGCAGAACATCTATCAATGAACATGCCACACAGATTCAAATCATTAGCAGTACAGATATATTAAACTCCTATTTGGGAATGCAGCATTCTGAAGAATTTCATTTTTCTTCTGGATGAGGCCAAAGCTTCTCCAGACCTTACCATTCTGGAGAAAATTGGCAGTTTCAAGAAATAAAACCTCCAAGCCAGATGTTGGTCAGAGCTCCTAACAGACTTGTTGTGTCCAGGAGATTGAATTATTTCTGACTCAGAAGATTTATCTATGAGAACTGCTAAACTACCTCCAGAGCAGCAAGTTCTGAAATTCTAAAGAGAGAACAGAGTGTTCTATAGGTCTAAAGAACATTCAGTTGCTGAATGGCTGAATTTCACACAACCCAAATTAATAATATCAAACATTTCATTTTTATAAATTTCAATAGCCCCGGAAATAATATTTAAGATACAAAGAGATATGAATGTCTCTTAGCAGTAAACTTACAATCCTGAAGGCAAGCTGCTGATGTTGAGGCCAAAAGAATATTCAATAGCTTCTACCAGGACAAAATCAAACATCACTGATAGCATCCAGGAACCCAGTAAAAATGACTGAAAAAATAAAAATAAAAATTCATAATCACAAACTGTCCACCTTTTATAACAAAAATAATATCCATTAAAAATACAATATTGCATAGGATGATTACCTATTCCGCATGCTCACAGAAAATGGACGGTACCCAAAGAACTAAATCTAAAAATACAACATTTATGCGGAGAAATTAGGATTGCAAAATTAGACTACACTATACCGAACAAAGGTTTTGCAGTAATGAACCTGCAAAGTTGAATGCTTAGGCTACTGATGAGCATTTCTATTGCAGGAACTGTATCTAATTTTGCTTAATGGTCAATCATATTAGGCAACAAGTCTTAATGCTGCATTATCTGTGCACCACGAAAGTCCTACAGGAAAATAGTAATGAGTTAATAAATATCAAGAGAATATAATAGCAACATTAATGGCATCAACATTTAAATCATGGGTGTCCAACTTTTTGACTTGCCTCAGCTGCATTGAGTGATGAGGGTTGGATCTTGGATCACATATAAAAGATATAATATAGTTAACATATATAAATCACATACTGTATTAATGTTAAAAGTTTATGATCTTGTGGAGCTGCATTACTAGCTGTCCAGGGTCGCACTGATATACTAGACATTAGCTGAAATTCATTGGACTGGCTGTGGCTTCTTCAACTGCGATGATCGTATCGTATACTACTCTGGCAATGATACCATCAGAAGAAGAGCAGTGGGTTTCATACTAAAAAGAACCATAAAAAGTTTTCAAGCAGTCAGTGATAAGATTATGGCAATACATATCAATTGATACGGACAGAGGCACAGAGGTCGTCAGCAAGGCTGCTTGCAAGGAAGCAGCCCTGCCCCTCTTCACAAGGAGGGAAGGAGTTTGTTGGAAACACCTGTTCATTTTGGATGTGCTTCTTCTCAGCATTCCTGGATCCTGTTCCTTGAACTTCAGACTATGTTTTTGAACTCTGAACCTTGGACACATGTGGACTTGAACTTGTCTCTCAGACTTTGCACTTTTGGAATGTGTTTTGATTGTTGGAACTCTGGACCTATTGGTATTGTTACCTCCCTCTTGCCTTGTGGGTTGGCTGGAACCTAGTATGTGAATCCAGGAAAACCTGAGGGCTTGGGCGAAACTTCACCATCTCCATTGGTGGGTGGTTTGTCACTGTGGTAAGTGAGCAATAAACAGACCTGCCTTGCCTGTGTGACTTGGGTCAGAAGACCCAATACCAGAGAAAAGTGATATGAAAGACTGTTTCAACCACCAAACCATAGCCTTGATATCACAGGTAAGTAAAATTCTCTTGAAGATAATCTAGCAACGTTTGAATCCAACCGCCAAGGGGGAACTTCCTGATGTAAAATCAGGATTTCAGAAAGGGAGAACACATGGACGATGGAAAAAGCAAAGGCATACAAAAAGATCTCTACATGTGCTCCATTAACTACACAAAAGCCTTCGATTGTATTGACCATTACAAGCTCTGGAACTACCTCAAAGAACTGAGAATATCACCAGACCACATCCTGTTCATTCATTCATTCTACTGTGATCAGGCAGCCAGGAATACAGACACACAAAATAGTTCAGAATTGAAAAAGGCACTTGTGGCAAGGTGGCATCCTGTTGTTGTGGTCCATCAGTGGCCTATGGAGCTGGCAGCAGAGTCGGACAGTGAGGAGGCTGGGAGGAACATGGGCCAGTCCTAGAGTCTGGGGAAGGCTCGGCTGAGGGCTCTGCATCAGAGGCAGAGATGGGGCCAGGGCCACTTGGGAGTTATGTGTGGACTCCAGAGCCTCCAGAGCCAGACATCAGCAAGGCAGAGGAATAGGGGGAGCCTGTTCCCAGTGAGTGCCTGAGCAGAGCTGCCTGAAGGCAAGAACAGTTAAAACAAAAGGGATGACTCAGGAGTAGAGCTTGGAGATGATTGGCCCCTTCCATAAGACATAAAGGAGGAGCAAAGATACGTGAGCCCTTTGCAGGTAGCAACTGTTGTTCGTGCTGGCCGGTTTCAAGACTGCAGCTCTGTGTTGACTCTGTGTTCCGTGTGGCTTTGCAAAGTTAATTGCCAATTACGTCTTGGCAGCATGTCAAGGGAGAGAAAGGTGAGTGTTTATCACCATTATGCCAAAGAACTGTGGCAGATTTCTGTCGGACTCTTTACAATTATTTGGGACTCCTCTGTGAATGAACAGATTGGGAATGAACAGGCTCTGAATGAACAGAACTCACAGCCATGGAAATAAAAAGTGGGTTTTTGGGACTCATTGTGTACTTTTATTGTATCAGGAAGCCTAGGTCAGAACAGCTGTCACCTATACTAGTCAACATGTACACAAAAATAGTTATGAGAAATGCACATCTGGAGGAATCTACCTTTGGGGTTGAGGAGATGATACAATATTGCTTGTGGAAAGCAAGGAGGATGTGGAGTGGTTAATCCTGACAGTCAAAGATGAAAGTGAAAAATTCAGACTGCTTCTTAACATCAAGAAAAGGAAGTCTCAATGGTTCAAGTACCAGACCTAAACAAAACAGAAGCTTACTCGCTCTGGAACCAGAAAACAGCGTTTATTTAGGCCAAAGTCTTGGCACACAATGAGTCTGCAAAAAGTCCTTTATAGCAAGTCCGTGGAAAAGTCAGTGCTGGGAGCATTTGCCTTCCATAGCTTTTTATAGGCATCTTCCAGCCCTTGGCCACGCCTCCATCCAATAGCCAGAAACAGTTGCTTGCCCAACCAGAAGGTGGTTTCTTCTCCTTGGCGGCGGCTCCAACTCTTCGGTGTTGTTTCCAATTGTTAACTTATGGCTACGAAAAAGGCAGATAGGAGAAGGGTGGGCACCTTTGAACTGTGGTGCTGGAGGTGACTATTATGCAATACCAATAGCTATAGCACTTAGACTTATATATCACTTCACAGTGCTTTACAGCTCTCTCTAAGCGGTTTACAAAGTGAGCATATTGCCCCCAACAATCTGGGTCCTCCTTTTTCCGACCTCGGAAGGATGGAAGGCTGAGTCAACCTTGAGCTGGTGAGACCCAAATTGCCAAACTGCTGGCAGCCAGTGATCAGCAGAAGTAGCCTGCAGTACTGCATTCTAACCACTGTGCCACCGCAGCTCACCCCATGGACTGCAAAAATAAAAAAGAAGTCCTAGACCAGTGATGGCTAACCTTTTTGCCGTTGCGTACCAAAAGCATGGGGGCGTGGGGGAGGGGAGTGCACGCTGTGCCCACACCCATAGTTCAATGCCCCCCGCGCCCCGCCTTCCCGCACATGTGTGCACAGTCCCCCATGCTCCCCCCACTTTTGGCACATGGTGGCACGGTAGGCCCGTTTTTCACTCTCCCCAGGCTCCAGAGGCTTTCTAGGAGCCTGGGGAAGGCGAAAACGGCCTCCCCCCTGGAGGCCGGAAATGGCCTATTTCCCGACTTCCGATGGGCCCGGAAGGCCCGAAAATCAGTTGGCTGGCATGCGCATGTACACTGAAACTGAGCTAGGGCAACGCTCGTGTGCCCACAGATATGGCTCCATGTACAACTGTGGCATGCATGCCATAGGTTTGCCATCACGGTCCTAGACCGAACCTCACCAAAAATATCACTTGAAGTCAAAATTGCCAAACAGAGGCTGTCATACTTTGGTCATGTCCTGAGAGCTGACTCACTTGAAAAGTCAATCCTGCTGGGAATGATCACTGGAAAAAGGAGAAGGGGCCATCCTAGCACCCACTAGCTGGACACTACAAAACATGACACTGGGATGACCCTGAAAGATCTGAAGGAGACAGAGTAAGGCAGAGGGGCATAGAGAGTGCTGCTCCATAGAGTGACCGAGGGTCAGACAAAAATGAATGGCTGATGATGAGAGTTTTCATTTTCTGAGAATCACAATTCTGCAACCAGATATATATTATGCATTAATTTCACATACAATGCATAAATTATCTGTGACTCTTCCATGGCATTTACAATGGATTGGAATGGACTGTCCAGGTAGTTATATCTATATCACAAGTGGCCTACAGGCCACATGCGGCCCTGGACAGCTAATAATGTGGCCCCACAAGATAATAAAAAATAAAGGAAATTTGTTATTTATATACATTAACTATATATTTTATATGCAACAAGACAACTCTTATTCACTCAATGTGCCCTGGCAAGCTTACTTACGCTAAAAATGATTATGTTTTAGGAGTTAAAAGTTGAAGGGAGGAAAAAAGACTGAGGGGGTAAACGTACAGATTATGATTAATTAAGGTTTATTTTTTGTTTTAAGATTTTTAAAATATTCGAGAGTAAGAATGTAAGATTAATCTTTTTTGGTTTTCTAGTTTATGTATTAATGGTTAATTAAAACACTGATGTTTATGTTTTAAAATTTTAAAAGTTGGAGGGAGGAACAACGGAGGGGGAAAATGTAGAAATTTAACTATTGAATATTTAAGGTTCACTTTCTGTTATAAGATTTCAAAATATCTGAATTTTGAGAAAAGTAGGAGGGGGAAATGTTTATGTAAATGAATTGAATACTTTATTGATATATTAAGAGATTTTTAAAGGTTTGAATGCTTAATATTTGTTAATGGTGTTAAAACTCTTAGAGTTATTGGATTATATGGTACTTTGAGTCTATAAAAAGGGAGGTTGATGAAATTGTAAAAGGGGAGTTAAGGGGTCTTGGGAGCTATTAAATCTTGCAGTTAGCTAGTTTATTTTAGCGAATGTTTGGTGAAATCTATGCCCTGTTTTTGTTCTGGGAAGTCGGGGGTGAGGGGTGGTGAGGAGGGGTTGAAGATTGAGTTTAGAGATGGATTATGGATTTTTTTTTCTTGATGATAGTTCGAATGATTGCTTATATTGTATACTTGTTTGATCATAAAATAAAAACCCTTTTTTTTTTAAAAAAAAAAGTGCCCTGGCAAGCCAAACGGTTATACAACCATGATCAACACTGTTCACAAAATATTTAAGCAGCATATTATTTTGTTACATGCCATTTTCATCTAGAAATTTATTAAAACTACAGTGCTTTTAAAGCTAATTGAGTTATTTTAATGCTAATTAAAGAAAAAGGTAACAGTATTGCTTATGAATTATAACAAATATATGGAATTAGTCTACAAAATGGTCATGAGCCCTGGTTTCAACTGATAAGCGCAGCATAGCTTTGTAAGGAAGGCTTCAGAGAAACCTGGGGATCACAGGAAGACACACGGAGAGCTACAAAGTACATTATCTGCATAAACTGACATCAGGCCAGGACCTAATCATAATAATTACTAATCTAGGAAAATAATAATCTAGAGCCCCTGAAAATGGAGCACTATACTCTGGCCTGGAATCTACAAAAAGCAATTACAATACAGTAACGTCACAAACAAGCTTTCCTCCTTTTTAGGAAGTATCAACATATTCCTCCCCAGAAACACATCAGAAATAGAATATGAAGTTCAACAAATGAGAGCTGGTTTTGAATATTTACACCTATTCTCAAGCAGACAGCACTTGAGGTAAGTGATACACGTTAGATGAGGATATACGTAACTCGTAAAACCTCGGAGCAAATTGCTCTGTTAGCTGATTTCTATCCAAGTTCCTGATGTCCAGGACCTTTATTACTGATCTCTAAAGGTATCGTCTTGTGGATTTCTGGATAGAACAGGAGCAAACCAAGACCCAATTTATACACATCAGTACATACTCATGCACTCACACAGAGAATGCATCTTCAACTGTTACCTTAGAATAGAAATGGCCGTTTATTCATTCGGGCTGCTAAGTACTAGTCTATATATTAGATACAAATAAAAACAATGAAATATATGTATAACATTATACAAGTAGTTCTCAATTTATGATGGTTCACCTTATGACAATCCAAATTAATGACAGCCTTGAAAAGGGTGCTTTACAATATATAAAGCAGAGTTCCCCAACTTTTCTGGCTTTGCAGACTGGTTGGGGGGGGGAGGAGGGGGGAATGGTTCCGCGCAAGTCGTGGGCAAGCATGCGCATGAGTGTGCAAGTTCCATTTGCACAAGTGATAGGCACACATGCATGCCACTCACACAAATGCGAGCTTGCACACATTCGCTTGTCTGCTGCTCACACAAGTGGGGATGCATGCACATGTGCTCACCTGCCACTTCCACAGTCCACTTCTGAACAGCTCACGGCCTGGTAGTGGGCCACAGCCCAGAGGTTGGGGACCCCTGGTATAAAGCACTTCTCACTGTTGCACCACCTCTCCACGGTCACATGATTGTGATCTGCATGCTTAGCAGTTTGTCTGCACTTATAACAGGTTGCCAAGCACCTGATCGGATGATCACCATCAATGGGGAAGTCAAAGAAGATTGCAATCTACTGCTCTCTGCCAAGAAGTCTGAAAGAACTCTGTGCCAAAATCCAAGCAGGCACAAGGCTGAAGTCCTTGGGCATGGAGCTCTTTCAGCCAGTTCCCAGGGCAAGAAGGAGCCAAAATCCAAGCAGGATTTTCAGCCCATGACCAGAGAGGGAACACAGTAAGGTAAGGAGTTCAGAGGGCTGGAAGAGAGCCTAAGGGGTCCAGTGCAGGCCATGTGCAAGTTTCTCTTTGCTCAGGGGCTGAAAATTCTGCTTCGATTTTAACAGGGAGGATATATCCTCATGATATATTTGCATAGCTCAGCAAACATTAGCTTACAAGCAGACTAAGCTTTTCCACTATCACATTTTGTGTGAGGTTCAAAATATTTTAGAAGGTGTCCTTTTTCTAAAATTAAATTAATTGAGCTAATAAAATAGTAATCATTTTGCTTACTTTATTATTTAAAAATTCATTTTAAAATGGAAATATAAAAACCCTAGAATTTTTGCATACCTGTTGTGTTAAATACTAGAATAGGAAAAAGAAAGACAAATAAGGAATATAAGTATATTACTTATGAAATGGGAGAACAAAACGAGAACATGAACTTACTGAAAATTTTCTACTGCCATATCGCCTTTCAAATATTCTGAAGTTGTAGATAAGTAAACTACTGCAAAAAGTGTCTTTAAGATCAAGACACACTGTTCGTCCACAAAGCAGCCTCCAAATCTAAAAGGTAATAAACAGTAGTCATAGTTTCCACTTGCATTTTATGGAAATTTAATATATAGCAGGCAAACTTTAGCAGCTGGGAGATGAACTTTAAAAAAAGGGGGGGAGGTGCAGCAGGCAGGATGATATTGCAATGAGGGGGTGGGCAAGTTTTTCTACAAATTTCCTTCTGTACTTCTGAAGACAATGAAGTAAATATATGTTTAAACACCAACGTTTAGTTTTCTCTCATGAAATGGCAGGAAGTAGCATCAGCATTGCTGGTGGTTTGTCACTGAAATTCAGCTCCCCCATTTCTGTCCAGGGACAGTAGGCAGATTCCATCTACTGCCAGTTCCAAAACATGTTTGTGTCATAATGAAATATGACAAAATGTAGCTTCCAAATGTCAACTACTCTTTTCCCTAAGCTATTTTACCAAAAGAAAGGGTTTATATGAATAGATTCTTTTCCTTATAACCTTCACTTTATAAATTATATGTTAACTGAAGTCACATTTTCCAGTTATAGTTCTGCTCCATTTACCTACAGAAGTTCTTCCTACACTCCAAAAACCACCAGCCCATAGCACAGTAAAGGTGTAAAACACACAAGGTCACAACATGCTGTTAATAGTTGTCAAAAAGAATCCTTCTAGCAAGGACAGTGCTATTGTTGGAACAAGTATTACCTTTCATCTCCATTTAAAGATACAAGTAAATGAAGAATGTTAGCATGCTTCAGCTACTCAGGCTTTAAAGTATGCTTAAAGGTAGCTATAAATATTTTGCCCATGTTAACTTTTTTTCCTTGCAGTCCTAATATCAAATATTCTTTTCAGACTAAGCTCCCTACTATATGCAGCTGATCCTATAATTTTTTTCTGTTTCAATTATAAACACAGCAGGGAGAGGGAACAGATCTCTGTCTGATATGAAACAAGGAGGATTTTCCCCCATTTGCTGTATGCATCATTTTTCATTCATCCAGAGTCCAAAGCATTCTAAGTTAAGTCCAGCTGGGAAGAGAGAAAGAAAGTAAAATGAACCACTATTGAGAGACAAGAAGAAACTGGCACTAGGAAGACTCCAATTCCTCAACACTTGTTCCTTCTAACCACTTTCTAAATGCTTGGGACTTCTCCTTAAAGGCACAAGTTATCACTGTCACAAGTATTAATATAATTTCATTATCTCTATATCAATTTGAGGGTGGGAGAAAAAGAAAAATAAGAAGAGCCCATAGTCCCAGCCTTTCAGTTTTAATACACAACAAAGAATAAGCTTTTTTTCTCCCAAAAATTTGTGTGCAAATATACACTTATTTTTAGGCCAGGAATTTTGCTGAAAAGTCTGTCTGGAATAGATCATAACCCCCATGAATTAAGATGTACAGGGGTTGTGTCCTGTGTTTAGAGATGCCGCCTAGTATAATGTATAAAGCACAATATCTAGCAGTATTACTACTGTCAACTCAAGTTCACCTCACCTGAAATACATTTGGAGCAACTGTTTTTCTTCACAGTTACCAGCATAACCTTTGGATGTACTTCATCACTTTTGAAAAAAACTTTATCTGATTTTAATTATGAAGAGTTTTAACAGAACACAAGTTAACTAATTGTTAACAAAACTAACAAGAAAATAAAGACTTCCTCCTTCCCACACTGCAGCCACAACTAATTTCTCACATATCTACATTTTACATGAATGTTGCTCTGCTATTGGTTGTGGTATCGAGTGCTACATCATTCTAAATTTAAAGTTCAAAATATTCACACCACAGCTCATATAAAAAAATTAAAGAACACCAGCCCCATGTTTATCCCATGTCACAATATTATAAATCAATTGCTGCTTACCTGAAATTCCTCTTTTACTGCTTGCAGATTGTAAGTAAAGAACTTTTGATAATGCTGAAAGAGTAGAGCCAGCAGTAGCGAGAAGATGCTTGGTATTATTAATAGACCCTTTGACAGAGGTGCTTTATCTTCAAAAGAAAACAAAATACACATATATCCAATGAAGTTACGTTGAGGATTCTTTAAAAAACAATCATGCTGTATACTAAGTTTTTTTAAAAAAATTATGTTTACAATTAAATCTATTAAATTACTAAAATAACTTTCCACCTCATTTTACCCAAATTTTGATTCAAGTTGTGAAAACAAAACCAACTAGGCGCATGCAGGAACGACCTAATTCATTTCAAATACTCAAACTAAGCCAGAAAATGATGTGGCATTTTGGGTTTTTCTGGGAAAATTCAGTCCAACTTGGTGCCTGAATCCAGAGAGTGTCTGCAAGAAACAAAATTCCAGTCTCCTATAGGAATGCCTTGGAAATATAAAAACTTTCTCTTTCTTTTCTTCTATTAGAAGAAATCAGACTGAAGCACACAAGCAAGTTAGAGCTTTGTAAAGTGTACTAACAAAATACCTGATGTACTTTTAAAATATGATTTAAAGGAAAATAAATTGCTTACAATATTGTTATTTTCAGATAGATGACTATTCAATGTTCTTAGCATAAGCATGGGGGGGGGGGGGAAGGATGCTTAGCCCAACAGCACAGAGATCACAGAATAGAAACAGAATAAATTTATTATCAAAGCATGTTCTACTGTAAGAATGAATTTCTATTCTTTCTGTAAGATAAGTGAATTGTTAGGCGAAATCAACCTGGGCTCTGAAAAAAACCAAGGATTAAAGGGGGGGGGAGACATTTACAATGGAGTAAATGGTATGTTTTTCCCTTCTTACCCAATGTCCTCACTACCCGTCTGAGATGCTGTAATTTGAATGAGGCAGATCACTTGTAAAACAAGGAAGAGATCTGACAGCAGTATCTCTCTATTGTCTTTCCAAATATACCACTAGTCATTAAGGTAGGAATAAGTTACTTGTGGAAGTCAGTGAGTGTGTTTAGGAATTTGAGAACATGTTTTCAGAGCTCTTGCAAAATAATTGTCAGGGAAGGCTCACCTAATCACAAAATCACTGTGATTGTTCCTTGCTATGCTGTCAAGCAACACTGGAGGATCCCTATCGCTCTTCTAAGTTGTTTTGTTTTCATTTTTCTTGATTAGTAGCATTCCTTTGGGCAAAGCGTTGGGTTATAGCCAGCTACCATTTCCATTTGTTAAGAATGCCTGGAAAGTTCCTTGTGGCTTGGGGCATTTTTATATATAATGAATACCCCGACTTCCTTTAATTAACTGGGAAGAAAAAGTAGCTTGTGGGATTTACATTTAATCATAGGCTTAATGTGGAAGGTGAGAAGAAATGATAAATATCCATATTAATTTCTACCATGAATGCAATATTTCCAGGTTAATTTTACTTCTTGATTTATGCATACCTTATGCTCTACCTATTACAACACCGTGGTTCTTATCTGATGTTTTACTTCCTGTTACTTTATTAAAATATTTTTTGTTAATAGTTTGTATACAGAAATATAGATGTATTTAATAATTTATGCAAAATTCTGCAATTTAACATTCTGATTGTTATATTCTAACCTCTTGTACATACAACATTCCACATTCTACCCACTGAATAACTCAAATTCAGCTCTCATATAAATGAAAGGGGCATGAATTCCATTTTAGAATAGCACTATTCCAGAGTATAAATTAAACAACTGAATTAAAGAGAAATTGTCCTTTTGTTATGTACTCTCAAAATTAGAAAAAACAGTTTAAAGTATGAGTACATGCCATTTTAAAAGATTTAAGAAATATTGCAATAGATATATTTTGGTTTCTTAGAATGGTATAAAAATGACAGACTGGTAGAAAAATACTATTTAAAAAATGCTTCTTAAAACTGCATCAATGTTAATAGTTCCAAGAAGAAGAAAAAAATTTCCCCTCTATTTAAGAAAGGATGTTTTGATATTAAGAGATCTAAATACAGATGTTAATGAATAAACTCTACTTGAAAACAATGTGTAAACCAAGTTATTCTTATTTTGCCCTTGTTTAGCCTTAGTGCGGAAGTGTCACACTCGCAACAACACATTGTCATGTGACGTATCACCACTTTTTTACCCTTCACTAAAACGGGGGTGAGCGTGGCCAGTGCGTGACACATCTGGCCCACGAGTTTGACATCCCTGTTTTACTGCAAGACATGAACTTAGCTCTTGTACATTTTCAACAAATTTTCATTTTCATTTTCAATTTTTCAACATTTGCAACAAATCAGGATTAAAACAAGCTCTGCTTGTGGATATGAACATAGACTTAGTGAATTTGTATCCTCATATAATATGTTATTTGCATAAACAAGCACTTTCTATGAAAGCATCATGTATTAAGATTTCTTTCAAATCTTCATGAATGCTTTTTTTTAAACTGGTCCAATTTAGATCACTGTAAATACACTATAAGCACTGGGCTCATATACAATTCACTAACCATGCAGAAACTTGAAGACATTCTATTTAGTAAACCACATTCTTATATGAACATTGTGGTTTATTTTAGCTCAAGATAATTATCAAAAAAGGAAATATCAAACTGACCATTGCTAAATTCAAATAATTACCATATTGTATAGTTGTTCTTTTTGTATAGAGCACTTAGCTTCTAGTTTTTAACTTGCATTGTTAACCACTTTTCACTTGTGCTTAATTTACCTGGAGAACTAACTGAGCAGTGTACAAGCAGCTTAAAGTTACTAGGTTCCTGGGTTGTACAATATCATTTAATTGGGAAATGGTATTAGAACTGTTTCTCACCTGAACTGGCAGGTTTCTACATTTGTTCAACATGTTGGGCTGGAAATAGTCCAGTAAAAGGTGTTATGCAATTGTATTCAGTGAGTCATGAAAATGTAGTCACAGGCTTGATTCATACACCACATTGAACTTTAAAATAGTTAATCTGGTTTTGGCTTAATGTTTTGTGGACCCTGTCACTGTGGTTTCTAAACCATGGTGCATGGTTTAATGTACTTATGGAAACATAGCAATTTATAGTGGCTTAAAACCATTCACTAGGCAATTTAATTAGGTCACAGTTAAAATTTATTTTAATCCCTGCTGGTCCAATCCTATGCATGATTGTTCGGAATAGGTTTATTCAATAGAATTTATATCCGAAAAGAACCAGTAGTGTTGATAACGAAAAGCTGGACTTTGGAATCAATGGGATACTTACTTGGTGTGAGTATGTACATGAGTATGTATTCTCCAAGCAGAAGCAAGTTTGCAGTTTGAATGTACTCCCTGATCCCAGCTGTAACTGGACTTTGCAGCTGTGGTGAGGAGCATGTTTACACAACAATGATCAGAATGCCAACTACAATCTTTCCCGAACCAGCCAGATTATAGCAGCAGTTATCCAGCCCTTGTTACCACCCAACCTGATTATAGCAATGCACATGGGGCTTCCCTTGAAGTTGATCCAGAAAATACAACTTGTGCAAAATGCAACTTCTAGGTTGCTGACAAGATACAGTATACAGGAAGTATCATGATACCGCACTGAAAGATCTGTCCTAGCAGCCAGTTATCTGCTGATTGCAATTCAAAGTATCCATACTGCTCTATAAGGCCTGACTTTACAGCTTAGGGACTGCTTATCTCTCCCACTAAAACACTACTAGTAAAAGTGAAGATACCCTTGTTATTGGAAATTCCATTACTGGTATGCAAGAATAAGTTTGCATTAGCAAGCTGGCTAGGGAATTCTGGGTGTTGAAGTTCACACCTCTTAAAGTTGTTAAGGTTGAGAAACCCTTAGGGTCACCCACTTGACTCTCAAAATTAGAAAGTTGGGGAAACCACATCTCTTCCACCAAGTGTTTGTTACTTAAATGTTATATTTTAATTCTAACTCTTCTGTTTACATTTTGCACCTGGATGGTCAGAGAGTGAAAAGATGGAGTACAGGTAGCCCTCAACTTACAAGTTTGTTTAATGACAGTTCAAAGTTACAACAGCACTTTAAAAAGTGACTTATGAGCCTTTTTCACTCTTATGACCATTGCAGCATCCCCATGGGCATGTGATCACAATTCAGACGCTTGGCAACTGATTCATATTTATGACAGTTGCTGTGTCCCAGGGTCCTATGATCAACTTTTGCAACCTTCCGATAAGCAAAGTCAATGGGGAAGCCAGATTCACTTAACCACCAGGTTACTAACTTAACAACTGTGACAAGAAAAGTTGTAAAATGGGGCAAAGCTGTCTTAACAAATATCTCACTTAGCAACTTAAATTTTGGGCTCGATTGTGGTTTTAGTCGAGGACTAACTTAGTATAATTTCAATTATAAAGAAGAGAAAGATAAGGAGCTAAGTTTCTCTTCACTTGCAAGATTGTAGTGTACATTGGAGGTGGAGACCCTTTGACAGCTGTATGCAACAAAATTTCATTTTAATGTATGCTGATTAGTGTACATTCCAGTGGTGAAATCCAATTTTTTTTACTAACAGTTCTGTGGGCATGGCTTGGTGGGCGTGGCGTGGCGTGGTGGGCGTGGCTTCGTGGGCATGGTAGGGGAAGGATACTGCAAAATCTCCATTCCCACTCCACTCCAGGGGAAGGATATTGCAAAATCCCCATTCCCACCCCACTCCAGGGGAAGGATACTGCAAAGTCTCCATTCCCAGCCCACTCTGGGGCCAGCCAGAGGTAGTATTTGCCGGTTCTCTGGACTACTCAAAATTTCCGCTACCGGTTCTCCAGAACCTGTCAAAACCTGCTGGATTTCACCCCTGGTACATTCCAAGTGACAATAAAGTATTCTAAGTCCTGAGGGAAGCACACCAAGCAAAATCTTCGCTGAAAGCATACAGCAAAGTAGCATGACTAGCTAGAAAGAAGAGAGTGGCTTTACCTCTACTCAGATTAATTTAACCCGGGGGAGGGGGGGTGTCTCCAAACTTGGCAACTTTTAAGATTTGTACACTTCAACCCCCAGGATTCCCCAACCAGTTTGGAGACCCCCTTACTTAACCGATCCGCGAGAGCCGCTCGAGATATTCCCTAAAACAGAGATCTCCAACCTTCGCAACGTTAAGACTTAACAGACTTCAACTCCCAGAATTCCCCAGCCAGCCAGCACGGTATCCAACCTGCAGCATGGCTTGGCTGAGGAATTCTGGGAGTTGAAGTCCGTAAGTCTTAAAAGTTGCCAAGGTTGGGGACCCCTGCCCTAAGCCGATATGACTTTAAAGCCACGTTCCTCCCCTGGCAGGCAAGAGGCGCCCTGCTCGGGCCGGGAAAGAGCTCCGGGATGGAGGTTCAGCCCCTGAAGGGAGAGCTAAGGAGGAAGGTGAGGAGCCGCCTCACCGTGCAGCGCAGCTCCCGACCTTTTGCCCTGTGGCGCCGCCCCTCCTCCCGGGCGCGTGGATACTTACACAGCCCGCTGGAGCCCGTGCTGGTGAACATGATCCCTGGCGGGGAGGGGGGCAAGCGGTTGCCCTGGCGACGCGCCTGGCCTCGGGAGAGCCGCCGCTCCGCTGATTTCCCTCCCCCCCCCCCCTCCGGAGGCCGAGCAGCCTCGGAGACTGCCGGGCCGGGAGCTCCTACTAAGGCGGCCGGGATGGGTCAAAACCGGCAGGGCAGAGAGACCCCGCACAGCGCCCCCTGCCGGAGCCGCTGCTTCGTCCTTTTCCCGGACGCGCAAGGCCGGGGGGGATTTTACTCGGTTCTGCACGTCTCCGTCTAAATAGGCTTCTGCATCTGTGGGGTGGGATGTGGGGCTCGGATTGAAGTCGGCCTAGTTGAGCCCGATAGGAGTCCCGGCCTGCTTGGAAATGCACAGGGGAGCATCCCGTGGAGACTCGCCGGTGACTCTGCAGGCGCGCACATGGTCGTTTCCTTGGCAATGGCAGCGCTGCGGAAGGGCCGGCTGTGGTTTCCCTTCTGGTTCCCCGTCTAACCTCCGTGCTTGGGGTTTCCTGGGCGATCCCTAGTTTTGAGGAGTCGTCCCTTGTTGTGACCCTGCATATAGTATTCAAGGTCAGCGGGATGCTGCCCTCTGCTGAGGAACTGCAGCCTTGGAAGTTAAGGTGCAACCTCGGTGTATTTGCAGAGAAAACCTGCAATTGTGGAGGTGGTTGCACAGTCGTTTGGGTGCAGCCGGGGAATTGAGGTTCACCTGCCTTGGAAGGTTTCACCTGTATGAGGGTCACTTGTCTTTAAATGATATAGGATCTGCTGCTTGAGCAGGGGGCTGGAGTAGAAGACCTCCAAGGTCCCGTCCAGCTCTATTCTGATTCTGCCTTAAAGTTGCCACAGTTGAGAAACACTGCTGTAAACTACAGAGAGTCCTTGGCTTACGGCCATAATTGGGTTCAAAATTTCTGTTGTTAAGTGAGACATAACCAAGTAAGCAAAAGTGAGTTTTGCTCCCATTTTACGACCTTTCTGGCCACAGTTGCTAAGTGAATCACTGAAGTTGTTATGTTAGTAACCCAGTTGTTAAGTGAGCCTGGCTTCCCCATGGATGTTGCCTGTCAGAAGATTGCAAAAGGGGATCACATGACCTTGGGACACAGCAACGGTCATGAATAGGTTGCCAAGCATCTAAGTTTGATCACATGACCATGGGGATAGTGCAAAGTTTGTAGTTGAATAATAGTTGTAAGTCACTTTATTCAGTGCCATTGTAACTCTGAATGAACTGTTGTAAATTGAGGACAACCTGAATAGGGCTTAATCACTTAATGTGCTATGTGAAGCCTGTAGCTCTTGAGCTTCTGAAGTGTGCTAATGGCCAAAATGGAGATTCTTATCTGTGTTAACAATTATGAGTAAGGGGATACACAGATTAGTCAAACTGGGCTGCAAAATGACATTTGTTTACTGTGTCTCATTAAAGAATTGAAATCATCACACGCACAAATTTTCATGCCGCGATTCATAAATATCTCCCATTTTTAATTTTATAAGTATATATAGTTTACCTTCTCTTAAGCTGTCATAACAGAGCAATACAGATATTACTTTATATATTGGGGCATGATATAATACAAAAGGGCTCCCTCCTTCTTAGGACTCCATTGTTTTATGTTAAAAACCAACATACAAAAGACATCTAAATCGGTAAAATTAATGCATGCCTCAAAGAAAAGTAAAACTGTTAATTATTGGAATGAAATAGGATAATTGCAATAATTATTTGTAACAACTCACTGTAACATGAATTAAGGACAAAATCCTGCCTACCTGTCAAGGCGATTTTATGGGAGCTGGCTCCTGGATAATTTAGGCCACTGGGGCTTTTCTGGACACAGATCTAAATCTGGCTAAACGAATTAGGATTTAGGAATAACAAGTGAAATCAAATCCTTCCTTTCCATTAATTTATGACAGGCTATGCACATTACTCAGATTCCCTTGGAGGAGGAGTTGTATAATGTATTAGTAATGGATAATAATAATGCTGGCTACATTATAGAGAGTTTGAGATAAATATTGAAACTATATTTTTTACAAATGAACAATATAAATGCAATATTTTTATAATAGCAGCCTTATAATACAAGACTTTGACCTAAATAAAATTGTAGACCATGTCATTAGTAATAATTCTCTTCGTGCTTGAGCCGAGTATATCTATATACATTCCATATAATGCATGGATAATTCAACCTGTGAGTCAGTACACTTTATTGCTATATTTTCAGGGATATCCTGTGACAAGGACTTGCTGGTGAAAATTAGCCCTTTCAGTCATGAAAACAATAAAATGCCATATAATGCTGATAACTCTGCAAAGGAGATCGGTAGCCTGATGGTTTTCTAGGGTGAATTCAGTGTCTCCTGGGTTTCCACTATTTCCTTTTTATTGAGTATGTTAACAATTACAAACAAGCAAATATTATTGAACAAGACACTTGTTTCTATTCCAGCTATCTCCAAGACATCTTGGAGATAACAATAGCTTAGTGATTATTAAGAATACAAGGCCTCTTTCTGTAACTGATACATCAAATTCATCACTCACATAGACACAATTTTCAGAACTCTTTCTGGTTCTAGGTTCATCCTCTTCACAAGTGTGTCTCATATAAATGGACATGCTGTATATCTTGCTGCTGTTAGAAGACAAGAAGATGCAAAAATAACATTAAAAATTACTTGCGCTTCCTTTTTGTTAACTCCTGACTTTTTGAGGCTAAACACAACATCCAAATAATAGCCCTCTCCAGGGATGCAATCAGCTGGCTACAGATGCTCATGAATAGCTATTCAGAGGCTTTCAGAAAACAAAAAGCCAATACTTTTCAGTACAATGGCCCAAGCAAAAGAGGCTTTATAGTAGCCTCTTGATTTGTTTCTAAACCACATATAATTGCAATGATGGAGGATGCCATTGTGTTGTGCATAGTAATTGTAGGACCGAGTGGCTTAGTATTTAGATCTTGCTTCCTCAAGTTCTTAAAGAGATGACTATAGCTGATGATAAGATACTATAGCAATTTAAAAAAAAAGGTTGGAGAACACAATCACGTCTCATTCACTACTGAAACTCTCCTGTACTTGCACTTGTTACGTTATAAAATCAGGAATTTCAGTGGTGTTTCTGAGACACTTAAAGAGCTTAATAGTTGACAGACTGCAAAGATGGAATGCTTAATTCTGACTTGAGTTTCTGGCATAGTTTGAAAATATTCATATGACACTGTAAGTTGTTTAGTTTGGATAATGAGAGTGCCTTAGTTTTATCCCCTTACACCATGCAGCTATTCAATCATAACTCGAGGATTTGCTAAAAGTAAATATATTATCTAAACATTTGTGCCTTATTTTTTTATATTTAAAATATAAAATACCTTATTATGGCATTCCACCTGTATTCCCTTTTTTATGAGAGAAATATGATTTGCAAAACCACCCAAAATAATGGAAGTTTTAAAAAGGAAAAATTTTAAACCCACAAGCATGGATTGTTCTCCTTTGAATAGCAGTTTTGGGTTGCTTCTTCGCTGTTCACTTTGCCTGGATTGTAGATCCAGAGGTCTATATTACTTAAGTTTATTTATTAATTATTGATTGTTGTTATCCCATCTTTATTATTGGTGACAAACCTGTTTCATTAATCTTGAAATTCAAAAATTTGTCTCTTAGGTAAAAAAGAAAAACAATCATTGTCAAAGATCCCAGAATATTTGTTTACTTTGGAAGTTGCATTTACCATTCTTTAATAAACATTTGTATTAGCAGACTTGGCACAACATACAGCTGGAGTTATGCCAAGTGCTAACACAGCTAACATAGTTCCAGTCTGTACAAGTTGTTTGCATGCTTAAAACATAATTGGTTACTGAAGAACCTGGAAGCAATATTATGCACTAATTTGCACTGAGACAAAGAAGCTAAAAAATCAGAGAGACATAGCTAATTCCATGCTTGGTTGAAAGGAAAAGTTACCCAGACAAATCAGTAAACAAATCCAAGATGTTAAGATAATTGGGATGGAGAGGTCAAAATATTCCCTCTCAGGGTACCTTTACTTTGTCCACAGTTTTAAATTTTATATTTTTAAACTTTTAAGACATCTGCAACAATCGTGTGCAGTTCTTATATTTCATCTAAGGAGTCGGTGTTTCATGCAATCCATTTAACTTTGTTAAATTAACTATAGCTTGTGTGATTAACACAATTGGCTGTGTTGCAAATTAATCAGAAAAACTGGATTTGTATAACATATGGCTACCAAAAAAATCATGGCAAATGTATGTCACACATGTCAAAATGACACAGCACAACATTTAGATGACATACCAACTTTCACCAGAACCTGACAACTATTCTTGAAAGCATACCTTGTTCTCACATACTTTGGGGGGCTGTAGAGGCTGTGTGTGAATGGGTTGTGCTCTCATGCAGCCTCCAGATTGTACTTTCATGTGACTTCTGGACCTCCAAAAATAGAACAGGGAGTGCTTTTGTATGGTTTTTGGAGGCTGCAGATGCCGCGGAAGAGTTTTCTCCAAAGCTGCTTCAAGAACGAAAGCCTTATGCCACCCAAAATTGTCTTCGGTAGGCTTCGGGGGGTGGGGGGTGGAGGGGATGTTCAACAGAAAGAGAACTCTGCCTGAAGGTAATATGATTGGACCGTATATTTTAAAAATAATATGTAAAGAATTGTTTCTCATTTATTCATGGGAGGTGGATGGTAGCAGAGTCAAGTTAGGCATTTCCCCAATTTTTGATAAGTTGAACCCAAAAGTTTTGCCGTCACTGGCTAAAATGTGGATGATTAGTTTATGGATCACCATAATTGGGAACCCAAGCTATTAGCCAGTGAAGATTAAGTGACTTATGAAAAAGTGGACTAGGCTGAGAACAATTTATCTTTGTATTACTGCCAGCACTGCACTAAGGGCAACACCCTGTGTATTTTACCACACTCGAGTATTGCAAGAATGTGTTATTCACATCCAAGTAAAGTATTTCATTTACGCCTAGGAAGAAAACAGGTATGCAAACTGACATTTCTTCTATTTCTATTAAGTTTTGGTGGGGACGGATGGTCCAGAACAAGATTATCAAGAAATTAATCGGAACATAATACAAAATGCAGTAATGCAGATTGGGACATAATACAAAATGCAGTAATACAGTTATGATGTAACATCTCAGAGATTCAAATAGGCACACGGGGAAAGAAAGAAAAAAAAAACAAGTACGGACGAAGAGATGATTGAATAGATTCCTTTCTATTACCAGGAATGTGACAAATATGGAAGCCAGTGCAGGATGATGGTTAACTAATTTGGATTGGAGATATCTGGGATCAAGACAAAAACAGAACATGGATCTTATTGAATGATTTTTAAAACCCTTTCACCTAGCTCACTAGAACACTTGCTGAGATGAACGTAGTTAGACTATCAGCCTAAGTATGACTCCTGACATATAAATGCAATAAAGAAATTATACATACATATGAATAAAAGGGAGAGACCCTTGAAACTTGTAATATTTCCTCTAGAATTCCAAAGCCTCTTTCAGGTGGCTTTTTCATCAAGTATTAGATGGAATTCACAGGCAAATTCACCTAAAACCCTTCTAGGCTCATCTTAGGCAATTTTCCTCAAGTGGATGCTCTCAAATATTTCAATCAACAATGTAAGGAAAGTCATGGCAAACTAGTGAGCCTCATTCTAATATAAACTCATTTCATGATTCTGTGTGTTGTGCTAACCCAGAAAAGAGCTAAATGGCCACATATAAGCTGCTGGCTTGGAAATGTATGTGCTTACAATATCTCTTGAATCTGATGCATTCCATATGGCTTTGGCACTTAGGCTAATAATTATGAAGGATAGAGGTAACTAGTATGAATATTCTCCGGGAAGCCTCTCTCAGAGTGGTTCAATTATTAACTTTTTCATCCAGATAGACACTTTAAAAATATTTGGAAACACTAAATTTTGGATGTGCAAGAGAAGGGATTATGGAGAGAATAAAGACACATAAACAATCACTGTGCAGAATTGTCAAACCCGTTTTCATCTGTCACTGACATCTGCAGTATCATTGCTCACTGCATTGTATTATCTCATTCATCAGGTTCTCTGAGGCTCCAGATGAAACTTTTTTTTATGTGAGTACAGATCATTAAAGAGCCTGTTTGGCTTAGTGGTTTAGGCATGAAGCTAAAAACTAGGAGACTGTGAATTCTAGTCCTACTTCAGACAAAAAACCATTTGTGTGAGGCCTAGGAAAAAAGTAAGGGGCAAACCACTTCCAAATATCTTGCTAAAACTGCAGAGACTAATCAAGAGGAGTCAAAGTTGACTCAAAAGCACAGGGGAAAAAATAATTAACTATTAGTATGAAAAACTGACAATCAGATTACATGATGGGAAAGATGCCAGATAAATAACAAGCATCAAACAAAATGATCCAAGGTGTTCACAGGTGCTTGGCATCCATAGATGCCTAAGTTCAGTCCTGACATCTCCAAGTAAGAACAAGAAAGAAAACTTTAGAATGCTTCCAATACCGCATCATATCAGGTTACCTAGTCTATTGCTCTGAGTTAGTATAAAGCACTATTTTTCATTGGGTTTTTTGCACTATGGTGAATGAATATATTGTCAGTCAAAATTGGCTTATTATAGTATGCATGATTCATGCGCTAGATGCTTATTTAGCTTTTCTTCAGAAAGAGGGGGAGAGGCTATTTAGTCATTGCTAAAAATGTTGTTCTGAATATAAATTAAGTAAATGAAATAATTCATGAAGCCCAAATGGTGAGAAACAAAAGGAGTAATCATGAGAGACTAGGAAAAGGAATGTAGGGAGTTGGCAAGGTGTGGGGAGTGTGGAGGAGGTGAGGAGGCGAAATATAATGCCAAGCCTGAAGTTGTGCAAATTGTCTTGCCTTCAATAAGACTGGGAAAAAAGGAAGAAAAATCAGAAAGAATTATGTGAGAGAATATTGCCTTAGAGAAACCAATACCAATTCTACCGTGTACAAGGAATGAGGACTTACATAAGGACTTACATTTTAATAGAGAATTATTGTTTCTTCGAAGTTTTGTTAAAAACCTGCATATCTATGCAGTTGTTCACACTGTAGATATCTCTTTAATACAATCAACCATAAAAACCAAAGTTATCTAATGCAGACTCCCCAACCATGTTATCCCAAAGCCTGGGAGAACAGGTCTTTTGTTATTTCCTAAATGACATTAGGGTGGGAGCTGTGTGAATCTCTGGGTGGACTGGATATCCTTCCAAAGTGCAGGCACTGAATTCCTGGGTCCTATTAGATGTCATTGTTTGATACATGGGAGTCAAAAGAGATCCAGCCTGCATGATTTTACTGGATGAGCAGAAACAGACTGAGATAAAATGGTCCCTCAAACAGCCAGGAGCTATGCCATGAAGGACTTTATGGGGAAGAACCAGCATCTTGAATCACCTGGAAGCTAATTGATAACCAGGTACATCAATGCTTCCTTCAAAGCCAAGTTGACTGACTACTCTGAAGGAAGCTGATACCACCTGCCAGGCAGCCTTAACTGTATTTAGGAGAACCCTAGATATAACAAGTAGCCGGTGAAAGAACATTTGTTGCACTGGCCTTGCAGCCACTGTAGCCCATTCTTCCTCATAGAGATCAGGTAATTTTAAATGGGGCCATTGGGCAGCTTTCAACATATGCAATAAAAGCTGAGAAATAAACAATTTTGTCACCTTTATTGCAACATTGTGATTCTTATATAAATGAGTTCTTACTCATGCTTAGTCTGCTTGCCACAAAGTTCTTCAGAAATAGGTCCAGAGGCTGACTAAATCATCTTTCCAAAGGATGCTCTAATGATTTTGCCTCTGTGGCTGGGTGACTCTAATATCATGTATGCAGTGCCTTTTAACTGTCTCCGTATAATGGTGCTACCTGCCAGGCTTCTCTTGGATGAACCTTCCCACAATTCAAATTGGCACATCGGTGAAAGAATTTGACATTAGGCCTGAAGCTACTTCAGTTGCCTTCTGATAGTTATGACTGCAAGCAGGAGAAAAAATACAAGAGATTTGCTGCCCTAAATTGCCTATATATAGATGTGTCATCCAAAAGTACAGTGCTAATTGGAATTCTTGTGTTAGTATAACATTTCCTTTCCTTCTAAAAATAGTATTAACTGGAGGTCTGTTATTTTTGGTCCTTGGATTAACAGTTTTTAAACCAAAAGACAAGGAGGGAAGACTGGCATAATTCTTTTGGATGGTACATTGAGTGGTAGAATAAGATTGTTTCTGCAAAAACAGGGCTAATGGAGAGCAAAATCTGGACTTCTATTTTTGTCAGGCTCCAAAATCCAAGAAAGACACATTGAAATTCTCTCACAATGAAATAAAGGAAAAGTAGTTTCCTTTATTGTTCCTCATCTACAGACAGGAACTTTGCCAAACTAAAGCAGACTATTTGCACCATAAAACATACTCTGGGAACTATTAGGGAGGAACTGTCTTCCCCCTTTTCCTCCCACACAAAAGATCTAAAGTGTGATGCTACTTACTCCTTGGGAATGCACTGGGTCCCTCCTGGGAAGCTGCACAACATTCCATCACAATTTCCCCAAATAACATACATTACCATATTTACATATTTGGAGGAGAAGACTGAAGAGCCACTGAGTGTCACAAGCAATGACTGATGAAGTTATGACCCTTGCAAGTTATGCATTTAATTCAAGGTAAATCAAAGATAATGTCAACATGATCTCAGTAAATATACTGTACAAGGACTGTCAGCCCAAAGCCAATACCTTCCAAGGACTATTAGAAAATGCAAGGGGAAGGTTAAATTGAGATGGGGTTATTGTTAATGGTGAATTACAGTGGTTCTGTGTGGTCAATTATTGAATATGAACATAGAATCCAGCGATCAATTGATTCCATCAAGATGACATAAGCCAGTGATGGCAAGCCTTTTAGGTACCAAGTGCCCAAAGTATGCATGTAGCCCCAAACTGCAAGGCATGCATGCGTGTGGCCCATGCACATGTACCCACACCCCGCGGCAGAGACCCGAAGGCCAGCTGGCCAGTGGGAGGCGTGCGCGCATGTACAGCAGAAACCCGAAACAGAGCTGGGGCGACAGCGTGCGTGCCCAGAGAGAGGGCTCTACGTGCCACCTCTGGCACTCGTGCCATAGGTTCGCCACCACTGACATAGGCTGAGTGGATATAACATACCTCAATGAAGTTTTTATGGATTTGCTAGTAGTGCCAGAATCTAGTTGCCAAGTTTCACACCTGGACATAACCATTAATCATAGATCTCCTTCATTAAATTCTCAGCAAGTCTCAGCAGAAGATTCGTGAAGGAAAAGAAGATCTGAAGAATCTCAACAAACCAATGAAGGCCTAGAAAGCCTTCGTTTAGCACAGAGAGGGAGTTGGTGACTCCAAGAATTGCAGCTGTAGATTCTGATTAAGAAGTCTCTAAAGTGAAGGCACTGGTGGCAGGAGGACTAGAAGCTTAAGTGGAACTAAAACGTGTGCCAGTAGGGAATGGCTACTTTTTGGAGTAAAGGACTACTGCTATAGCTGCGCTCTAGATCAGGGGTCTCCAGAATTCTGGGAGTTGAAGTCCCCCAGGCTTAAAGTTGCCAAGGTTGGAGACCCCTGCTCTAGATGATCTATATGATGCATAAAATAGATGCAGACATGCTGTGTAGAGGATGAAGACTCTGGAATAAACTTACCTTTTGAAAGTAAGCCAGTGCTGGAAACAATCTCTTATGGCTTCCTAGGATGGCTATCTGAACCGTTGCATTTTAGTAGAGGATAAATCACTTGGATCTGGTTGGTACAGTGCAGTGGTGAAATGTAAAATTTGTTACTACTGGTTCTGTGGGCGTGGCTTGGTGGTGGTGGGGTAATGTGACTGGGTGGCCGTGGCCAACCTTTTTTTTTTAACTTTTTTTTTACTTTTAAAAGCATTTTTTCTACAACCTCTACAACCTTTCTTAAAAGACTTTGACAATCCCAGCTGATTTTTCAGCCGAAGAAAAAATGCTTTTAAAAGTAAAAAAAAAAGCCTCTGATGGGTCCCGCAGCTCAGCTGGGCATGGTGGTGGGGGGGGGGGGGGGCAGGGAATTTTTTGCTACCGGTTTTCCGAACCACCTGCCGTCATCGCTACCGGATCAGGCAATCTGGTCTGAACTGGGAGCATTTCACCCCTGGTACAGTGTCTAGCTCTTTCCTTGTGCTGTTTGGTGATTGGCTGTCAACCTGCTTACATATTTGCAGAAGCGGGTAAAGGATCCAATGTTTTGGCAAAATAATAAAAAGAGCATTGTGCTGTGCACAGCAATCTCTATCCCTTTTATATGTGTATGCAGTGTCACAATAAAAGAAAGGAATAGCAAGCGCCTCATTTACCACCTACACTCACTCTTCTGCAGTGAAACCTGGATAATGGACTTTGATGTTCTAATAAAAAACAAGGTGGATCTAGCTTGCTTAAAATCTGCACAATTAAAAGTACCATTATTAATTGACTCTGGTCTTCAGGCTGTTTAAATGCTTGAGAAATATTATTCCCTGCTACGAATGTATCTCTGATTGGGAAAAAGCCCAAATAACAAGATGGAGTAAGATAATTTATAACAAATGTTCATTTTTATGAGATAAACAGCTGTGAAATGTTATTTCAGAGTTCCAATCTATTGCAGGCATTGCAACAGCACTGTAAAAAAGAAGGGGAAATAAGAAATATGTCTCATTGGGGAAGAGAAAGAATACAGGTAGTCCTTGACTTACAACAGTTCATTTAGTGACCGTCCAAAGTTACAACAGCACTGAAAAAAGTGACTTATGACTGTTTTTCACACTTATAACCATTGCAGCATCCCCATAAGCACATGATCAAAATTCAGATGCCTGGAAACTGACTCATATTTATGACGGTTGCACTGTCCTGGGGTCCTGTGATTTTATGATCTTATCACAAGCAAAGTCAAGGGGGAAGCCAGATTCATTTAACAGCCATGTTACTAACTTAACAACTGCAGCGATTCACTTAACAATTGTGGCATGACAAGCCGTAAAATGAGGCAAAATTCACTTAACAAATGTTTCACTTAGCAACAAAGATTTTGGGCTCAGTTGTGGTCGTAAGTTGAGGACTACCTGTATTGGTTTGAGTGGCCAAGAGTCGTCTCCTGTGATAACAGGAGAGCATTTATTATCATAATACCATTAATCATCCCATTATAATATAGGTAGTCCTTGACTTACAATCATAATTGATCCCAACATTTCTGTTCCTAAGTTGTTAAGTGAACTTTGCCCCATTTTACAACCTTACTTGTACAGTTGTTAGGTGAATCACTACAGTTGTTGAGTGAGTAACACAGTTGTTAAAGGATTCTGGCTTCCTCATTGACTTTGCTTGTCAAAAAGTCGCAAAGGTGATCACATGACTTTGGGACAGTGCAACCGTTGTAAATCTCTGTGATTGCCAAGCGCCTGAATTTTGATCCCATGAGCATGGAGATGCTGCAATGGTCATAAGGGTGAAAATGATCATATCACTTTTTTCAGTGCCATTGTAACTTTGAATGGTACCACATGAACTGTTGTAATTCAATCCAATTTATTCTGGAGAAATGCTTCTGATCATCACTTCTGCTTGAAATCCACTAAAACATTTCCCCCAAAAGGATCTATAGCCATTGCAAATTCCATCACATTCTATCTTCTATAAGGAAAGGAATTTCCATAGTCCGTGTAATTCTGGTGAAACACAAACATTACATTTTGGGAAATTGAGTTTTAATTCTCTGAATTGCAATCTGGATCTGAACATGGAATCAGATTGGATTATTTCTGGGTAGCCCACTTTTGAAAAATGTCCAGGTTCCAGATCAGGCCTTGAGATAGATTTCCTGCTCTCACTTATTCACAATAAATTGAGGTGGCTTTATGTTTTTTTTTCAATTCTAAGAAGATTGGCCATGGAAAACTACTGGCCAATTTGAATATTTGCTAGTCTAATTACAATCTCTGGGATATTTCAATATTTGATGAACAGTGCTGAGAAACTACAAGTGTTCTGGATCAATTCATGAGTCACCTTATACCTGTTCTAAAAGTCTTGGGCTTGCTGCCAAGTTGTTTATGTAGCTCTCCAAGGCTCTGGAAAGCACTTTCAGAAGACTTTGACTGGCATTTATAAAGCATTCCTTCTGCCACGATTTTAAATGAAACACCGTCCTATGGAGTTCATTCCACATTTTCAATATTGCTAGTTTAATTTTTACTTTATCTTTCATTGTGATCTGCTGAGACAACAGCTGTATAATAACTTTAATAAACAATAATATCTATTATATTAATTTGTCTGCCTACCGGAGATTATGGTTATTTGGGCACTATCGTAGCAAAAACTGAAGAAATGCTGACCTAGTTTATTGCCCTCTAGTTCTCCACAGCTTAGGGGTAGTTGTTGGGACTGAAAATTACGCAGCTGTCGATTCTCTGGTTCTGCTTCAGGATTTGTTGAAGAGTGAAGAATTTATAACTGCTAAAAAAGTACTGGTAATTATCTATGAAACATTTTTTTATTTTACATAAAATGTTTATTATATTTTATATACTTATACTATCTATTACATTTTTAAAAAAATGATTTACCATATAGGCATACAGAGAGATGAATATATTTAATCATGCAAAGCCAATGAATAGTTCTTAATGCAAAAGTCAGGTGAAATGAGTCAGTAAAACAGGTCAGTTCCTACATCCATTTTCTTCGTGCTTCATCAAAAAAGCACAACCAAGGCATAACATCAAGTCCAGGGCAGAGGTGGTATTCAGCAGGTTCTGACCAGTTCTGGAGAACCGGTAGCAGAAATTTTGAGTAGTTCGGAGAACCGGTAAATACCACCTCTGACTGGACCTGCCTCCATCTATTCTCTGCCTCCCGAGTCCCAGCTGATTGGGAGGAAACGGGGATTTTGCAGTAACCTTCCCCTGGAGTGGGGTGGGAATGGAGATTTGACAGTATCTTTCCCCTACCATGCCCACCAAGCCACGCCCACCAAGTTATGCCACCCCCACCAAGCCACGCCCACAGAACCGGTAGGACAAATTTTTGAATCCCACCACTGGCCCAGGGTGTGCATTACTACAATTGAAAGGAATAAAAGGAGTGTTAAATAGACTAATCAAATCAAATAAACCCCTCAAACTTAGTCAAATTTCATTAAAAGCTGGTCAGGTATAAAGCTTGCCTCCTTCAAGTTTCTAAGAAAACATTCTGAGTTGATTGCTCAATGTTTGAAAATCACGCTGTTTGAAAATGATATAACTTCTAATCGTGTTAACTGAAATTGGGGCAGAAATCTGGGCTTTCTTTCAAATCAAAATCTATAAATACATTATCCAATTATTTAAAGTGAGCTGCCTGAGATGAGTAAGCTTGTTTCAGTTAAGGTAACCTATATTTTGTTCACTCACTACTTATAGCTGAATTTCTAATTATTCAGTATTATTTCTGTCCAATGAAATAACATGAACATCTATTTTTCTGCAATTTTTGCATGATAAACAATGTCAGCTTTTCAAGGTCTGATAGAAAACTTTCCTGTAGATAAAGTTGTAAAATGTAGTTAGGGTATTATGACGCCTAAAAGACAAAATTGTCAGGTATAAATGCCCTACCCGTGCCAGGGACCAGCTATAGCTCAGCAGTGCAAGGGTTAACCCAGACACCCACCTGGCCAGCTCCTCCCATAGGCCCCTCCTTACCTGAATCCCCGCCCACAGGTACAAAAGGTGGGCACACTCCTCCATGTTGCTCAGATCCTAATGTAACCAAGTGATGATGTGATGAACCTGCAAATAAAAGGAGAGATATTTTACTTGAAGTCTCAAGTCTCTTTATTGGGCCTGATCCACCAATCCTTGTAACAAAATGGTAGCAGAGGATGGTTGGTAAGGCCCAGAGATCCCAAGACACAAGACAAGGACCCGTACCTACCTGCAGAATGGCGACACCCCCGAAGCAACGGGAAAGCAACCCATCGGACTCGCCAGGGAAGGCAGGAACCTCAACCCCCCCCAAAGCCTCCGCGACGGAAGAAAGGGGGGAGATCGAGAAAGGGAAAAGAGCCCACCACGACCAAGAAGAAGAGAAGCTACGACTCGACGTCCTGCAGCTGTTGAAAGAGCGAGCCGGCGACAAGAACCTCCTTGCTGACCTGCGGAGCTTCATAATCGACCGCGAGGTGGCAAGGAGCGAAGAAGGCTCGGACTCCGAACTCGAGGAGCTGGACTCGGTGAGTGGATCGCCCAAAAGAGCACTCCCAACGGCCACCGAGCCCCAAAGCCCCGCTCTAAATTTGAAACGGCGGCCATCTTTGTCCACATGGTCGGACAAGATGGCCGACCCCCAACCAATCAACAAACAGAATTCAAAATGGCCGGTGCGTGAAAAATGCCAGACCATGAGCCATGATGAAAGTGACCGGGGAGAGGGGACTGAATCCGACTCCGACCCCTGGTACACCCCCAGCGAGCGGCAAGTGGATAGGGCCATGAAGACCCTTGCTGCCGCCTTCGGCCCAGGCCTCAAAATCACTAAAGAGAAGCCGGAGAGGCCAAAACAAAAGGGAAAACGAGGAGAGGGGCAACGAAGCACCCACCCGAGAGCCACCGACGCCCGCGACAGCTCGCCAGCCCACCTTCGCACCCCAGGGACACCGCGCCTCCGATCGCCCAGGCCACACACCCCGGACCGCATGGATTGGGGCAGCTACTTACAGCCATCGCCGGAGCCCCAGCGCCGCCAGGATCTTCGTTCCGGAGAAGCAGCTGCTGGACGACGCCTTCCGGAGCACACCTGGACCCCCAAGGCCGAAGCCGAGGCCTACCCGACCGGCAGAGACCTCTACAGCGGAGCCGCGATGAACAGGTCCTTCCACAGCGACGGCGGAGCTGAAATGGACTTCGCGCATGCGCTCTTCCGCCTAGAGGAAGAAAAAAGAAAAAAATTACAAAGCGGGACTTTTAAACTACCGGCAAGCGTTCCCATGCCTTACTGCTGCTATAGGCACATAAGGAACCATGGACAACAGCCAGCAGTAAGTAATTTTACTAATAGTGCTGGGAACTTACCTGTTGACTTTCCCAAGTTGAGAATGGATGGGGGCAATATCCTAGAGTGGTCACAGCAACTCCAAGTGGTATTCCTAAAAGAGAATATGTCTCATTTTATTAATGATCCCCCAGAGAGACCATGGTCTTTAGAGCTGGATTGCATGCACCACAGGGCATTCTACCTTTTAGTTGCAAGCATATCACCCACTATTTACCACTGTATTGGACATAACCTCACTGTATCAGAAATTATAGGAAAAATGTTTGGGTTATTTTACAGTGATAGTGTGTCCACCACCACCCAAATCTCCAAAGACTTCTTTTCTGCCAGACTTAAGCCAAGAACACCCATGAGTGAGCACCTAGTGTCCTTAAGCGGTACCAGGGCAGAGCTACACCTCAGGGGAGAGGTTATTTCCGACCAGATTATGAAGAGCGTAATAATTAACTCTTTAGATCACTCATGGAATAACTTCTTGACACACTTAGATACCGTTAGCCTGGGAATGCTATCCGTGGAGAAGCTATCCAATAAGCTGATCGCAGAAGATAATCTGAGAAGGAGCCGCCCCGGCCCTCCCAGAGAACATAAGAGTGAGAAGAGAGTAGTCTTCCAAGAGAGACAACACAACATGCCAGAATGTTATATCTGCGGGTCAAGGGGACACATCAAAAGGGACTGCCCCAAGAACTATAGGGAGAGAGGCAGACCAGAGCACAGGCACAGACAAACGGAAAGGCACACATCGGAAGAAAGGTATAGGCGCAGGGACTCACCCAACCCCAGGGACAGGAGGGGGAACAGAGACAGCTCACGCGACAGCAGGACAGGGTCCTTATACGGGATAGGTGAGCGCACACACATCACATACCAAGACAAAGACACCAGCTCATGGCTCCTGGACTCGGGAGCCTCCAACCACACCACCTACAATCAGAAGCTACTCTCATCATTCAAGAGGGAGGACTTTTCGATCAAAGTCGCAGATCAAAATCAGGTTAGGGTGACAGGCAAAGGGACAGTTACATTGCCAGGCTTGGGAAAAATAGAGGGGGTGCTGCTAGTCCCGGGGATACCCCACAACATCCTAGCCGCAGTAAAACTTAGCAAGGAATCAGGGGCTGAGGTGATCTTTACAAATGGTTATGTCAAAGTTAGCAAGAATGGGGAAGATATAGGGAGAGTAACCGTCAACCAAGGGTTACCATACATAACTTTCCATGAGGATGACGCCCACAGCGTGTGCACCAGTTCAGAGGACACAGAGGGCACCGATCAGGGCAGGACTGAGGGAGAACAGGTAGATGGGAGAGAGGTAGATAGCGATGGCGACACGACACAAGAAACACGACACAACAGACACACCCAAAAGGGGCCCTCAATAGGCAAACCCATGCATGACGACTGTGCTCATCTGCTACACCGGAAGCTAGGGCACGCCAGCTTCCCCGTGGTCCAGAAAATGGCCAATTGTACCGAGGGTGTCAAAATAAAGAACTGCGAAAACTACCTCGAGTGCTCGGTGTGCAAATGTTCAAAATTAAAGGTAAAACCCAGGCCCAAGAAGTCGTTACGCGCCGCCAAACAAATATTCGACCTAGTTCACATGGACCTGGTAGGGCCCCTAAGGCCATCCATAAATTACAAGAAAAGATACTTTCTCACCATAGTAGATGACTTTAGCCGATATGGCTTCGTCTATACTTTAAGGAAAAAGGATGAGGTCTTCCAGAAATTCAAAGAGTTTTACAAAAGAGTAGAAACACAAAACAACACACAGATCAAGCAAATCATGACTGACAGAGGATCTGAGTTTCTATCTAAGGACTTCTCCCATTGGCTCAGATCCAAAGGCGTGATTCACTTTACGTCGTCCCCGTTTTCCGCCTTTCAGAACGGGGTCGCAGAACGGCGCAACTCCACGCTCCAGACGATGGTCAGGTGCGCCTTAGAGGACGCGGGCATTGGCCAGCACTTCTGGTCTGAAGCCCTGGTCTATTCCAACTACACCCTCAACAGAACATGGTCCAGTGTGATAGACAAAACACCATACGAGCTCATGTATAACAAAAAGCCACAGATAGCACACTTACATGTGTTCGGCGTGACCGCTGATGTCCACATACCCAAACAGTTACGCAAAAAAGGGGACAAGGTATCCAGAAGACTGAGGTTTATGGGATACGAGCCAGGAACCAAGGGCTTCAGGTTTGTGGATAGCAATAATAGATTCGTGATATCTAGGACAGCGACTTTCCATGAGCAGGCCAACTGGTCCAGAATACACTTAAACGAGGTACTCACCAAGCGAGAGGATAGTCCAATTGAGCAAGCTCAAGACGAAAGCGAGGCAGTGGATAGACGGGAAGGGGATAGGCCCAGGCCCAACCTCCAAGGCATCAAGGTTGAGGGATGGAAGGAGAATCACCCCAAGATAAGTGTAGACTCACTGACCCAAAGAGAGGCCAGACATCTGCATGACACTGAGCAGACGGTAGACAGACCGGTCAGGTCTACCAGAAACCAATTGCCAAGAAGACTAAATGATTACGTGATGCACGTGCACACGAATCACGTCACACCCAACTCCTACGAAGAGGTATTGAGACTACCCCAGGAAGAGAGGGCAAAGTGGGAGTTAGCCATGGCCAAAGAGCTGGACAGCCTGAGGAAGCTAGAGGTCTACACCCCAACCAAAGTCCCAGAGGGCAAGAACACAATAGGCACCCGATGGATCTTTAAGATCAAAAACTTAGAGGGTGGGCAAAGCCTATACAAAGCAAGATTAGTTGCCCAGGGGTTTGCTCAAAGGTTCCCGGAGGACTACACTGACACCTACTCGCCCACCGTAAGGACAGAGAGTGTAAAAAGCGCCTTGGTCATCGCATCTCTGCTAGGACTGGAGGTGCACCAGTTTGATGTACAGACTGCCTACTTGCACGCCAATCTAGATAAAGAGATATACATCAGAGCGCCTCACAGCAAAGAAACCAACAGGGGGGACACCTGGTTACTCCACAAGAGCCTATACGGACTGAAGCAATCGGGCAAGCGCTGGTACGAATGCTTGGTAGAGGCACTGAAGTCTATGGGGTTCACGGCGACCATAGCTGACAACTGCTTCTTCACCAGGAAGGAGGGGGACTCGCCAGAATACATCCTGGTTTACGTGGATGACATACTATATATCAGCAAGCACGAAGAGAACCGCGACACCTTCGCCAGCAGACTGAGCGAGCACTTCACCCTAAAATACCTCGGAAAGATAAACCGGTACCTGGGGGTGCAAGTCAACCAAACACCAAAAGGTTTCCAGCTGTCACAGAAAGAGAAAATAGAAGAGTTACTCCATAAGTGCAACATGGCAGACGCCAAGGGGTGTGATTCGCCCATGCAGACGGACTTCCTGAGAAACATGCATGATGAATCACCCGGATTTGAAGACAACACGCTGTACAGGTCAGTCATAGGCTCTCTCCTGTATATCACTAACTGGACAAGACCGGACATTGCTCTATCAGTTAATTTATTGTCCAGACACGTGAGCAAACCCACCACATACCACTGGGACGCGGTGAAAAGGGTGCTAAGATACCTGAAACAAAGTGCCAATGCATGCCTAACCCTAGAGCCTGAAAAATCCAACGAACCCATCCTCTCCTGCTACGCCGATGCTGACTGGGCCGGAGACACCAAAGGCCGGAAGAGCACGTCTGGATACATATTCTACTTAAATAACAGTCCGGTGCATTGGTATACAGGCAAGCAAATCTTGGTGGCAACCTCGACTACCGAAGCTGAATACATATGCCTCTCCAAGGCCGCCAACAACCTCATCTGGTTCGACGACCTACTGGCCAGCGTGTGGAAAGAACCAGCTTACCCAATAAATGTTTACGAGGATAACAAGGCCGCTATAGAAATATCCATGTCCGACGCTGTAGGGCAAAGGTCAAGGCACATAGATATAAAGTATAAGCATGTGAGACAGCTCTCCAGAATCGGTTTCATAAAGGCCATACACTGCGATACAGAAGAACAGACTGCAGACATACTCACAAAACCTCTGCAGGGCAAACAACACTCACACTTAGTTTCCAAGCTCAACATTCGCCACAGGGTACCAACCAGTCAGTCAGGCCTACAGACACAGGTCAGGCATTTAGAGGGGGATTTGTCAGGTATAAATGCCCTACCCGTGCCAGGGACCAGCTATAGCTCAGCAGTGCAAGGGTTAACCCAGACACCCACCTGGCCAGCTCCTCCCATAGGCCCCTCCTTACCTGAATCCCCGCCCACAGGTACAAAAGGTGGGCACACTCCTCCATGTTGCTCAGATCCTAATGTAACCAAGTGATGATGTGATGAACCTGCAAATAAAAGGAGAGATATTTTACTTGAAGTCTCAAGTCTCTTTATTGGGCCTGATCCACCAATCCTTGTAACAAAAATAGATTCTACAATAAGAATTACTGAAGAAATAAAAAACCCTTTAGCTACACCCCTGATCCAGTTCTCAGCCAAACGTACTACTGAGTAAAGACACATTAACACAATTTTACTAGGCTTACATATAATTTCATTTTATTCAAGCCAAAGATGAAAAATTGTAAGAGACAACTGGTGGTGGTGTTTATTAAGACCTAACATTTCAAAAGCAGTCTGAATTTTTCATGCTCTTGTTTCTCATGATGAAATGTCTGGTATTTCTATTAAAATTATAATTAATTTCAACTTTGCATCCATATGTATATTTGACATGTACTGCTTTATATTAAGTTTTTTAAAAATAGTGATTCTATTAAAGATTACAATTTACAACGATAAAGCTAATACAAATTAAAAAGAAATAAAAAGAAATGATTGGTGCAGAAGAGAAAAAAATCAGAAAAGAAAAAAATGAAAAATAAAAATATAGTAAAGAAAAAGAAATATATAAAGAAATGACTTCTTCTTCATCACAAGTATAAACAATTTTAGTACCTTATCACCTTCTCTTTACTATCTCTCATTTTTTTCCCCATATTCCATCTCTTATCTATAAACAAATCCACAAAACCTCATCATTTTAGTCCAAATGTCAGCAAAAGTCTGTTATGGCCTACCAAAGATATATCTGTTTTAACCTTGATCAAATAAACCAATTGCATAGTCTTTCTTTTATTTCTAACAATCTTGATCTTTAATTCCTTCAAATAATGTTCTAGAACTTTCTTTTCATTTGTTCTATGTCCCTTCTCACAAAATTCTTCAGACTGATAATAAGCCTATTTGTATATCCAATTAAGAAAAGATATCAGGGTTATTGTCTTGGTTTGTTTTTTGTATGTCTTTTTTTAATTATTAAGATAGCTCCCAGTTTCTTTTGTATGTCCAGTATAACATTTTTCACTCTGGCAGTGGCAGCGAGTCCTGGTTTCGTCTGCGCGCCCCCATTCCATCTGGATTCTTCCCAGCAGCAACCTCATTCCCTGCCCTACTCCCGGCGCTCACCGGCCCCGAGATCGACTGCCTACCTATAGTGCCACCACCACCGATCATGTGCATATCTATATCTCCTAATGTGTTTCTCCCCACTCCTCCATCCCGGCCCTGTATTGTCAAGCAGGGTTTCGGGCTCGACATTAGCAGTTTCACAGGAGACAAAATTTTAGTAGTGAGTCTTTCTATACACCTAAACAACATCTTCACTTTGATAGTGCCAACAATGTGGGAAAGCAACTGTGGTGCCTATGAGAATTGATGTCCCAGACTACATAACATCAGAAAATAGTGTACTGTATAAGATTCATTATATTTTTCCATACAGAAAACCACTTATGGGATCTTAAATTACCATAATACTTGTTCACTCAGCATTAAGTGTATTAGACAAGACGGGCGGGACATAAATCTAATAAATAAATAAAGTAAATAATATTTATTGCTTGAAATTTAACCTGGAAACACCAAACAAATTCTACTGTGACACAGTGGAAGTGGCTCAACAATTATGGTTCTGCATGAATGATAAAAAGAAAAGAAGGGATAGGAAATAGATTTATTTTCTTTCTTCATGGTCAATATAAAGAAAAGCCCATTTTCAGATTAATACCAGAAATCTGATATGCCGAATGACCATTCAAGATCAATGTGGGTGGTTGTTTATACCAGTTGTTATGTGCTCCCAATTATACCACAGACAGCTTCTGTTCTGCTATAAATTCAAGGTATTTATTGCAGTCTTAAATCTTTAACTGAAGTTACATAAAAGCACACTGAAGATTTAAAGCTTCCTGTTTCAGTGTAGACAGGACAGCTTACTTGTCCAAGAGTCCAGAGGAATAAATCATATGTTCAGGGAAGGCCCAAGAGCAGTCAATGTCCAGTTTACAGGTGAGCCAGTAAATCAACTCAGCATGCAAAGAGAGCTTCAGGAAAGAGGACATAATTTGCCACAAGAAGCGAGTCAATCGTTTGTCCCCTTTTGATTGCCAGATATCTACCATAATTTGCTAGGTCTATTTCTTTCTTTTGAGTTGTCAGGTTAATTTTCCTTCCTTTACCCTTTGTGGTTTGTGATGTGTCAGCTGGTGTAAGACCTTCAGTTCAGGCTCTGAGTCAGTTGGTTAAGATGCTCCCTAAACCCAATCTGTTATCATTGCCATTTTATTCATTTAATTATCAAATTTATTTGCTGCCCATCTTACGGTTCAAGTTGACTCTGAGTGATTGGCATCACTGCTCGTCTCCCTCAACTTCATCACCATCTCCAGCACTGTTCTTTTGACTGCATTCTTTGTCTTCCATGCCACTGCTACTTCCCAGGTACTGTGGCACACACAAAAAATGGCACTTTAGTGTTTCTTATTACATGTGTAGGGACAAGCCTCACTCCTCAAAATGTTGCTCCTTGTTTGGATTTCCCCTGAAGGTGGAACACCTGCTGTGGTCCTTATGAATCCAGTTTACTAACCTGAATTCAGATATTTCTGCCCCTCCTTCCTTCCATGCATTTCTTCTCATTCTTTCTAATACCGGCTGTTTCTATGAAGTAAGAAATGTGAAATCCATTGGTTAACTTAATTTGTTGAAAGGCTGTATATGATTCCAATGAATAATAAGATTCAGACATAATATATTTCATGGTCAATGCAAAGGGTGAAGAAGAGTGGCTGACTCTTTTTTTTTTTTTTTGCTAGCTTCGTAGTTCATTTATTCACAACCACCAAAGTTTGATTAAAAATGCTGGCCACACTGTTTTCACAGAACACCATTTTATTCTTTTTTTTTATATCCTCAGCACCACGATTAAATACAGCTTATATACGTAAAATTGACTGTATCTCTTTCCTCCATGAAACAAAGAAGCACAAGTATATTAATCGCCAGAAAATATGTTGAATGTACACTATTTACCTGCTTTGAGCACAGAAACTTTGAATGCAGTTATGAAGGCTAAACTGTTTCCAGAATATAGTAATTGAAAAAATGCATTCTGATCAGGGTTGATCGATTGATCTATCAAATGTATATAGCTGCCCATCTCACCAAAGGCAACTCTGATTGAGGCAAAGAAGAAATGGATAAAACCATTTTTATCAATCCACAATGATAAAAATACAAAAAAGTAGTATTAAAAGTAAATACTATAAAAACAGATACAAATCCTAGGTGAAGAGAGAACCTGTGCCTGTGCCATGAAGGTCAAACCAGCACCTTGAGTTGGACTTAGAGGAAAACTGTCAATCAATGCAACTTGTAAAGCAGTATTGTCACATGCGCTGTTTTAGGAACCGACATTAACTGCCTACACAACTGTATTCTGTACCAGTTGAAGCTTCCAGATACTCTTCTAGGGCATGTCCATGTAGAGTGCATTACAATAGTACAATCTGGAAGTGACTAGGACTGTGAACTGGGCCTACTGATCCAGTAACAGGAGCAACTGTTACACAACATGAAGCTATACAAAGGCTCTCCTAGCCACGACTGTCATCTGCGCATCAAGCAGAAATTGTGAGTCTGGGAGGACTCCCAGATTATGCATAGGGTCTGTTTGGGGTAGTAAAACCCCAGCAACAAAAATTGTAGTCTTGGACCCAGTGAGCCCTAAAATTCAGATTTTCTTTTAACCTCCACACCACCCAATTAGAGGAACAATGAAACAATTACTGAAACATTTAGGGTCATCAGCTTCAGCTAATAGATATGAAAGTTCTGTTATCTCAGCTGCAGAGGTATTTATGGGCATTTCAGCTGCTCAGAAGTTCAAAGATCACCTCATGAAGTCTACAGTAGTATTAGAAAGATATGACAAACATCTCCCACGCTCATTTTAACAGACATTTTCACTTGCACTCTTCTAAAATATACTCACTGAATTATTCTGTGAGATATACAGTCACTTATTGTTAGGAACATGTTCACTAATTGCACACATGCATTCTTACAGATATGTATTACAGAATAGTAATTCTTGCAAGATTAGATTTCCAATTAACTTGCTAAGTCTGTTCTTGTTTCATCATCTTGATGAGTGTTCACAGCTCTAATAATGATTGGACACTGTCTGAGTAACTAATGAGCAAATAAATCTCTAAGAATAATTTGGTAACCAGAGATTAAAGGTTGGTTTCTAGGTGTCACAAGTACTAAAGATCACCATGGTCTTAACAGCTTCTATTTGGAAGTTAGTCCCACTGATATCAATGGGATTTGCCTCATAGTAAGCAGGAAATAGCCAGTAATGGACATACCGGTATGTTCTATGTGAAAAATGCCAAGGGACAGTTTCTTGGGTCTAATATCTGTTGGAAAGACTAAAGATTGTAGCTTATGTTATTTAGTAACATTTAGGCTTATTAACAAATAAAGGCACTGATTTATTTTTTCAGCTAATGCTTTTCCTGAGTTGCCCTGATCTTTTTTCACTGGTTCATAGCCTCTCCTCTTACTAGTATATATCTATATGGAAAATGTATTTGGGATCATAAGATATAATGTCATTTGTTTGGTTATGACTTAGCATTGAAACCACAGTTTATGGCTTAGCACTGTATAACCCCAGCCACTGTGCTGTACTCATGAAACCACAGTTAAAGCAATGTTTGAAGTCAGCCACAGTAGAATTATCTCCCATTTTTTTCTTGTCATTCAGGTTCTTTTTCTGCAATTTTCTTAGGAACAGACATGGCTGACAAGTTAGCAGCTGTTTCCAAAGTCCATATGAAGCCCATTAATTCTCTCTACAGTATTAATTCTCTCTAAAGCAGGGGTGCCAAACTCACGTCGGCATGGCAGTGTCATGTGACATATTGGGACTTTTTTCTTCTTCACTAAACTGGGCGTGGCCAATGCGTGATGCATCTGGCTCACAGGCTGGGAGTTTAACAGCCCTGCTCTAAAGTACTAAAGTAGAGTTTAAAATAAGAATCCCTGAAGATGCTGAACAATAGTTAATTGCTGTAATATTTTAGTTAAAAAAGCCACAAGATGAAAATTTCCAGTTTCATAAAACCATTCAAATCAACTTTCCATCACTACTGTTAGTTAACTATTATGTATTGTGTGAAATCACTCTATTATTGTCATTTGTTCACTAACATGGTTAAAGAAAAATGGTTGAAAATTAAGTTGTGTTTGAAAAAAAAACTGCTAAGAAATTTCCCCAAGGGCCAAAAAAGAACCTTTGAGTTGTGGCATTATGTTCTGGAGGCCAACATAAGATTAGTTTGAACAAAACTTCTAGACCTTTAGTTACATTTCTTAGGCACGTAACTGATTGTAATTGATTTGTTGGCTTTTTTGTAAGCCTCAGAAATAGCTTTTCTGCATGTTTACTCTGATTTACTGCTACTCTGTCATTTCAAAACTTAAGTACAAAACTAAGAACTGGTCTGAGTAAATGGGTTGCAGACAGATTTCAAGTTTGTTTGACAGCAGAAATCAAATGTTTGATTTAAAAATCCCGACTTTCAGGAAGTAGATATGTTTCGGTATACTTAAATTGTCAAGAAACAAAGAAGTTACCTTGGCAAAAATGTCCAAAGATATTTGTGGACTAAAGAAAAGAATTATCCTTTGTAGTTTGAGCTACATAGAATTTCTGCTGTCTTCAAACCATTGAAACTACTGAAACTACAAACTGCTGAAATATTCAGGGCAGATTACAGATCACTTAAGGCTGTATCAGAATTTTGATTCACAGCTTTTCCTGAACATTTTGCATAGAGTTCTATTCAGTTTTCTCATGCTATGCTGATTCTCTAACCTCAGGTACTTAGCCTCATAGGCTTCTGTATGCCAAAAGTATTAAGAAAGCAGTTATTGCAAATGCATTTCACCCATATCTTTGGGTGTTCTTTGCAGTAATTTTCCTGTTTCGTTGGTGTATAGAAAAATGGAATTAAGAAGGAAATAATTCTAGGGAAAGGTTTGTTGTAAAAAAAAAAATCGGAAAATGTTTTCCCAATCCAAAGGATAAAAAATAAAAATACCAGTGTGCACAAAAAGTAAATTGGATGAATCCATTAGAACTAAAATAGAAGAAGTAACAAGACTTTCACTCTGTTAAACTGTAGTTATTTCCAAAATTGCTTTCTTCTCCCCTGAAAACAGCTCCAGACAGCATGAATTCATGATGTTGTCTCTATTTGGCAAATCATCTGATTTATTTCAGACTCAGATGAAATATTTTTGAAACTGCAGTCAGATTCACCTTTTCTTAGGATCTGTGAAGCTTATGCGCTGGTGGAAGAAAGGTATGACTATAAATCTAACAAATCCATTTCACTTCTATATCTGGTGCTGATGAACCACTTGGGGTTGGTCTTGTTTCTCTGTTCTCTAAGTAAAGGAAATATAGTATCTGGCTGCAACAGGGAGTAAACATAAAACCACTTTGGGAATAAAGCTGAGCTGTGAAAAAAGAATTGCATATGGCAAACTGACACCATCTGGTGAAAAGGCTGGAGCAGTGGGGAGTTAAGTTTTTTCTTCCAACACTTTATTACAAAGAGAAGAATTTCACAGCTGCCTATCCTTAGGATAGTAGTCAGACCAGATTGTTATTTTTAAGATATAGACCACACCTCAGCCAAAATACTTAATCACCAGACACTACGAAACTGCAAGTCGCTTTTAAACGCTCCAGAGTTTGTTCTAAACAGTGTTCTGAACACTGTTGTGGGAAAAATTAATGAAGCAGTGATACAATTTCTATGCCTTTGTTCAATTATATAAAGAATACTATTGGTATTAGCTAAAATATTAGAGCAGAGGCGGGTTTCAGCAAGTTCTGACCAGTTCTGGAGAACCGGTAGCGGAAATTTTGAGTAGTTCAGAGAACTGGTAGTAAAAATTCTGCCTGGCCCTGCCCCCATCTATTCTCTGTCTCCCAAGTCCCAGCTGATTGGGAGGAAATGGGGATTTTGCAGTAACCTGCCACATCCACCAAGCCATGCCATGCCACGCCCACGAAGCCACGCTCACAGAACCGGTAGTAAAAAAAATTGAAACCCCCCACTGTATTGGAGATTAAGTAAGTGTAGTAAGTGTGGTTCTGTTTATATGTTATTACAGTTGGAGGTTAAGAGATGACTAACTTAAACACCATTGTCTGAAAAAACTACCAAGACTTTAATCCTGCAAATTATCTGAATAAATCATATTGCACTTCCAGTATGTCTCAATCCATCTCTTGTCTAAATTCTGATCAGCCAAGAATTTAAGAACTCACATTACAGGTAGTCCTTGACCTATGACCACAATTGAGCCCAAAATTTATATTGCTAAGTGAGACATTTGTTATGTGAGTTTTGCTCCATTTTACAACCTTTCGTCACAGTTCTTGTGACAAGTATCACTGAAGCTGTTAATTTAGTAACATGGTTGTTATGTGAATCTGGCTTTCCCATTAACTTGGCTTAGTTAGAAGGTCAGAAAAGGGGATCACATGACCCTGGGACATTGCAAATGTCATAAATATGAGTCAGTTGCCATAGGTCTGAATTTTGATCATGTGACCATGGGGCTGCTGCAATGGTCATAAGTGTGAAAAATGATCATAAATCCCTTTTCTCAGTCCTGTTGTAACTTTGAGCAGTCACTAAATGAACTGTTATAAATTGAGGATTACTTGTACACGCATGGCAAAAAAAGAGGAAACTAACAATAGCTTGAAAACCTTTGTCAGCAGGGTGTTTTCTCTATCAGAAGAATAGCATTTTGAAAGGTCAGCTATTTATGAATAAATACCTGATTTTTAAAAATAGCAAACATAATACAGGATCTCTATTTCTGAGTCAATTATAACTTACTGTTTGGCGAAGATACATAAAAGCCAGTGTGTGTGCACTACTACTTTAAAAAGAAACAGGATTTGACTTGAGAATGTAAAAGAAAAAATGCTTGCTGGCAGAGGTCCAAGCTTAGTCAACTGTTCTGTGTGAAATACTTTTCTGCAGATATGTTTAAGCTGTACAAACTGCCAGATTTTGCAGCTGAATATTATCCTGACTTGCTCAATCTTGTCTTCTCCATAAATCAAAAATAATTAAATGCAGATGAAACACAAGTGATGTTTCTGAATTTGCATAGTGTTCTGTTACATAATAGAGTTATCCAGAATGATTTGTCCTGTCTGAAAGATTTGATTTCAGAATTTGCAGTGGGCACATAACTCCTCGGCACTTATTTGCACAAACTCCCCAGTTAAACTCAGCATCATATACAGATCAAGTTGGGAAATTCTTGAACTACAATTTCTAGAATAAGACCAGTTAAGTGTACCCTATTTAATAGTAATTAGTATTATTGGTTTTCAATCTGGGTATATGCAATGATAGTGCTTAATTAAATAAGTATAAATTAATTAAATATTTACTTCAAAATAAGGATATGATAATACCTTAAGAGTATTTTGTCTCATATGTGGCTGTGCCTGGCTAATCTTGGAACCTAAGCAGAGCCAGGGTAGAAGACCAAAACTGTAGATCAGAGTGAAAAGTATCCCAGAAAAGGGCATGGCATATGCACATTTGCAAGAAATCTACACACAGAAGGTGTGTCCACAGAGTCATCAGACGCTGTGTTTGACTTGAGGATGCCTCTATCTGCTAAGAAAATATTAATCTTAAAAGCATATTTGAAAGAGCTTTCACATACAGTACAAAACAATGTCCCCCAACCTTTTGGGCACCAGGGACCAGTTCCATGGAGAGAGGTTTTTCTGTGGATGGGGGGGGGGGAGCACGTGGTTTTGGATGCTGCCTCCTGCATCCCGCAAATGGGGCTTCGCTTGTTTGCGTGGCCCAGTTTCTGGCATGCCACAGCCCGTGTCGGTTCACAGACCGGGAGTTGGGGACCCCGGGTATAAAATACAATCTTTTAGATGTACAGTACATTTATATAATTTTTGAACAATTGTGGAGCAATGGATGTTACTGGAAAGAAATCTCACTGGCCTTGATTACACATCAGTAAAGACAGGATTCTTAAATACTATTTTACTGAACAAGCGAGCTTGCTTCACACAGAATGCTAAACCAGAATGGATAGAATGGATGTAAAATGCTGATCTGGGAAGTAATTATTGTTTTGGGTTTGCTTTGGATTAAATTTAAAAGAGCTGTTATGGCAGATGGACTTTATGGTATAATCCAGTTGATTTAAGTAAAAATTGTGCAAACATGAGAGTAATAGGTAGAACCTGTGAGGATTAAATTTTCAGGCATTGCTACTAGCTACTTCAGAAGAGTGGTGCTCTTTGGACAAGATCCCAGTTAATTGTTTAGCTATGAGCAGTTCTTGCACCACCAACAGAATGATTTACAGTGCAATTTCCTGCATGCTGAATGAATGTATGTTTTCATTTACTCAGATGTATATAAATATTTGTATGTGTTTTGGAAATACACTTGTGTGCAAGAGTGCAAGTGGTCAGTCTACAGCAGTCAACTCCCAAAAGTGGAATCTGTCAACCTTTCTCTGTTATATAGAAATATTGCTCTAAAGCAGAGCTTCTTGTCAAAAAGAAATCAGATCAAGAATATATTCTGAACTGTTATTAAAAATGTGCATTTGATATGTAATGCATAATTTTATTTATAATTACGTGCTTATTTATAATTATCCACACTTTTAAAGGTTTGCAAATCTTTTTAAAGTAACCGGTTCTCTAAAATTAAGACTTTAAAGGATTTTGTAGTATTGTCTGATTTTAATTGTTAATTTACTTTTTTAAAACAATGCTTATTACATTTTTGTGGTCCCAAATTCTTATTTTATGGCCATCCAAAAGAGCACATAGGACTCTAATATTGTTTTCAATTATCTGGGAGTAAACCTCATTACGTTTGCTAAATATTACTTCTGCAAAGGCACTAATTAAATTTCCTATCCATCTCCACATTTTGCTAAGCTACCAACTATTTTAGCCAGCACAATTTAGCAAAATGTGAATTGTCACATCTGGCCTATACAGGGTTTGGGGTTTTTTTTAAAAAAAAATCTTTATTTTTTGGGGGTGGGGAAGTGGGAGGGAATTAGTGTTCTTCAGTCAGTGTTGATTCTAGGCAATTGCCCAGACAAGTCCCTGCAGTTTCCTTGGCAAGATTTTTCGGAAGTGGTTTGCCACTGCTGCTTCTGTGGCTAAGAGAGCAGGTTTGATCCAGGTTTCTCAGCTGTCTTTAAAACTCAAATCTCCCAGTTTCTAGCCTGATGCCTGAACCACTACACTAAACTGATTTTCTTTCTACGATTGTCAGAGATTAATATTGTTGTCGTTGTTCAGTGATTAAGTTGTGTCTGACTCTTTGTGGCCCAATAAACCATAGTATGCTAGGCTCCCCTCTCCTCCAAATTCATGTTCATTTCATCGATGACACTATCTAGCCATCTCATCCTCTACTGTCCCTTCTCCTTTTGCCTTCAATCCTTCGCAACATCTGGGTCTTTTCCAATGAGTCCTCTCTCCTCATTTGATGGCCGAAGTATTTGAACTTCAGCTCCAGTATCTGTCCTTCCAAAGGACAGTCAGGATTGATTTTCTTTACAATAGACTGATTTGATCTCTTTGCAGTCCAAGGGACTCTCAAGAGTCTTCCCCAACACCACAATTCAAAAGCATCAATTCTTCAGCGCTCAGCCTCCCATATGGTCCAGCTCTCACAGCCATACATTACTGCTGGGAAAACCATAGCAGATTCATGTAATACTAATTTTTGTTTTATTAAAATTAAATTTAGCTCTGCTCAAATTCTGCAGATTCAGATCCCTTCAGGCACAAGACAATCTAATGCATTATTATTGAAAGTATCTTTTTTATTATTGTATGGCTGTGGCTAAACAGCTATTGATGGGAAAGGCTCTCCATCTTTTCTCTGATGTCAAAAGAGAAGAAAAACTCTAGAAAACCTAGCTTGTGCTTAGCTGTGTCATGTACACATTGCCTAAGAGAATATGAATGCATCATATTTGCATACATTCGTTTATATCATAGATGTCAAACTCACAGTATCACATTGTCGTCACGTGATATTTTGCGATGTTTTCCCCCCTTCGCGGAGCTTGGGTGGGTGTGGCCTGCATGTGATGCATCTGGCCCATGAGCCACCAGTTTGACATCCCTGGTTTATATCAATATTATAATTTAAATAGGTAACCTACAGAACCACCTTCGTCCCATTATATCAGCCTGTATCACTTGTTCAGGCAGGGAGGGTATGCTACAGAATTTTGATTGGTGGGGTCTAGGAAGACAGTCTTCTCTGCCACTGCCCCTGCATTGTAGGACATCCTGCCCTCAGAGATGAGGCAGGCCCCCGCTCTCTTGGATGTCCGCAAAGGGGTCAAAATTTGGTTGTGCGGCCTTGCATGGAGAACACAGAGGCCCATACAACCATGGAGCTGGCTGGCTCCATGAGAACTTCCCTGCCTAACCCTTGACTTCAGACCACAACTGAACCCATTATTTCTCCTGCTAAATGAGACAAGTGAGTTTTGCCCCATTTTAAAACCTTTCTTGCCACAGTTATTAAGTGAATCACTGCAGTTGTTAAGTTAGTAATATGATTGTTAAGTAAATCTGGCTTCCCCATTGACTTTGCTTGTCAGAAGGTCCCAAAAAATGAACCCAGAACACATGAACCCGGAACACTGCAACTGTCATAAATATGAGTCAGTTGCCAAGCGTCTGAATTTGGATCACATGACCATGGGGATGCTGCAACGGCCATAAGTGTCAAAACCGCTCATAAGTCACTTATTTCAATGCTGTGGTAACTTTGAATGGTCACTAAATGAACTGTTCTAAATGGAGGACTACATGTACACACATGGCAAAAAAAAAAAAAAAAAAAAGGAAACTACCAATAGGTTGAAAACCTTTGATTAGCAGGGTGTTTTTTTCTACCAGAAGAAAAGCATTTTTAAAGGTTAGCTATTTATGAATAAATACCTGATTTTTAAAAATAGCAAACATAATATAGGATCTCTATTTTTGAGTCAATTATAACTTACTTGTTGGAGAAGATACATAACAGCCAGTGTGTGCACTACCACTTTAAAAAGAAACAGGATTTGACTTGAGAATGTAAAAGAAAAAATGCTTGCTGGCAGAGACCCAAGCTTAGTCAACTGTTCTGTGTGAAATACTTTGCTGCAGATACGTTTAAGCTGTACAAACTGCAACGGTCATAAATGTGAAAAATGCTCATAAATCACTGATTTCAATGTTGTGTTAACTTCGATGGTCTAAATGAACTGTTATAAGTCAAGAACTACCTATACTCATAGTTAGTTCAAAAGCACTGTCCAAGGTGGCCCATTTGAAACTTGGCAGATTTTGGCTTTACGTTTTTCCTGTGGGAAGCAACAGCTACTCTGAATCTTTTTATGGGTTTAAACAGTACTTACTGTTCATTTACTGCATCTTTTATTCAGGGATGAAATCCAGCAGATTCTGACAGGTTCTGGAGAACAAGTAGCAGAAATTTTGAGCAGTTCGGAGAACCGGCAAATACTACTTCTGGCTGGTCTCAGAGTGGGGTGGGAATTGAGATTTTGCAATATCCTTCGCCTGCCACACCCACCAAACCACACCACGCCCACCAAGTCATGCCCACAGAACCGGTAGTAAAAAAATTTGGATTTCACCACTGCTTTTATTGTATTCTAATCTAATAAAGCAGAAAACGCACTCCATGCAGAAGAGTTGAACTTTCCACAAGCAGGAATCTGTGACCAAGAATCTATGCCATTTCCTTTCTTTGAGAGAAGTCTGTTCAAAGTAAGGCAAGAAGAGACGGGAAGAAACTGAGAGGGGAATTAAACTTCAATTCTCCTATCATTTGGGAAAAGAGAAGTATGAAGCATATATATATTTTTTATCAGCGTATGGCCATTTCTACTTCTAATAATTTATAGGATCTTGCTGTATCATCCAACCATTGATATCAGTAATGAAGAGAAACTTTCTATCGCCACAGAGCAGCCCAGGTGAGTCTATAAGAAGCTATAGATCAGTCATAAGGGGAGGTTTATTTCATTCTGCCCTTCTTCCGTTAATGTGAAAGTCCAGTAGAGGTGATGGGATCTCAATGAACTAATAAATATGTTCTGAAACAGCAGATATCCTGTAGGCTGGATGCATGAAAAGTGGGGCCAGTTCCAGTTAGCTACACTCTAAGCTGGTTTAATAATCTAGTTACTTATGTATTTAGCCAAGAAAATAAATAAACAGATCATCGATCATACCAATAAGAATTTCATATCAGGCATAAATGTCCAGGCTCAAATTTTCTTACTTTGGACACATGCAAAGACCTAGTTTATTTTAGAGACGGCTGTAATTCTAGGAAAAAATGGAAGAAAAAAATATCACTGAGTGGGTGGACTCAGTTACAGTGGCAATGAGTTTACTGTTGGAACACCATAAAATCAAATCAGAGACAGATCACTACAGAGAAAATATATATCGTTGAGAAGATCTGGAACCAACTTGATGGTAATCAATTTATTAATTTATATGGCATAAAAAATGGCATAACTCATAGAAGTTTACAAGTATATGAAACGCAACATAGTGTTCCCTCCAATGAACCAGAGGTTTTATCAAAATGACAAAATGTGCATTATGATGTTACAATGTCTTTCCCTTATGTGCTTGTGTATGATATCTCAATGCAATATGAAAGAGTGAAGTTACTTATTTCAGTTCCATAATACAGTTGAGTAATAGGAAATAGGATTACAGTTGAGTAATAGGAAAATGTATTTTTATTAAATGGAAAGGTACAGGTAGTCCTCAATTTATGACCACGATGGAGCCCAACATTTCTGTTATTAAGTGAGACATCTGTTAAGTGGGTTTTGCCCTATTTTAGGCCTTTCATGCCACAGTTGTTAAGTGAATCACTCCAGTTTAGAAAAGTTTAAAAAAGGGCAAAACCCATTTAACAAATGTCTCACTTAATAACAGAAATTTTGGGCTTCATTGTGGTCGTAAGTACCCCAGTTGTTAAGTGAATCTGGCTTCCCCATTGACTTTGCTTGTCAGAAGTTGCAAAAGGAAATCACATGTCCTTGGGACACAGCAACGGTCATAAGTATGAACCAGTTGCCAAGCATCTGGGGATGCTGCATAGGCCAGAGCTGTGAAAAATGGTCACAAGTCACTTTTTTCAGTGCCGTTGTAATTTTGAACGGCCACTAAATGAACTTGTATGTCGAGGACTACCTGGTAGATTTTCCGGTAGATTAGGATGTTTTTTTAAAATAATAGAGCGTACATTATTATAGATCAAAGCCATGACCTGGCTCTATTAAATTTTTAAAGTAGTAATAATAGTATATGTATACCAGAGCTGTCAAAGGATCACTGCTTGTGAGAACTCGCTTCGTGATAGGTGATGAAAATGGAACTTCTGCAAACGCCTACAAGTATTGCATTAAAACGCCTATTTTAAAAATGCCACTTCTGATTTTAAAAAAATTAAAGGGGGTATTTATGTGATTTGAAAGTCCCACTATATTTCAATCCCTGCCTCAATATTTGCCCCTATTAAAAGAAAGAAAAAAATCATTTACGTTAAGCCCACATGGGATCTTCATATATTTGGAGTTCCGTGCGCTGAATTGAACCCTCATAGTTGGTTCTTTTGATGTCTGCTCAAAGAGGCAGGAAAAGAAACCCTGAAAGCTGCGGTTGTGTGAAAAGGACCCATCTGCACTGCTCTCCTTCCCTAAATGACCAGATCACGAAAAGTCCGACTGGGGAAAACGAGGTCATTGCTTGGGAGGGAATGGAATTTCCGCTCTTCGCTGGCCACGCCCCAACCCCTAGCAGGGGGCGGGGACTACTACTAGGATGGGCGTAATGGGGCAACCGCACAGGTAAACGCATTGCCCAATCAGAGGCCCTGTAAGGAAACGGGTTAGGCGGACAACGCGCACTTTTATTTAAAGCGACACCACGTCTTACTAGAAAAGAGCAGGGCCACGCCTTCTCCATTCCGCTTGCGCCAATCAGCCTCCGAGGGATCGCTGTCTCCCGAGCGTGCCTGTGTTTGGAGCCAGGGGAACGTCGGCGGCGGCGGCGGGCGCTGCTTCGCGAAAGGGAGGGGCTACCTGACAGGAGCGGCGGCGCGAGGGCAGCCGGCGCCGAGCCAATTGCGACACGAGAGGCACCGGCGGGCGGGTCGGACGGCTGCGCTTGACGAGGGATTGGGGAGGTGGTGTTGGGTGTGGGGGGGGGCGGCGGGAGGATGGGGCGCCCGAGCGCCGGCGAGGCAGCGCCCTGAGAGGTGGCCGGGCCGGGCTCGGTCTCCTAGCGGCGAGAGGACGGGGGGAACGCCGCCGCCGCTGGGAAGAACCGGGAGGAAAGAGCGGAGGACCGAGGCGGGAAGGATGGCGACGATGTCTCTTCAGTCCGCAGCCGCCGCCTCCTCTTCAGAGACTCGGAAGTTCACGCGGGCGCTCAGCAAGCCGGGCACAGCCGCCGAGTTGCGGCAAAGCGTCTCCGAAGTGGTGCGGGGTTCGGTTCTTGTGGTGAGTGGCGGCGGAACCCGGGAAGGTCCCTGGAGCGAAGCGGGTGGTTTTCTTACCTCCGGTGGGTTTTGCGCCCCTCCTCCCTCGCTTGCTTGGGACGGGGATGGGCGGGGTGGGGGGGAAGGACAGCAGCCACCCCCGAGTTGCTCATCCCAGCCCTGTCCCGTTTGGAGAAGGGTGGCCAGACCCTCCGACCTCCTCGCGGGTCTGTCTGAAAGCGGGCAAGGTTCACCCGTATACCGCCCCGTCGGTGCCCCTGTTTGTTCCCTTCAGACGTGTCTCCACGCGTCTCTGTCCGGGGAAGCGTGTCTAAGCATCGCTCTACCAGGAAGGAGGAAAGGCACAGCCAAGGCGCTCAGTTTGGATCTCGCTTCTCCCCGTCCCGACGAATGGCAAGATCCCTTTTCGAACCGAGTCGCCGTGCTGGAATTCCCAAATGCTGGTTCGGGTAGCGGGGAAAATAAAAATAAAAAACTCCGCTCGGGGGAGATGAGCTAGCACCGCCTTGCTTCCGGCTCGGTTTTCCCCACCTTTGGTTTGTCTTTTTCCCTCCCGATCAGCGGAGACCTGCTTCCCGTTCTCCGAATCCGTCTGTTTCCCGTTCGCTGCTTCGAAATACTGAATACACAGGAACGGGAAGGAGGGGAGGGGAAAGGGGGGGGTGATCCCTTCCCATCTGCAGCAGCTGGCTCCAGACGTTCGGGTTTTCCCTTTTCTGTAAAAACTTCCGTCCATTCACAAGGAGACCCGCCTTCGTTTCCTTCCCGCGATATCTATGAATGAATGAGTGGTTGGAAAAGTTGGGAGGGAAGAGGATTCCAGGAGCTTAGGGGCAGGGGGAAAAAAAAGGTATCTGTCACAAAAACACCTTCAGCGGTTGCTTTGGAAAAATAATAAGAAAGCACTAAATCTTTTAAGTTTTAAGCTTCTATGCTCAGAATAGAATAGGAATAGAATGAAAGAGAAATAGAAATGTTTATTGGCAAAGTGTGATAAGACACACAAGGAATTTGTCTCCAGGGCACCAGCTCGCAGTGTATATATAAACAGCAAGTAATAGGTCATAGTTACAATCATTAATCATAAGTTACAAACAACAATTGATAAATCATAAGAAACCAGTAGGAGAAGATAGTATTTATTTATTATTTATTTATTACATGTATTTTATATGCCGCCATTCTCCCGAAGGACTCAGGGCGGTGAACACAAGTTAAGAAACAAGTACAATAAAATCTCATTTTAATCCAAATAATTAATTAATAGTAAATAATAAAACCCGGAATCAGAGTCAGCCTATTTATTTGAACAGCCAAGTCTTCAAGTCCCGACGTACAATAGGAAAGATGACAAGATGAAAAATAGGAGGGGATATCCAACCTAGTGTTGTATTTTCTCTTTAATCCAATTTTTTTTTTTTACTGTTTCTTCTCTGTTTTATTTTTATTTTGTTACCAACTGAAATGTTTCATGGATCTTTTGTAACAAGGTTAGAGGTTTTAGACGATTTGTCTTTAAAAAGTTGGCAGGACCAGAAGAAAGAAGCTGGTAGAATGATGGCAAATGTGAGAGTGAAATCTTGATACATTAACATGTCAGTTTAAATCAAGCAATTCAAACAGAGTTAGTGTTTTATTCTTTTTCTGTGGGAATGAGTATGTATTGTAAGTAGGCTGTCCTGAGACTGCAGGTTATAGATCTTTGACATACAAGAAATTAAATACCATTCTGACAGCTTTGATTGTCTCCAGCTCTTTTTCCTACAATGTGATGATGTTCAAAGAGCTGCTTTCTCATTTTCACCCATATACGTTAAGGATAAATCTGTATCTAGAGTAAATACATGGAGACTGTGAGTTTTTGTCTTGCCTTAGGCACAAAGCCAACTAGGTGACCTTGGGCCAGTCACTGTCCCTCAGCTCTGGGAAGCAGGCAGTGGCATACCACTTCCAAAATCTTGCCAAGAAAACTTGTCCAGGTACTTGTCCAGGTACTTGCCAGAAATCAAAGGCACACATAGAAAAGTACAATACAGTAGAAGCTATTCATGATTGGGTAAATCACAGAATTTGATGGTGATATTAAAGAATCTTATGAATGAAGGCAAATGTACATGTCCCAGAATAAAGAATCTTACTCCCTTGTGATGAGTGGTGAAAGAAACCATGAACACTTGATATAGTTCTAGCCCTTAAAAATAGAAATTTAATTTCTTTGAATTTTGGAGACTGTTAATTCTAGTCTTTCTTTAGGCATGGAAGGTAGCTCGGTGACTTTAGAGAAAATAAGAGTGTCTCTATCTCTCATCCCAACCCACTCACTTGATGTGGGGGCAAATAGAAGGAAGCATTATGTACTCAATAACAGATGACACTGACTTTATAGTTCATAATTTTAACTCAAGATAGGATATAAATCAAATAGTTTTCAGCTCATTAGGTAATTTCTATATGTAGTAATTCAGGTATGATAGGCATTGCTGCAGATATATTAAAGATAAATGAATAATTTTCTAATAGAGACTGCAGACTTGGAATAATTTTATTAAGAGTACTTAAGGACAGATATATTACATGATTGTGTTTTTGATTATTGCAAGTTGCAGGTTATTTTATATTGTCTCTTCCTTCTCTTGGTAAAAAGTTCAAATTATGCAGCACTGGTTCCTTCAAAATGTTTTAGGATTAAATCTCTTATGGATCTTAGTGCTGATAGGGTTGGTCATACTGGTTTCAACCTTTGTAGGTTGAGAGTAACCTAATCAGTAATGATTTGGTTGTATATTTCTATTACACTGATATAGTTTAGCATTGTTTGCATCTTGGCTAAGTGTCTATATGTTGTGTGTATTTCCACTTGGTGGGACTCACATAGTGGTATTGTCTTTTACAGTCTCCAGATTAGAAATCCTATCTTGCAGACAAGAATGTGAGTATGCTTGGAACAGGAAGGAAGGAAAAATGCATTTCTATAAAATTTAGAGAAACTAAAAGGGTGTAACAGAGCTAAATGGAGATGGTCTGATCTTGTGAAGTTGATGAATATATTCAAGAAAGTAAAGATGTAGGTTTAATTAGGAATGATTGGTGACTATTGCTTGCCATTTGTCATACTAGAAGAATGAATTTTGGTTAAAACTATAACATTCTGCATAAAAGTGATCTGAGGAAACTTACTTTGCTAAGTAACATGAATAAATAGGAATGAGTAGAGAGAGTTACAAAAAGCAATTAAGTGATTTGGCAATGCAAGGATGAATGTGAATTTGTGAGTGTTTGATGAATCTTTAGGAAAAGTCTTATTCTAAATGCATGATTTAAGATAATTCCATTCATGCTTACACATGGAAAAGAAATGAATAGAAAACCATGGCTAAGAGAAATAGTGGTAGAGCAATGATTCATGATTCTGAAGGTAGATTATAGTATCAAAAATAGATCTTGATGAAAAATAGGTGTGTAAGAAAAATAGCATTTTTTCTTTATGAAAAATTATTACAAGATAGATTAGTTTCCCAGTTGAAAAAAATGGAAAGTTATCCCAAGGAAAGAAGGCATAAAACAGAACAGAATTACGTTTCAGAGTACCACATAAAAGTATATGGAGTTGTGATAAAGTGGAATATGAAAAATAATGCTTCATGGAATGACTAAGTGAAAGAGACTGTGAATTAAAAAATGCATTTAAAGTATAATTGATGCACAAATCTAGAATGTAGAGAGGGAAGATAGTTGTAGAAGATATCAAGAGAGAACAAAAAAGTAGTAGAGGGAATACACAACAAGTTCCATAAAAGTTTGTTTTGGAAATGAGAAAAAAATAAGGAGCCTCCAGCAGCATTACTGGATCAAATTATCTGAGATGAAAATGAAGTCAGAAGTTGCCAGAAGGAATATATATGTGATTTGCATAGAAATGTTAGTGGAATTGAAGAGCAGGTTTGAAGACAATGCTAGAAATGTTAGCATCCATGAGAAAAATAATGAAGTCATAAATCCTATGCAAATGTTGTAAAATGGTAAGACTGCAGCTATAACCGAAAACATATTAAAATATGGCTGTTTTTTGCTTACGGAATGACTCTGCTTATCATATGTTTAGATCTGTACATTATGATAGAAGACTTGTACTTGGGGTTATCTTGGTTTAGGGTAAGCAATACAAGTAGAGATTGCATTTTTTATATTTTATCCAAATAAATTCTTAAGAATTGTTATTATTGTTCTATTACATTAAGATCAAGATTTTTTGCTGTGCCAGGGAAAAGTCTTATTAAAGGGGTATAGGAGGTATCAGTAAGCAGAATGTTGGAAGTGTTTAGCTTTGAGTTGGGCAAGATATGTGCAGATCAGATTCTTGTTCTTTGGAGATCACTGAAAATTGTATAAATTTGAAAAAGAAATCTATTATATATTTATTGATTGTGGAAAGCATATGATAAAGTAAATAGGATTGAATTATGGATATGTTTAGTGAATATTTGAAGGTTGGTTCCTGAGTGCAACACAAGGAGTATGATTTTGAGGTAGAACTGATGTTATTGAGTGCCTAGCAAATGTGTTGAACATGGAATAAAACAAAAAAAAATATTATTTACCTGATTGTTTAATATTTTTAGATTACATATATGCACCATGCTTATAAAAACATTAGATTTTGTTGGTTGAAGACATGGGAATATATAGAGTGTGTGGGGGGGAGTGTTAATATTTTTGGCTTAACAAAATTATTTACAGCATATAGTAGACTGTATGGATATAGTGAAGATCAAATGCTGGTAAAAAGATAGGCAATATGCGGTTTCTTGCAAGAAATGAATCTTGACAGATGGAAAAATGGCTGTGTATAGAGTGTGCTTCTGCCCACTTCATTACATGGAAGTAAAAGTTGGGTCTGTGAAGAGAAACTTAAAAGTTCAATGTGATGGGTTATTTAAGAGGTTTGTGTGATAAAAGCTGATCCTCATATCCTATCCCAAGACATTTCATAGTTATTTCATCTTCCTAATTGGTTTAAGGACTGTTTTGTTTTAGAGGAAAAGTTAAATATGTTAATTTCCCTCCATCCTCAAATCATTAACAGTCAGCCTATTTAATACTTGTTCAAAACTTCATAGATGACTTTTCATCAGAGTGAATGATACAGGCCTGCTGAGCAAGTAAAACAAATAATTATACTCTGCTGTGTCAGAGGTATTATGCACACCCAGAGTTTTTAACCATCTATTCTAGAAGTAACACTATACAGTAGCCCTTTCACCTTTTTTCCTGGCCATTATATTTTTCTTTATCAAATGTGGAGCCAGCAAGACACCCAGCATATTAGATTTATTCATTCAGAAATCAGGGCATTGCTAACCAATATTCTAGTCTTCTGTTGCTTAATTTTATCTTACCATGTCTTCTGTCTCTAAATAATTTAAGCTATCATCAACCTTGAAAATTTGGAAGTATCAATGTAGTGGTTGTGTTAATTTGTTGCTGGTTGTCTTAAGTTTTGCCTCAACTGCCAATTATATATGCATTACTTGTATTGTTATATATTGATTTATGGTGCTTTTAACTGCTAGCTTCCCAGAGTTATGAATTTGAGTTGGGTGGCCATGTATATATTAAAACAATAAATAAATATTGGTAGTGTAACCCAAATCATCATGAAAGGAAATCTAACTATTTTAAGTCTAAAAACAGAAAATTTATAAAAGGCAATAAATTATAGTGTTATCAGCTAAGGAAACTGGACCTAGAAATATGGGGATAAGGGCCTATAGTACATCCATGATACAAAGTTATGGTATTAAATCTGAAACAAGCCACAGCCTTTCCAATAAAAAGTATAAGGGTATTTTGATATTGCCAACACATGGTTAATCAGAAACAGACTTATAGCTTTTTAAATTAAATAATTTTTGAACATTCATGATTATAAATTTTCATTTTGCTCAAAGAATGCCTAAATTTCATATTTTATTGTTGAAAAATGAAATTAGTTATAGATGCTTTTATCTTGCCTCCTTCAAGTAACAGAATAATCTTCGGAATTAAAAAAATAATAATTGCCACAATTGCTCTCCCAGTCTCTCCAAGTATTTTTAGAATAAAGATGGAATTATATTTAACAATGATTTGATAAGTCATAGAGAATTTTGAATCACAGAAAGGAAATTAAAGGTATAAAATTTGCTACAAATGATTTTCAAACTATCCTGAATTCCTTGATCTGTATGGACTTCAAAATTTATACCACGCTAGTGGACAGTTAAAACAAACAAACAAAAGAAAACAAATTCTCTTCTACAATACTTGGAAGGCCCTCCATAAAAGTGTAGGAAATCCTTAAAGTTATATGAGAATATGGACAAATAGGTAGATTGTCTTTTAGTGATATTTACTGCTTCATAAAACATAAAGCCATTTTTTGGTTTGGTTTATTATGTTGCTAAACTTACAAAAGCAGGTTAGAGACCATAACCACAAATAGGTTACTATTAATTAAATAATTACGTAACATTGACTGTAGACCAATAATTAATTTATGCTTAAAGAGATGAGTTCCCAGGACCATGAGAGAAATGCTTTGCCTTCTTCGATGTTTTTTCAACTTTCCAATCTGCAACCCAGGTATCCTATCCAAATACTAACAAGCCTGCCCTTGTTCAGGCTTCCAAGCTAAGTGTAGCCACTTCCTGAAGCACTTGTTTGTGTAAATGTTCAAATTAATAGCAATAGCACTTAGAGTTATATACCACACCATGGTGCTTTTCAGCCTCTCTAAGCAGTTGACAGCATATTGCTCCCATCTGGGTTCTCATTTTATTGACCTTGAAAGGATGGAAGATTGAAGATTGAGTCAACCTTGAACTGGTCAAAATCAAACTCCTGGCAATCGGCAGAATTATCCTGCAATACTGCATTCTAGCCACTGTGCCATCATGGCTCTTATAATTCACATCAGACAGATGCTTGTCAACCTTCTACATGAATATAGGTGAGTAATGTGGGTTGTGGATTCTATTAAAAATTGCTGTTGGTGCTAGGAAATATTTTTTCCAAGATTTTAGTTGGAACATGTCTATTATCCTATGCTCTACACTGTGAAATAATAATGAATGGGCCTTAAATCTTTGTCTCATCCTTTCAAATAATTGAGTACTCTCATTTTTTCATCCAGTCATCTTTTCTAGACAAACTCAACTCCTTAACTCTTTTTTCATAGGACTAACTTTTTAATTTCCTGGATATTCTCACTTTATTTTCTTCAAACTGTCTTAAGGAGGGGTATCCAGAACTGGACATAATAATTGAAGTGGTGTTTGAATAATTGAAATGGACGTTGAAAACTTCTATTGATGCATTCTAAACTGCATTTGTCTTTTCTGATGTCAGATCACAAAGCTGACTCCTATTGGAAATTAATTATTTGTCAACATCTTTTCCCCCTGATCAAGATAGTATCTCATGATGGTTTTTATGTCATTTCTATCCTACAGCTATTAGCTATCCTACCCAATTTTATGTAATTTGATAATTTGATAAACATTCTTTGTACCCTTTTCTCCAGGACTGACTTTTATCCTCAGCCCATTCATTAGCTCACTCCAGTTTAATTAGGAACCATTAAAAAGCACATTCTGAACTTAATTCTTAAACCAGCTATGTATTCAGTTAATTGCTATGCCATGCAACCACAATTAATTAGCTGAATAGAATGTCATGGGTGTTTTGTCAAATTCAAAATAAGATTAGCTAATAGAGATTTGTGTTTGACAAAATCCATTCTGATTTCTGGTAAATATTACATTGTTTTTAGGTTGTCTACAAATAAGTCTATATCATCTGTTTTAACTTTCCCAAATAGCAGTATGAGGTTGCTTTAATTCTCTATATCTGCCCTCTGTTTTTTAATGTTAGAAAAACATTTGCATTATCTCAGATATCTCAAAGTTACTATATAAAATGACAACCATCAATTAGTTTCTTTAGAGCCGTAGCATGCAGTTCATTTTGTTTTGAGAACTTAAACTCATTCAGAGTAGAGATACTCTATAATCCTGTTTCAGTTAGTTCCAGGTTACATATATGCTTCTTTATCCTTTTTTTCAGACTTCCCCTGTAGAATATAGATAGATAGCTCTTAGTTATTTGTTATGATTGGGAACCAGGAACTCCACTGTTAAGCAACATGATTGCAGAGTGAAAAGCCCCTTGACCACACTGTCTTACGATGGCAGTTCTAGGAGTTCTGGATGCAATCATTCAGTAAATTGTAATTTGTGACCTCTTATCAGTTTTCCCATTGATTTTGCTTGATGGAAGCTGGCAGTGAGGGTTACAAATGGTGATCACGTGACTGTGGGAAACTGCACTCAAAATATGATCATGTGATTGCAGGAAAGCAGTGACGGCTGCAACTTGGGGCAATTGTAAATCTTGTTCAGCACTGTCATAACTTTGAACATTCACTGAATGAGTTTGCTAAGCGAGGACTACCTATACTTTTTTTTACTGAACACTGACAGAGGTTGATGGTATTTTAATGTCTTCATTGAGTACCAAGTATATTGATTCTTTTCTATTTGAACTTATTTAAGAAGCTCCCCATTTTTCTTCTTTGCAACATTCCACTCATCTGGAATGTTACAATTCTTGATACCTTCTTTACAGTTCTGGACTACTTGGTGTGTACAGTACTCCTTCTTGAGAATCTCTTTCCGCCTCTTTATATCTAGCCTTTTTGCCCCTCTACACTGAATAGTCACATTGGTACTTTTGCTATATATTTTTTTCCATGTGGGAATAATTTGAAATTGTGTTTTTATTATTTGTTTTTTAAAAGCTCATCTTGAGCTCCTTTTTCCATTAGGTTCTCTTATTCCTATTCCTATTTCTCAATTAATTAAAATATGCTTTTTTTCAATCCAAGATGTGTTCAACTGAATTTACAATCAATTACTTGAATATTACATAATCACTTTCCACCATAATCTTATTTCTGTTTCCTAGTATTGGGCCTTCCGTATTGGTTAGTATCTAGTGAAGGAAAGAATTTCTAAGTTTCAAGAAAACATACAAAAGTGAACTATATACAATTAAATATATGCATAAAGTCTAACCACTAGATGGAGTACTATTTCATAGTTTCATACAATTAAAAGATTTAAGATTTAAATTTGAGAGATTTAAGATTTATACAACTTATAGTTAAAGTGAAAAATTTGCTTATCCTTTAATATATTTTTATGAACATGTTTATAAAAGTTTAAACATTTATAAAAAATACAGTTTCTTACTGAAACTCATATACTGTAGTTTCTTACTGAAAATATTGGTGAAAAGTAAAAACATCTTAAGTCTCTGGTTGTTTTTTTTTTTAAAGGTATCCATTAGAATGTCTTTTATAGTCTTGTGGATGATCAATTTTAATGCTATGTGTTCACTCTATAATGTGCAATATAAATGGCTGAATTTAGAAAGTAATATTGATTTTTTACTTCCCACACATAATCAACCGATAAAGCACTATTATCAAGTCACATGCAATTCAGAGAGGTTTTTAATACATGTTATTTACTATCATCTTCCTACAGATTTGCTCCCTCAAGCTGTTGAGTATCCTTCCTCCCATTAGTTAAAATGAGAATTTTTAGTTTTAGTTTTCATTTAAGACATTTTGAAGTTTTTAACTTTTGTACTATTATATATCTAAAAGCAAAAACCACTCACGCTGTAATAACGAAATCTCCAGAACCATAAAGCCTACAAACTTGAAATTTGCCAAGTATGTTCCTCTTGGCTTCTAGGTGCTCACTAAGAAAGGATTTTTTGAACTGACCATCAGAGCTTTAGTATTTCCTATATTATTATTAACACGCTCTGATGTTAAGGAGTTCTACTCCCCCTCCCCTCCTGAAAAGAAATCTATTCCAAATGCAAAACACAAGCAGAGGAGAGGAGTTTCAATTTCAGTTTTACTTTCACAGCAGGAAGCAGCTTTAATACAGAACACTTGAGCTAAGCCACGGCCAGGCTCCTTCCTGTCTCCTTCTTGCTCACACAGCAAATACTGTTTCACTTTCCAAACAGCCCTCTGATGCTAAGGAGTTCTACTCCCCCTCCCCACCTGAAAAGAAATCTGTTCCAAATGCAAAACACAAGCAGAGGAGTTTCATTTTGTTTTACTTTTACTTTTACTTTTATTTTTGTTTTACTTTCTGTAGTAAAGCAAGCAGCTTTACTACAGAACAGTTGAGCCATACCCAGCCTCCTTCCTGTTGTGGTCCGCCAGCAGCCTGCAGAGCTGGCAGCGGAGTCGGACAGTGAGGAGGCTGGGGAGGACAATGGGCCAGCCCTGGAGTCAGGGGAAGGCTGGACGAGGGCTCTGTGTTGGAGGCAGAGATGGGGCTAGGGCCATCTGGGATCTATGCATGGACTCTGGAGCCTCCAGAGGCGGATAGGAGAGAGGCAGGGGAACGCATACAAAGAGCTGCCAGAAGGCAAGAGCAGCTAAAGCAAAAAGGATGACTCCGGAGTAAGTTCAGGAGATGATTGGCCCCACCCAGAAGGCTTAAAAGAGCAGCAATGGCTCTTGGGATCTTTGTAAGAAAGCAACGTTGCTACATTTGTTTCTTGTCGGCATCTCTTGCTTCTGATCTTCATGGGGTTTTGCCAAGAAAAGCCTTTGGCAGGTGCCAAAGAAGACAAAGGTTGGTGATAAGGCCGAAGGACTGTTTATGAAAAAATTGTTTTGGAATTAATTTGGACTAACCTGAGAATGAAGTAATTCTCAGCTGTTCTAATAAAATATGTTTGTTTAGGACTGATTGTGTCTGGTAATAACTACTTCCTGTCTCCTTCTTGCTCACACAGCAAATACTGTTTGAGTTTCCAAACACCCCTCAAGTCTCCTTCTTGCTCACACAGCAAATACTGTTTGAGTTTCCAAACACCCCTCAAGTCTCTCACACACTAACAGGATACTAGCCAGATGAATACTGATGGGCCAAATTTTTGTATATTTGATTTTTATGGTTTTTAAGTTTTGTAATTTTATGTGTTTTAATATGGCTGTACACCGCCCTGAGTCCTTCGGGAGAAGGGCGGTATAGAAATCTAATAAAAGTAAAGTAAAGTAAAGGATGCTGTGGGCTGGGACATTCTACTCCCCCTCCCTTTCTGTTCCAACTGCTAGTTGCATTATATTAACACACTCTGATGCTACAGAGTTACACATTCTACATTAAGTTTCAGGCTGTAAGTGTCAATTTATCAAGCCCGAGCACATAGTTTCATAGCAAAGCACGGGCGTCCAGCTAGTTTATATTAATATTCTTACATACAGTATTTGCTATCTATCAGGATTTGTCTCTCCCTTTCTCAAAATGTTAATATTAAGCAGAAGGACCGATATCTGAAAATATCTGCTAACAACCTTTTTATAAAAGAGCTGTGGTGGCAAGTAGTTAGAATACAGTATTACAGACTGATTTTGTCCACTGCCAATAGTTCGATCCTGACCGGCTGAAGGTTGACTCAACTTTCCATCCTTCTGAGTCACTAAAATGAGGATCCAGATAGTTGGGGGTAATATGTTGACTCTGTAAACCGCTTAGAAAGTGCTGTAAAGCATTATGAAGTAGTATACAAGTCTTAAGTGCTATTGCTATAAAAGGTCTCTTTAGAAAAAGGTTAATTAAGGACATTTTAAGAGATACAATGAATAATATACCCCTCCCCCAAACTTTCTGTAAAATATGTTTTTGAAGTATCAGGTCATCTTTAAAATCCTATAAATGTTCATACTGGTTAATCATTTTTAACCACTAAACTTAGACTAACTTTATTGTCAGTTTGAATCAGTAGTGAGTTGCCCACGGTTTGGACTGGTTCGCAAGAACCGGTAGTAAAACCGGCAGGAGGCTCCGCCCACTGACCTGGACGTCATCATAGGTGATCTGCACATGCGCAGAAGCTTCTGTGTATGCACGCACACGCACGATGCGAACCAGTAGTAAAGTAGAATCCATCCCTGAATGTACACTAATTGGCACACATTAAAATGAAATTTCGTTGCATACAGCTCTCAAAGGGTCTCCACCTCCAATATACACTACATAAACATGGCAAAACATGGAAAAAAAACATTACTGATTGAGGCTGTGATGATTTCTTTATGTTACCCTGTTCTGGTGTTTTGCTGATTTTTTATTTTATTTTTACTGTTTTCTATTTCTATTATTATTTATTATTATTATTATTATTATTATTATTATTATTATTATTATTATTATCATCATTATCATTATTATCATCATCATCACCACCATCATCATCATTATTATTTTGATGGAGAAATCCAGTACGCATTTTTAAAGAAAGAATGCTGATTTTTCTTAGCAACAATTTATATTAACTGATTAAGAAAAATCAATGTCTTAAGTTAAAGTCAAATTCAAATTAAAGTCTTAAAGATAAAACTCTGGTCACTATACCCCAAAGTAGGACATAACAGATTATAATATCAGATAGATTTGATTTACATAAATGCATACTGTTAGTACTGAATTCTAGGCAAGCTCAACAATCAGGTAGAAAGGAGTATGAATGTTATTCTGGCTGAGTACTGCTGAGATGGTAGTGATCAACTCGTTGGAGAAATAACATAATTCTCTTATACGCCAATTCCTAAGTGGACTTTAGGACTTCGACCAAGCTCTGAAGAAGTTGGCCAGACTAAATTGTAGTCTCCACTGTATTGGAATTAATACACTAGCTAGACATTTCTAATAAGCTAGTGCTTCAATTTAAAGCAAAATTTTAATTTGGTCATTGACCAACATAGCATTACACAATCAACCCAACAATTTGATCAGAACAAAATAGTCAAAAACACTGGATTGAATATGACTACAGTAAAATAACAAATTATGTCAAAATGTTTATGGCAGAGATTATAACTTTGAAGATATAAATGACAATTATTGTTATTGTAATACAATAATTCTGTAATTTTCATTAAATCTGTATGTTGGGCTATAATCTATGTGTTAGGCCAAAAAGTAAAACTTAAGTTAAAATTTCATTTTATTACATAATTACATTAGAGGAAGTGCTTAATGCAAACATTCATTTGAATCATTAATGAAAAAATTGTCAGAATCAGATCTGTAAATTGAATAGTGAAAATATTAATATAAAAGGTGATTTGATAGTTTGAAAATAACTCATTCTCTAAGACAGGAGTGTCAAACTCGATTTCATTGAGGGCCGCATCAGGGTTGTGTTTGACCTTGGGGGCTGGGATGGGCGTGGTTGGCGTGGGTGTGGCCAGCTCGACCTCACTCATGTTGAGGGTGGCCCAAGTGCTCTGCCAGTGAAAATGGGCTCCCTAGCTCTATTTTCTGCTGCTATGGCCGCCTGCAACCCTCTGCCAGCGAAAATGGAGCGGCCCTCTCGAGTTCAGTTTTCATTGGCAGAGGCACTGTGGCTGGTCTTTCACTGTTTCCAGGGCGGCCCCGCGGGCCATATCTAAGCACCCCATGGGCCAGATCCTGCCCCGGACCTTGAGTTTGACACCCCTGCTCTAAGAAATAAAAATCATCAAGCTCATATTTGACCTCAAATATGTATGTTTCTGCTATACAAACTGTGGGATGCTTAATCAGCTATATCAAACAATTTTTAGGTTGAGCCTTTATGCAAAGAGAAAATGTGGTTGGCTTGGTTTTAGCTTTGGGTATTGTGTCAGACCAGCCACTGTGGTTTATGTATTTTTGGTATATGGATAGTGTTAGGTGAAAACCCAGACGTTGTGACCTATTCCGCAAACCAGATCTTCAAATACTGAAGTGTGATTTGAAAAAGAATGGCATCCTCTACAGATCCACCTAGAAATGAATTTACTAAGGGTTATTCCTGGGTTCACAGGTATAGAATTGTCTCTGTAAACAGTAATTAAGCTTCTTTGAACTCTGTAGAAATTGCTTCTCAGTTAACATTTATAGACTCTTACAGTTTTCTTTATTTGGAAATGTATGAATGAAAAAAATGACCTATATTCTTTCATATTCCAGTAACTGCAATGCTACTTACACTGAATTCATTTAGAAAAGTTTTTTTAAAAATGCTCTGTTGTCTGCTCTCTAGTGGTTTACTATTTGCAGTACATGCATATCTGGATATTTAAAATAAACTTCCACAGTTGCACGTATCGAATAGTTCCTATAGCAGCAACAGATGGGCATATCTCCTCCATCTCTTTTTGTGCAAGGTTAAATGTTCTTGCAGCAGGAATCTTAACACCCCCACCCACTCCAAATCTAACACCTCAATATTTAGGTTGACCAAAAAAAATTGTCTGCTGGTGCAAATGCTAAGCTAAGCATTCTGGGAGAATCCTTTTCTTGCGGAGATGAGAGAATTCTTTGTGCCAGGCACTAGAAGCTGCAGCAGGGTGCTTTTTTTCCTTTTTCTTTTTTGGCTTCAGAAAATTTGAGAACATTGACAAATGGAAATCAAGGCAGCTTAGTTAGGAATGCTGCATTTTTTATCTATTTGTTTTTCGAGCATTTTAGGAAGGATTCTGTTAGAGGCATGGCTGCATTATGAGGTGTGGCTCCTGCTGATATCTTCAAAAGATTTTTGGCATTCTTCTACATAAGCTTAGAATATAGTGCTATTAAATCTTAATAGATATATACTGCTGGAGTGGCTGAAGAAAACCATGCTTGTGAATTAAAGGAATATATTCTGGAAAGAAATATATTAGCTGGAAGGCTGCAGAGAAATTGTAATGGGTTGTACAACTAGTGTTATTTTGTTTAAAGGTATTCGTACAGTTATTGAGAGAAACTGTTCATATATTTGCAAACATCAAAGAGAAAATAAAGCTCTGGAATATTCAGCAAATAGCTTAACAAAAGAAGACTCTGGGATACTGATCCATTCATTTTTGGTAAATTTTGATGTGCTTCATTAAGATATTTTAAATTTATTTTATATATTTTATATCTGATGCTTTTGAAATTCTCCATCCATTCTGATTCTGTTGCTGTTGAATCTTTATTATTATTTTAATAATAGTATAACATGCTAAATGCTGATGATACTATTTGTAAGCAATATTTTTAGTAAAACATTGATTTTTTTTTCTCTCTCAGTATGTCTATGCAGTACTATTTTTAGCATTCTCATTGTTGTTTTATGAATGTCCAAAGCATGTGTCTGGAAAAGGAGATATTATAATTGTTGTAGAAGATAGAAGAATACATTAAAACAAGGTATTCCTTTCTCTAAAGATGAAGTGATTCCTATAAAGATAAGCAAAGTATTTAGAAGAAAGAGCTTTTAAAGTATGTTTTTATTTTTATAATGAAGTGCATATATAGCATAAGGCAATTGTTAAATAGTGCATACTTAGCAATCTGTGATGTATCTCGGCATTGGGTGTATTGTATTAGCATTTGAGGGAGTGGTAATATAGCATTTATTAGTGCAGAAAATCCATGCACATAACAAGTATGCATTTTAATGTCTTCTGACATTAATAGTGAATATAGTACAGTACTGATTATTCTATTTTATTAAGATTTGACAAAAAAAATACATGTTAACATAAAGGAAAGTTAATTAGACAAAACCTTTATTATGAATTATTTTTAAATTCTTCCAATATTTTCTTTACTTTATGTTTTACTTTATGTGAACAATATTTTTGAGAAAAGATGCACTGAGCATTAACCTATCCATGAATGTAAAATAAGTCTTTGAATAGATGTTACAATATTTATTAAGATGATTATCAACTGCCTTTCTGACCAAAGTCATTCTTACGAAGATATATAATTTTTAAAAACAAGATAATTTTGTTACGTACAGAGTAAACTTTTTTTAAAAAAACAGAATGTAAACTATCTCTTAAACCAGTTCAAGTGAAACAATATTGATACTCTTCTAACAGAAAAGCCATCTACTACTTGGTTAAGAATTGTTATAATCTTGGTGCATCCATGCAACCATTTCACTAACTTTTCTTATGCTGCAGTTTGCCAGTAGCCCTTGAATCATGACTGTAATTGAGGCCAGAATTACCGTCATAAGCCATTCCAGTTGTAAGTCGAGACACCCATTTGACAGGAAGTAATTTATGGCCTTTATTGTGGCAGTTATTAAGCAAATGCCACAGATGTGAAACAGGCCTATTCATTTGAATGGGTGTTTTTTGTTTTGTTTTTGCCAAAAACTGGCAAACCCCCCCCCATGAATCACAGTCATGTGATCATGGAATGCTTCTATGGGTTGTAAAGCTGGCATGTTGTCATGTAAACACAGGGAATAAGGGCATAACCAGGGGCACTTTAAGGGCTATTAAAGCACTTATTCCATAGCTGTTGTAACTTTGAATGGTCATTCAGCAAGGACCCCCTGTATGACAAAGCGTTTGAAGAAGGTAGTGAATTGATTTTGGGGTATCCTGGTTACAAACTTTATAGCCAATTACCTTAAATTTTGAAAAAGTATCATTTGTATATATTATAAATATGATCCAGCATGATGCCAGTTTGCTCTACTAAGGTATCAGCCAGAAACCAGGAGAAAGAGTTCTAGTCATGCCTTAGCCATAAAAGTTGACTGGGGACTTAGCTCCCTCCCACTCCCTTCCCCCCCTCTCTCTGGAGTTATTTATAAAAATAATAAAGGCAGGATTAAAAAAATCTAAACAAATAGTTCTATACAATTTACAAGCAGTATATTATAGAGCTGTGATGGTGAACTTATGTCACGTGTGCCCAAAATGGCACATGGAGCCATGTTGCCTGGCACGTGTGGCGGCGCCCGTTCCTCTTCTGGGTTTCTGGCGTGCATGCACATGCGACGATCAGCTGGCCTTTGTGCGTTTGGCAGTGCCAGAAACCAGAAGAGCTGGTCTTCCATTTTCCGGCGTGAGCATGCGCGCCGGCCAGCTGATCGGCGTGTGCGCATGTGCGACAGTAACCAGAAGACTTGCCAGCTGGCAAGCATGCGCCAGAAACTGAAAGTACCTTGTCCGGCATGCGCATGCCCCCTGGGCAGCTTCTCTTCCTGGTTGCGGCTGTGACGAGCACACACGCAAAGCGCTCCCTTTTCGGCACTCATTGCCGAAAAGGTTTGCCATCACTGTTATAGAGAGCAATCCAGTACACATAGTACTCAATGTATGACTGTAATGGAGCCTGCCCATTACAATTGTAAGTCATGATGGTCATAAAACAGGTCAGTCCAATTTTATGATCATTTTTGCAACAGTTGGTAAGTGAATGCTGGGATAATTAAATGAACCAAGGTTTGCTGTGGGCATGATTCTGCCGAAAATGTAAGGTAAATGCTGGTTTTCAGGAAAACTGTCATAAAACATGGTCATGTGAATGCTGCAAACATCTGTAAATGTCATTCAGATGGCAACACCTGAACTTCAGTCACATGACTGTGAAGGGAAGGTGTTGGAACTTTGAAACTGGGTTGTAAGTAGCTACCAGATAAGTCCATTGTAACTTTGAATGGTTGCTACTAAGTAATCGGTTGTAAGTCGAATAGTACCTGTATGTAGAACAATTTTGCACCAACTGCAGAAATAGTCTTTAAATTAATTCCACAAAAAGCATATCACAGTTATTTAAAAGAATTAAAATCATTTTAATAAAACAATGCATTTGATTTTTTAAAAAGAAAACACACTGTTTTCTTTGTTTAGCCATAAAGTCAAATTATAAATATGAAATTACATTCTGGGGGTTTATGGCTTTTCCATAGCACATAGCTAAATTGTGTAATTGGCTATTACCAGTTGTGGTAATGGCAGTCAATTTGAATAATGTCCTGCTTTAAGGCTATTATCCAGAAGCACAAAAGCTTTCAATGGGGTTTTCTAGTTTTATTAGAAACTCAGTACAAAGCATCATTTTAAAAATGTTATTTCTTTTATTCAAACCACCAGACCAAACCCAAATATTTGCTAATCATTTACTTTCAGTTTCCAAGCTACATTCCTTAGAAGAGCAAACAAGGTTTATTTATGGCTAGAGACTCCAAGATTGAGTTCTTTTGCCTCCTTCTTCCCATTTCCAAGTAAGGCACAATGACTTGAGATACTAAACTGTAAACTTTTTCCCCATCTACTTTACTTCCTAGTAACTAATTTCAAATTAAGGAAGAGCATATAGATACTGGTAGCAGTTTTCCCTTTGTGAGGTAGGCTGGCTGCTGGCTGTTCTCTGGTTGATAAAACATTTGATCATCTGTCATCTTCAATACCTGAGGGATCATCTATGTTGATGAGCCAAATTCTATTCGCACTTCCTTCTTTTATGGTTTAATGGTCCTCCAGGGCTTACAGTCTTTTTGTGAATTTCAGGTCATCATCCAACTAACAATTTAAATATTGCCCAATTCACTGCATCCATAGCACTTTAAAAGCCAGAGCCCTTTAGCTCCATCTTAACGGCAGCCTATGCCTTCATTCTTCTTTTACTAATTTCCAAGGGCACCTGTGGTAAATTTAAGACACTACCTCTAGTTTTATTTATTTAACACATTTATGTAGCCACTGATTTTAAGCTAAACTATGGACATCTTACAACCCCAGATTTAAATAATATATGCAATTATATTGTATATATCACTCAATCTCAGTGCTTGGGGGAAAATTCAGATGTTAAGTGTTCACTTGAAGATTAAAAGGATGGAGGCTTGTTGGATCACAAGGGGGGAAGGGTAGGGTAAGGGCTGCAGTGAAGAAGACATGCTTCTGAGGACCCACAAGATCACAATGTTTAAGGGAAGGAATGTGTTCACCCTTTGTTCAGAAACATTCAGGGAGAATGGTCTCATAATTAATCTGGTCCCATGCTATGTAGGAATTTAAAGGTGATAACCAACACCTTGAATTGCACCTTGAAGAAGACGGAGCCAGTGCAGTTCACACAACAGGGATGTTAAATGGGCATCCAACATGGTACCCTCTACTGCATTTTGGACCAGTTGTAACTTCTAGGTGGTCATCAAGGATAGCCCCGTACATAATACAATGCAGTAAATGTAAATAGGAAATGACATAAATGGCATAAATGATCATGAGCAAGATCTCCTGGTTAAGAAGGCACAATTGGCGTACAAAATGAAAGTGCAAAGGTTTCAAACACAGCTCCGACCTACTCAACAAGCAGGAGTCATGAGCCTAGGATGATCTTCAAACTGAACATCAGCTCTGAATGGGATAGTACCATACCCTGACCCACATTCTGAGTGACCTTGGGTCAGTCACTCCTTCTCAGCTCTAGGAAGAAGGTACTGGCAAACCATTTTCAAAAAGTTGCCTAGAAAACAGGGGTGAAATCCAGCAAGTTCTGACAGGTTCTGGAGAACCGGTAGCGGAAATTTTGAGTAGTTCAGAGAACCAGTAATGGAAATTTTGAGTAGTTCGGAGAACCGGTAACGGAAATTTTGAGTAGTTCGGGGAACCAGCAGATACCACCTCTGGCTGGTCCAGAGTAGAGTGGGAATGGGGATTTTGCAGTATCCTTCCCCTGCCACTCCCACCAAGCCACGCCCACAGAACCGGTAGTAAAAAAAAATGAATTTCACCATTACTAGAAAATATTATGGACTTGCCAAAGAGTAAAGTCCAAGAAGAAAGGCAAGGCAAGAAGTACAGAATGATTCAAAAGCACCCCCTAAAAAACAAAACAACTCTTTAAGACCCTAGCCTAAAAACATAGTTGAAAAAAGATGTTTTTAAAAGGGATAGGCTCATGGAAAATCAGGTTTTCAGTAACTATTCATGTTGATGGCTGTTTACTAGCTCTTGAATCATAGGTAGCCTGCCTTTAATACTGATTGCTTGAAAGTGGAAAGAGGCTACAGTCTTGTACTTGAGGCTTGTTATCTTATTCAGTGCACCCTGTTTGGTCTCTGTGTAACACATAACATACAAAGATAGATTTTCACCGTGACTGTTTATGCCAAACCCAATCCTTCAGGTCTTCTAAGGCTTGACTCATCACCATTGTAATTGAGTCTATTGACCTTGCTGCTTGATCCTCCTCCTCTTCTTTTTCTTTTGGGTTGAATTAGATTGTCTTTTGCATTACTAGTAAATACCGAACATATTAGCAATAGCACTTATATACTGCTCCATGGAGCTTTATAGCACTCTCTGAGCAGTTTACAATGGCAGCATATTGCCTCCAACAATCTGGCTCCTCATTTTATCAACCTTGGAATTATGGAAAACTGAGTCACCCTCGAGCCCTGTCAAGATCAAACTCCAAACTGTGGGCAGAGTTAGCCTGCAATACTGCATTCTAACCACTGAGCCACGTGGGCTCTTAGGTATTGCTGGTAGAGTGGAGTTTATGTGTGTGTGTGTGTCTGGAACCCAAAAAATAGATGTGAATTTTATTTTTTACTTAAATATTTGAAATTGTAGCATGTATTGTTCCAGAGTTTGGGCTCAGAATATAAACAGACATGAACTGCTTGGTACTTGCATGAGAGAATTCCATGGTATATCAAGATAAACAGAAGTAAAAAACATCCTGGAAGTCGGCAGTAGCAAACTATAAACGTTTTGCTTATACAATCTATTTGGAAAAGGCAGTTCCCAAATCATAGGGTTAGGTGATAATCTGCAACTTAAATTTCTCTCAAAATGGAAGACCAGCGTAGCTACTATAACAGTGGAATTTGCTCTAGTGGTTAAGGCGCCAGGTTAGAAAGTGGGAGACTATGAGTTCAAGTCCTGCCTTAGCCATGAAAGCCAGCTGGGAGACTTCAGCCAGTCATTCTTCCTTAGCAAAACTCGCCTCACAGGGTTGCTGTGGGGAAAATAGGAGGAGAAACAGTGGTGAAATCCAATTTTTTTTTACTATCGGTTGTGTGGACATGGCTTGGTGGGCGTGGTGTGGCTTGGTGGGCGTGGCTTGGTGGGCATGGCAGGGGAAGGATACTGCAAAATCTCCATTCCCACCCCACTCCAGAGGAAGGATACTGCAAAATCTCCATTCCCACCCCACTCCAGGGGAAGGATATTGCAAAATCTCCATTCCCTCCCCACTCCTGGGGGAAGAATATTGCAAAATCTCCATTCTCACTCCACTCTGGCCAGAGGTGGTATTTGCTGGTTTCTCCGAACTGCTCAAAATTTGTGCTACTGGTTCTCCAGAACCTGTCAGAACCTGCTGGATTTCACCCCTGAAAAGAAAGATATGTTGAGAAAGGGGGGGTTTGTCTTGAATGTAGACTTAACAAAGGAAAGCAAAAGATGGACCTCCTCTGATTTGGGAAGCCAGTAATCTGATAGAATTAATAAAACAGGCACAATGATCCAGTTAAAAAAGCCACAACAGTAACATTTTTGCAGAGCATACAGCCATCAGACAGATTGAAAAACCATTGTGACACCACAACCCCCACCCCCTCTTGCTTGGACTACCAGCCCAGCTACCTATTCCTGAATATGCCAAAGTTGTGTTCCACTGGAACAGTTGAACTGGTAAAAAAAAATCACATTTCATGCAAAACTCTGATTATAGAGATTATTTATTATTTTGTAATCTTCGCTTTTATAATAAAATTGATGATATTTTTATACAAATATAAGAAATATGCATGTGTTGAGAGAATAAACGGAGAGTTAATTCAAGTGTTCTTTTTCCATTTAACTCTACAGTTAGATAGCGATTATTATTCAGGAAACTCACCAGACTATCCTGATTCTTTTTCTAGACATTTTCAGGATGAGTGCCTAAATGAGTTCTCATCCTATGATTTGGATGCAATAGAGCTTGTTGCCGTATTGTGTATGCCTTTTTCTTTAAGGCCAGTTCCTAGGTTTACCATCTTGAATTCTTGTATCTCTTTACTCTTGAGAGTATTTGGATACCTTACCTGCATGTTAGGTACCATCCTTCTGGGTTACTTATTATTTATTGTCCGCATATTTTTCTGGAAATTCAAGGAGTTATATATAAGATTGTTCCCAATTTTCTCAATACAGTACAATATCAGTGTAAGAGTGGGTTTGCCTGGGAGAAGAAAGCAGTTTGCCCAAAGTTATCCCGTGAAGTTATAGAAAAGTGATAACTTGATCTGGGTGTCCTCTGTCCAGATCCAACTCACCAATCATAACACATCACGGATTCTTGATATAATCCAAAGTATTGGTATTTATAGAGTCATCTAATCAGACCACCAACATCAGCTGGATAAATTGGTCATGTTACCTTTCCATATCAGAATCTATAAAATAATAATTTTGTATTCCATTTCAAAGTCACTAACATTTAATACATTTAAGCTGGCAGAGCCCACATATTCTATTGTCATAGGATCTCTCTTGTCTCTTTTTTATTTTCATGAGAAAAACTATTTTTCTCAAGGGAAAAACCATACTAAAAGTACTCTGACTGAAAGAGCCCTACACACATAAATACAATTTATTGTTGGATTTAATTGTTTAGAAACTACTGATTTAGAATATTTTAAAATATATGATTATTAGCTTCATTTTATGAGAGTGGAGAAGAACTGTTTGGTGAGTTTTATGCTGAAATGGATCCACCTCCTTTTCTCCCACACTCTCTTTCCTCCCCCTTCAAGGGCTGGCCTTTATCTGTCATGCATTCCCACCATAACTTGACTAAGTCTTCAGCAGAGTACTCTCACAACTACTCTCTTTGCAGTTTTAAGGGTGGCAGAAGCTTTACTTTTTGTTCTATCATTGGTATGCTTCTGTTAGAAGATAAAGTTGCTGAGATTTACATTTGTGTGAAATATTCTGGATAAGAATGCTGGCAAGAACAAATAGTAAAGATATTAAAAAGGAACTTACAGACTTTTCTAAAAAATGTTTGGATGCAGCAGCCTCTGAAACAGATATGAACGCTCCAGTACAGGTTTTGGTAAGGTGTTTGTTTTCTTTCTTTTGCTGGTTGTCTTTGTGGGGTTTGTTTTTTTTTTGAGGGGAGAAAGGGAAAAAAAGATTATAGCATTTAAGATTGAACAGTTCTACCTTCTAATGCCCTCTTTCTGTCTCCTGCTGTGTTATTTCTGATGAATGTATATATAGTTTGCTCTTTTATATTTTAGAAAAGCACTTTTCTAAGTGGACTGCCAGTATTAGTTGAACTTAAATACATTTAAACCAGAAAGTCTTCCTAGTTTACTAGTTTAAATATGATGAAACTGATGTTCTACTGCACCCAGTTCAACTTTCAATGCTTATATTTAATATTTGAAATGGACCAATTATTATATTTTTATCTTGTAAACTAAGGTGCACAGTTTCAAAATTTTAGACTTTGATTAAGTACATCTCTGCAATGAAAAACAAGCTATAGAATATATATTCAGAAGGAGCAATGAAAATGTTTTGCTTTATGTGGTTAAGAGGTCGAAAGGCAATTTTTATAGTATGTGAATCTTGACATGTATTTTTTTTGTAAATGTTGGATTAGTTGTTGAAATAGGGAAGAGAATGGAAAGAGGAAAATATTGTGTCTCAATAATTTCTGACCTGATACCAGAAGTTATATGGTAGATCTTACTACCAGGAGAGTCACTCTGATAACCAAATGTAATTCTTCAGTTGTTGGTCAGATACTTGAAACATCATAGCTGCAAGTCAATATTGGTTACAATTGATATGCAGTTAATGTTAGACCTAGGTGCATTCCTTAGGAATAAAAAATTACAGATGTCTATCGGATCAAACTATAAATGTTTTCTGTGGCAAAATAAATATGAAGACTGTGTCAGAAAAAGATTCTCATAGATTTTGAAGGGATAATGTTGTGTATAGAATTCATGAGTACATGTACTAAAGGAAGTCCAAAGGAAATGTTTATTGGAAACAAATTTGAACAGAGATGTGAGCCACACCCAACCAGCGCAGTACTTATTGGGAGTGTGTTCTACATAACATCCAGGTCTCCATTCTATGCTTCAGCTATCCTTTGGAATGGTCATTAAATTTCTTTATGGTAGACTATATCTCTGACCTTAGTATGGACAAGCTAAACGTTTTAATAGAAGTTCTGTAGACCAATATTTGATGTGATTTTGTACATTTTAAACAAGCATTGTGAAATTTTACATTAATGGAGGGTGAAGACTAATCCAGATACTAGGGGTATTGATTTAAGAATATTTCTTTTGCAAAAATCTGTTAATGTCAACTCCTTTATGACACCCAAAGAAACTTCATTGTTATTGTTGACCTCATTTGGGATTGTTTTTCCATAGTCTTAAATAATGGAACAAATGCAGAAATTTGAATATGAATCATACAAATGCTAATTTATAACCCTAATAAAGATTTTATTGATATAAATCTATGTAGTCTTATCATATTGAGCAAGGTGAGATTCTTATCCCATTCTTTAATATGAGTTTTTTAATTGAATTTATCTGGACTTTATTATGAAGCTGAATTATTTGTTGCCTCCGCTTTGTTATTGAACTGAAAACAGACTCTCTGATCTCTAATGCAATTTTGATTGATACTCATTAGAATGACATATGGTGTGATATGTATATGTATTTCAGGACCTACTCTTCTGTCAGCTGTGGAGATCTAGGAGAGTCATTATGTACAGGTAGTTCTCGACTTACAATGGTTCGTTTAGTGATTGTTCAAAGTTACAACAGCACTAAAAAAGTGATTTATGACTGTTTTTCACATTTACAACCATTGCAACATCCCCATGGTCACATGATCAAAATTCAACCGCTTGGTATAGTACAAGGGGGATATGATAATTTTATTAAAAAGAGAGGGTCAGCATATGGGGATGGAGTAAGTGGATTGTAAAGTATTATATAATCTGTTATGAATTTGGGTTTTATTATGAAGAAGTCACAGGGGGAGGGGAGGGGGAGGGGGGAAAAGGGGGGGGGGAAAATCTGTATTTGAAAAACTTTTTCAATTAAAAAAAAAATTCAACCGCTTGGGAACTGCAGTGTTCCGGGGTCATGTGATCACATTTTGCGACCTTCTGACAAGCAAAATCAATGGAACAGCCAGATTCAACTGTGGCAAGAAAAGTTGTAAAATGGGATAAAATTCACTTAACAAATGACTCGCTTAGCAACAAAAATTTGGGGCTTAATTTTGATCATAAGTCGAGAACTACTTGTATTTGTTTTTTCCTGTCCTTGAGGTTTTGTTAATCATAAAATTTTAGATTTCTTTCTGTCATATTATGATTACAATTCAATTCAGAGTCAATTAAATTCTTTAATTTATACTGATTTTTAAAATATTTGGTCATAGATCTCCAATACCTTATCTAGTCTAATTCTTTTTTGGGTTACTATAATGCAGTCTTGGATCCATTTTCATTATTTCTGGCTTTTTTTTTTTACTAATTGTTTCTCGTTCTAAGTTCATATCCTATTTATTAGTGTTCCAATATAACGGTAGAATGACTTGAGTGGTTTTAAAATACATGAAAGATGAATTTTTTTGATGGTGTTGATAACAGAGTTGAATATGAGTTGTCAATTTCCATATTGGGGACAGTGCTGCACATTGTTCTTGAATATATTATTTGCATCTATTTCTCTCCAAATACTACCTTTATGTTACTACTAACATCTGTCATTTTGGACATCTCAAACTTAAATGCAGACTTTCTAAAGATAGTACCAGTATATTTCGGTTTCTGTTGATGTATATAGTTCCATTTCTTCACTTAGAATAGAATAGAATAGAATAGAATAGAATAGAATAGAATAGAATAGAATAGAATAGAATAGAATAGCAGAGTTGGAAGGGACCTTGGAGGTCTTCTAGTCCAATCCCCTGCCCAGGGTGGAAACCCTACACCACTTCAGACAAATGGTTATTCAACATCTTCTTAAAAATTTCCAGTGTTGGAGCATTCACAACTTCTACAAGCAAATTGTTCCACTTATTAATTGTTCTAACTGTCAGGAAATTTCTCCTTAGTTCTAAGTTTCTTCTCTTCTTGATTAGTTTCCACCCATTGCTTCTAGTTCTACGCTCAGGTGCTCTAGAGAATAGTTTGACTCCCTCTTCTTTGTGGCAATCCCTGAGATATTGGAACACTGCTATCATGTCTCCCCTAGTCCTTCTTTTCATTAAACTAGACATATCCAATTCCTGCAACCGTTCTTCATATGTTTTAGCCTCCAGTCCCCTAATCATCTTTGTTGCTCTTCTCTGCACTCTTTCTAGAGGCTCAACATCTTTTTTACATCATGGCGACCAAAACTGAATGCAATATTCTAAGTGTGGCCTTACAAAGGCATTATAAAGTGGTATTTACACTTCACGTGAACTTGATTCTATCCCTCTGTTTATGCAGCCCAGAACTGTGTTGGCTTTTTTGGCAGCTGCTGCACACTGCTGGCTCATATTTAAATGGTTGTCTACTAGGACTCCAAGATCACAGTTACTACTATTGAGCAAGTTACCACATATATGGTACCTGCACATTTTGTTTTTCTTCCCTAAATATAGAACCTTACTTTTTTCACTGTTGAATTTCATTTTGTTAGATAGCGCCCAATGTTCAAGTCTGTCAACTTATTCAACTTTTCAAGAAAAAGATAGGGCCAATTGATGTAGAAATCTAGATGATAGATTTCTATTGGAGACATGTTGATGAGAAGAAATACATACTGGTAATTTTTTTATGATTATTACAAAGTCTGTACAACTTTCTGATAAATCTTATGGTGTTGAATAGGAAGGAACATATCTATTTGCTTCTCATTGCTTGTATTTTAAATAGCATAAATGGGAAAACCACAAAGTGTAATGATGTTGGATTTGTCCACTTAACCATGGAGATTACTAAAAAAATAGTTCAGTCTTTCTCAAGCCAACTTATCTTAGTGTTGTTATTGTGGGAATAATATTAGGGAAGATCTCCTAAGGAGGTCCCCTTATTATTATTACTTTTTAGGAAAAAAGTATTCTTTGTTCCTTTTTTCCCTCCAGGTTTACCCTTTTTAATTTCAGCTTGTTGCCTTGATTTCTGGCACAATATTCAAATTGCTATATGATTTTATAATTGTATTTTAAAATTTTGTTTATTTTAGGAAAAGGAAGTGATTACAATGTGGGATACTAACAGCTGAAAAAATTATTATAGATGTAGTATTACGGTATCTATAATTTTTCTAGAGTAGAATCTTTTTCTCATGTGGTGAAACTATTTATAAATGGAAAATGTTTCTAAGAGAATACGAGAAAGAAAGATTCTGCTTTCCTGTAAAAGTGTTGGTATCAATGTAGCAAATGCCAAAGACAATATATTGTCCTCGTATTCTTTTGTTAGGGATGATGAAATTTCCTTCCTCTTTTTGTAGATCTGAACTCGCAGATGAGTTTGGAGCAAATGTCTCACAAGAGTTTCTTCAATCAGGTTAATTACTTTAATTTAAAATCCATTGTTAGATCTAAACGTAGATATATAAAGCATTAGAGAACATGCTATTTCAGGGGAAATTTTGAATAAACGAGATGAGCGGTTTTGGTAATATGAAATATAAATAAATAAATAAAACTATTTCAAGAAAAGCTAAGAATTGAAAAAGAAAACACCACGTTACTGAAAATACAAGGTTATTTTTAGTAATACTTCTGAAATAATACATTTTGAACAGCACTTCATTAGAGAAAACAAATGGCAATAATTTATACAATTGCAAAAAGAGAAGATGAATCATCGTTGGCTCAACATACATGGGCATGAAAAAGCAATTATTTCATGAATCTTAGATATATTTTCGTAGGCTAACATGTCCAATGTTTGAACCTTAAAATACATCATTTGAAGAAAATATGTTTGCTATATTAAATATCTTAATATAAGTTAACTTAATAAAAATAGTAGCTTTTCTGTAATAACTTTATACCATATAGTATCAATCTTTGTTAACTTTCAAGACTTTTTTTTCTGCTATGTATTCAAAAAGATTGTGATATCTATATCTATATGGATATATATGTGTGTGTGTGTGATATGTATGTGTATGTGCATGTATGGGTATGTATATTTTCTTCTGAGTGGGCATCAGAATTTCATTTTTTTAATGTGTGTCAGTGTGTTCACAGAAACAAGTGACAACATATTTTAAATTTTAGAAATATTGTTAGATACAAGGAATTATTAACAAATAAGGGAGAATTAAAGGGGAAACGAGAACTGGAAGAACGGGATTGAGATGGATTGGTATATGTACATGCAAATACAAACAAGATATGAAAAAGATGCTAAACTATATGGTTTTTACTTAGAAAAGACAGAGTTGGATAGGATATCACAGGAACAGAGGACAAATTAATTTTTAAAAAATTATAATTTTTTACTTGGCATTGAGCTAGAAGAACAGGTAAAGGAAATAATGATAGCTTGGGCAAAGAATTTTGGATATTCAATTGATCTAGATAAATGGCAACAGTTATGGGAAAGGAACTACAAATTAACAATGTCCGCTGTATATAAAGAAAATCAATATAAAATGTTTTATAGATGGCATATGCCACCTGAGAAACTGGCAAAAACGTTTAAAGATAAATCAGCTAAATGTTGAAAATGTCACCAGTTACCAGGATTTTATTATCATATGTGGTGGACATGCCCAGAAGCTAAAAACTAGTGGAATAAAATTAAGACTTGGTTAGAAGAAATGACACAACAACATATTGATTTAAAACCGGAGCTGTTCCTATTGGGTATCCTCCCAGAAAAAAATAGTAAAGAAAATATTTATTTGATTATACATGTAATAACAGCTGCAAGGATTGTGTTTGCACAAAACTGGAAAGCAGAGAAAATACCCCTGGGAGGAGAAGTAATTAAAAATTTTTTAGACTGTGCAGAAATGAATAGATTAACTTTGATAATTAAAGAAAGAGAAGATTCAGAATATTTTAAGATATGGGATCAATTTTACCATTGGTTAGAAAAGATATATAGATAAGTAAACTAATAGTTATGTAAGAAAATGGTATAATTAGAATATTGTACTTTTGGAGGAATGTTGTAATAGATTAAGTGAAAATGAAGACAGAAGAAACAACAAAAAGATGAAGTCATGGAGAAAACACCGAGATGTCACATGGAAGGAATGACTGATGTATTAAATGTTTGTTTGTGTATAAAATAAAATAAAAATTCAAAAAAAAAGAAAAAAAAAGAAGAAGAAGCGACAATAAATATTGTTCTGTCTTAAGCATAAGAATGATTAATATTTTGATTTGGCTATTCTGAAATTTAGCAGGTTTTGAATTAACTGAGGTGGAAATATATCCTGCACTTAAGTTTGTGTCAAATTTACATAATGTCAAATAGATTTTACAACTAGCATCTATAGTACTAACAGAAATCCAATGCTATCAATCAATTTCTACACATAAAACTTTCATGGGCTAAGCACAAAAACCTATTTTACAAGGAAATAATGGTTTTCTGAAATGTGTAATCCATTTTAATACTAAGAGGCATTTGAATCCCATTTGCTGTTTTTTCCCATTCCCAACCTTTTAAAACTTCTTCAGAATTAATCTGAGAAACTGGAAAGGCTTGGGGGAAATGGTCCAGAATTAAAACTATAAGAGAATATTGACAGGTATGAAGACAGTTTATTGGTCTTCCTGTCTATGAAACACAACAAATGCTGTACAGCAGGGGTCCCCAACCCCCAGTCCGTGGACTGCTATCGGTCCACGGCCCATTGGGAATCGAGCCAAACAAACTGTGGGCAAGTGTGCAAAGCTCCATTTGTGCATATGTAGGATTAGGTCGCACATGAACATGAAAAATAATCCCCACCCTTCCTGTCATCGTCAATCTGCAGAGCCACTAAGATTGGTGAGTGCTGCTCTACTTGAAACAGAAAAAAAAAAAAACCTACTACAAGGCCTTGCTGTGAGGTTACATAGTTTTCCTTGTACACAGAAATTCAGAGGATATATATTGAGTATAACAAGAAAAATTTCTGAACGTATGATTTATTTGAAGAAAGAAATTGATGATTATAAAAAATTGACTAATATCCAATTGGGATAGGAATATATTGGACTTGCAATCACACTTAACTAGCATGCAAATATTTCAATGTTGTGTTGCGGTTTCAGGTTGTCTTTTCCTTGTTTTCCTTCCCTCAGTTTTACAAAGCATATTCTGAACAAGTCTTTACAGTCAAATCCCAAACAAATCTGAAGCATTTTTGAATTTATATTTTTATGCTGTTCTGGATCAGGGGTCCATGCTATCAACAAAACAATTTGAAACAGCTTTCTTAACCAAATGCTTTACTATGGTGAACTTTTCCATAACCATGGCCTGTTTTGATACTGTCAGGAAACAGTTTTCAGGAAGCATATGCAAAAACAATAATGTGTGTTGAAAATCTTTCCACTTAATAATATAGACCAACTGCTCTTTCAAATTGTTTTGCTGACAGCATGGACCCCTGATCCAGAACAACATAAAAACAGAATATTGCTTCAAATATGCTTCTGATTTGTTTGGGATTTGACTGTAAAGCAGGGGTGAAATCCAGCAGGTTCTGACAGGTTCTGGAGAACCGGTAGTGGGAATTTTGAGTAGTTTGGAGAACCGGCAATAAATTAAAGCAAAAAAAAAAAAATCCTTCCCCCAGGAGTGGGGAGAGAATGGGGATTTTGCAGTATCCTGCCATGCCCACCAAGCCATGCTCATGCCTACCAAGCCACGCCCACAGAACCAGTAGTAAAAAAATTTGGATTTCACCACTGCTGTAAAGGCTTGTTCAGACTATGCTTGGTAAAACTGAGGGAAAGAAAACAAGAAAAGGCAACACGTGAGATGAAGGTACTGGATTAGCAAGATGATTAGAGTGTCCTGAGGAATAGCTGTTAATTATTACTAAAATCAGATTAAGATGAAGAACATTTGTCCATGTAATCTCTATGATTTAAACTTGTTTTGATGACATTTCAATAACTATTGAAATTGGAATTAGAGGAGAAATCCAAAGACTGCCAATCCGCAGTTGGAGGAGAAATAGCTGGAGGAAAGGGTGTGCCTCTGTGGAGGTTGCTTTCATTTCGTTCATTGTATATTGATAATGTGAAGTTGCAGTATAAAAAGTCTCTCACAAAGTTTGGAGTTAAATCTAGTATTTTTGTAAAAAAGGCCCATAGCCTACTGTCTCCCCACTTCTTTCATTTGCTGACTTTTTACTTCAGTGAAAGAAAGTTAATTGAAAATCTGCATCAGCTCAATGTAAGCCATTACACATTTGAATTTGGATTGCCAAATTGTATTCTCAAATTGTTATTGAACAGTGACTTCAATTCTTATATTATAAAATATAGTGGGGGTTTGTAAATTGTGAAAAGCAATGTATTTAGTACTGATAGAATATTTGTAGTTCAGAGTTGAACTGTAGCATCCTTGCTGCTCTCTTAGCTTTGTGGGGTTTTTTGCAGATATTTCATGATGCACTGGATGATGTTACCTGGTTTGGTAATGAAAACATCTGCAGGAAAACCACCAAATTCAAAGAACAGCAAGGACTCCACAATGTTTTTAGTCTTTTAATCAAATGTTTGGGTGAAGATAAGGAGTCTTTTATAAGAATATTTTAAAATTATAATATAATAATATTCCTTTTATTATGCCAACCCATATTCAATTCAGTAGCATAGAAAAAAATAAAATTATATTTCTTTGTGCTTTGAAAAAAAGAACTTCAGAACTTGTTCTTTCCGTATAAGGTCTTGCCTTTTTAATATTTAGTGAATTGTAAAATACAAACAGATGTAACACAATACAGGAAAAGTTAAACACTGAAACAAAATAGGCTGAGTTAAATATAACTGACAGTGAACAAAATATTAATAGTTTTATTGCCTAAATATAATTAAATAATCATAAAATGGTTCAAAATAATATTAACATTAGAACATTAATCTTTTAGATTTCATTGTCTTTGTAAAACTAAACTATCTTTGAAAAAAAGAATGTCAATCCAAATTTTGTTATAGCATTCATCATATTAGGGAAGTAGCAAAGCATTGGTAAAAATTCTTTACATTTTCATTTAATTGTTAAATATTTATTATAAATATTAGAAAGCTATTTCTAATACAGGTAGTCCTTAACTTACAACAATTGAGCCTAAAATTTCTGTTGCTAAGTGAGACAGTCGTTAAGTGACTTTTGTGCCATTTTTTGATCTTTCCTGCCACAGCTGTTAAGTGAATCACTGCTGTTGTTAAGTTAGTAACATGGTTGTTAAGTGAACCTGGCGTTCCCGTTAACTTTGCTTGTCAGAAGGTTGCAAAAGGTGATCACATGACCCCAGGACACTACAACTGTTAAAAATATGGACCAGTTCCCAGGCGTCTGAATTTTGATCACAAGTTCATGAGAATGCTGCAACGGTCATAATTGTGAAAAACAGTCGTAAAACACATTTTTTTTAGTGCTTTTGTAACGTCAAAAGGTCACCAAACAAACTCTTGTAAATCGAGGATTACCTATAAAGCTACTATATTGTAGGTGGGAATTGTGACAGTAATAAAATAGTATTGAAGGTTCTAACTTATGTTTTTCTCTTGTTGCCTCTATTACTTCATTGTTAGTTAGCAAGATAATTTATTTCTTACCCAGTTTTAATAATGGACAATAACTGTTGAACTGTGTTTAACATTTTTTTATGCTTAATTATCCATCTGCAGAAGACTTAGATTTAAGTATTCGTTTCTGTGAAAGTATTTCTATAGGGCTATACATATGAACTGACATGTAATTGTCTTGGTACATTTTCTGAGCTAAATTAATTAAATGAATTTGTTGAATATAATGTTCAACATGCTTTGTAATTAAAAAAAATGTAGATGTGTATTTCCTGGGTTTTTTTCTCATTGTTAGTATCCTCTATTTATATTTTGCTCTTTTACTAAGTATTTGCAATGGCTAAATTAGTATTTCCAAAATTAATTTTGTCTATATTTTTTTTTAAATGTGGGTGTTATTATTCTTTGAACTAAGTGTACTCTGCTGTATCAACAAAGCATATTTTCTTGCTATAATGATACATAGTGTGCAGTCTTAAAAAAATAGTTTGCTTCATAGTCTTAATTCTGTAGCCTCTCCTTCATAATGAATCTTTCAAAACGTAACCTTTTGTTCTTTTGAACTCCTTCCAATAACATTATTCAAAGACAATATCTCCATGTGGTAGGCATTAGACTATGTGAAGTAATCTTCTTTGACCAACCTATCTGCAGATCACTGTGCTTCTATAACACTTTTCTAAGAAATCATTATCCTAGAAATACTTTAGAATTGTATTTCAATCTAGAATGGAAATGCAATATATTTTAAATTTAATTTCACATTCTCCACGCAATTCTAATTTCTGGAACTTTTTTTTTTTTTTAATTTGATTTATATGCCGCCCTTCTCCGGAGACTCAGGGCGGCTTACAATGCATTAAGCAATAGCCTTCATTCTTTTGTATATTTTATACAAAGTCAGCTTATTGCCCCCACAAACTGGGTCCTCATTTAACCTACCTTAGAAAGGATGGAAGGCTGAGTCAACCTTGAGCCTTGGAGAGATTCGAACCAGCAGAAATTGCAGGCAGCTGTGTTAATGACAGGGTGCACCAAACCACTGTACTATCAAGGCTCTTTAAGGTTTCCTATAATTTTTTCTAAAGACACCTAGGTATTTGAAGAAATTTTCAAGCTCAAAAGTAAACTCTTCTTTTTTTGTTGTGTTACATCAAAATAGCCTTTGTAGCTAATACCAAAAATAAAACAAAACATATAATTGTGTTTGATGCCATGATATTTTGTCTAGATTCATGATCTAAGGATTAGAAAACAGAACCTTCCTTTAAGATGAAGAGTAATAGAAATAGTTTCTATATATAAATAATTTGTTTTATAGTAATTTTCAAGCTATTAGCATGAGGTTTTTATGTTAAGAAACTAGAAGTATGTTTCTACAGTTTTTAGTACCTAGTCCTACCAATCATTATAATACTAGTTCAAGCTCTATATCAAATATGGAAGATGCAAGATTATATTTAGACCCATACATCAAGTACAGCCACAACAGATTTCCCTGAATCCTTTGGTTTAGAATTGTGAAGTAGACTTTACTCAGCTTCTCTTGAACATGAGAACTTGAATATGGCAAAGAGCCTGGCTTTCTGAGAGACTGATTGTCTCCAATAGCTTCTGCCCGCTCAGTGCATTCCAGCGGAATGGCTGTGCTCCAGTTCCACCTCATTAAACATTTCCATCTTGTGGGACCTAGAAACCTTCCCTGTTGTTGCCCCCTGCCAAACAGCATCCCCCCGCCCCGGGATAAGAACCGTGCCCTCTCTCCTACAGTTCCAGAAAACTCTGAAAATCTTTGGTCTCTGGCCTGGGACAATGTTTATTATTTGTTTAATGGACTCTGTTTTAGTTTGTTGCTTTTGTTGTTTACTAGATAATTTAACTCTGGGTTGTCTGTATATTTTTAGCAATTTTTGTGGGGTTTTTTTTCTAGGTTGTATGCAACGCCAAGGCAACGGGCAGCCAATACATTTTTAAAAATTATAAGGTCCTTGGAAATGACTCAATAGGTGGATAAAAAGGTGAAATCCAGTCTAACATCACTCTCTATCCCACATATATTCATATATTCTAATGTAACATTAGAATGTTACAATGTGGTTTACGTATAATTCTGAATCAGTTATTGCAAAATAAATTAGCTAATCAATTAAAATTTAATGACCAGGAAAACTAATATCAATTAATGGAAAGGCTATAAGCTGATTAAAATCAATGGCATTTGTTTCTTTAGACAAGTTGAACTACATATTATCTTGTTAACATAATGCTCATTTTTCCATATATGCTTATATGGAATTAATTTTAGTTCAAAAGTATCCTTTCTTGATAAAAGCAGTAATTCTGTACACTCTTAACTAGGGAATAAATCCAGTGTAAATAATGGTATTTAATTTTGAGTAGTCATATCTTGGAGCCTTGGTAGTAGCACCCTGTTAAGACCAGCTGCCTGCAATTACTGCAAGTTCGAATCTCGCCAGGCTCAAGGTTGACTCAGCCTTCCATCCTTTCTAAGGTAGGTAAATTGAGGACCCAGTTTTGGGGGCAATAAGCTGACTTTGTATAAATATACAAAAGGATGAAGGCTATTGCTTAGCACATTGTAAGCCGCCCTGAGTCTCCGGGGAAGGGCGGCATATAAATCAAATTAAAAATTAAAAAAAAATAAAAAAATATCTGGGATTGTATTGCATAGGTTTATGAATATGTATTGCATCTTAAAATATATTTTAATATAAGCATAAAAATCTCTAATCATCAAAAATTTTCCCTCTTTTCAGGCAAAACCAAAAGTAATAGAGCCAATAGACTATGAAAATATAATTGTTCAGAAGAAAACTCAAATAATCAACGATGGCTTGCGTGAGCTGCTACTTTTTCCATATGATGATTTCCAGGTACTTTTTATTTTTTTATGAATGTTGAATTAGATTTATTATACAATACTATAATACTAAGACTTGAAAGAAAATAGATCTACCAGTTTCTAATATTCTACAGCTGTGTAGTTTAGGTACATCATAAAAAATTGAAAAAACGAATCAAGTCTAAGTAAATTTCAAGGGGTTTGTTCACTGATCATAATCTGTAGTTATTGGTGAAGTATTGTTATCTTTCTATTTTTGAGCTTAACTTGATTGTTAATTATTTCTTTTAAAGTCTTAAACAGGGTAGGACTAGATTACCTGATATGACTCATTTTATATCCCTTCTCAGTTTTGGAAATCCAATCATCTCTTCGGGAAATTAACCCAAAGTCACTTGTGGGTTTTTATGTGATGTGGAAACACAGTTATTAAACACAGCCTTTAGAAACAGATAGCTTAACAGTGGATGGATAAGTGTGTTTGTTGGTCATTTTCCAAGTGCTGTTTGTTTTTTCCTGGGACATGATCATATTGGTGTATAGATCTATGTTGGCGTTATTGTATATTCTGATATAAATCTGATTTTCATTGTTAATCACAGTTTTGAAAGTCAACTCCAATTTGTTTATGACATTGTGATCATTAGCCACAAAGAATGTCCAAAGAGACAAGGAGTGTTTAAATGCTCAGTATGGCAAGCAGACTAGTTGGTCTGAAAAATTAACAGGGAAAAAAGGCCCAAGGCTTATGAAACTATTTTTACTTATCTAAGCAGATTTTGAGCCAGTAGAGAATGTCAACTCTTACATCTCTTTTGATGTAGAGATATCATTTGAGTTAGCTTTCATCCAACAGAAAGCAAGGATGGAATTTTCAGTATCATAGACATAACAGTGATGACCTATGGTTGTGAAGTGTGCAACCTACGAAAATCAGAAGTGGAAAAACTTCAGAAAATTGAAATTGATTACCTATGAGCTGGAGCGATGAATTACAGAAAAATCTTGGACCTAACTGAATCTTTAAAACATTTATTAATATATAATACGTCATGACCCAGACCTTACATTCAGATTCAGAATCTGAAGTTGAAGAAGTTGCTCCAGGTGAGTGTATGCCTTGTCAGCCTCAGGAGGGACAGAACCGGACATCACATGAGGCTGATCAATCACAAGCACTACCTGAACAGCTGGACCTGTCAGGTGATGATGACATAAAGTCTCCCAGTCCTTGCAGTAGATAGGTGGAAAGAAGTTAGAGCAGAGTAAGTCTGTTAGGTTACTTGTCAAGCAATGGAGTAAACATTCTAATTAGTGACAGTTGGCTGCAGGCTATAAAAAAGAAATGATTTACCTTTGTTCTCTTTGCTGGAAACAATATCTGGTTCATGCATGACTCCTGTGTATGAATTCTACTCTTGGATCTTAGATGCTTGGACTAGCTGACAACTTGGACAGATTCTTGAAACTTTAGATAACTCTTCTGCATACTCCTCTTTGAAAACAAACTTCACAGGCAAGCCTTTGTGGTGTTTGACATTGCTTGCTACAGTGCTGTTGCTTGAAAGTAAAACTCATAATCTCCCCCCAAAAGTATATATTGATTTGTGGCTGCAACCTCAAGCAGGGCACAATACAAATACCTGTTGGTGTCATTGCTTCAGGCAGAGAACCTACCTGAATAAATATGACTGAAGTACCAAAGATATCATACCAGTCTAACAATGCCAAGCTATATGTCACTGCTTGAATAGATAAACAAATGATCATTTTGTATAGCTTGAAGAATCTGTAAACAGAATGAACAAATAGTTCTAGTCCAAGATGAACTTCAAAATCAAGTTGTTAGTAGTAGTTAGTAGAAAAAGTAATTGGTTGAATTGATATTTAGTCATTTTAAAAATGTTACAAATGACCATCATTCTTGCTATGTTGAGGGAAAATGATCAGCTATGGGAAGATGATGTGATCTGCTCTATTTTAAGAGGATGTGATAAGTTGCTAAAATTGTTTGTACTTGTGTTGAAGGGAGAAATCATTTCTTTCTCATATATTTCTTCTTTTTCACTGTTATTTTTTCTATTTTTTCTTCTATTTTTGTTTTTTTTCTTTTCTGCACTTTTTTTTCCAAATTGGTATTAGATTTGCTCTAATTGTAATTTTAATGAAATTACTTCATTTAAAAAAAGAGTAGTTTTTCTAGAATGACATTCTAAAATGTCTTGGTATGGTACAATTTAAAATCTGAAATGTTATTTGGAATATCATTTTTTTCCCTGTTTTATTTGGAAATATGACCATTTTCAGAATAAAATAAATAACATGAAAGATAATTAATTGATACATTTATGTGGCTGTTCAACTCAAACTATATGGCATGCATACTTTTATATACATCCCTGGTTATATTTGTTCTCAGTCTTTGAAAAAAAATGTAATTGGAAACACTTTTTTTAAAACAACAGCTTTATTGTAGAGTTAAACTTTTCATTTTTACATATGATTAGTTTTGCCTAAAGTGTATTTTAAAGAAGGGTGTTCCTCTTTTAAAGGAATTGAACTATTTACCTGTGTGTGTGTAGAAAACTATATTTAGTAGATCCAATAAGAAATATGTTGAACATTTATGGAAGGAACCACATCAAATGCAGGAAACAGGTGTGACTATAAACAATAGGAAGTGCATATGTATTTTAAAAGTCAAACATCTTGGAATTTATTACCAGAACATTGACCCTCTACAGATTTAACGTTGTCTTAAGTTACTTTTAAATTTGGCTGTTATTATGAAGTGTCTCTATCTCCTCCATGCAGTATTTCAGAGACGGGGAATAGGGGGAAGAAAGGGATCTCTTGTAATGTTCCATTTATAATTCTCTGTTTTCTAATCTTTCTTTTAATTTTTGCATTAAATTCGTTTAGTAGGAAAAAAAGATGGTAGGACAAAAGCCTTCGTATGAAAACAGCCCTAGATTCCTTTAGAGAAAAAAAACCTCTATGATATCAAAATAATCTTTCATGTAATTTATATGCTGCCCAGCTCCCAAATTACTCTGGCAGCTGTAGCTAAGAAGATTTCTAATATTTACATTCTGAATACTTTTATTATAGTAATAATATTTGTACTGAAAAGTACATTGGGATTGGCAACTCAATTGCTAAACAAAGTGGTCATTAAGTGAGACAACACATGACTGTCCTGTTTAGCGGTAGCAGGTCCAACAATCCTGGTTACAGTTGTTAAGTAAATTTCCTACAGTCATTAAGTGAGACATCATGTAAGCATTATGTGCAACTTTCTGTCTATTTTCCCGTTGGCTTTGGTTGTTGGAAGCTATCTGGGAAGGCCCACATGATAATAACATGTATGTAAGTGCAAGCACCGGTCATAAGTTACTTTTTTCAGCACTTTTGGAGCTTCAAACAGTGGCTAAACTAATGGTTATTAAGCATGGACTACATATATATGTGTATATTTATTTATTATTTAAATTATTACTATAATAATAATTTAAATTATTATTATATAAAATATACTTCTCAGAATAAATAATATTACTATAAAATGTTTGTTAGGCAAAATAATACATCATAAGGCAATAATTTTTGAATCAATGTACCACAAGTGGGCTAACATAAAGAATGCATCCAACATCTAGGGCCCATTACTGCCATGAGATTGTAATTTGTGAAGTTGTAGATGCTCCAGCATTGTTGTGCCACTCCAATCACCCGCAATCACATAATTGTTCTTTCCAACACTCCCTGCCAGCTTCCCACAAAGGAAATCAATGGGGATGCCAGCAGGAAATCAAAAGACTCCCACTCCCATTGCTTTTTTTGCCCACCTGTGGTCATTCTCTTTATTTAGTTAAGGCAATATCTCTCTGAAATGTTGACCAAATGGGCCACAGGTTGTCCAATAAAGCTTTAGAAATCAGCACTGAAATATTCATAATGGCAGTATTGCAGTATCTTTGCATATTATTTTTATAATCTTATAGTTTTAAGTTTAGAACTAATGTATGACCAATGATGTTATATGAATGCAACTAGGATATTCTGATTGGGAGATATACAATTAATTAACTGCTGCAAAAATATGCAATGATATCTGTTGAATAAATTAATGAATTAAATATATGCTTACATGCTTTCTTTTGAAAATATTGCAATGAGTTTAAAACTCAGAAAATATGCACATATCTAAGTATGTTTGAGAAAACAGCAAACTGCACTATCACCATGTGCAAAATATTTTTTAAAATCCATAGGAAGCTTAACAAATAAAAAATTCTGATTTTTTAAAAATAATGCACAAAGAATATGGAAAGAAAACCTGGTCACCAAAAGAAATACATACAGTAGACCAGAACTGAAACAGAAATGTCAGGAAAGCAAAAACTGAAAATGCACTGAAAATGCTGAAAGGTATTAAAAGACAAAAAAGGGACTCAGTATATCTACTGCTGCAAAATGCTAAAAAGCAAAATTCATTTCTATATTTGTTCTCTTTTCTCCAATAGAAAATTTAGTTCTATGAGGAAATTATGACAACAATGAGAAAAATAGGAATAAAGATAAAACTGTTAAAAATCTACTCAGAGATTCCTACTGATTTTGAGTTTAAATGTCCAGGGCAGATGAATTGCTTCCTAGGCCCTAGTTGATTTCTCGATAAACCTTTATGCATTATATTTAGGAAATCCTGGAGAACTAAATGCAAATATCCCTATCTTTAAAAACAATAAGGAGGGAATCTGAGGGATTGAGTCCCTTCTGTCTGACATCAATACCTAGAAAGACTCTAGAGCAGATCATAAAGCAAGTGAGCAGATTTCAAAAACACTGTGGTAATTGTCAGCATGAGCAATTGTTTCCAAATTAACTTTATCTTGGACTTTGATCAGATTGCTTTGTTACTTAGAATATGGAAATGAGGTAGACTTTGTTTGATCTCAACAAAGCATTTGACAATAGTACTTGTGACATGCTGATTTTAGGCTGAGTAAATACATGTATGGCTACAGGACATTAATTAATAAAGAATGTAGTTGAAGAATTCTGAAGATTTTCATGGATGTCATCACACTGGAGCAAAATTTCAATATTTTTATTAATGACTTGAATGAAGAAGTGAAGGAAGTGCGCTCTAGCCGAGAATACTTTTAGGACAATAGGTATGGATGATGCATCTCTAGTGTAATCAAAGGACTACTATATAGTGCTGTTGTGACTTCTATGCATTTTAGACAACAGACTATATATGTGCCCTGTATTTAATATATTTGAAGATATATTTGAAGGTTTTAGCAAACCCTGGTCTAGAAGTATATTTTCCCAACTAGATGCTACAAATCAGAGCATGATCTAATACCATGTGCCCAGCTCTAGAACCTGCTTGTCTTTCAACTATTTTTTTTTAAATCATTTTTTAAATTCCATCTTTATTATTTTTATAAATAACTCAAGGCAGGAAACATACCAAACACTCCTTCCTCCTCCTATTTTCCCCATAATAGCAATCCTTTGATGTGGGTTGGGCTGAAAGAGAATGATCGGTCCAGAATCACTTAGTAGTTTTTATTATGGGGTGCTAATTGGCAGAAAAATGCTGGTTACCTTTTTTATATGTTAGAACTATAAGGACTAAACCCCACTCCTGTAAATAAAGTTCTTACTGACTGTATTTTTTTCCATTAAAGACTGCAGTATTGAAACGACAACACCAGTATGTATGTTCTACAATTCCAGAGAATGCAGAGAAAGAAGCTTACAGCTTATTTGTAACAGAGGTAATTTTTTTTTGTATCTTTCGAACATACGCCACTTCTGGGCTACAAAAATCTAAATAGTCATTAGATGGCATCAGGTTTCTTATATCTCTTAGACATCTGGAGCTCATCTGGATTTCTGCAGTCCAGAGGTGGTATGCCTAGTTACTTAAGTCTATATTACAATTTGCTTTGTTATTGTAACCAGTCAGAACAACAATAAAGTGTTCCGATTCATCTCCACCCTTTACTCAGAGCTCCAGCTGGCTAGAGTAGCAGTCTTGAAGTACTATTCAGTAAGACTTTAGAAGCTGTTTGGAGTTTTGTAAAATTTCCTTCCAAACTAGCTGTTTGGAGTATGTTGGATATTTAAGAAATAGGCTGTTTCAATATTCTGAACAGATTTACTTTTTGATTTACTTCGTTACTTAGTATTTCAGGAACAAAGAAAGAGGAAAAGAAAATAATGCTTTGTTTGTTTAATTAATATAGCATAAAATATAATATAGAGCTCTGGTGGCTCAGCAGACTAATTAACATCCACTTACATCTGCTGTCTGCAATTACTGCAAGTTCAAATCTCACCAGGCTCAAGGTTGACTCAGCCTTCCATCCTTTCTAAGGTAGGTAAAATGAGGACCCAGATTATGGGGGCAGTAAATTGACTTTGTATAAATATACAAAAGTATGAAGGCTATTGCTTAACGCATTGTAAGCCGCCCTGAGTCTCCGGAGAAGGGTGGCATATAAATCAAATTTTAAAAAAAATTACATCTTGAACCTCAGCATTTACTTTGAGTCTTTGTGTTTCAGTGAAAGAGTAGAAGTGGAGATTTTCCTCTTCTAAATTCCTCATGGAGGATATATTTTGAAACCTCACATGATATATCTATATCAATCCAAATCCAGTCGTCTCTCCATTCTAAATTCAGTCTAATTAAATTGCTAGATGGTTGAGCAAGTCAGTTTTCGCACTTATTTATTGCTGTCAGTTGTTCACAATTATGTCTCTTTAAATCACTCTGGCAGACTTCTTGTTCATTCATACAGTAGTACAGAAGCTATAGCGAGATTGCAATACAACTATCCTTTCTATGAAATACTCATTTCTTAGAATGGTTTTAGAATGTTTTAGGAAATTGAATGCCAAAATAAACTCTACAGGTGTGGTTTAGTTAAAGAGCGTGTTGCTTCTGACTTTAATAGGAGTAAAGAACTTTTTGTCATTCATCATAATTTAATAGAAGTAGCAGTACTTTGTTGCAGCTAATGATCAGCTCCAAAGAACAAAGAAAAGGAAAACAAATAGTACGAAAGCAAATAAAAACCACAGAAAAACATGTACAGTATTAGAGAAGTTAAAGTTTAGGATATTTTTCAAATTGTAAAACAAAATGTAGCCAAGTTAAGAGAAATAAAATCACAGTAAATAGATAATAACCATAAATAAAATTGAACTGGACGGCCTGGCAATCAGGCGAAATGGGCCACTGTTAGCTTTAAGTGGACATCTTTGTAATAAGAGCAATATAAAAATACAATAATATGGTTTAGTGTTTCAGAACTCCTTCAATACAGGGGTAAAGTGTTTATTCAAATGGGATGAGTTTCCCCTGAAGGGAATGCTCCTGCGAGGGCATTAAATCTTGCCAGAATTAGGGCTGTTCTGAAATTTGGGAGCTGCTATTAGGTTTAGAAATCAACCTGGCTTGAAAAAAGGTGAATAACTGCCCAGGAACACACCTCTGAGTATGACAGCCAAGTCTGATTCCAAATCCCTGGCATGCTGCATAAAGAATGCCTCTGCATCTTAATATACCACCATCAGGATTACATTAAGTGAGAAATCTAGCAATTCCTACCCTAAGATGAATCAAAGTAAAGGCTTAAATTAAAATCACAGGAATTAAGCCACAATGGGGGAAAAATAACCTTAATTAATAAGAGAAAAAAAGGCATCAATTTTCAATTTTGATCACTCTAAACATATGGTGAAGGAATACAATCGGAACCTATCATGGATACTATGAAAATGGCATTGAAAACCACTGAGAGGTCAAGAAGAACAAGAACTAGGCCATCCAAGAGCACAGTCAATGCTGTCTCTGTCCCTTACCTTGGCCTGAATTCTGATTGAAGGGGATCCATTAATCTGTTTCATTCAGAGTCCTTTAAAGCTAAAGTGTGACCACCTCCTTTCCAGAATCTTCCCTAAAAAGGAAAGGTTGGAGACTGGATGTTGTCCCGATTGGTCAGGCCAAGCAATGGTCTCTTGAGAAGGGGATGCTCCACCACTTTCTTCAGAAACGGAGGGATTCCCCCTCCCTCAAGGAAAAGCTTACCACCCACCCAATCACACATCCTATCCTGGGCAGCCTTGACCAGCCAGGAGGGGCATGGATCTAAGAGGTAGCTGAATTAAGATCGACAAGAATCCTGTCCATTTCCTGTAATGAAAATTCCTTTTTTTCTTTAATTAGCATAGATATAGCAGTGTGATCAGAGCAGTTACTCAAATTACTAAGATAAATGTATTGTTGTCTACAAGAAGTATCCTAAAGTTTATTTTTTGTCCTGATTTAAAGTGTATTAAGACATACATCTCTGACTGGCATGTTGTCAATTTCAAACATGAAGATTACTCAGGAGACTTTCGGCAGCTTCCAAAGTAAGTAATTTTTGTCTTAAGCTTTATATTAATTCTTAGTAATGCTTATTAACTTTTAATATTTAATGTGGTAGTTTCTTGGAAATTACTTCCATTTCAATTCTAACATGCCAGATTTGGAAACATGTTTTTTCCTGGCTTCCAGGTTTAATTTCATAGGATGATTCAGTCCTGCAGTATGGGTTTCACAAAAACAACATGGAAAGAGCATTTGCAGTTTGTTTTTTCATGATTTATTCATAATTGTTCATTAATTTTTAAAATTCCATTTTGAAATCTGAAATCTGAACGCTATATCAGTACTATATACAGATAGTTGCAGAAATGTATGAGGCTGTGTTAACCATTTTCCTATAAAAGCAGAATGTCAGTTCAATGAAGAAATAAGGAGTTTGACCTTGTGACTCTCGAGGATGTGGACAGGATTCTGGGTAGGCTTAGCACTGCCACATGTTTATTGGACCTGTGTCCATCCTGGTTGGTGCTGGCCTCCTGGGCGGTCACATGAGGCTGGCTCCAGGTAATTATTAGCTTCTCTGAGTGAGGGTTTCTTCCCTTCTGCCCTGAAAGAGGCAGTAGTGAGGCCCCTCAAGAAGCCTTCCCTGGACCCGGCTGTATTAGCGAATTATCGTCTAGTCTCCAACCTTCGCTTTGTGGCGAAGGTTGTGGAGAATGTGGTGGCGCGACAACTTCCCCAATACCTGGATGAAGCTGTCTATCTGGATCCGTACCAGTCGGGTTTCAGGCCAGGGTACAGCACGGAAACGGCATTGGTCGCATTGGTTGATGATCTCTGGAGGGCTTGGGACAGGGGTTGTTCCTCTGTCCTGGTCCTATTAGACTACTCAGCGGCTTTTGATACCATCGACCATGGTACCATGATGTGCCGGTTGGAGGGGTTAGGAATGGGGGCACCGTGTTGCAGTGGTTCTCCTCCTTCCTCTCTGACCGCACACAGTCTGTGTTGGCAGGGGGACAGAGGTTGACCTCGAGGCGCCCTGTTTGTGGGGTGCCGCAAGGGTCAGTCCTGTCGCCCCTCCTGTTCAACATTTATGTGAAGCCGCTGGATGAGATCATCCGTGGTTTTGGGGTGAAGTTTCATCAGTACGCTGATGATACTCAGCTGTACATCTCCACCCCGGACCACCCCAATAATGCCCTTGACATGATGTCCTGGTGCCTGGAGGCTGTGCGGATCTGGATGGGGAGAAACAAGCTCAGGCTCAACCCCTCCAAGACCGAGTGGCTGTGGTTTCCAGCGTCCTGGTATAGCCAGTTGGCGCCATCGCTGACTATTGGGGGTGAGATCTGGGCCCCCTCAGAGAGGGCTCGCAACTTGGGTGTTCTCCTGGATGCACGGCTGTCTTTAGAAGATCATATGACGGCTGTGGCCAGGCGGGCTTGTTATCAGGTTTGCCTGATTTACCAGTTGCGTCCCTTTCTGGACCGGGACGCCTTGCGCACGGTCACTCATGCCCTTGTCACTTCCCGTCTGGACTACTGTAATGCTCTCTACATTTGGCTCCCCTTGAAGAGCACTCGGAGGCTCCAACTGGTCCAGAATGCAGCCGCGCGGGTGATTATGGGAACGACACGGCGCACCCATGTAACACCTCTCCTGCGTGAGCTGCACTGGCTCCCGGTGGTCTTCCAGGTGAGATTCAAGGTACTGGTTACCATCTTTAAAGCGCTCCATGGCTTAGGACCTGGGTACCTACGAGATTGTCTTCTGCCACCGATAGCCTCCCACTGGCCAACACGCTCCCACAGAGAGGGACTCCTCAGGGTGCCGTCGGTCAAACAATGTCGACTGGCGACCCCCAGGGGAAGAGCCTTCTCTGTGGGGGCACCTGCCCTCTGGAATGACATGCCCCCGGAGGTACGTATGATCCCCGACCTATGTACCTTTCACCGTGCCCTTAAGACTTTACTGTTCCAACAGGCTGGGCTGACTTAAATAACGAATTTTAATGGATGCTTAGTTTTTAGTTTTTTAATATAAGGGCCAAAATTATTTAATATGTTTTAAATTGTTTTTAAATTTTATGGATATATGTTGTTTTATTGTGGCTGTGCACTACCCTGAGTCCCTCGGGAGAAGGGCAGTATAAAAATTTAAATAATAAATAAATAAATAAATATGCTGTAAGTCCTCATTTTTAGCAGGTGAAAATTAATATTGATAGATTATAGCAAGTATGTCAACAATTAGTTTAACAGGTGTTTAAATGATTTTCCCTGCATTTGCAAAACAAATTTCAAATCCTTTCCAAATCTTAGCTACATTTGCGTTCAAGATACAAAAATAAGAAAAAGCAAATCAAAACTATTATTACCTTGATATAGGCATTCTCTTTTAGAGTCTCTCATGCTATATATTGTAGTCATACTTTCATACACTGGCAATCTGTTGCAGTGTGTGACCCTGTAATAATTATTGTGTGTTATGGTTCTTTTTTTTTTTTAAGCAAAGGGAACAGATTAGAAAAGCTTCCAGTTCATGTTTTTGAAGTTGATGAAGAAGCTGATAAGGATGAGGCAAGTCTATTTTTTTTTATTATTTTACTTCAGTTCATTTTAAAGTTGTTATGATATAGGCCCCTTTGGGAGTAACAAAATGTTATATTTAATAAGAAGTAACTTTATCCTGAAATCTTTAAAATATATTGAATACTATATTACTTTGCCCCAGTGATCTGTATTAGGCATAATAATTTTAAATAGTTTGTAGATGGAGGTGCATGATAGTTCCTTATGTATTTTGTTTATTATTTTAAAACCATCTTATAATTCTGTGTATTTCCAGATGGTATGCAATATTAAAATATTATTTAAATTTAAAATACACGCACCATAAATTACCTTATCTTTGTAAGATACTATGAATGTATATCAATGGGTGGCATATAAACCTAATGAATAAATAAAACAAGAATTTAAGAATTTAATTAAAATATTCAAAAGTATATGAATTCATACTCTGAAAAAAAAACAGAAACAGATGAATTTATATAGCAAAGATTGTGAAAAAGATTAAAATTATTACTGTATTTTTAAGAAAGATTCTTCTCTCTAATATCATCTGCTATTTCTATATGCTTTGTTTCTCCTTCCTTTTCCCCCCTTAAGAATCTAGTTTCCTTAATCTTTTTAGAGAAATAGTACATTGCCTTGCTTCTTCCAACTCTCTGGGAATTAATAGTTTATTAGTGTGTCTTTTGGTTATGTTGACCTATAAGAACTTACAGCTTTGTTTAGAGACCAGTTCCACGTTATAGATTTATCTCTAGGACAATCTTTTAACCTCTTCTTTTACATACTTTTTTATTGTCAAGCTAAAACTTTTGGTTTATGTGTTTCTAATTTCAATCCGAGATTCATGCATCTGGGCAGCTAACAATAGTTAAAAGCACAATAACAACATATAACAAAAAAAAGACAATAACACCCATTTAATGAGTAGCTGAGATTAAAAAAACCCTACAAAAGCAAATCAAACTATTGCATAGGCTCTACCACATGTCTTATCTCAACCTCTGTGCTCAGTGACAAAACGATACCTGAGGCCTTGTGAAAGGCCAACAGCAATGGGACAATTTAATCTTGGGAGGAGCTGCTGTTCCAAAGGGCCCTATAACAGATGGGACACCCTAATAGAATGGACAGGATAATTAATCCTAGCTAATCCAGTCCTTAATAGAGACATTGCCTGGCTGACCATGGTATATAAACCTTTTCCTAAAAGATAAAGCATTCTGAAATCACCTACAAAATTGCTAAATAATGTGCTTAACTCAATTTTTTCCTGTGTTTCAACCTGACAACAGGAGTAGGTTATTCATTTCATTAATGAGATTTAGCAGTATTTTTAGAATTTACTTTAACTTTTATGATCTAATATTGCACAACGGAAGGGAAACCATAATGAATGAACGTTGTTAAAATACTAGGTTTCTCTTTTATTGACAACATTGAGTTATGTTCAATAGTCTTATAACATAGGAAACCTTCATATTTAAGTTAGATCAAAGCACTTGTTTATTAGTTATTTTATTTATAGGTTTTTTTTTTTAAAAAAATTACTCATGAAGTTTATTTTTTAATAGGATGCTGCATCTCTAGGATCTCAAAAGGGTGGACTTACAAAACAAGGATGGTTATACAAAGGGAACATGAACAGTGCAATCAGTGTTACTATGCGGGTATGTATAATTTTTGTCTATTCATAAAATACTGTGATGCTATATAATGTATAAGTGCACATTGACTGTAATTTCAGCAATACTTCTTAATATATAAAAAGGTTTGCAGTGTTGTGGTTACAATTAAAGCGATGCTTTTGGTCTCTGTGTCACATTGCTTTTGTTTTTAATATATTTTAATTTTTCATAAATTAGTCATTCAAAAGAAGATTTTTTCATCTCCTTCAACTTGGTGATGGATCATATAATCTTAATTTCTACAAAGATGAAAAAATATCAAAAGAACCAAAAGGGTCAATTTTTTTGGATTCCTGCATGGGCGTTGTCCAAGTAAGTAGAGAATTATACTGTTTGTTATGATGTGTAAATCTTGCAAGAATCTATAGTATTCCTTCTAATACTTTGGAATTACATCTTCATACTTCTTTACTTGTATAGAATGTAAATTCATTAAATGCAACAGGGATTATTTTTAATCAATTTACTAGAATTGCACTATTGGTCCTCTGGGTGATAGAAATATATATATTTTATTACAGCAGCTTTATGTTTTTAGTGAGCAAGTATTATAAAATAGTGTGTTTTCATAAGAGCTTAACAATAATAACACAGGTCCAGTTTAAGTGTTGAATTAATAAATCTAGAATCATGTTTTTTTGAAATAAGATATTCAGGAATTGGTGCTTCTACATTTGTTGCTATGAAACTTCTTTTTGAGCATCTAGTGGGTTGCCAAGTTTGAATAATACTGATGCAGACTAAAAAAGTATCTTCTCACCAGAAAGGCCAAAAAACAGTTAATATAAAATTGTTTCAGTAATCTCATTCATCTCAACCACTAAACTTTGGTTGAGCATTATATTTAGAAGCAAGTAAACTTGAATAAAGCTTCATGATCATGCATTCTCCATTTCCCTCTTGGGCACATTTGGGAGAATAGTTCAGAAGAATTTACTTTCACTTTTAGAGAATCTTGAATTACAGTACTATAGCTAGCAGACAACTTCAAAACTCAACAGCGGGTTTTAGTGTTCATTTAGTGTTCATTGAAAACATTGAACTCCAGTCCTGCTGAAGTCTACCCGAATTGCAAGAAGAAAATAAGAATGTGATCCATCATTATTCGGGGTAATCTGCTTATAGTGCTAAACCATAATTTAATATTGCATGTGAACACAATCAGTATGTACATTTTTTCCTTGGAAATATCTCTTGTGTGAATTTTGCTAATTATAATTTTAAGCTAATAACCAAAATGCCAAATTCTTCAAAAATCAGGGCAAAATATAAGTTGAAACCTTCAATATTTTATTTTACATTTTCTGGCAAATGGGATTCTTCTCATCCTTCATTACTGGTCCTTCTTCTACATTATTATATAAATTAATAATACTTCTCAGGCAGAATATTTTGGAAAACGTGCCCATGGGTTAATTAGAAATACTTGAACTGAAGATGGAAAATATTTTAGTTTTTGTTTTTTTATCACAACTCCTAAAATGAATGTCTTTTTCCTAGACTTCATTCACAGTAGCATAATTTCTTGTAATCAATATGTTCAGAATAAATCTATGGAAGTCCCCAATTATTAATTGTCTGACCTGTTTTGATTTCTTTTTCTTTTTTGGCAATATAAAAGGAGTTCTAATATTGCTAAATTGAGCTAAATAGACAAGCTATCATTTGGGAAGTTTTTGGTTCTTAATACTTGAACGGGTTTTTGTATATGTATAATTTTATTATATTTAATCTTAAAAATTATGTCTAAAAAACTAGACAGATATTATAAAAGGCCACTGTCTCACTTTTTCCTTCTCATATTCCCTATCAATAAAATCAATAAAAATAAAAAATACAAAAAATGTAAAGTAAAAAAAAATCAACAAAGCACAAACACACACACACACCCTCACAATAGATATTAGAATAGAAATATAGAAAACAATAGTGTCAGCGTTCCAAGTAATGCACCCATTGAAACTAGAACTCCGAGGGAGGTAGAGTCCTCAAAGAACAGTTTATTGGGTACATCATATTGGCACAACTGGTGAAAACTCACTCTGAAACTCCCGCGGTTTTCACCAAATTAAAAAGAGAAAATTTTCCCCTTCCCCCAAGTCATCAGCCACATTGTCCAATAGAGATGCTGACCGGTTGCTTGGTTACTTCACTCCTCCTCTCCCAACCATCTGTTGGAATGACCTTGATTCCACAGGAAAACTTTTTGTTTTGACTGCAAAACCTCAGTTAACTATTCCCCCCTCCCTGTCCCCTCTTATGCCTTGTGGCAACTCTGAAGCCACAAAGATGGCCTCAGCCAGGTTCTCTTCAGGGTTGACAAATAGATTTTTACACAAGAAATTAAACCCTGCCAATATGAATGAATCATATTGTTCAGTCTGTTCATTATTCATTAAAACATTGAGAGTGAACACATTTCCTCAGTTCACTATTTTAGGCCTAAAAGTGGTAGTTTCTTTTTAGCAATGCAAAATTAGAGGGTGAGGGAGAAAAGAAAATCTGTTGCAGCTGCTAGATTAATGTTTTTTCATTATATTTCAGAACAATAAAGTCCGACGTTTTGCCTTTGAGCTCAAGATGCAGGACAAGAGTAGCTATCTTCTTGCTGCAGACAGTGAAGCAGAAATGGAAGAATGGATTACAACTCTAAACAAAATTCTCCAATTAAATTTTGAAGCAGCAATGCAAGAAAAGAGATATGAAGATTCCCATGAGGGTAAACGCAGCTTATTTTCAAGTTTCTTTCAAGCTGTTCAATAAAAGAAATGTTTTTCTCTATAATTAATAATTGGTTATAAGTAATTTTCAAACAGCGGCATGGTAGCTTAATGGTGAAGATGCTCACATTCCACTTGGAAGGTTGAGAGTTCAATCCTAGGTAGCAGCAGATGTTTTCTTTCAAGGGCACAAAGAGAAAATATCTGCTGTGAACTCCATGTAGGTGTCAAAAGGGCATCTTGCCAGTAAATGCTCAGTTCCATCTAGCCGCCCTGATTTTACTCCAAATAGGGACTACAGGGTCGTAAAAAGGGAGTTTATACAGTACTTTACTCTGTTTTTGGTAGCCCATACAGATATGTATTATTAAAAACAAGACACATTTACTGTCAAAATAACATATATAGATATAAATAATATATCCACAATGAATCTCATTTAATTTTTACAAATCAGGCTGCTGTGATTCTTAAGAATCAATTGGTGGATCTTCTTACAAGTGCCAGAATGCTGTGTTAGTGACAAATTAGATACAGTCCAACATTAAGCAGTACCTAACAGAAAATAAAAAATTGTCCATTTGAATTTTGTTCCTGAATAGTGTGAAAGATTACCAATTTCCAGAATTTTGAAAGCTTGTGAGATTCTTGGTTGTAACATTTTTCTATAGTGATCAATGGACTTCTATAACTTCTTTTCTTTTAATTTCCAGAAGATGAACAAAACAGGATAGACAGCTCATCTGGTTTAGATGCTTACCTTCCTGAAATTGCGAAGGTAGTCTTGTGTATTTTGTTTTTAAATTATGAAATTCAATGACAGTATGTAATAGAATCTGCAAAAATAGAACGTTCTGGAATGTACAATTGCCCCTCTGATCTGTATCAAACTATCATCCCAGCAATAGTATGTTGATTTCTAGAGTTAAATACTTTAAATTTAAAATGGTTTAAAGTATCCAGGGCATAGTATTCTTGATGAAACAGGTTTTTTTTAAAGGTTCAAACTACTCTCTGAACACCTCGAATTGTTTCTGGTTTGAAGGCTGGAACATGTCACTAAACAGTCACTTGAGACAGCAGGATCCGAAGGTGTTTGTCATGATCAATGACAGGAATAGAACATTCCATGGTTATTTGGAATGCTTCATTTCTAAATCAAGTGAATTTAGCAAATTGCTAGTTTATACACCTTACTAAGGAAAGAATGTTGATACTTACCAGGAAGGTTTGTTTTTCAAGTATAGTTGTTAAATAAAACTTAGGCTGCTAGAAAGAATGCCTTTTGAGTTGGGTTTTCGTTTTTTCATAATTTCAAGCTAGTTTTTCTTGGTAGGCAAGATATATAGAAAAAATTAATACTCATCATTGTCAAACGATCAGGGTCTTCTTTAAGTAGATGTAATCCTTGATAGAATAAGAAATTAATGGGAGTAAATATTTCTGTCAGAATAGTTTCATTGGCCTTTAAGTTTAATAGTGTTTTACATTTAGAAAAATTACAGTCAAGAAAATAGTCTGATTTAGCCATAAGAGTGATATACTAAAGCAGTATGTTGAGGATCAGACTGCCACAACAGACAAATCCATAGTTAAAATCTCTTGGCTTCTCCTTCTTAATTTAGTTCAGTATTTCTCAAACTTGCCAACTTTACGATGTGTGGATTTCAATGTGTGGACTTCAATTCCCAGAATTACATTAAGCATTCTCCCATTCTGGGTAGCATTCTGCATGCCTTGAGCTCTTTTTTGCTCAAAGCAAGCTGTTACTAAAAGGAGATACCAAAAGATCCTTTTAGAATGGAGATTGTGTCCATGTGGTGGAGGAATAATTGAAACAATGGAACATATTTTAGTTCTTATTTGTTTTATCTTAACTTGTTACTATCAGATTAATTCTTCTTGACAGAAAGTTTGCTCCTATTTGGCTCTCTGTTTAAAAAAACTTCTATTCTTTGCAATGTGCTGTATGCTTTTGTCCCTTGAAAATTTTGCTTAGGTCAGGTAAACATCTGACTGCATCTCAAAATCCCATGTAAAAATTAGAACATAATTTTTGATAGAATATTATCAGGTATTGGGACATTACACTTATATCAATAAAGGAGAGCCTTTAAAAAACCGTTGGGACTGAATGCCAACATTTTTTCTGGGACTGGGAAAGGAACTAAGCAATTTTCTACAAGGTGAAGTTTAAATTAATTGAAGTCACATCATACTTTTCATTCTAGAAATGTCTTTTATGGTCATTAAAAGCAAAATGGGATTTGTCTATGATATAGGCATGACCAAATGGTTGTGCATGGTATATAGTTTTAGCCACTGATGCACATGAAGCTAAATACGTACTTAGGAGATGCATTCAAAATTATTTCTTTCTAAATTCAGTTAAAAATACAGTGTGAAAAAGGAAATGTTGAACTCTATAGAAAGTGACTGGAATTTGACTGTCCCTCGAGGTTCAGGACACCTGCTTATTATATCTAATCTTGGTGCCTCAAATGCAGCTTCCTGTTTCCTTGAGATCCAGCAGCTATTTTGGTTTATGTTTTTCTTAGGTTCTATTCTCTCTGTATTCTGAACTGTGTACTTTTTGTTGCTATTTACAGTAAGATTAATTTTGTTTAATCTCTGGATGGTTTCAAAAATATAAGTGCCCTTGTGAACTATGCTCCGTTTCTTGGCATCAGTCTCTTATATATTTTTTTCTGTAGAAACAAACACTACAGAATGGCTTGGCAGTTGTATTTCTCTGTGTTAGAGATGCTGTCTTCATTCATTTTTAAAAGTTGGTCACCTGTTCTGTTTCACGATAATCTTTGCAGGAGATACTTGCCATCCCATTCTTGGTATACTGAAGGCTTGTCTATCAATATCATCTTCTTTTTCTGAACCAAAATAATTCTAGACAGGAAATAAAGTTGGTCAGAAAGGTTATATTTTACTACAAAAGCAAGTAAAATTTACAGAAATAGATTCTATTTTTGTAAAAGAGTGCAGAATGAAATATACTAGCATATTAAAGAATTGCCATATTTTTATACTTCAGATTGAATCTGTTATTGTATGCTTACTGTATTGTTCATTTCCTACTACACAACGTCAAACTTCTCTTACCATAAAGTTAACTATAGTATTGTATATATGTGTGTTTATAAACATAAATACACACAGACATATACATATAAACATATATACGTACATGTGTGTGTATTAAAAAAATGCCTTCTTATCCATATGGGTGGTTGTGTCTTCCTCAATCTTGGGTCCTCCACCAGAGGCCTGCAAGCTTAAGGGTTCTATGCAGCATCTTAGCTGTTCATAGCAGTGCATTCTTCTGGACAAAGAGCTCTGAAGTTGCTCGTGGAATTTGTTGAAGCCAATCTCCCAGCTCAGAAGTTACAGCCCCAAGTGCTTCTACAGTTCCTCCTTCAATTAAAGAAAAGGGGTGAATAAAAGTGGAAATTTAAAGCCTGAGAAGGTTATAAATAAGAAAAGAAGAGGAGGAGAAAAGATTATTTAATGGGGATTGGAATTAAGATGAAAAAAGGATGTATAAAGTATCAAAGGATGGAATTGCTGTCAGGGGAATTGGGGTGGATGTGAAAGTGACTACACTGGTTTTATTTGCAATTCTTTATTTTTCCTTGTTACACATCAGTATATTAATGTGCTATTCATGAGACAAATGTTATAATTAATTGATTAAATGATTAAAATAATCCAAAGAACATAGAAATATGCCTAGAGATGATAAATTGGAAGAAAGATTTAAAACTAAAATCAGTTGGCCATACTATGAGAAATATTCTAGAGCCCAAACTGGCCTGTGTCGTCTCATATTGTTATCATCACTAGTCCTACAGAGGACTTAACATCTGTTCTTGAGAGTTCCATTTAGTCTAGCAGAAATTACCGTAAAGAAAGAAGGAAAAATTAAAAAAATATGTTTATTAATTTAAAAATGCCATTTCATTTTGTAGAGTTGCAGAGATTCTGAATTCAAATTCAAAAATGAAAGCAGGGTTAAGCTCTTTGCACTGGACCCAGATGCACAGGTAAGACTGATTGCAGGGAAAAATCCAAAGCTTTTATATAATGTTGAGTATTTAAAGATTATTTTCAATTTTTGTTTCTTTTAAAGAAACTAGACTTCTCTGGTATTGAGCCTGAAGTTAAGCCATTTGAAGAGAAGTTTGGGAAGAAAATCCTGGTGAAGTGCAACGATTTATCTTTCAATCTACAAAGCTGTGTGGCTGAAAATGAAGAGGGACCAACAACGAATGTAAGCTGCAATGGGGAATCTATCACATGTAATATTTCAAGAATAATACCTAATATTTTGATGTTTAAGACTCAAGACATTCTGAGAAAATATAATTTAATCTGAAAACTTATTAGAGTTTTACAATCCAGTGCAAGAACAAATTGAATGACAAGGTTTTACCGCAGCATGAGAAGTTATATAGAGTGGATTATGTTTTGTTTAAGTAAGGTGCGTGTGTGAATTTTTAAGAAGTATAAGTATGATCTAGACCACGGGTGTCAAACGCCATGTCACATTGCCGTCACATGACGTTTCACTATGTTTTTTCCCATTCGTGGAGCTATGGTGGGCATGGCCTGCATGTGATGCATCCGGCCAGCGGGCCACCAGTTTGAAATCCCTGATCTAGACAATAATATATGGAGCATAATGTACTATTCTGTTTAATGGCATTCATCATGTAAACGTTAATGTGCAATATAAGAACTGCTTTTTCTATCGGCAGTTCTACGCTATCTATTGTTACAAGTAAATTAGCATTTGGCATTATTATGTTCATGTCTTCTTTTTTTAATGTCCAGGTAGAGCCATTTTTCATCTCACTGTCACTATTCGATGTTAAGCATAATCGGAAGATTTCATCAGATTTCCATGTTGATTTGAATCATAGCACAGTGAGACATATGCTAGCTAATACATCACAGGAGTTGTTGAATGGGAGTAGTGATTGCTTACATCCAATTCAGGATATTATTTCAGATGTTATGCTACAATATCCCAAACAAGTAAGGAAAAAATAGTGTTTCATTACAAATCGGTGTCCCATATTTATGTTTAAGAATTAATGAAGCAATTAATTTGTCTTTTAGGGAATATTCTCAGTAACGTGTCCACACCCGGATATATTTCTAGTGGCCAGAATAGAAAAAGTCCTACAAGGGAGCATTACTCATTGTGCTGAGCCATATATGAAAAGTTCTGATTCTTCTAAGGTATTTGCTTTGATTGTTGGGTATTTCTAATTTCTGAATTTGTCTATAACTTGGTAATTCAACAACATCAAATTGAAACGTGCACATGTTCAAGACAATGTTGCTAGATTTTGCTATCAGTTTAATTCCTACTCTTGGCAGACATAGGCAAATACAGTTTGTAGGCAAAGTTCATCTTCTCTGCTGAAATTTGTTTACTAATTGCCAAAGCAGACTAAAAAAAGATTGTAAAATCAACTATTGAATAATCTGTTAAGCAGTCTCAAATATTGCTTTAGTTTTAAGATTTGTTTGGAAAATGAGAACTTAATTGTAATAAAAAGCATGGGAAACAACGTTTTAGATAAATGTTAGTAGTTAAGACTAAATTAGATTGAGAGTTTGATGCCCATAGTAGTTTGGTAAGTAGTTAAGAAAAGGGAGTGGAAGAAATTTCAGTTTTAGTAAGAATAGGGATTGCAGAGATGTATGCAGGAGAATTTTGAGTTGTAATTCAGTTCTTTTTCTGATTGCTTACAGGTTGCTCAAAAGGTTCTGAAAAATGCAAAACAGGCTTGCCAACGACTAGGGCAATACAGAATGCCATTTGCATGGGCAGCCAGGTAATGCATTATAGTGTTCTTGATTTAATTCAAGAATTCTCTGACTTGTATTGTTATGACCTCCTGTATTGGTAAATTAATTCATGGGAGTGCCCTCTCCTATTGAATAAAAGTAATAGTTTAAATGTATTTCTAGTTTGGCATCAACCCAGTATTTGCGATAAATGATTTAGAATTGGAATCTACTGCTTTTTGCTCAACCATTTATACTAATTTCAGTAAATTCACATGTTAATGTTTTCTAAACTGCCTCCTATCTTTATTTTCCCACTATGAAGTTTATATAAATATTTTTGATTTAAAAAAATTGTATTTCAGAACACTGTTTAAGGATATGGCTGGAACACTGGACAAAAGTGCAAGATTTTCTGCACTTTACAAACAAGATAGTAACAAACTTTCAAATGAAGATATGCTTAAATTGTTAGCTGATTTCAGAAAGTGAGTGTTTTGTTTTACATCGAAATGAAATTATTCACATGAATTCAAATGGTAATAAACTGGTTTGTGTCACATGTATTGCCTGGAAAGGTGTGGTGCTGCTTTTTTTTTTGTCTCAAATAGAATTATGACCGTAAAGTTATAGAAGAGTTGTGAAATGGTAAATCAAAGCTCTCCAAATCTTCCTCTTTCGTATTTGATTTTTAATTAGTTTATTTATGACTGATCCTGTCTATGTGATTTATTCAAAAATGACTTTAAATATACATGTCATAAATCTTAAGTACTGATATATACAGTATTCCATGTTTTAAAAGTTTAAAATCAACAATTTTACATTTAATGTAAAATAGTAGTAAGAGCACTCTGGAAGAATTAGGAGTTTGAAACCTGACTCATGAGTTCTGAAGGTTTCCTTGCAAAAGTGGATACTATTTATACATTTTTCTTACTGGTAAAATGAAAACAAAACAATTAAAGAGAAAAGACTTCCTGTTGTCTGAAACTATAAAAAGTCTTATGTAGAAAAAAATGAAAATCATCTTGCAAACGTACAGGTTAAGTAAAAATATTGTAGGAGAAGGCAATTTTTGAAAAGACTAAAAATTGCAAAGATAATTCTGTGGATGTGAATATTTCTGGAATTTGTGAAAACATTTTGTGGATGTTTTGAATTAAAAGCTGCATGAATATGCACATTAGGGTTTGCAAATATAAAGTTGTATTGTACATTATGTCAATAGGAGAAAACTTTCTCTAGAATACAAAACGCAAATATATTTCATGGAACTGTAGATTTGGGAGGAATTTTAGAACTCATTTAGTCCAATCTCCTACTCAATGTAGCTTCCTCCGGAGCATCTCCAACAGAGGACAATTCAGCATCTGCTAGATTATCTTTTTCCATTGTTTGCCTTCTGAAAAGCCTCTCCAAAGGTCAAGGATTTACCATTCATTGTAGGCAGGCAGAAGGAGAGAAAAGCATAACACCAGGAACTTTGTGCAAACGATGCACAAAGCTCTTGTTATACCATGCAAGATATAACGTATTTTCCGGCGTATAAGACAACTGGGCGTATAAGACGATCCCTGACTTTTCCTGTTAAAATATAGGGTTTGGGCTATACTTGCCGTATAAGACTACCCCTCTTCCAACACACACCAAATAAAAATTAAAAAACATCAACTGGCTCACCCGCAATGTAAAAGCAGCTGTGCTAGACCCAAAATGGCCCCTGCAACAAGCAGGAACCTCACACAGCCACAAAAAGCCCAAAAAAAAACAACTTTCACACTTTACACACACAAAATTCCACATACAGCTTTGTGAGATTTTGTGTGTTTGTGTAGTTAGAGTGAAACACTACAGAAACACACTAAATCTCAGAAAGCTGCACAAATATTTTATTTTATTTTATTTTATTTTTATTTTTATATGAAAGCTAAATTTAAAACTTCCTAAACTTTAAATGGCTAGGTTTAAAAAAACAACAACTAAAAAAACCCCAATTAACTATTTTTTTAAAGCTCCCAAAGGGGAAAAAACTTACCCAATAGAACAGGGGTCTCCAACCTTGGCAACTTTAAGACTTGTAGACTTCAACTCCCAGAATTCTTCAGCCAGCTTTGTTTTGCTGGCTGAGGAATTCTGGGAGTTGAAGTCCACAACTCCCTGCCTGCTTGATTGCAGGCAGGGAGTTGCTTGCTGATGGAATGGATTCAGGCAAGCGAAGCAAGGCAAGTGTTGTGACTAGCAGCTAAGGTAAGCAAGCTGGAGGGGGAAAACTTTTTTCCTTTTACATGGCTCTGGCGATCCAAGCTGAGTTGCCTGATTAGCAGGCAACTCAGCTGAGATGGTCAGAGCTTGGCTCGTCAGAGCCTTTCGGGCTGGTCTGCCTGGTTACAGGAGAATGACACCTGGCATATAAGACGACCCCCCGACTTTTGAGAAGATTTTCATGAGTTAAAAAGTCATTTTATACACCGGAAAATACAGTAATACTCTCTGTTGGACAGACCCTCTGATTCTCTGGGGACTTTTGGGAGGGATGGGAAACTGGAGTACCAGCAATCTATGAGATATCCATAAACATCCCTTCTTTCAGAGTGACCCAGAGCCCACTGCTTGTTGTGTTAATTTGAAATGAGCTGAACTATTCTTTTTTGAAGCATGCTTTGTATTTTTTCATAATTGAGATTGAATATATTGTCTCAACTATTTTTCTGTTAGGTCATATTTGGTTTTTTTTCTCATAGGCCTGAAAAGATGTCTAAGTTGCCAGTTATTTTAGGAAACCTAGACATAACAATTGATAATGTTTCTCCAGACATACCAAGTAAGTATTAAAAAACTATTGTAAAAGTGGCTACAATGGCTTTATTTTTCCATTTTTTAATTCATTTCTAATATACTTTCCAGATTTTGTTAATTCATCATACATTCCCATGAAACAGTTTGAAAACAGTTCCAAGGCAGTAGTAACGTTTGAAGTAGAGGAATTTGTTCCCTGTATACCAAAACATACTCAGCCTTTCACTATCTACAACAATCACCTTTATGTTTATCCAAATCACTTGAAATATGACAGTCAGAAGTCATTTGCAAAGGTGAGTTAATGTGCCTGTTAATTATGTTCAGATTCAAAGCTAAATTGATTCTGAGTAAAAACACATCTCGTTGGAAGTTTGATTTATAATAAAAAAGCAACTAAACTTAATTTCTGTGCTCTTTTTAGGCAAGAAATATTGCCGTGTGCATAGAATTCAGAGATTCTGATGATGAAGATTCTCGGCCGCTGAAGGTATTTTGATCTGACTTGTGGCTCTTCAGTCATTAATATTGATTTACAGTACAGATGATGGGGCAATATCTAAGATACATCCTCAAGTTCCTTAATATTATATTCTGTGTTTTACATAAGCATAAGTAAATCTGGTTACAAGAACAAACTCTGCCTTTTTCATAGAAATAAATGGAGTTGGAATTGTTTTTCAGTGAAAGAATACAGGAAGATAAGGAGAAATCAGGTTAACTATAGCTGCTAAGTAATTTGATTTCTGTGTTACATTAAACTTATTTTCTGTATATATGTAGAAATATAAACAAAAGAGGTAACAGCCATCTTTAAAAAGTTTGCTGCCTAAAATTAGAATCAATCAACTGCTTACAAAGTTATTTTTCATACTGAGGCAGAGCAGTGACTTTTCTAGTTTAAATCAGAGTAGGTGCAACTATGTAAGAAATATACTTTTCCTATCCATTAGGTGTTTTAACAAAGATTTGATCTCAGACTTTAAAGATACAAAATTTCAGGAATAGTAGTGAACAAAAAAAATATTTCAGGAAGTTTTAAAAATTGCAACATTCACAGTGGTATGTGGTCGTAATTTGTGTTAATGTACATCCCTTTAAGACAGCTGGTTTTTTGTTTTTGTTTTTGTTTTTGTTTTGTGTGCATATTCTTTGGTATTTAGAATTGAATTTCAAGATAGGGAAAAGCGGATACAAAGAACTCTGTTTACTTTTTATTAATAACTTTCCTAGTCTGTTTTCAATATTATATAAGAAATACCATGATTTTTAAAAACCCTTTGTTTTAAGAGATATAGAAACACTAAATAAGGGTTAAAAGCAATTTAGCAAGTTTCAGTTTATGCACATTGCATCACCCTGCCTTGTTTTTTACATTTTCAATTTATTTCTCATCTCTGTGTTGCTTCCCATTGAGTTGTTATCAGGTTCAAGGAAAGTACAAGTTGTAAATCCATCATAGAAATAATGAAATGACATCAGTAAAAACCAGGAATTCCCCCTTGAAGAAAGCAATTGTAGCAGACTTTGAACTCTGCTCTGTTAGTACAAAAGCTTTCTCCCCTTGCTTCACATATTCACTCCAGACTCTGGTACAATCAGAATCAATCTCTAAAGAAATAATAATCCTTTTATCATATATTCCATATATCACAGAATGTTTCTTGTTACATGCCAGAAGTTGTTACAGTAGGAATGTGAAGCACTTTAGACTGAAAGCTGATAGGGCTCACCTACCCCTACCAAAATGCTTCACATCCATACTGTTAAGTATTGTTAAATATAGCAACAGTTGGCAGAATATTTTCTGAGCATTTTTTCATCCATTGAGACATAATTAAAGGAGAAGCTTTGCTAACTTGCATTATCTGGTAGAAGAGTTTTTAAAAAAGAGAGAACATTAAAAAAAATTCACATGAAATATTTCAGAAATTATATCTATAAAAATAGGATCAGTATAAACCAGCCATTACTTCTTCTGTTTCATTCCTAGTGCATCTATGGCAGACCAGGAGGTCCAATATTTACAAGACAAGCATTTGTTACAGTTCTGCATCACCAGCAAAACCCAGAGTTTTATGATGAGGTAATTTTGTCTTCTTTCCTTTCTCCAAAAATCTTTGCCCATTTTAATTGTTTTCCAGAAACATAGTGGGATAAGAGGGAAGAAGTCGCTTTGCAACATGTCAAGCATTTTTATTCAGAAGTAGGCAGATAAGTCTGTCTACTGTCTACCCTCGGTTTCTACCCATAAAATGACACAGTGATAGCAACTCATTTTCCAACTCTGTAAGATTATGTGCGACAAATATGGAAGATCTTTTTGGGATTAGGTGCTTTTCTTTAAGGAAAATATTATGATATTTTCTTATTTCTTTAAAAAAAAAGTAAGAAAATACAAAGAGTAGCAACAGATACTACCGGGCCTGGTAGCTCAGCAGACTAAAAAAAGCATTGTGATTAACACCAGCTGTCTGCAATTACTGTAAGTTCGAATCTCACCAGGCTCAAGGTTGACTCAGCCTTCCATCCTTTCTAAGGTAGGTTAAATGAGGACCCAGTTTGTGGGGGCAATAAGCTGACTTTGTATAAATATACAAAAATATGAAGGCTATTGTTTAACGTATTGTAAGCCGCCCTGAGTCTCCGGAGAAGGGCGGCATATAAATCAAATTAAAAAACAAAACAAAACACCAGATCAGAAGATAATTAATGGGGAAATGCATTCGACCCTATTTTTTAAAATGTAAAATGTACATTTTATTCATTTTTGTAAACTCACCAGTATTTCAGTTCTCTTCTTCTAATTTCCATCTTAGCAGCACTCTGATTCTTGTAGGAAGAATTGCTATTTGAAGTTTGTTCTCCAGCCAATCGAAATTCACAAAACAGAAAAGCACAGTAACCACAAGTAATAAAGTAGTACAATGATGAAAAATCACATGTCAACCTTATTAAAAATATTTTGAACAAGAACATAAATTGAAATAAGATTGTGTTAGTTTTAACTCTAAATGATTATTATGTTAGTGTCTTAAAATGCCTTGACAGAGAAGATTGTCTTCCTTCTTCACCCCAAATAAGTACTGATAAAACGTGGTACAATAAGATAATCTTGAACTGGTCACAGTAGGATCTAGGCTTGCTTGGCAGTATGCTGGACCCTCATTGTTTAAGGTCTTATAGGTTAATACAAAATCTCTTAAATCTGGTCCAGTGGTAAATGTGTATATGCTTACGTGTTGTACATTGTAAAATTTTTACTATATATACTTCTGCTAGAAGACACTTTCCAAACCAAAACTTGCATTTTATTTCTTCTTAGGTAAAAATAGAATTGCCCACACAGCTGCATGAAAAACACCATTTATTGTTTACCTTCTATCATGTTAGTTGTGACAGTTCAAGTAAAGGGACCACCAAGAAGAAGGACATAATTGAAACACAAGGTTTGATTCAGTTGTTTTTTATAGGGGATATATTTAGCTAAAATTAAGCATAAACACTTATTAGAGAATACAGCAAAGATATCATTCCTCTTTACATTCCTTCTAGTTGGATATTCCTGGCTTCAGTTGTTAAAAGATGGCAGAGTGGTGACAAATGAACAACATATACCAGTATCTGCTTATCTTCCAAGTGGATATCTTAACAGTCAAGAATCAGGCATGAGCAAAGTAAAAAACCCAAGATAATATCTATCTTATTTGTTTATTTTTGCTATTCGATAAAGTTAGTTTGTATTTAATACATTAAATAACCAACTTTTAATTTTACATCAGCATTCGGGCCCTGAAATTAAATGGGTAGATGGAGGCAAACCGCTGTTGACAATTTCAACTCACCTAGTTTCCACTGTATATACACAGGTTGGTATTAATTACATTGTAACTTTTTACCAAAGGTGTTGATTTTATTTCATCTGAAAATAACTTATATTTTTAAAATTCTATAATTATAAAATGTAAGTTATGAAAAATATGACTCAATCAAGTTTTGATTATCTTGCTTGCTCATTTTACTATAGCAATCAACCTGGAGAACAAAAGGCAGAAGGAAATGTATGAATCTTTGCTTAAGTGTAGGAAAGGGAAGTAAAGGGAAGTAAACTCATGTAGCCTTCCCTCTGTACATGACAGAGCTCCAACTAGAGTAAAACTGTCCAAGCGTAGAGTTGGAAAGAATATATAACAGATTTTCCTGTCTTTGTGCTGGCTTTTAGATTAGCACAAGATGAGGACAATACTCTGACTTTCTGGGGGAAAGGTCATGGGATAAACAAATCTGCCCAAAATTAAAATTATGAGTTTTATGTAATGGGACTTGGTACAAGTAAGAAAATACAAAGGGAGGACCAAGAGAGCATATTTTGCTCTAGGCTTCGCTATTCTTTCTTGCACCCTACTTCCCTGAAAATATGAGAATTTCAAGCAAGTATCAATTCGATATGTTGAAGAGAGGAACTCATTGCAGGTTATAGTCAAGAGGATGCTTACTATTAGGATTAAATCTTAATTAGACATAACCTTCATGATGTAAAATAATGAATTACAGGCATAAAAATCTTTAAACTCTATTATTAGCCTGGGCTATGGAACACCAATACCAAGGAAATTTGAGCCAAACTTTTGAATTGGTGCAAACCTTTGGAATGAGATCATATACAGTATTTACCAAGTAATGAATAGACAGAAATAGAAAAGCCTAATGTACATCTCAGAGATCCCACTTGTAGTTACAGTATTATACACTCACTGAAAATCCAAAGTGAGGAATTGGTCTTTGCTTGCATATTTTAACATTTTTGGTGTTTGAAATAATAGATACATGAAAACTTCCAAGTATTTTGTACAAGAATTATGAAGGCTCAGGAGCAATAAGTGCTACATAATTGAAATTAATAAACTTGCATTATTACATGCTGTATGAGAACTCAACAGGGAAGGCCAAGTTCCTTTAGCTTTTCAATTTTGTTGAGTTCTTGAAAGTCAAAACATTTCCCCCTTTATCTGTATTGACCTTTATAAATGGAAGTAGTGATTTCATATAAATAGTTTACTTTTCTTTTACTAGGACCAGCATTTAAACAATTTCTTCCATTACTGTCAAAAAACTATGTCCGGCGCTCAAGCTTTAGGAGCTGACCTTGTAAAGTATCTTAAGGTATGAAATTGTTATAAGATGACTAAAAGATGGGCACTAGATGGGCACAAATGAAGATCAGAGCCTGTTTAAATACATTCAACCAAGAACTAACTAAATCTCAAAACCGTACATGTAAAAAAATAAGTCTTAAGTCAATCTCGGGTCTGGATGACTTGATTAACTGATTTGCCATCAGGATGGTAGCAACTCTTAGGGAACACATATATCTTCTACAGGCCAATCCTGGTAGTTTAGGAACAACCAAATTACTTTGAAATTAGCAAAATACAATGGTTGTATATATTAATAAGGAGAACTTTGTCATACCAACATGCAAAATGGGTAGCAAATTGTGTCCTACTCATATTTCTGTGCACTATTCTGGGAGTCAGAATATGTGTTTTATAACAACTTTACAACAAAATAAATCATAACCAGATAGACAGGATTGAAAGAAAACCAAATTTTGCTACAATTAGCACTGTATATTCATGGCAGAGAATTAATCATGGCAAAAGTTATTTATGTAGTGTACTCCTAAAGTATAACAATAAGCTGTGGAACAATGTTACTCAATATTCTGTTTCGAATCTTTATGTTTGCAGGTGTTAGGTCCATAAAAGATTCTTTGGTGTGAAAATGCAACTAGTTATCTTGAATTTGCTGTTAAATTCAAATTGGTTTCCTAGAAAGAAGATAGTTTTATTCCATTCTATGTAGACATGATGCCAAATCAAGCATAGTTTTAATTTTCAGACTGATAGGCTAAGGGTGGTTTAGAGATTACAGGTAGTTCTCGACCTACAACAGCTCATTTAGTGACTGTTCAAAGTTATAACGGCATTGAAAAAAGTGACGACTATTTTTCACACTTAGAACCTTTGTAGCATCCCCATGATCATGTGATCAAAATTCAAATGCATGGCAAACTGACTCATACTTATGATCATTGCTGTGTCCCAAGATCATGTGATCCCCTTTTGCAACCTTTTTGACAAGCAAAATCAATGGCGAAGCCAGATTCATTTAAAAACTGGGTTACTAACTTATCAACTGCAGTGATTCACTTAACAACTGTGGCAAGAAAGGTCTGTAAAATGGAGCAAAAGGCATTTAACAAATGTCTCACTTAACAACAGAAATTTTGGGCTCAATTGTGGGTTCAGTTGTGGTTGTAAGTCGAGGACTACCTGTATACCTGTATCAGTCTTTAAACAGATTCACTGATATGGTGGAGTTAGAGCTCTAACTTGAAATCATGATTTGCAAAGTTCATTTGATAGACAACAAAATAACCACACTATTGTATGCTACACTATAGTATGCTATTGTATTCTATTGTAGCATATTATAAAATAATATAAACAAAGTAAGACTATTGCTGAATAAATTCACTCCTCATTTAGCAACCAAGTTCTGTTCCAACAATCAGGTCATTAAATGAACATGTGAAAGAAAGACAGAGATAGAGATGCTTGCAAATATCACTATTTGCTGCTGCCTCATTCAGATAAAGTTCTCTTGTGCAGCTATGTTAGTTTTACTCTCACTACACCATGCATTGTTGTCAAGCACACAAAATTCAATCATAAATGCTTATTGGTTGGAAAATGAATTTATTACCCCCATTGTATATGCAAATGGTTGCTAACCAAAGTAGTTGTTAAATAAGGAGTGAGTATTTACTGTTTAGAAGGTTAGTTTAAAATACTCAACAATAATTTTAATGAGATCTGTTTAGCAATCTTTCAACTTATATTAGAACAGTACAGCGGCATGGTGCTTTTCTTCTGGTTTTATCACTTGAGTAAAAGTATGTAGGTAAAACAGTATTTTCTCATCTTACCTGTTCTTATCTGTCTTGATTCTTCTGGAAAGCTATGAAATAACAAAGAAATTGGCTTGCTTATGTTGCCGAATTTGTATTCTGTTTTTAAACTATTCTCAGTTTGGTGTGAATCTTGTCAGTCTTGGTAGAACTGGAGTTTAGTAGAATTATAACCGTAGACTCTTGATCTAGTTTTGAAAATAAGTATGTTAGAAACAAAGTCCCTTTGTGTCCCTGTTTTTATTCTAGAGCCTTCATGCTATGGAGGGACATGTCATGATAGCATTTCTGCCTACTATTTTAAACCAATTGTTTAGAGTTCTTACAAGAGCAACTCAGGAAGATGTTGCAGTGAATGTGACAAGGTAAAAAGGGTTTTAACATATTTATTTATTTATGCAACATAATTGACCAGATTTTGGCAGTTTAAAATAATTAAAAGTATCAGCAACAAAATGAAAAAGGAAATTTTAAGATTAAAACAGACACATAGAGAACCATAAAACTATTAATGTAAAGTAAAAGCAACAGTTATGGACAGCCTATCACCTAATGTAAATTCTTTGGAGTAATATACTTCACCCTGTTTTAGTTTCCAAAATACTAATACAGTTAAAATCAAACTAGTATCTAGAGGGAGGCTACTCTATAGTATATGCACTTCTCCTGAAAACTAATGCCTCCAAACCCCTGCCCTCCCTCCTGCATGGAAATGGGAGTTACTCAAAAGTTTCTTCCAGTATGCATAGCTCAAGTGAATCAATATGGGTTGGAGGAAGTGAAATAACCAAGCCACATAGGATTTTATAGGAAATAACCAGTTCTTTTAAATTACACCCAAACTTAATAGAAACAGGAAATACAGATAATAAAATGGGACATTTGCAGGATGGTCTACATTCTGGTAGGTCTATAGCTGGCCTACCAACTGGAGTTGTGCAAAGCACACTTCCCTTAACCTTCTCCAACCTCCCACACTTGACTCTTCTTCACAGCAGCCTTTATGCTCAGTAAGTACAGACTTAGAAGATGCTCGTACTCTGTTGCTATGGCTTATTTATAAGGAGACTTTTCCTTCACCACACAACAACCCCCATATACTGGGAATTTGCTTCCAGAAGCTCTGGGGAAGCTGGATTCACTTAACCACTGTAAAAATTGTTGTAAAATGGGGTCCGACTCAATTCAACAACCTCAAATGACTCACAATGGAAGTTCCCAATTGTGATTGTAGCAATAGCATTTAGACTTATATGCCGCTTCACAGTCCTCTCTAAATGGTTACATAATCAGCATTTTGCCCCCAACAATCTGGGTCCTCATTTTAATGACCTGGAAATGATGGAAGGCTGAGTCAACCTTGAGGTGGTGAGGATTGAACCCCTGGCAGTCAGCAGAATTAACCTGCAATACTGCATTCTAATTCTAACTATTGTGCCACCATGTCTTGTAAACTGAGGACTGTCTGTATTGTGCCAATTGCTGACTTTAAAAATATTTAGAGTGTGAGGATTTATTATTGTTAACTTTATTTTACTTAGGGTTATTATCCACGTGGTTGCCCAGTGTCATGAAGAAGGATTGGATAGCTATCTGAGATCCTATGTCAAGGTATCAATCATATAAATGTGCTTTATTTAAAAATTACATGATTAACGTAACTCTGAATATTTTTTTTGCAAAATGTAAGCTCTTTTATTTTTCTTATCCCAAGTACGTTTTTAAGGGAGAAACTTATATTGCTTCAGAATATAAAACTGTACATGAAGAACTTGCCAAAACCATGACAACGATCTTGAAGCCATGTACTGACTTCCTCACAAGCAACAAGCTGCTTAAGGTATAAAAGGAAGAATGATGTTTTGTTTGTATCATCAATTGAAGAGTTTCTCAGATCTGAAAAGAATATTAGCACTTCATAATTTTAATAATTGACAATAACAATTATATAAGTTATAGATATAAATGAATATTGTTTTTACATACTGAACAATGTATTACCTATTAATATAATTGTATTATGTATATACAGTAGATTATGTGAGTTATAGTCTCACTTTAGGCATGAAAGCCATCTTAGTGAGTTTGGACTGGATACTTTTCTCTATCCAACTCATCTCAAGGTTGTTGTGAGGAAAATTGAGGATATATGTTCGTCGCTTTATTAAAAAAAAGGGTTATAGAAAAAAAAGACTTAAAAAATCTAATTTTACTTACTGTTTTGTTTCTTCAATAGTATTCCTGGTTTTTTTTCGAAATTTTGATCAAATCAATGGCCCAGCACCTACTGGAAAATGCTAAAGTAAAGGTAAATTATCTGCTACTTCAAGAGGTTATAATACCCATTTTCGACCTTTAAAAATGGATCAGTCTGTCTCTAATCCCTACTGCCATTTAGTGGCCACAAAATAGTGGTAATGCTGTCTAGGATGATGGGAATGGTACTCTACAGATAGTAAGTTGTAGAAAGCTGCAGCAAATGGGAAGTTGTTTACTTAAAAACGTATCTATTTTTCTTATTGAAATATAATCTATTTTGGTTTATAATTCCAAATATTCTCTTGATATTGTACTTACATTTTCTGTAACTTTTCATTGCAAGAAGTGGTTAGTACTATTCCTTCTACTAAACTAATTGAATAAATATTTTAGAGTAGTATTTCTTATAGCTTCATAGATATCTAGATAAAGTTATTTCAATATTTTTGAACACTACCAAATTCTTGCAGTTGTTTCAGAATTGAAAACTGTACGCACACATTATGGATGAACAGGATAATTTTGCAGGGTTCCCATTTGTAAATTCTTATTTGTCTGTTTCTAGTTGCTGAGAAATCAGAGATTTCCAGCATCGTTTCATCATGCCGTGGAAACTGTTGTCAATATGCTGATGCCCCACATTACTCAGAAATATAAGGATAACCCAGAAGCTTCAAAGAATGCAAACTATAGCCTTGCTGTCTTCATAAAAGTAAGTATACTGTATGTATGTCCTCATTAGTTCTTCCAAGTGGCTGTGAATTGCTCAGATATATTATCTTTGTGGGGAAATAATTTCTGTTTCACTAGGCATCTTACAAGAATCTCACAATGGTTATCTGTGGTATTCTCAGAGGTCTTCTCCAACACCAAAGTTCAAAGGCATCAATACTCTCCCTATCCTTTATTCTTTAATGTCCAACTTCCACTTCCATGAAATACCATGTACAATTTTTTGTATGTAGAGACACATCATGGCATTTGAATATAATTTTGAACACTTTCATGGCTACTCTACGAAGTGCTAGTCTGCAACATATTTCTTGACTGCTTGTTCCTTCACTGTTGAACAAAGGCAGAAGTGATTCATTTCTCCAATATCTTCATTGTCAATTCTAAGGTTGATTGTTCTACTTCTTGTCATTAGTTCTGGTCTAATTTATATTTAATTTTCATCCCATTTTCTCCCCATGGTCTTTGATTTTGAGTTCTAGGCAGGGGTGGGCTTCAAAAATTTTAGCAAGGGATTCTCTGCCTGGTTGCTGGGTTGGCGTGACCATGGTGGGCATGGCCTAGTCGGCGGGGAAGGGCATTTTTGCCCTCCCCGGGCTCTGGAGACTTTTCTTGAGCCTCCAGGAGGATGAAAATGGCCTCCACAGGCTCTGGAGACCCTCCGGTAGGCCTGTTTTTCACCTTCCCCGAGCCTCTGCGCGTGCCCTGCACTTATCTGCATCCAAAACGGGGTGCATGGGGACTCCTGGGAGGGATGGGGCAAGGTGGGAGGGGCCAGCCAGGAGCGGGATTTGGGGATTCTCTGCACAGAATCTTAGCTAGAGGTTCTCCCGAACCCCTGCGAACCCCAGCAGCCCATCTCTGGTTTTAGGGTTTGCAGATCCTTTGCATTTTTTACTATTAAAAAGCGTCATCAGCATAGTGCAGGATATTGATGTTTCTTTGTTCAATTTTAAAACTATGTTCATCTTCTTCAAATCTAGCTTCCCTTAATATATATTGCATATAGATTGAATAAATAAAAGGAGAGTCTGCTCCACTTGTTGCATTTCTTTGCTAACCCAGAGCCTGTCTGTTTTGCCATGTGCTATATGTGGGTTCCTGATCTGTAGTTTCTCATGATTTTCATGAGAAATTTCCCATGAAAATCTCATAGGATTTTCATTTTTCATTTTCCCACAACATGATGTGATCAATACAATTAAAGGATTTTCTATAATCAATGAAACATTCTGCATTCATCCAGTTGTGTGCATTCTATTTTTAATAATATTTGTTAGTTAACACTGAGTGGCCTTGAATTGAATTATTCAACCTAGGGTATTTTGATTTACAAATCTAAAATGTATGTACTTTGAAAAGGTCTAATATTTGGCTATTGTTTGCCCTTTAGACTAATTTATTTTCCCCAAATATTGAAGAAATGTAAAGAAATGTAACTATCAGGGACTGTTTTATTTTGTTTTTGCTTTGCTTTTGCAGAGATGTTTTACCTTTATGGACAGAGGTTTCATATTCAAGCAAATTAACAACTATATCAGCTTCTTTGCTCCAGGAGATCCAAAGGTACTATAAAAACAATTCCTGAATTGGGAGATAATGAGATTATTTTCCTATTATGTTTAGGGATATTTAAATATATGAACTTTCAATGGGGTTAACATTTTGTAAATTCAGGGAAGACTGTTGTTTTGTTCTTTTTAGAACCCCAGTCTTATGAGATTGCAGTCATTCTTGTGTATAGGTAGTCCTCAATTTACAACAGTTCATTTAGTAACCATTTGAAGTTACAATGGCACTGAAAAAAGGTACTCGTGACCATTTTTCACACTCATTGCAGCTTCTCCATGGTCACGTCATCAAAATTCAGATTCTTGGCACTAACTCATATTAACGATGGTGGCAATGTCGCAGGGTCATGTGATCACCTTTTCCGACCTTCTAACAAGCAAAGTCAATGGGGAAACGAGATTTACATAACCGTGTTACTAACTTAATAACTGCAATGATTCACTTAATAATTGTGGCAAGAAAGGTCTTAAAATGAGACAAAACTCACTTAAAAACTTTCCCACTTAGCTACAGGAATTTTGGGTCCAATTGCAGTTGTAAATCGAGGACTGCATGTAATCTACACAGAATCTTCTTACTTGTTGCAGCCTGCAGTAACTAAACAATAACTAAATTGAATTGGGCTTTTTATCTTCAAGATAGGAGTATTCTTATCTTCAAGAATACTCAACATGTTGAGTTTCGGTTAGAAAGTCAACAGACAGTGTAACTAGGTATCTAAGAACTTTTCAATAAACTTTTAACAAATGAGCTTAATAGGAATATCATTAATACAATTACCTGCAAATTCTTCCTATGTAATGTAGATCCAGAAAACTATTTATTTATTAAAACTAGAAACCGCCCATCTCCCTCACAGAGGGATTGTGGGCGCTGTTTTTATGTTAAAAACATAAAAACTGAATATAAAAATTTAAAGTAGAGGCAAGGATAGTTAATTTCAACATTAAAAGTTACCGTATTTTTTGGAATATAAGACGCACCCCCCCCCACACTAAAAGAGGTTGGAAACGTTGGTGCATCTTATACACCAAATACAGCCATTTTTGGTCTCCCGAAGCCTCACCCCGCTCGTCCCAGTTTTGCGAAAAATGGGACTGTTTTTTGCAAAAACAGGGTGCGCAGAGGGTTTGGGAGGCCTGCAGAGTGCTCCTAGGGGCTGGGGAGGGCATAAACGCCTCTGTTTATGCAAAAAACAGGACGCACAGAGGGTATGGGAGGCCTGCAGAGTGTTCCTGGTGGCCAGAGAGGGCAAAACCCTTTTTTTCTTACTTACCTCTTTGAAATCTTGGTGTGTCTCATACACCGGTGTGTTTTATAGTTTGAAAAATATGGTAATTAAAAGGTGGAGTAATTCTTCAGGGTACTAACCAGCCTCATGGCTATGTGCTCTTCTGTGAGTCCCAGGTGGTCTTTAGAGATTGGGGAACCACCTCACCTCTGGTGAGAGAATGTTCCAAAGGGCAGGGCAACAACAGAGGAGACTCTCTTCCTGGACCCCCACCAGTGGGAATTGTTTAATTGACAGTGTCCACAATATACCTTCCCTCCCTAATCAGGAAAAAAAAACTTGTTTATTCAGAATACTATGACCAGCAAGGATAATTAAACTGCAGCCCGTGGGTTGGGGACCCCTGCTTTATGGGATATTTTTGGTCTATTCACATCTATATCAGATTTAGTTAATTGTTAGGGGTTAAAATGTAATATATGAGACTAAATTGTGGCATGCTAGTTCTGCAAAATTGCCTTGGTCCTTTTTCTAATACTATATTGATACAATGCAGTAATCCAGACCAAAAAGTTAATTTTAGAAACCTGTTATATGAAAGATTTTAACAGATGATGGGATTTTTACTTTAAATCAATTATTAGATGATGAGGCTTTTTTTCATTTTTTGTGTTAGAAAATAAATATCATCGTATATTGCCATCCACTGGCAAAATATAAAATTGCAAAATCTATTCATAACTTGATTTGAACCAGTTTCAGAAATTATTAGAAGTTGCTGTTAATATACTTGGTGCACAATCTATGCAACTGCAGCAGAAATAGAAAATGAATCAAGAATGGGCAAATAATCCATAATTATTGTGTTTATATGCAGGTGTTTACATCCATACAATTCTTTAAGATTATATATATTGGACATATAGCCATTGCTTTGCTTATATCTAGAATATTGAGCCAGTGATGTAAAGATTAATTTCCTTGCCTTTTTTGATTAATATCAAAATATCATAACTTATAACAATAAGATCATAACTTATAACAATAACATGTTTTACAGGCTCTTTTTGAATTCAAATTTGAATTTCTCCGAGCAGTATGCAATCACGAACACTACATTCCTTTAAATCTTCCTATGCCATTTGGAACAGGCAGGATTCAAAGATATCAAGGTAAATTTATATTTGAGGTAGCTAAATTGAGATTCCTAAAAAAGGAAACATATCTTTAAAAAATCCTTTATATCCTAAGAAATATACATTGGAATTCTGTACTCCAAAAAATATAATTAGTTCTTCTTCCTGCTTCAGTTCTGTAGGCAGTACAATGATAAAGTAAAAATACATAGGTAATTTAATATGTAATTCAGTTTCTTATTTTCTTTGTTAGGCGTGAGGGGAGTGAACAACAACATGCTAGTTTTTGTCTATCTTTGCTTCTTTTTTTCTTTGAATTAGCTTTCCTTACAGTGGAGTCGTATGATATTCCTGGAGGTAGGTATGAAGTGTGTTTCCCAATCCTAAACTTTGATTTTAGAAATGATAATAATGTATATAGAAAAGAAAATGTGGGAATTTCATGCTTGAGTCATACTAAAGTTTATTAAAAGAAACATTTAAAACATGACATATTGGCCTTCACCGGAAACAAAATGAAAATGCATAAATATATTGCAATAAACCGAAAAAAATAAAATGCAGAATGTTCTTTATTGTAGCATTTGCTAGGGAACCTAGAAGTCAAGGATCTCACAGGGTGAGATTCAACATGACAGCCAGTATGGTGTAATTGAAGTTCTACCCATTTTTTACAGGTTTCACGCATGCAACCGTATCCAAGGGATTAGTAACTAGTTAGTAGTAGTAAACCAGCTAGTAGTAGTTCTTTTTTTTTATTACATCTGGTTTTGATAAAGCTGGTTCTGAAGAAGTGCACAAATAATTCTCTGTGATCCATTGTGCTTCAGCCTGTGTATCTTAACAGGTTCTTGTGTTGCATTGGGAAACCTTAAAACTATTAGTTTATTTATTTCCTCTTTGGCACTGCCTGATTCCAAACCTGTTTTGAAGAGATATTCAAACTTCAGCTATTTGTAAGAAAATATATCTACGGACACCTAGCTTTTTCGGATGCTGATATTCCTGGTTTGTAATACAGCAATAGCACTCAGATTTACCTGTATTTTTGGAGTATAAGACGCAGCTTAGTTTTGGGGAAGGAAAATAGGGAAAAAAAATCTGCCTACCAGGTATTCATCTGGCTAGCGTCCTTAGTCTGGTCAGCTTCAGCACATTAGTTTGCTGGGTTTGAGTGCTTCGGGATAAAAAACAGCTTCTAAAGCACAACTGATCTTTGGAGAGAGAAGCAATGAGAAAAGCAGGCAAAGCACAGAGATGGCTTCACTTGCTATCCCCTCGTTAGGGCTGAAAAAAAGCTTCTAAAGCACAGCTGAGAGTTGGAGGGAGCAGACAAAACCAGATCACTTCACTCGCTAGCTAGCGCCTCGTTAGGGCTGAAAAAAAAAGCTTCTAAAAAGCTACATTTGGAGTAGAAGATGCACCCAAATTTTCAGCCTCTTCGGGGGGGGAGTGCATCTTATACTCCGAAAAATACGGTATATACCACTTCACAGTGCCTTCACAGCCCTCTCTCAGCGGTTTATAGAGTCAGCATATTGCTCCTAACAATTTACTGACCTTGGAAGGATGGAAGGCTGAATCAACCTTGAGCCTGTGAGAATATATGCAAGGGGTGTAACTGGCACACAATGCCAAGTTAAAGAAAGGTCCTCCTAGCCACAACTATCACCTGCTGTTTGAGCAGAAGAACATCTCCAGATTATGCACTGGGTCTGTCTAGGGTAGTGGTGGCAAACCTATGGCACGCATGCCAGAGATGGCACACAGAGTCCTCTCTGTGGGCACATGTGCCATTGCCCCAGCTCTGTTTCAGGTCTCTGCCATGCATTCACGGGCACCTCCCGCTGGCCAGCTGATCTTCAGGTCTCTGTCATTTTTTAAATGGGCTGTGTGTGTGTATGTGTCTGTGCTTATAGGCATTGATGAATTTATTGTGAATGATTTTTCAGTCTTCTTTTGTACCCATTCAGCCTTTCTGGACTCATCTAAGAGGAAGACCAGCATAGAAATAAAATAAAACTGTGTGATGCTTGATTTCAGATCTTCAGCTGGACTACTCCTTATCGGATGACTTCTGCAAGCATCACTTTTTGGTGGGACTGCTTCTCAGAGAGGTGGGAAATGCATTGCAAGAATTCAGAGAGATACGACAAATTGCAATCGGAGTTTTGAAGAATCTAATGATAAAACATTCTTTTGATGACAGATACGCTTTAAAGGTAAGCAGATTGCCAAAATGTTTACTTTGAAAGTTAATTATTAATATCTTTACATACAGAAGATTCTAATTACATTGAGAATTCACAGAAGTTTTTACACATGATCTAATTCCCGGTACTGTTGTGTTCTAATGGTAAAGATGTTATAGGCACTATTGGCTTCTCCACTCACTATATAAAGTATATATAGTAGATCTGCGCTGCTGTGATTTAAACATTGTACTTAGTAGGAGGCTTACAGAATGTCCAAACCTTTTCTTGTGCCCTTATTTCATTTTTCATCTGGAAATGACTGTAGAAAATATTTTGCCTTTAGTTCTTACCAGACTATATTTGCTGTCCTTTCAATTTGAAATAGAATCCCAGATTTTAAAATTTAAACTTTCAATGTTATGGTATTCAAAATCTTGAAATATTTATAGTCTAGTCCAGTGATGGCTAACCTTTTTGCCATCACGTGCCAAAAGCGTGGGGAGCGTGGGGGGGTCACAGGTGTGTGCCAACACCCATAATTCTATGCGCCCTGCCCCCCCCATGTGCGTGCGACCTTCCCATGCTCCCCCTGCTTTTGGCACGTGATGTCACAGTGGGCCCAGTAGACCCGTTATTCACTCTCCCCAGGCTCCAGAGCCTTTCTAGGAGCCTGGGGAGGGCGAAAACTGCCTCTGCACCCCCCACCCCGGAAGCCCTCCGGAGACTGGAAATGGCCTGTTTGCTGACTGCTGGGGCCAGAAGGCCCGAAAATCAGTGTGCCAGAGCTGAGCTCGCATGCCCACCAATATGGCTTCGCGTGCCACCTGTGGCACACGTGGCATAGGTTCACCATCACAGGTCTAGTCCTTTGGAAGATCTTTCTAAACCTGTAACATCCTGATTCGTTTCCAGTATCGATAAATTAATAACACTATACAATGAGGGGGAAAGAGCTGATTGGTTTTAATATCTAGTGTATTGCTGTCCGAAGTACAAGACACAACAATAAAAGAGTAGCCCTATACATTTACAGACGTATATAAATATATGAAAAGTAATCAAAGTGTCATACATTTCTGGAATTTTCACTTAAAACTAAATAATTTATTTTAGACAGTAGATTATCAGAAGCCATTTACAAAGCAATCAAATTGGCCCTAATAGTGCCCCCAAATGATTTCAGGATTTAGAGAATACTTATTTATTCCATAAAAAACATTGCTGAAAATTATTCAGTTTGTTTATAATTTGTTGATTTATTTTCTTTAATATGCTTACATATATTTATGTTTTTTATTTGGTGATAAAAATTGGGGAAGAGGGAGTAATATAATATTGATGGATTCTCATTGTATTTCTTTGTCATAATTTATTTTGTTGGGTTTCTTTTAACTTCTGTTCTGTTTGCACTCCTTTCCTTTACTTCCTTTTTATTACTTTTATAAGCTGCCTAGAGTAGTCCCACAGTGAGATAGGCAACAAATAAATTTAATAAATAAATAAGTACATAATAAAATGAGAGCACAAATTACTCATGAAATTTTAACTTTTATGGATTCTCATAGAAGAATTTATTATGAACAGACAATATAATATTTATTTACAAAGTAATCCAATAATTGAGTAAACTTTAAGCCTGTGATTTGCTCTAGAAAAATACTAAACACAGTTTTATCTGTACTCTTTAAACTTAAATTTGGATAGAATTTTGTACTGCTTTTCCTCAGGCCATTGAATAATTAGCAACTCTCTTTCCCGCATCTGGAAAATGCTATCACTTCAGCATTCCAAGTTACTTGAATCTCACAGATGTTAGGAATTGGAAATGTATTGAGCTCTTAAAGCATTTAATCAGATTGGCTACTGGTATCAAGGAACCGAGAGAGAATACATCTGTGAATCTAATTTAAAATTCTTCTCTGGTAACTATGCATTCATGTAGATTCTCAATGCTAAACATCAAAACCCGGATGGTTATAACTAAATGAACAACTTAAAACTGAAAGACATCTGATCAAATTTATGGACATTTAATGTGCTTTTACTTTGGTTTAATAATGAACTTAAATATTCTTTTACAGAGTCATCAAGCAAGGATAGCTACCTTGTATCTGCCAATATTTGGTCTACTGATAGAAAATGTTCATCGAATTGATGTCAAGGATATTTCACCCTTTCCTATCAATGCTTCTAGCAGTGTAAGCATATATTTTTTTAAATAAAACCATCATATATCCCAGTGTGCAAATATCTCTTTAATATAAAAATTAACCATATCAAAGGATGAAAAAATGTTTTGCATTTTTTTAACAGGGTGCAAAGGATGAATCACTTAATTTACCAGCTGCAAATCCATTGATGACGCCACAAAAATCTGTGAATGCCCTTGACAGCAGCCTTCAGAAAGATTTGTTTGGTGCTATATCAGGCATTGGTAACCATATACGGAATTCAGAAACTTTTAAATGTAGCTTTTAGTGACTTGCAACATATATGCTTATGAGAAACCAAATCAATATTTATAATGACTGAAGTTGGGATATGACATCTTAAGTTCTCATATTGCTGTGAAGCTTTTGACTAGGAACACGTTTGACTCTCTAGGAAGCTAATTTATTTCTTCACTTGATGTTGAGGTTGAAATCAAGTATTTGGCAGGAGAAAATGGGACATATAACTATTTGATTTCAAATCCTAAAAGTAAAAATGAAGCAATAACTTCCATTACTGAAAATGGAGCTGTGTCATTATGAGGTTCTATTTCTTCCATTGATAATCCCAATGTTACTCATTAGTATTAAATACACACCTAATCCTGATACTCCCCTCACCCCTATTTCAACATACATAGAAGTAGGCACAGATCAACTGTTTATCCCTAACTTGGTGAATGACTGAGGAAAATGTTAAGTCAAGTAAATCTTGTGTGGGTATTGCTAGACTGAGTACAGGAGATGATAGAAAATATGTCACTGTGAAAAAAAAATATTTTTGAAATTTCTGTTTCTCTAGAATACTTTTCTTCATCAGTTGAGACTGTAACACATCCCTTTTGTGTACATTTCATTATTCAGCACCCCCATATACTTGTTCCACTCCTAATGTTAATTATGTGAGGAATGCAGATTCGAGAGGTTCTCTTATAAGTACAGACTCAGGAAACAGTCTCCCAGAAAAACATGGTGAAAAGAACAATTCACTAGACAAGGTATGAACTTTTAATGCATTTGTACGTATTAACAAAATACACAGCATCTTCTTGTTCTATTACAAGTGTCAGGACAGTCAGCCTTTCATACAAACAAGGATTTGTCATCGAATTGGGAAGTCAGGAGGGATGGCTGAGCCTGTACCTTGGTTATGTTGACTTCTGACTGTTAGGTCTGTTGTTAACTCAGCTGCTGTTTCTATGCATGTTGGGGTCCCCCCCCATTTTTTACATTTTCATTCAACATTGTTAGATGCCCAAGTCACTCTGTGAGATGGGCAGTATCTAAATTTAATAAATAAAGTCATTAAGTTGAGCTGGGGTGGCCAATTAGATTGAAATAATTAAATAAATAGTTTCTGCCAAGGAGAAAAGCTAACTGTTTCGTTTCTGTCATAAATAAGATGCTGTGTATGCTACAGTTACACAGTCTTACACAAATTTAAGTAAATTTTCATTTGGAAAAATATCACATTTACAATGTATTGTAACCAATCCCTTTAGTTTGTGTGTGTGGCATATTTCTGTCTTAATTCTAAAAACCTTGCAAGAGGAACAAAGTGTTTTTAAAAAGTGTCAACATAGTTAAAAAGGTATTTTTACCTTTTTAATAAAATATTTATTAAGTCTTCAGTAGCACAAATCTAGTCATTAAATATTACAGATTGATTGCCTAAGCATATTTTGATTGATATAGTACAATATACAGTTATCCTTTAATTGGCATTTTACTTTTAGCATTAGGCCTGAATTCTTGTATGCTAAAAAAAACAATGGTTTAATCAATTTTCTCCTTGACCTGCCTTGTGGCAGAGGGAAAAACCTCTCAGGAGACATTCTTCATCTGCAGTGTATAAAAGTGGAGTAGAAGAGCGCTATTTATCGTCCAAGAAAAAACGGGTCACGGTGGATTTTTCAGTACTGACAGCTCTGTCCTTACCAGAGAGAAATTGTCATGCAACTCTTCCATTACAAGTAGAATTTGGGCTTTTTTTGTGTGGTTGGTTGGCTAATTGGTTGGTTTGACTGTAAGAGTGCAGTGAGTCCTGACAATTTTGCTATACTACTGAAGCAGATTTTTAAAAGAGAAAATAGCTCAAATAATCAATAAACAACACCATATATATGTATGTATATGGAAATGTAAATTTTAAAAAATCGTATACGGAAATGTAAATAAAACAAAATTATATTTTAAAATATCTTTTTAAAACTGCTTCTAGCAAATGAAAAAGTTGTCATTAAATCTATTCTTGCTAATGGATTAATTTCTAATGTGAAACAATTGACTATAGAAATTTTCAAACTTTTAAAATGTTTTTTATTTAGTATATTTTCAGAGTGGTAGTTAGGTTTACTAATTGATCTTATAGCCTCTTTGGTGTTTTTAACTTACCTGTTGATATATTTAAGTTAAATTTCTCCAGTTGGTGCAAGATAGAGGACACAGTTTTCTTCCAGCACCAAATATAGTAGGAAGTGATTACAGCATAGAGAAATGAGACTGTGTGGTTACCTCAGAAGCATAATTTCATCCTCAAGTTAAAAAGAAAAATTAATGCATTTGTTTAAATATAATGAGACTTTTCCCCAATTCACTCAACATTCTGGACAGTATACAACATCAATAAAAACATAGTAAAAATAAGTATATCGGAACAATGATAGAGTAAAAAAATAATCACTGAAGACAAAGATTATCCAAATTGAAATAAATTCAGATTTATGAGGGGAGACAAATGAAAGTTAATTGAAGCATATATGTGCTCGAACTGGATTTTGTCAAACTGTTTTTATCTTGCATGATGCAAGTTTTTATACTGTGTTGTGAACATCTCTGTCAGATATTCTGAGTTACCTACTGAAGTAAATCTTACTTCTTACAATGTTTGTGAATAATTGTGATGGATTCTTTCTGTTCTTCATGTTTGCTGTGGTTTGTTTTGTCTAATTCTATCCTGCACTGACTGGTATTTTGTGTGTATATATTTCTGGTTTTGCAACTGAAATATGCAATTCAAAATTAACAACTCATGGTTTGTCTTACATATAAAATACATAAACATTGAGTTATGGCTCGATCTATAGATTACGGGTAGGGAATTGTTAGTCTTTGGGTCAGATTGGCATTCATCCTCTTAGTTATATCAGTCTCTCCTTGTGTGCCTTGATTCTTTGAGATAGAGAAAAATGCTATATAAGTTGATCTTGATTCTATTAACCAAAGGATTAGAATCAATATCGCATGAAGTACTGCTTTATAAAAGCCTTAGTAAGACCACACTGCATCCTGCATCCAGTTTTGGTCACCATATTATAAAAAGACTCTGAAAAGAGTGCAGAAAAGAGCAACAGAGATGATTAGGGGGATGGAGGCTAAGACATATGAAGAACGGTTGCAGGAATTGGATTTGTCTAGTTCAGGAAAAAGAAGGAGTAGGGGTGACATGACAGCAGTGCTCCAATATTTGAAGGGCTGCCAGAAAGAAGAGGGGCTCAACCTATTTTCCAAAGCAATTTCCAAAGGCAAGAGAAGAAGCAATAGATGGAAACTAATCAAGGAGAGAAGCAGCCTAGAACTAAAGAGGAATTTCCTAACAGTGAGAACAATTAACCAGTAGAATGGCTTGCCTTCAGAAGTTGTGGGTGCTTCATCACAGTGGGTGCTTCATCACTAGAGGCTTTTAGGAAGAGAAGAGACTGGACAGCCACTTGACTGGAATGGTATCGGGTCTTCTGCTTGACTGGTTGGACTAGAAGACCTCTAGGGTCCCTTCTAACTAGGTTCTTTTATAAAGTGTAGGGAAGAAAATTCCTTGATTATTTTTTAAAGCAAGCACTTTTTTTAGAAGGCCAGTGATTAAAGTGGTGAATGAGGACTCCTGGTTCAAGTCCATCTTTTTTGGGGGGTGACTTTCTGCCAGTCAGTCTTTCTCAGCTTTACAGGATTGTGGAGAAAGAAAAATTGCTTTAACAAATTAATAAAATAAATACAAAGGTAATATTAAAAATCTGGAATTTTATATGAAAGAGCATCGAAAGGCTAGATGATAGATGGATGCTTCCAGCCTTGCAAATGTAGGAAATGACCCAGAAAAGCTTGCTCATATTATTAAATACAATCACATATTTATATCATTATAAATATCATATTTAAGGAAGTTTGATGTAGGAAACATGTAAACATAAAATTCAGTTTTGTCTGATTTTTTTGGTATGCTGAATTTTGTAATCATCTGTACTGTTCTCATATGAGTGTTAGAATACAGTTGTGTCTTCTTTTTGAGAGATTGGGGTGCTTGCATTATTTTTTTATGTTAAATGCCTTGTTTTTCAGAACCAGCAGGCTTGCATTTCAGGAAGTTCTGTTGTTCGTTGTGATAAACTTGATCAAGCTGAGATAAGGAGTTTACTGATGTGCTTCCTTCATGTTTTAAAAAGCATGACAGACGGTAAAGGGAACTTAAATGTTTCATAATACATTTGGAGTAACCTTTTGGATAACTGTATTAGCTGTTTGGGGCAAGAAAGGATCCTTATAACTCTGCACATGCCCAGTGCTAAGTTACTCATATTATCTCAATTTTTTTAGCCACTGCAATACACATGTGCACGCACACACACAAATGTGTTGATGTGTTACTTATTTCTTTAGTACTGTTTCAACCTCATTTTTGGTACCAGTTACTTCCAGGTCAATTGCAGTGCAGAATTTGAAGATTTGGAGTGACTAATTCCTCAGCACCAAAATATCAAAATGTGTTAGTAGCATATCTATGTGTGTAAAGTATGGTTCAAGCCTATTCATTTAGGAAAGCAGCAGTTTGCATCAGTGATTGGTCTCCATTATTCTACTTGAGTTCTGTTGCTGAGGGTAATCAGATTCAAGGATATCCATGGGACGTCCATAGACTATATTCCCCATGGAAATTTATTCTCAAGATCAAAATTAACAGTTCTGTCACTATTATAACTATGTTCCATACAGTCCCCAACACTACTTATATGTATTCCTACATAAGTATAATGATAATTACTCCATGAATATCCACTCTACGGTACTTTGAATAATTTAATAATAACTTATTACTGATTGATCAAAACCACCGGTACTCAGAAACAGATTTATTTAACTTCATATTATTGTCAACCTCAAGTCTAAAACTTTCTGAGTACTGGTGGTCTCGGTCAATCAGTAATAAATTCTGCTCAGTCTTCTGTAGCACAGAAACTCAATTTGTTTCTGGAGAAGAGTTTGAATTTGATTCTTAACTGTTCATTAAAGGTATCTATATTGTACATACATACTCAGAATTGATTAGTAAGTGCTTTTAATGGAGGATTCACATTGTGTAGCAGAATTATAGCTTCGTTGTAGCTCCTTAAATCTAAAAAAATTGCTCTAATTACAGTTTAATTTTCTTTTACTTTGTAGATGCTTTGTTTACGTATTGGAACAAGGCCTCAACACCAGAACTTATGGATTTTTTTACTATTTCGGAGTAAGTTTAAAATACCATATAGTTACCCTATTAGCAGCACAATCTAAATCTTATATGTAAATTTCAAGATAAACATTGTATTTTTTTGGTGGTGTGGTGGTTAGAATGCAGTATTGCAGGCTAATTCTGCTGACTGCAAGTCTCACTGGCTCAAAGTTGACTCAGCCTTCCATCCTTCCGATGTCAGTAAAATAAAGACCCAGATTGTTGGGGGCAATATGCTGACTCTGTAAACTGCTTAGAGAGGGCTGTAAAAGCACTGTGAAGTGGTATATAAGTCTTAAGTGCTATTTCTATTTCTGTTAATATGTGTCCTATTCTTGAAGACTGCCTGGACATGTCCTTACAGTTTTCTTGGCAAGGTTTTTCATAAACGATTTACCATTACCTCCTTTCTAGGGCTGAGAGTGAGTGACTGGCCCATGGTTATCCAACTATCTTTGTGTCTAAGGTGGGACTAGAACTCACGGTCTCTGGTTTCTAGCCCGATACCTTAACTACTATACCAAACTGACTCTCTAAATATTGTGTATGATGTTGTAATATCATAAACATTTCAGTTATAAAAGTATCTACTGTACATGGGGAGATAATCGCAAATTCAAGAGATAGCATATGATCTATCCCTTATTTTGGCTCTAACATTAGCACAGTTTGTGGATCTAACTAAATTAAGTCAGGGTGACTTCTTCTTTGCTCTCTACTCTGAGCCATTGCCATTTTGATCTTATATTTTGGGGTTTTCCATTATGCTTCCATGATAAATCTCCTTTAGCCTATGTCCTTCTGAAATTCAATTTGAAATTCATTTTGCTGATCCCCTTTAATTTCATTTAGGCCAACACCTCTTTTTATTGTAATTTTATGTAGGTATAAAGTATCCTGAATATTTTATTGAAACCCAGCTTAATATTATTATTTTAATAATCACTAAGCTTATTATAATTCTAGAAGTGTCTATAGGAAATCTTGCAAGAATATAAAAAGTCATAATTCAGAAACCTAAAATAGTGAATTCATCCATTCAGTCATTCCTAAAGAATAATAATAATAATAACAAGGAAAGCTCTGATGAAGACCAAATGAAATGTATCTCATTTTTGTACCTGATTCCTTCCATCAGCCCAAAAAGAAAGCATTCTTATTATAGTATATGGCTAGCATTTAATATTGGAAGATAACATCTATAATAATTCTTAATGTCTTCTTTCAGAGTATGCTTGCATCAATTTCAGTACATGGGGAAGCGATACATTGCCAGGTAATGTGTATAAGTCAAGTGTGTTATTTTATTGCAACAGAATGCTTTAAAATCTTGATGATTGACTAATATCCATCTAACATTTGGAAAAGTGCATATCAAGAAAGAGGTAAGTAATTAGACTTAGTTATCTGACATGTTATCTGTAGCTACTGAATGCATTTCGGTTCCACCTTGACATTTTTTTTTTATTTTTTGTTAATTATTATTGTAGCTGTAAAAATTACAGGATATTTGGCTAAGGAAAGTAGCCAAATACAGTATTTGACACCTGAATTAAATTGTTCATCTGCTTTATGTATTCTCCTGGCACTTTAGGAAGTATGAGAGAATCATCATATGTGTGTCTCCGATTCCTGACCACTGTTAAGGCTGATATTTTATACTTTGATATCAATTTACTTAATTAATTAAATAAAATAGTAGAACATTTTAACGTTGAAAAAGTAGCCTCCTTGGATAATTTGGAATGAACCTGTTACTTGCAGACACATCAAAAGTTGCCCAAAACAATTGAATTGAACAACAGTTTCTTTAACGGGGCACACCACAGTCTTCTTCAGAAGTAATGGAAATACCCCTTTACTCAATGAAGCATGGATTTTCTCTCAGATCCAATCTCCTACCATCTCATTAGTTGTCATTCAACTGGGAAGTGGTGGTACTGACAGTGATACTGCAGAGGGCGCACTCCACTTTCTAAAGACTTAGTTTGGATATACTAAATACAAACATGTATTGCTTTCTTTTTTTTTTCTTTTTTTCTTTTTTCATTTCTTGTGCTCAAAATACATTTAAAACAATCCTATCTGAATTTTTGCTGATTTTTTTCTTTTTCTTTACACAAATATCAATTTCTTAGAAGTGTGAAGAAGAATAAAGATGCAAGAATTTACTGTTTTCTGAAGTTAATTATTATTTGAAAATAGACACTGGGTTTAATAAATACTGGGTCTCTTTCAGTTATGTTTGTTAGCTTAATAAGCCTGTTTTTATAAAAATGCCAAATTAGCATTATTACTTCAGATTGCAGGTGTACACCATCCAAGAAATATACGTTTAGCATGTTTAGGGTACCCATCGTTTACATTCTAGTATTGTAAGCCGCTTTGAATATTGAGATGGGCAGCATATAAATTTAATAATAAATAAATAATTTCTGGTTTCCAACACTAGAGCTTTCACCTGCAATCTCAAGTTGTAAATTCAAGATAATAGATTTGCATTCAGACTTCATGCTTCCTGATGGTGAAAATTGGGTCTGTAAATGTTTGTGCTGATAAAATTCGGGGTGAGAACACAGTGGACTCAAATCACTGTAATTATTGCATTATCATATTGTATACAGGTAGTCCTCAATTTACAACAGTTCATTTAGTGAGCATTTAAAGTTACAACAGCACTAAAAGTGACTTATGACCATTTTTCACACTTACAACCTTTGTAACATCCCCATTTTTGATCATGTGACCAAAATTCAGATGCTTGGCAACTGGTTCATGCTTATGATGGTTGCAATGTTCTGGAGTCACATGATCACCTTTTGCAACCTTCAGACAAGCAAAGTCAATGGGGAAGCCAGATTTACTTAACAATTGAGTTACTAATTTACCAACTGCAGTGATTCACTTAACAACTGTGACAAGAGAGGTCTGTAAAATGGGACAAAACTCACTTAACTAATGTCTCATTAACAACATAAATTTTGGGCTCAATTATGGTTGTAAGTTGAGGACTATCTGTATTAAAATATAATGATAATTTCTGTGAATTCAATCTATCTTTCCCTTGATTTGTTCTTGTATTACAAAAAGGAAAAAAAAAGAAAATATATCATCCAGACAGCATGTGATAAAATTGAAATTAAAATTAAAAACATGCATGTTTCTGATTTTATGGGGTTGAAAGAAATTCACAAACAAATATTAACTCTACACATTGAAATGCACCAAAGGAATGTATTAGCAAAAAAATTGCATGCAATATTTACACACCCTATAGTTAAGAGTAACAGAGAAGTGTGTAATTCTGGTATTGGTTTTCGTTTCTTGTCAGCTCTGGTGGTGGTACACACTAGGAGGTTAGTCTGTACTGATTGCTAACTCCGATCATTTTCTTATTTCCTTCATTTGATTGCTGGCAAGTTTAACAAAATATATGGCTCTACTCCCTTCCTGCCTGGTAAGATATAGGTGTTAGCATTTTTCACGTAATTCTGCTTTAATTGCATGTGTGCTTATTAAAGACCTGTTGACTTTCCTTTAACTTCTTTTCACAAATGTGTATGACCCACAATATATTTTAACTTTTACATTATTTTAACTTAAAACAACCTCCTACAATGCTTGCAAAATACTTCTTATTTGTGCTAATCAATGCAAAACAGCTCAGGACCAACTGGTCAAACAGTTAATCTTTGTTGACTGAGTCTGGTTTTAAAGACTACCATGGCTGACTATCTGAAAACCATCCAACATTTAAACATTTTAGAAGACCATCCAACATTTCCAGTTGGGAATTTAATTGTATTGGCCACCTTCTCTATATAGTGTGGGCCATATATAATTGCTTTGGCTGGCTAGATTTGTTCACATGGACATTAACTGAAAACACAAGAAGCTACTTTGTATTTTCATTCTCTAGTGGAATTTTTTGCTTGAGCTGCTTAACTAACTCTCTCCCTCTCATGCTGCAGTGCAACATGTTTAACTTTTGCTTCTGTCCAATTTCACTCATCTTGCAGGAACCAGGAGGGGTTGGGACCCATAGTTCATGATCGAAAATCTCAGACATTGCCTGTTTCCCGTAACAGAACAGGGATGATGCATGCCAGATTACAGCAGCTGAGCAGCCTGGATAACTCTCTCTCATTTAGCCACAGTAAGTTCCATGACATCATAACAGCTGAAATCTCATTTGGTACCACAACACCAGGGGCAGATCAAAACCCACACCAGAGCATGTCATGGACTTTAGTTTTCCAGGTCAAACCAAAACATGAATCTGCTCACTGGACAGCAGTAACACCAAATACAAACACAATGTTAAACATGGTTGACATACATACAGTACATACATATCAAAAATACTCTTTACAGACTTTATTTACATTCTGTGGTGTTTACCTTGAAAGCTTTTTATTGTGTCCAATGCTGCTGGGAATTGTGTCAGTTTGCAGTTTCTGAGTCCTCTTAAAATGGGGAAATGTGCTTAGTTGATTATGTGACCATGTTTTGACATAGAGTTTAAGAGAAACCTTTTGCAGTAGTTTGAAAATACTATGAAAATGTAAAGTCCATGATTTAGTTTGGATGTGAAGAAGCACACAGTAATTAAGTGACTTTTTCTGTGTTTTCAGTGTGAGAAAAATATCAAGTTTGCTTGGAATTTCTGTAGACAATGGTAAGAAAATGAGGTTACAGTCAGATTTTGTTGGAACGGCTTGAAATAATCATCTCTGGAAATACTTCAATTTTATTAGTAAGAAGAGCATTCAATAGACAATTTTATAATTACAGAAAAGATCAAGTTAAGAACAGGCAGCTTGCTGAAATAACACATGCATATATCCACATAGACTCCCAAACTTATACACTCATATATTCATTTTTAGGGTCATAATTCATGTTTAGGGTATACAGCACTGAGCAAGAGCATTAAAAACAGTAAGAAATAATACATGAAAGAAATTAAAGCCCAGGGTTTAGAAAAAGAAAAGGAAACCTAATTAAAAGTGGTTTATATCAAGACTATTTTCTAGATTTTTCCTTATCTATCCTCACTCTCAGTATGTCCGTGTCTCAATTAAAATGTATTAAAAATAATTTAATTTTTTTTTAAATCTAAAAGTTTAGTTTTAGTTTTAATTAAAATTTCTGACTAAAATAAAATATCAAGTCAAGATCAGGTATCTTGCTGAAATAATATATGTATATATACACATACCGTATTGGTTGGAAACATGGAAGAGGCCTTCATCCTGCAGTAGATAGACAATGGCTAAAATAATGATGATGATGATGATAACAACAACATATACACATAGATGCACACAAATATAAATCATATATTTCGGTCACATCCCTTGTAGAGTGCACAGCATTGAGCAGAATATAAAAAAGAGGAAGAAATAGAAAATGAAAGAAATTAAAGGTCAGGGTGTAGAAAAAGAAAAGGAAACCTAGCTAAAAATGGTTTATACCAAGACTCTTTGATAGATTTTTTTTCATATTTGTCTATTGTTATCCTTGCTTTCAGTATGTCCGTGTAACTGCTTTTATTTTTCAAACTTCTTAATGAAATTGCTTTGAGGGTTTCTATCAAAATCCAGCTTTCTCAGTTTTTCTTCTTCCTCTCAATCCATTCATACATTTCTTTTACAATTTGATCATTCTTTCTACATGATCAATCATATGCACATACTCTTTGTAGTGGTCCACATTATTTCTGAGTAGAATGATATTCCGTAGAGCAGACACTATAACAAATAAAACACATTTGCTGGATCCCGTTAGATCAGAGTTCCCCAACCTTTTCAGCTTTGCATACTGGCACAGGGGAGGCTGTGCAAGTGGCAGTCAAGCATGTGCAGTTCCATTTGGGACACATCCCCCACCACTTCTGCAACCCAGTTCCAAAAGGGTCAATACCCGGTAGTGGGACATAGCCTGGGGATTGGAGACCCCTGCGTTAGATGACTCTCCTTTAATCAATGGAGTTGGACCATGCCTATTTTGTCAGTTCTGGGAGGATTAGCAGAAACAATTGGAGGCAGGTGATCCCTCAAATAACTCAATTTTATGCCATCTAGGTCTTTATAGGTGACACACAGCACTTGAATTGCAACCGGAACATAACTGAGACCCAGTTCAGCTCATAGAGCAGAGGTATTGCAATAATGTACTATAGAACATCCCAAACTGACCATACCACTGCATTCTGGACCACTTGGGCACAATTGATACACAAGATTGTTCAGGACAAAGATCTTCTTAGCCACAGCTGCCACTTGCTCCTCACAGTAGTCCTGCATTTAAGAGGATTCCCTAAATTGCACAAAGTCAGTGGGAATGCTACCACCCCATCAAAAAAAAAAAGATGATGAAAAATCTATGGATACAGGAGGCTACAAAGCCTATAGCTATTTATTCCTGCCTTGGTTGAGCTGCAATCTTCTAATTCAGACCCTAACAACTCCTCATTCAGACCCTAACAACTTCCAAACATTGGGAACACTTGCAACAGAAGAGAATGTAAATTGCTCAGGTTTGAATTGTAGAGTCCTGGGTGCTTTCTGAGTTTGGTTATTTGCTTGTTGACATTTCATTACCCATCTAGGTAACATCAGCTGTGCCAATAGCAATGACTATCCTAAAACATCTGTAAGCAAACAATCAAGTTCAGAGCTCACTTAATTTGCCTAAGGGAGAGGTATGCAACTGAATGCATCAGAATCTCACTGGAAGTTTCATGTAGATGTTGAAAATGAGGGCAAGATAGTTGTGCCCTGTGGTAACCTGCAAAGAGTAACAGAATAACAGCATTGGAAAGGACCTTGGAGATCTTCTAATCCAATCCTCTGCTCATTTCAGAAAAATGGTTGTCCTATCTCTTCTTTAAAAAACTATGGCTAGATCTCTCCCTGATGTTACCAACACCAACTGGAACCAATCTTGAAAGAAGAGAATCACCCCAAAACATAACCAACCAGAAATGACATAGATCTAAAGTACAGGCAGCTGAACTCATAGTCTTAAAACTCATCAGGCCAACTCTTCCCAAATAACCAAACAATGCTTCAGTCAACTTCATAGGACTTTGACTTGAGACAGCCAGACTCTTGCTGTGAGAAAATCCAAACAAGTTTATCCAACAGATTCCTGGAATAATCCTCACAATATCTCTTATATGTTCCCTGGTTTCTCCTTGGCCAGGAGGAATCGGTTCACTTTAAACAAGACCATCAGAGGGTTTTTTGCAGATGAAATAAGGATGGACAAATAAATGTTTTGCTGCCTTTATTGCCACAAGATCAGCCTTAACAAAGATTTTTACTATGTTTAGTTGAGTTCATTTTTTGTTTTCCTCCAGGGGCATTCTAGGGATTTCTTACGCAGCTTCATCATCCAGAATGTTTTTGAAAACCAGGGGGCACTCCAGGATGCCTTTGCACAGAGTTCTTACACATGTGATCTATTTGAGGGCCTTTGTCATACTCTCGTTCCAGGCAAAGAATAAGGCCTCAGGTGGACCGCATACTCGATGCTCAGAAACAACTCAAACGTTCCTCTGAAACCCAACTACATCCATTAGACACCTGGAATAGACTGATTGAATAGATCATTCCTCCCAGTGGTGGGGGTGCTGCTGGAGAGAACTTCAAGATCAATAGGGAGTAATCAGACCATAGATGATAGTAACATCCATCACTTTCACATAGTTTGCTACCATGCTGAGACAAAAAAGAGGTCTTGTATGTGAGCCTGCTGTGAGTCAGATTTTTGGTAATCTGGGCCAAGTTGAAATTCCCCCGTGCCTTACATTTGGGAACTCCATTGTCAATCTGGCTGCTGCATCAAGCAGCTCAGGTAGGGAGCTGCTATGTAGGAGGGAGTCTAGTATGATATCAGCAGTCTTAATCCGATCCTGGAGTCTAACTTCACAAACAGGATTTCACTTACAGTTATCTGGAGAGCAATTCTTCTGCATGCTACTACTCTCTGTCACCTGACACTACTGCTCCTACTTCATTTATAACAAGGGAAGTCTCCTTTTTATGCCCAACCAGGTATCACTAATACATGCAAGGTCAGCCCTTTCACCAACGGTTAAGGTTGTGGATGAATGGAATTTTATTATAGACTGACCATGCATTCCACAACAGCAACCAGAAAATGATAGCCCCTGAGGCTCTGATGACCAGGCATTGGGCCAGAGCACATAAGGCTGGAATACAGCATCTGCCCTAAGTACCAAAACCACGAGGATTCTTGACCTCTATTTGTTACTCTCTGCACACCAATATGCCATTTTCTTTTAATTCAATTGAACTTTTCGGTTTTCCTTTCATAGCCAATTCTAACACACACACACACACACACACACACTGTGTGTGTGTGTGTGTGTGTGTGTGTGTATAACAAAATAAGCAGAAGCATATTCTTATAGAGAGATATTTTAAAATTATTTTCCTTTGATACATTAATTTTGTTGTATTTTACAATCTTCTAACTTTCACTGCAAATTGTTCTGCTTTACAACCAATAATGCAGAAGCATCTGTGTACAAATATATATATATTCACATCCTACTATCATTATAGGCATCCTTAAACACTTAGCCATAGATATAAACCACTAAAGGGACATCATTTTTAACTGTTTGGTAAGCATTCCAATTCCAATTATTCTTGCATATGCATAATTACTGCTGTATACTGCTCTGACCATAATCAGCAATCAATTTTCAACAGTTTTTGAAAAAAATATTCTGCAGTTCAAGCCTCATCCTTTTATCATGCTCTTTAATGACATTACAAATTAATATTACATAAATATTCATTTATATATGTTTCAATAGCCTATTCTTTCATAATACACTTAGGTTTATACGTTACATTAACATCCTTTTTGTTTTAGTTTCGCAAATATATAACTCATCTATATTTTTGTTAATGTATTTCTTTTGACATATCTGCAAAGATAAAATACAAAAATACAAAAGAAAAAGAAAAAATCATCTGACACCAAGAGCAAAACACCATGTGTACCACCCCCCCCCTAAATCTTACATTAAACATCTTACATTAAGCATTAAAAAAATCCACCTCAGATGAATTCTGAAAGATGAATCCAAAATCTGATATTTTCTCCTCCCCTTACATAACAGGTCTTTAACAAAAATGCTATATTACATAAATATCTCTGATGTGGAAATTTATTTGTCTAATAATCAAATTGACCCTATGTCTGATAACTATATATACCCTGTTTCCCTGAAAATAAGACATCCCCTGATAATAAGCCCAATCGAGCTTTTGAGCACATTTGCAAAAATAAGCTTCCCCCCGAAAATAAACCCTCCCCAAAAATATTTAAACACAGAGCTGGAAATCAGGTAGGATGGCAAGAGGATCCCCATCCTCCTCCACGTAAAATAATAAGACCTCCCTGAAAATAAGGCCAAGCGCTTATTTCGGGGTTCAAAAAATATAAGGTCTTATTTTCAGGAAAACACAGTATATACAGTCAGGTCCAGAAATATTGGGACATCAACACAATCTTAACATCTTTGGCTCTATACACCACCACAATGGAGTTGGAATGAAACAAACACAATGTGCGTTAACTGCAGACTGTCAGCTTTAATTTGAGGGTATGTACATCCAACTCAGGTGAACGGTGTAGGACTTACAGCAGTTTATATATGTGCCTCCCACTTGTTAAGGGACCAAAAGTAATGGGACAATTGGCTTCTCAGCTGTTCCATGGCCAGGTGTGTGATATTCCCTCATTATCCCAATTACAATGTGCAGATAAAAGGCCCAGAGTTCATTTCAAGTGTGCTATTTGCATTTGGAATCTGTTGCTGTAAACTCTCAAGATGAGATCCAAAGAGCTGTCACTATCAGTGAAGCAAGCCATCATTAGGCTGAAGAAACAAAACAAACCCATCAGAGAGATAGCAAGAACATTAGGCATGGCCAAAACAACTGTTTGAAACATTCTCAAAAAGAAGGAATGCACCGGTGAGCTCAGCAACACCAAAAGACCTGGGAGACCATTGAAAACAAGTGTGGTGGATGACCGAAGAATTCTTTCCCTGGTGACGAAAACACCCTTCACAACAGATGGCCAGATCAAGAACACTCTCCAGGAGGTAGGTGTATGTGTGTCAAAGTCAACAATCAAGAGATGACTTCACCAGAGTGAATACAGAGGGTTCACCACAAGATGTAAACCATTGGTGAGCTTCAAAAACAGGAAGGCCAGATTAGAGTTTGCCAAACAACATCTAACAAAGCCTTCACAGTTCTGGAACAAGATCCTATGGACAGATGAGACCAAGATCAATTTGTACCAGAGTGATGGGAAGAGAAGAATATGGAGAAGGAAAGGAATTGCTCAGGATCCTAAGCATACCACCTCATCAGTGAAGCATGGTGGTGGTAGTGTCATGGCGTGGGCATGTATGGCTGCCAATGGAACTGGTTCTCTTGTATTTATTGATGATGTGACTGCTGACAAAAGCAGCAGGATGAATTCTGAAGTGTTTTGGGCAATATTATCTGCTCACATTCAGCCAAATGCTGCAGAACTCATTGGACGGCACTTCATAGTGCAGATGGACAATGACCCAAAGCATACTGCAAAAGCAACCAAAGAGTTTTTGAAGGGACAGAAGTGGAATGTTATGCAATGGCCAAGTCAATCACCTGATCTGAATCCCATTGAGCATGCATTTCACTTGCTAAAGACAAAACTGAAGGGAAAATGCCCCAAGAACAAGCAGGAACTGAAGACAGTTGCGGTAGAGGCCTGGCAGAGCATCACCAGGGATGAAACCCAGTGTCTGGTGATGTCTATGCGTTCCAGACTTCAGGCTGTGATTGACTGCAAAGGATTTGCAACCAAGTATTAAGAAGGGAAAGTTTGATTTATGATAATTATTCTGTCCCATTACTTTTGGTCCCTTAACAAGTGGGAGGCACATATGCAAACTGCTGTAAGTCCTACACCGTTCACCTGAGTTGGATGTACATACCCTCAAATTAAAGCTGACAGTCTGCAGTTAACGCACATTGTGTTTGTTTCATTCCAACTCCATTGTGGTGGTGTATAGAGCCAAAGAGGTTAGAATTGTGTCGATGTCCCAATATTTCTGGACCTGACTGTATATAAACCGGAACAGTCAACAGGTAATCCCAAAGATAAAACTAATCTTCAAATCCCTCTGTTAACTCTCTGTTATTGTATTTAACATGTAGAAAGTCCAGAAATGGCTTCCAGTCTCTTATAAACTTGTCACTAATCAAAGCAGTTAATTTTGCCATCTCTGCTAATTCAGTCAATTTTAAAATCCAGCCTTTGACAGTCAGCATCCCCTTTTCCTTAGCATAAGCCATCCTTTCAGCAGTCACCATGTTAAGAAATAGCGTCCTATTCTGTTTTTCTATTGGTTTGTCCATAATACCTAGAAAAAAGGCTTCAGGTTTCATTAATATTCGTATTTGAAATTAATGTATTTCATTTTAGTTTATATTCTTTATCGTTTCCTTTTTTTAACAATCCAAGCTGCAGTTTTTCATATAGTATGGATATCATCAAACCATAGTTTTCGATGAACGAAAGTTTCACACAAAATGCCTGTAATAATATCAAGTAGGAATAAACTTCACTGCTGTTTTTTTTTAAATTCCGAAGCCTCTACTGCTAGGAAAAAATGCAGACAGAAGCAATCCCATATTTTTGTTTTTAGATGGATCCTATGGAAGCAACTCTGTGACTAGTCCAGAATCCAGAACCTCATCGTGTCTGATTCTCTTTAAAAATGCCAAATGTAACCACTTGGCTCATAAAATGTCTTACTTTTTGTGTTTGCCAGCTTGAAGAACTGCATTTTCTCTTTGATTTATTTTTATATGCATATGTTTATATTAATTGAATAAACTATGTTGTTAATCTATGCTATATTTTACTTGTTTATTTTAGTATCTTAATAAAGTAAATAAATTCTGTGGCCATTAAGTTAAGTGCAGTAATGAGTAAATAAATCTATGAATGAATTGATTTGGTCTATTGAATTTGTAATAGAGGAATTGCAAGCTAATTAATCGAAAGTTTACTCATTTCATAAATTGCTTTGTTTTATATAGAAGGCAATAACTTTAACTATCTAAAAAAAAAAAAAAAAAGGTAATTCTTGATCATTAGCAGTTTAGGCATGAAACCAGGCCAGAATTGCTCAAACTCTGTTGCAGTTCAATTTCTAAGTGAGTCCCACAAATAAAATAAAATAACCCAGTCAAGGAGGCTCTGCTTGTTTCAATGCTATGGCATTCCTTCCTTCTTTCATTTCATCTTCAATAGAATTAAATATATTTGGAGATTTGAAGTAAAATTGTTTGCTGTCAGAGGCTTCTTAATAATACTAATAAATTTAATTTAATCAAATTAAAAAACTATCTTCTAAAGGTGACTGGTTTTATGTGTCTAAAAATTATGCTGTAAGCAGCATAAAGATTTTTCTATATAAACTAATATTAAATCTTCAACTCTTATCCACTCTTCATTTTCTAGCTAAATAAAA